>JABSTQ010010036.1:0-600000 GCA_013358835.2 Ixodes persulcatus
CATCCCGCAGGACGCGCTCGAGGCCTTCGCCGTGCTTTGGCTGTGCGTGCACGCTTGAGGCCCGCGAGATGCCGAAGAACTATCGAAGGTGGGAAGCTTGCGCAGGAGGCGGAACAAGTGAAGCTCCTCCCGACGTTTTTCCTTAGTCAGTGATTATTCGCGACTCCAGCAAAACGGACGCCACCAAGCGGGAAAACGGGAACCAGCCGGTCCAGGTCGTTCCGCGCCCCTCCGCGTCTCTGGTGGCTTTCGCGGCGGACACGTGTTGTCGGCGCGGTGGCGAAACAATGTAATTTGACGAAGGTCCGAAAATTTCTTAAGTTTGCTTGAGTGTTCATTAGTGTGGTGAAGCCTCAGAGATTGTTTCCTTCCATCATGTGTTTGAAAGCCCGTTCACTCCACAACACACGGTCGCGTGCTTTCGATTTCTTGGATGGGGGAGGAACTCACGGAAAAAACGTTTTGATTTCTGTTCTGTCTCGAATCACATTCAAAGTGACGACTACTTGGTAACTGATAAGTGGTTTCTTTATAAGGATGTAGAACAGTGAACTAAGGACGACAGGCGAGGTGTTTCACTGGAGGGAACACCAATGTTGCGGTCAAGTGAATGGGAAGGTTCGATAGCTGCTTTCTTGAGTTTGGTTGTGTGGATTAGCTTCAAGTTTGAGCCACCCACGCCGGTCGCTGCGTTGGCTATTCATCTTGACTGCTTTTCGCCAAAAAAGCCTCCGGACCACACTGAAGGAGGTTGGGCTGATTTCGCAATACTTGGTTCAGGAAAACCTGCTCGCTGCATATGATTAATGAGGGAAATTATCTGTTTTCAAAAGGTGGGAGATGCGTCTCGCAAAGTTAGGAACTGTCACGACATTATTATGATCTATCGTGGTTTTAATATTTATATTATACCCCCGTCGAAACCAGCAGCAATATACGTCTACATTGCTCAGGTTGACCGGCCACAAAAAAATACTCATTTTATCCGTTCAGGATTCGAAGTCAAGTTCAATGCAGAGAGGTTCTGCGTGAATCTTCGATGATGACTCTCTTCAGTTTGTCCGCATTCGTCTCCGTGCTACCGGCTAGAACCATTTGCTAACTTTAACAAGTAGCTCTCTCTATGTCAAATATACTTTTAGTCAGCAGCTCACCTGTCAACTAAGCTCATATTTCAACAAGAATAATATACTAATATCGCTTTAGTGGGACATAGTGCGTAATATAATACATAACCCGCTCGTCAAAATGACTTCTCGATTGCTACTAAAATCTGAATTGAAATACGAGTATCAGCTGCTTAGTGTGGGCGCCAGCGGGTTAACATGCTCCTTGGCTCAAGAAGCGCTCGCTTAATTTTCGTAATTTTCCTGCAGCCTGTATTGTTGACCGAGCAGGACGATTAGAGCTCATTCTTAAACGCGGATGCGCACAAAAGCTCGATTTCACGGTCAGATATGTCGCATGGTCGAGGCATGCGAGTTAGCTGAAAATTACTCTCGGTGGAACAATTCTGTAGTCATCGCCGATTTCCTTAGATAATCAAAACTGATTAGAGTTTATTACCGTCTCTCCGGAGCCCATAGTTTCGGTTTTGAACGAAATCTCCGAACAAAAGTTTGACATGAAAATAACAACAACAAAAAAACCCGGGAAAACAAAACTATGCTCTGCAAGTGTATGTGCACCGGCTACACTTAACCGTCTCAGTTCAAATACCTATAAAATTGGGCATTAAACAAAAGAAAATCTGTTAAATTGAATGCGCCACCCCTGCAGGCGGCCGGGCCGAGCCGACGCGACCTGGACTCAGCCGCCATGTTTGTTTGGTGGTGGCGCCCCCTAAAGGTCGCTGGAGTCGCGAATAAGCGCCGAGATGTTTCGGTGACGCCCTCTTTTGCAACCATTGTTTGCTTTAGCTGTTTTCGAGCGCAGCTCTTAGGCGCCAGTTTCCGCGTTTCGCGACGTCGGCGTCGGCCTAACCTCGCCGCTAAATTTAGCGGGAAAAAGAATTGGTGTTGACGTTACGTGACATCAACTTTCCCGCTAAATCTAGCGGACAAACTGAATTTGGGTTCATGGGTGACGTGCCACGAAGTCATGTGACGTCCTTTTCCCGCTAAATTTAGCGGGGAAACTGGAACGTAACCCATGAACAAGTTTAGCGGGCTGAGGAAAGGAGGAGGAGGGTAGGAGGTCGGGAGGGTACGGAGGAGGAGGAGGAGGGGCATGCCCTCCCCCCCGCCCCCCCGAACCCTCCCTTCCTCCTCCCCAAAAACTACGCTCTAGTTTCGCATAACAGAGATTTGTAAGCGTCTTTCATTTTTTTAAAGAAATGTTCAGTTGGGAGTAAGCGCTCGTCCTGTTCGCCTTCCATTTTAGAGCGCAGCTCTTAGGTGCCCGTTTCCGGGTTTCGCGGCGTCGCCGTCGGCGTCGGCGTAACCGCGCTAAATTTAGCGGGAAAATTGACGTCACGTGAACTCAACACCAATTCGATTCCCCGCAAAATTTCGCGGGGAAGATTACATCACATGACTTGGTGTCACGCCACCTATGAACAAATTCAGTTTCTCCGCTAGATTTAGCGGGGAAATTGACGTAACGTGACATTAACAGCAATTCAATTTAGCGGGGAACTTAATTGAAGTTGAAGTCACGTGGCGTCAACTTTTCAGCTAAATTTAGCGGGAAAACTGTAGGAGGAGGGGAGGGTACGCAGGAGGAGGAGGGGAGGGTACGGAGGAGGAGGAGGAGGAAAAGGGACGGAAAAGGAGGAGGAGAGAGGAGGGTGAGAGGAGGAGGAGGAGGGAAGGAGGAGAAAAGGTGGGGAGGACGAGGAGAGCGGGAGGAGGAGAGAGGGTACGCAGGAGGAGGAGGGGCATACCCTTCCCTCCGTACCCTCCCCTCCTCCTCCTCAAGAGCTGCGCTCTAATTTCGCATTAGACTTGTAAACGTACGTCTTTCATATTTTTGTCCTTGTCAGTTGTTAGCGCTTTTAATTTTGTAAGACATGGACCAACTCGCCTGCTAAGCCACTTTAGTTCTCTTATGGCTCCCGTACGCGACCTCACGACCAGAATTTGCCTCGCAGTGACGTCACGAGTTTTTGATCCTGGCTTACTAAAATAAATCTTATATGTATAAGAAATTTCTTTATATAACTTATATAAAGAAATTTCTTATACATATAAGATTTATTTTACTAAGCCAGGATCACAACTCGTGACGTCACAGCGAGGCAAATTCTGGTCGTGAGGTCGCGCACGGGAGCCATAAGAGAACTAAAGTGGCTTAGCGGCTTACCTAATAATGAGAGCTTGAGAGCTAAAGTGGCTTAGCGGCTTACCTAATAATGAGAGCTTCTTGTGTGCTCTCATCATTTGATCATATGCGTTTATGATAAACGCATATGATCAAATAATGAGAGCACGCAAGAACCTATATACGAACATACAAGAACAATACAAGATTATATAAGAAGTTATATGATACTTGTTATCAGTTTCTTATAGCTTCTCATATAATCTTGTATTGTTCTTATATATTTTTATAAGCTTCTTGCATACTCTTGTGTGGCCTTATTTATCATTCGCGTTTATTGGACAAAAAAAATTTCCTATACATATAAACAATTTTTACTATGGTTGTCATCCAATGCGAACTATAAAAGTTAGATGGATGTGGCACGCAGGAATATTATAGTCAAGACTGAGTCAACCAAAATACCCTCAAAGTCGGCAGTCTAATATTGTTCTTATTTCCGTCGATGAAACCAAAATTAACCCCTTCCCCTAAAAAAGTCATAGTGAAATCACAGGCCTTTGGTCGCACACGTCGCCAATAGAGGCTTACACTACTAAAACAAAAATGAAAAGAAACGTGGAAAAAGAAACACAATAATTTTGTTGTGTTTATGTCCAGACAGCGCGAAGTTATTCCGTCCCAATGGGCGCCTGGTGTCTCTTCAGTAGGTGATAAATTTAGCCAGTGCGGTACCACCACTAGCCTGGGGCTCTGTAACGTGCATCAGGCAACCACACCACCGTACGAGACGCTTATCCCGATCGAAACGGGCAGGTGTGGGGATTGAACATATGATCCCTATACGATCCGCAGCGTGAGCCTTCGCTCCACGTCTTCCGAGCTTCGGTGCTCTAATACACTCTGGGGATTTAAAGGGACTTTTTTGCGTAGTTCGGAAGCTGAGGATTGCGGGACCCTGCGGGCGCTCGCTCAATCCACGGGCTCAACGTGACGGCGTAAGCTTCCACAAGCTCCTGCGAACGATCTATTCGACAGGTCCGTATTATACACCTGCCGCACGACAAGAATTAATGTCATTTCCATCGAACGACATTAAATAATCGGCGAATCGCCTCGCACTTTGATTGGAAGATCGGGTAATGTCGTTCGATGGAAACGACATTAAATTTTACCGTGCGTAGCAGGGGTATCACAGACGTTTCTGTAGATCGTGCGCAAGAACTTTGCGTTGCTATAGTCTAAGAAAAAGTGTGCACCCCCACTAGTCATCATGCGTTTTGACGGCTGTAACTACCCCACAGGCTTACTTAACAACCCACTTGGATCGAGCCATTGAGCGTTACCACCCTGTTGGCAGGTGACAAGCATGGGGTAGTCAGGTTTTATTAACTCTTCAATTGAACATTCAAGTGCATGCAGTCGTTCAATAGTAAGTCACTTCAAAAATCTCAAAAAGTACTTGAAACTTGTTTTCTTTGTGCGTTGGTTACCATTTGTTCAAATTTGAACCGGTCGAAGCAGGCATCTGGCTCAGTTCGCCTAAACTGGCAGAAAACAAACATTGCCAAAGAGTACAGGCAACCTTGGTAGGCACTTACTAAAACCCGAGGCAGATAAAAAGTATCGCGGTTGTCCTTTTTGGTTCCGTCGCGGGTTTTACCATGTACAGCAGTAAACAGCTGGCAGCTGGCGTCGTGCTTGAGGAATTTAACCAAATCTCTAGAAAGGCGCAGGAAGCTACGCACGGGCGTGAGTTGACGTGAATGTTCGCCGGACGAGATACTCTTGTCGTCTTTTATTGTGCGGTTCAGTAAAGAGCGTGCTCTCATTAAAGGTGTGATCGGTCAGTTCTGTGTGCAGATCAGTTGCAAATGGCCTCCTTGGTTTCGCCGAACGTGCACGCCTGTCATACCCAATTTTTTTGCTTTCGAGTGCAGTGAAATATGAAGCATTGAACACCACGACCGAGGCCGGACAGGACGAACGTACGCAAATATTTGGGATCATGTCCGTGTATTTCAGTATTTTTCTGTCTCGGGATATATGATTCGCCTTCACTGGTTCATTTGGCACATTTCATCGAACATACTCGATAAAAAATGCTTCAAACAAGTGTGTGTCATCCCAGGTGGAGTACTTTGAAGGGGACTAGGATTTCAGGCCTTCCGGCACGCGTTCCTTTTACCTATATAAAAGATTCCAAGTAAATTTCCAAAAATAAGGCGTTGGCAACCATACAAGCGCTATTTGTTTTGGATAGTTTAGCTTAGATAATTTAGCTTACGTCTTTCGCGTTCATTGCAGGTGAAGGCACGGGCCCGAAAGCGGCCATTCTGCACTGTCCTCTTGGCGCGAGCGCGAGTGCATAGAACGCATATTTGAAAGACACGCGCTTGAGCAGAAACAATTGTAGCGAAAAGAAGAAAACTGAAACAACGCTTCGGGGGGGGACCGGCGGACGGGCTTCGCTAGAATCACCTGCGTGTGCTCAGTGTACTAAACCTGTACTCAACCGCCGCTGAAGTCATTCGGATATGTAAAAAGAGAAAAGAAAATGCATCAGCGTGTTCAGAAAGTTGTGATTACAGAAATTGGTTTCGATAATTATATTGTTTAGGCTAGCGAGAAAACGAAACTGATCAAAACGTGACGTGTAGCGACTATTCAAATTTATTTAAAACCTGCAGTTCACTTTTGCAATGGATTACATTAGAGATACGAGCGCTTTCCTGAGGGCAGTAGAGGAAAATATTATATACGGGTCAATCTTGCACAGTCTTTTCGTATTTATGCAAAATATGACAGTGGTCACCATCCTAATCGGTCACAGAAAATACAGCAGTAAATAAGCTGGTGGTGTCGACTAGTCGTGTGTATAGGAATGTAGAGTGTCAATAGCTGATGTTGTATACCTTGTGCTGTTTGTGAACGCGTTTATGTATAAAATCCTATGGTGTCTGTATATCGCGTATTTGTAAAGTGTGGTGTGGAAAATGTACATACGTACATGTCTGGCGAGGCGCTGAAAGCAAAGACTGCCGATTTCTTTTTTTTGTTAATTTGAGCGCTGTCCGTTATGTGGCGCGTGTCGCCGCCCAATTCAAGGAGTCGCGCGTTTATGTGTCTACTTATTTGAGTGAAAAACATGGAGGTGTTCCATGGCTCCACGGAGCAGCCTACGGAGGGTTCGGTTTCGGCCTCTCGTCCCAGTGGGATCAGTCCCATAGCCAGTTGAATGGGCGTCCCGTGCGGTGAATAGCGCCAAGTGCGTGCACAGACGCGGTGAGGATTACCAGGGACTTGAAAGTGGATAACGAATGCTAACAGGTGAGCAGGAGCGTTGAACGATCGGAACCGACGCCGCTTGAATCGGTGATGCTTCGCCTCGCCGCTGTCAACCGAAAACGCCGGATCACTTGCGGCAAGCACAGCAAGCAGATGCTCTGTTCAATAAAGACATAATTCCATGTGTCGCTATACGATTCCTTCTTTGAATGTTTTCTGGCCGCGAAGTAAATGCTGCCGGCCGCGCGAAAGTCGCGGACAAACCCCCTCGAATGCCTCCCCTCACATCGTCGCCCCTATTCGTAATAGGTGCGGTGCCGGTGCTTTGAGGCGCGTTTTGGAGTGCTTAAAGGACACATGCAAAGAAAAAAAAAACATTTTTTTTAAACAGCTTAGATGGAAAAATGATATCATAAAACGATTTTACAACGAAGAAAAAAAATTTTTAGAGCTATATTTACGGCGCTATCGAATTTGTAGTTGGTGCCCGCGGGCGCCACGGAAAAGTGGCCCTTATTTATCACGTGACGGGCCCATATTTGTCACGTGGTGCTCGCGCTCTTTCGGAAGCTTCCTATGGCCTCTAAAAGTAACTTATTCATCTTTGTTTGAAGTATAACAAAAAACTAAGATGAATAAGTAACTTTTAGAGCCCAAAGGAAACTCCTGAAAAAGCGCAAGCAGACGTGATCGACCTGTGCGCCGGTCAGATGACGGCGGCGGCGCCCCGAACCAGACGAACTTCTGCGGCGGCGGCGACGGCGGCGTGGAGAAACGCGTTGAAGCGGCGTTCGCACAACGCTCAGCGTGCGGCGGCGGCGTCGCTTTACGGCTCGGCGACGCAGGGCGGCGGCGCGCGGGCCTACCACGTGACCAGCGGCGGCTCCAGCGGGCGCCAACTACAAATTCGTATAGCGCCGTAAATATAGCTCTAAAAATTTTTTTTCTTCGTTGTAAAATCGTTTTATAATATCCTTTTTCCATCTAAGCTGTTTAAAAAAAATGTTTTTTTTTCTTTGCATGTGTCCTTTAAGAGCGCACGGAAGGCAGCGAACGGGCGTACGCACTTGAGAATCGTATTCTAGCAAAAAGCAGTCCAGCTCGCTAGGCCTTACTCGTATTGCTCCACTGTCGCTTGCCAGCCGCCATGTTGCTTTTGGGGGTGCTCACTGTGACTACCTGCTGATTGCGTGCCGCGTGACAACCCATGGGGTCGTTAGTATAACTAAGGGGGGTAGCGATATCTGTGACGGCTTCTGACTACCCCAAATGTAGTACCCTACGACTACCCTTTTGTTGAGAGTGTAGCGGGAACTTAGCGCCGTCCCTTCCAGTCTGAGCACGCGCCTGGAGGGTCCGGAATCTGCGGTGTACAATCTACAAAAAGATTGTATCAGCAAAATTTAGGTCACTCCGCATAGCAAAAACATCGTTGCTTATTTTTATTTTTTGTTGCATGTGGTGTGATTACGATTAAGTTGACTGTTGCTGCTGGTATGTTTTTCGTTAAATGTTTAGCTGAGTGTTTGTGCTTGTCCCGTTTATAATCCGTTTCATTATAAGACCGAGCGCAGTCAGGGGCTCGGACAGTGTTTCTCAAACTCTGCTGCCCTGAGAGCGACCCATGAAAAATATGTACGAGGGTGCTTCGAAATTCGACCGCACAAACTTTTCAGTACCCATTTCGCAGACAACTTTTCTAAACCCAGATTTGTAGTGAATTATTGCGTAGGCAGAGCCTTGGCTCATCGGAAAATAATTTGCCGACATTATCCGCCGTCACTCGCCTATCTGCCAGAGTCCGTTCAAGCGCGCGCTCAGTGTTGTCATCAGTCATGGGACGGGCGTCCGCGTCCGACTGGTTCTTCATGGCTGACGCTTGTGCCTCCTTCCTTGAACTTCGGTATCCATTCAAGCACACCTTTTTCGCAATATTAATTGGGGTTGTGTGAATATTTATACAGCGTGTAGTTGGTCAGCCATTTCAAAGTTGCGACGAGTCACTCGCGGTATAGATGAGCAATTTAGCCAGTGCAGTACAACCGCTAGCCTGGGGTCTTTAACGTGCACCACGCAGTAGTGATGCACGAACGAACGCCGGTACGATGCTCATCCAGATCGAAACGGGCAGGAGTGGGGATTGCTCCCAGGATCCCTGAGTTCTACAGCGTGAGCTTTCGCTCCACGTGCTCCGAGCTGGTATGCGCTGGCCCGCTCGGCCACCGATCCCCCATCATTTTGCAACAAAACACTTTCTCAGTACTGTGCACAAAGGATCGGCACCGGACAAACCTTCAAACAAAAACAAACAAAAAAACGAATCACTTTACGCTGTTTTCTTTTGTGCGAATCGCAAGTGAAGCAACGATTTGTCTCGCGTACAGCACTCACAAGTGAACTTGCGTATCACGTTCAAACATGCACAGCGCTGACTGTAGAGACAGCGGTCGACCTTGAACAAAAAGCGCCGAAAAGACAGCGCGGCCAAAACCGGAGTGCGGATAATTTTTGAAGCACCCCCTAGTACCCCGTCGCGATATTGTTATTTTTAAATGCTTATAGATATATACAGGGTGTTTTTTTTTTTTAAGCTTAACAGAATTTTTTTTAAAAATAATGAGAGCTAGATTAATGCGGTCTGTGCAGGTGAGTTATACGGCCAGGGGGACATATTATAGGAAGCTAATCGTAACGATCAGTCGGCTAATTAGTTAAAAGTCGTTAATTAACCTTTTAATTAATGAAAATAGACATATAGTTCCAATTAGAAACTTGCTCAGCGTCATCGAAAACCACTAAATCAGTAATTTTCAGAAAGACTTTGAGCGCGTGAGAAGCGTAGTAGTGCACTAAAGTTAGCACTCCTGGAGCACGTACAAAGCTAGAGGTTGCGATAAGGCGCCCGCGCAATTTTTCCGTCGCTTATCTAGCCCCAGCCTTGTACCTGCTCCACGAGCGGTAACTTTCGTGCACTACTACGCTTCTCACACATTCAAAGTCTTTCTGAAAATGACTGATTTAGTGGTTTTCGATGACGCTAAGCAAGTTTCTAATTGGAACTATATGTCTATTTTCATTAATTAAAAAGTTAATTAACGCATTTTAACTAATTAGCCGACTGATCGTTACGATTAGTCCCCTATACTATATCCCCCTGGCCTTATAACTCACCTGTGCAGACCGCATTAACCTAGCTTTCATGGTTTGTTTTTAAAAAATTCTGTTAAGCTTAAAAAAAAAAAACCTTTATGTGAACTACAAGTTGTCTTATCCCACAAGAAATTCCGAGGAGGTCACAGGGCAACTCTTGAAACCATTTCAAAAGCTATGCGCAAAATTCTTTTGTTTGTTTTTTTCAACTCACCCCCCCCCCCCCCCCCCCTTTGCTTATCCTTTAGTGAACCTCTCTTTTTTTCATCGCCCATAGCATCATCTGGACTGCATCTCCACGACATTTACTTTCCGATCATCAGATCACAGTGCAGTTCACTGCTACACTATTAAGATTAACCTCTATTTTTTATGTTTTCGCTCCTTTAGGTCAATTTTAAATCAGGCACACGTTTTGAATGAAACGCTCGTGGGATTCGCCCAAAGCTGGCCGATTTCTGGCAGCTTATAAGGGGAGGCAGATTTCCTATTCTTGAATCATCAAGATCTAAAGACCTCTTCGTCGCTTATCACGCGGGCGAAAAATGCTGAGTCACTGAGCTGTGGACGGATGCGCACCGTCCGATATACCGCACAGCAGACCAACAGCGCATGCTCAGAAGACGTTCCACAGACCAGCAGACAAAGGTGGCACCGTGCAGAAGACGATTTTTGCAAAGGCCTATACGGTTGATCGAATATCATTTAAACTTCGTTTCAGCTTAAGTCTAGACGCTGCCAACGCCATGTGCCAATGGGACCAAACAAGAAGCGCCAAAGACGTCACCGCAACTCCTGGGCAAGAAGCAGACGACTTGCTCTCCGCATAGCAGGCGGCGGCAGCGCCAAGACTGACTCGTCTGCTTCTTTGCGGCGTCTCTCTTCCAGCTTCGGCGTGTTTGCCACTTGGGGCGGGTCGGTCGGGGGATACACCAACGATGACGTCATGCGCACGGCCGTGTCTTCTAGATGGTGTGCGGAGAGCAAGTCGTCTGCTTCTTGAGCAGGAGTTGCGGTGACGTCAGAACGGCGCCGAGCTCTGATTGGCTTTGATTGAAAGGATAGTGGGTAGACCTCAATGCTAAATGCCTTGAGGTCTACCCACTATATTTTTTTCAATCAGCGAATAAGAGCTCTGCGTTCTGACATCATCGCAACCCCTGTGCAAGAAGCAGACGACACTTGCGCTCCGCGTTGGTTGATACACGTTTCCGGCTCGGTAGTTACAAGTTGTTCCATTTCGACCAAAAACAAGGAACAACGAAGGGCATTCCTCGGATGCCGCGAAAACGCCACTGCGGTTCGAGTACGCGTCCTCTCTTCCCACCCAACGAGAGAGCATGATTTTTTGCTGTTTTTTTTTTTTACATCGATAGCACCTGGGGAAGTTTGGCGTTTCTATTATCGCATTCCACATTAAACCAAACACGGTCCATTCGACGCCTGTAATCTTGATGCAATCTTACGATAAATTCCGGGTTTTCGTGTGCTTTGTGGAGATTTTAATTAGCAAAATTAACTTTAGGAAAGCAGGAAAGCAATATCAAAAGCCACAATATTCTTTCTGACTTCACAAACACACACAAAAAAGCATGACCCCTTTTTGTGATTGACGGCAGCATAATATGTTTAAAGAATGCAAAACTGGCAGATGAATAGACCCTTTTCAAAAGTCAGAGTCACCTTTTGGCAGTCCCAAAAGCTCCAATATTGCCGCTCTAATGGCGGTGATTGGAGGTCATGCACGGCTAAATCACGCACCCTCGATTTCGTGAATCGAAGGTGACGTAAAAGGCGAACATATTTTTCCCTTTCTGCTCTATAATTTCGAAGACGTTCGCTTTTTCTGGTGTGGAGAAGCTGCGAAGTGCCGCCATTAGAGCGTCAGGTTTGGCTCCGCACAGGGTTGATAGGCTGACTTTCGGAAAGGGTCTATTGATGTTATTCTTTTTCACATCGATTTTCTTCAACAAAGCAGCACGGTGTACAGATCAGGAAACATAAGAAAGCTAACACTGTCATACACCCTTCTGTCTCTACAAGCTGTAAAGGCAAGAAAGAAAAAAAAAGAAAAAAACGCTCAATTAATTAGGATTTATTTAAGGACAACACAGACAGGTATCACACATGCAAAAAAAAAAAATCGTTTTGTTTAGAAAATCGGACGACACCATTTTTAAAGTACATAGACGATGTTTGTAAAAAAGAATATTCGAGGCTTTACACAAAACGAAAAGCTGAAGTAAGGGCGCTTTAAGCGAAAGGTCCTGCAGATAGCTGAGATTGTCGACGGGCGCAAGTGCACATCCGTAGGCATATATAAAAATCGGCAAAGGAAAAGAAGAAGAAAAAAAATAAAACGCTGGCGAGATATTTTCGGGAAGCTAGATATCCGCAAACCATTCAGCCACATATAAAAAAGAAAAAAAAAACTATAAAAGGTCTAAGAAAGAATCCACAACAAGGTATGTTTAAAGCGTTCGCGCTGAGCGAAAATCGATGAGAAGAGGAAGTGGCCGATGCCTACTCTGCGATTCTAACCCATGGTACTCATACGGTAGTGTTGTGCCAGTTCCATTAACCCTTTAACCGTTTTGCACCAGTGTAGCTCGTCTGCTTTTCCCGCTTTAGATGGTCCAGGCTCGCTCATGGCTTTGCTTGCTGCTCTGCCAACAGGTGTCATATACATATAATATAGCGCAATGGCGCCTATGTTAGCATACTCAAAAGTTTTCTATTTTTTTAGCATGCATTTTACTTTAAAGCCGGGGTCACACTGCTCGTACAACATACAAAAGACAGTCTGCAAAACACGCGTCACCGCAATATCCGCGGTTCGAATGCCGCCTGCCAAGTCTCCCCTTAAACTCATTGCCATGCCGGCATTCGAAGCATGGACCTCGCGGTGACTCGCGTTCGAATCTGTACGCAGACTGTCTTTTGTATGATGTATAAAGCAATGCGACCCCGCTTAAAAGTAGCTCAGGAATAAAGCCACTATATAGGCTAAGCTTCAAAGTAACGGCATTCATCCATCTTGGTCCTTGAAATCAGTGCTGCCAGAACACGATAAATGGGAGCTATAGTTCTGAGCACGAGCCGCGAACAACGTCCGACAACATGGGCCCCTATTCCCGCTGTCGCAACGATTGGGAACGAGCCACTCCCGAATGCATGTCGAGGAATCGATTGTCACGAGCCCAAATCGAAGGCCCACCCAGTGGTCGTGTCCACTGTAGTCTATACACGAGCCGCATTAAAATATCGTCACGCCGCTTGACGCCGAAATTCCTGGAGATCGCATCGTTGGCGCTGTCCCCGCAAAGTCGTCATCAAGTTTTTTACAGCGGGGCTGTTAAGGGCTAGCTTCCCCAGGTTCGTGCCCCCGCAAAGAGATGAAGACACCGAACTCTGGACACCTACCGCCATCTATGAGCGACGTCAGCAAGCCACGTATCTGGTTGCCGCCGTCGCTCATAGATGGCGGCAGCCTTTCCGCTCTGGCTTGCCGACTTGCGGCCGGCCGTTACTTTCCATTGTACAGCTCGGCTGGTCTTCCTTCTTCACCAGAGTGGAAAGGCTAAAAGTTTTTCTTCTTTTTTTTTGTTGTTGTTTTTTGGCGAAGGAGAAATTCAAAGAAAAGGTTCCGCTTTTATTCCTCGAATTCCGCCGTGACGAAGACGCCTCTTGGTTCAGTGGCGTTGCGTTCGAGTATTCTTTGCTACTATCTAGGTCCCACTAGTGTCAGTAAGCTTGTGTAAAGTGAGAAACATTTCCTACCTTATGCACGGTCCCTTTTAAAAAAGTCCGCGACAGAGCCAAACGATATCGCCTCAGCCTACCGTACCTCAAGTATCTCACTCGAGTACCTGAAGCATACTCAAGTGTCTCAATGTACTCAAGCTCGGGAAGTCTCTCGTTTTCGAATTCCAACGATCTCTAAGTGCGCTCGTTCTGCACTAATCATAAAAGCGGTGGCGTGCGTGTTTACGTGACTCCTGTCAACTAAATTTTACGGATGACATCACTTTCGGGTCCCCTTTTTCACGTAGCTTTTTTATGTTGCTACTTTTTTCACGGGCGGAAAAATAAGTTATTTATGACGCCTTCTACGGTACAAAATTGTCCGTTCTCAGCTTGGACATTTTGTGGCGGAAATTGCGCTTCTGCTTCCTCTTACCGTCTCTCTACTGTACGCGATATGCTTACCGTAATATCCCGAAATATACCCCCCCCCCCCCCTCCCCTTAACAAGAAAGATCAACCCACATCTATTTTTGACATGATTGTTTTTTTTTTTTTTTTTTTTAACACAGAAGAATATGAAAGATAGCTTATTTCTAGTAATTGCACTGGCCCGGCCATATATGTGACCTCGGCCAAAATGGAGTTATGGACGCCACTGAAGCGGGCGTTGACGAGCCTCTACGAAGACCTATACTGGGGGGAAGGACACAGTAGCACCTGAAGTGACAATGACCTGTCCTGCTGTGGTAATGATGAAGTGAAGCGAACGGAATAGGAGGGAACAAAAACTGAAGGTCGGCTACGGCGGCGCCCATGCACACGTTGCCTGAAAGCGTCTATACGGCGGAAGATAAGCAAACATTGCTGACTGGGAAGGACAGTTGTCCATGCTCAATAATTGTCCATTAATGTGAAAACAGGTTTTGTAGGACAGAGAATACAGAAATGGAACTTGTCTTTTTTGCAATTTTTCTCGATCGCACATTGAAAGTTACCCTACTCCTTGTTTTCACGCAATTTGCTCTCGTTTATTAGGTGGGCCATTTCTCGGGATATTACGGTAGTAAAATTCAAAGTCGACATATTGTTTCGAGGTTCCCATAACCGCTCTAAAACCGGACAGGTCACTTCTTGAGATCCAACAGTTGCCCTCCTAGCGGCTAAGTTGAGAACCAAACCCACGAAACCACTACCTTTTTTTTTTTTTTTTCTCGTTTCTAATGACGATTTTTGTTGGTCAAGTTCCTTACCACGAATCCTCGAATCAAATCTCCGACAGGAGCGGGGTTTCCCGAAACTAGATGGATTAGGGAGATAAGTATAGTGATCCTTCTGGGATTCTCATTCGATAATGGACAGCACGAAAGACACGTGTTTTCGAACCGGCAGAAAATGTTTTGAAAACCTAAAGTAATCTGAGAAGTAACGGTTACTTTTTCAAGCAACGGCCAATTACTTTTCGTTTCGAGTAATTAAGTAATATAATTGAATACTTTTTTTTTTAAGCGAGAGTAATTCTAATTGTAATCGATTACAATTTTTTTTTTTTTCTCGATGTAACGTGTGTATACAAGACAGCGCCACAAACCTCGTGTCGGCGAAGCATCCAGCCCCGTGGAAACGGTTCCCTGTGGAAACGGTTTTAGGGAAACGGTTCCCTAAAACTCCCTATTAAGTCCGACCAGCCGCCGCTACGATATGATGACGCCGGTTAAGTATATCTCCAAAACTGCATCGTCACTGCGCTTGTCGTCTCTGCGTTTGCAATCAACAGTTACGCTCAGAAACAAAACAAAAACAAACACGGGATCATGGAGTATTTATTAAGCGTGATTGGTTTAGCCGCAAATAGCCAACTCATAAATACCACGAGCGCCATGAGAATGCACTTTTAGCGCCGCTTGATTGAGTCCATCGGATTGTAAAGTCGGCTGCTGTCGTCGAACTTGGAGTGAAAAGGAGCATATAGCAAAGTGTGTAAGTATAGACTCGAGAATCGGTTCCGATTCGCAAAGTCCCTTCCGCGGCCTATTAGCGGCGAGATGTTTTGGTGGCGCCCTCCTGTGTTTCCCCCTTGTGACGTCATTACCTTGTAAACAACAAGTTCGATGGTGTTTGTTATTAGCATGGTGGAAGCTTGAAATCATTGCGCTCTCAAAGGAACACTGCCAACACCGTCAAAATTAAAGTTCTTTCATTCCTCTTATTTCCGTCGATGATAAATCCCCTTTCCGACGTCATAGTCAGCGTTCGGCCAATCGTGGAAGGCCGACCACAGCGACGCTTTCGGTCGCGCACGGGGCTAATAGCTGAGAACAAAGAGCGGTCACGGACTTACAGCGAGGCGCTCGTGTTGTGAAGCAGTTGGGAAAGACGCCTCTCTACCAAGTCCCATCAACGCGCACGCCACGCCAAACCAGGCATTAATTAGGCACTCCAAAAGCCGACGCTACGCGCATCACTAAAAAAAAAAAAAAAAAACTCGGATGAAAAAATTCGGATGATTACACCGTCATTTTTAATAGAAAAACGACGAAGACATTTTTTGAAGGAAACTAGGAAATAAAATGTCGTGTAGCCTCGGCCGTAAACAAAAGTTGTCGAACCAGAATAGTTGAGCCGAGCTCTTTAGGGAAAAGCGCTTTTGAAAGAGGTGTTACGAAACTGTCGCAACCAAATTGCTTCGATGCTCAGACATCGGCACACTACGCGTTGCTGAAAATGGAGGGGAGGGGGGTCTCTAAAGGTTATTTGCATAAATCGAAAGTTCCTGCACCCGTCCGCAAATATCCCCGCAGACAACTCGGAGAAATTCAGGACTCATCCGGGACTGATACGACTGCAACTCGACGGGAAAAGCGAGACGCAGCTACAGTCTCCGAGCACATCACTGCGCCGAGTTGTCCCAAAGGATAAACATAATATTATAAACCAAGCTGTTTAAAAAAAATTTAAAAAAACGGAGAAAGAAAAATCTTTATTCAACGCTCGCTGTGGCCATTTTGCACCAGCGATGGCGTGGCCATTCAATCAGTTATTTTTCCCCATTAATGTAAAAAAAAAATACTTTCTTCTTTGTTGGCATTTTTACTGTAACTTTTGTCAAGAGGTTTTTATATAAAAACTCGTTTATTTTTCTGCACTGCCGTAAACCTGCAAGGGGGCTGGGGACCAGTCAAGCTGCTTGGACAGTTTTTTCCTCAGTCCCACATGTAGACGTATGTATACATTTAAGGTGAATAAAGTAAAATTTATCATTTCTCTTTATCTAAATATACTGTCTATTTGCTCAAAGAAGATATTTACAGAGGTGGGGACGTGTATAGTTTGCCCAAACAATCCACAACCGTTTTGTTTTGTTTTTTGTCTTTTCACTTGCATGTGAAACGCCGTCATGAATACTACATAATTGCCTACAGAATGAAAACGGCGAGGAGGTGTTTCAGTTGTCCCGCTTACGGCGCGAACTTCCTACCTTCGACAGTGCTTCGACGTCTCGCGGGCCTCGAGCGCGCACGCGCAGTCAAAAGCACGACGGAAGGCGGCGAGCGCGTGCGTGCCGGAGGCCAGACGTCCGAAAGTGACGCTCCGCCACTCTCACCCTGTCAGTGACTACGGCGAGCGGAACGGCCGAAGAACGTCCCTCCCATTCTTACTCTGTCGGTGACCATATAGTGGGCGAGAACGCGATCATTCGGGGAAGCTATATTTTGAAGAGTAGAACTATCTAGGGTCGTCTGTGTATGTCAATGAGAGAAGTCTAGCCCTTAGTTATATAGCTTCATTAAGTCATTATCCTAATTAACCTAAACATTTCCCTTCCCGTCACTACATCCGGGGATCCAAAAAAGGGTTCGCGAAACATCAGTGGTTGAGAACCACTGGTCTAAGGCTTGGTTCTTCCCTCGTACGACGGTGTCACATCGGTATACGGTATACAAAGGGTGCCTGTACACATGTTCGAAGCGTGCATGCGGATGAAGCAAACGTGCTTCGAACAATGCTTGACGCCTGTCCGCAGACAATTCTGTCATGTCGTGCCTGCAGAAAACACCGTGTCTTTTGTACGATGATCGAGTGGTGTGACTTTCTGCTCTGCGAAAGAAAGCCCGCCAAGGCCTGCACCGCAACGAGCACTCGAGCCTCTCCATACTTCGCGTGCCGCGTACTCACCTCGTGCGCTCTGTCGAGACCGGTTATAACAAAATAGCGGCTACAGCGAAGTGCTCACCATTTCCCATTCCCTATTGCCCTTCGTTAGAACCGAAGTCGGTTATAATGAAATAGCGGCTACAGCGAAGAGATCACGCTTTCCCATTCCCTTTTGCACTTCGTTATAACCGAAGTCGGTTATAACAAAATAGCGGATATAGCGAACTGATTTCCAATTCCCGTTGACTTCGTTATAACCGGTCTCGACAGTATATACTTATGGCGGTTCTTGTCTTTCGCACGGTCTTATGCTAAGACCGTTTCTATGTGCAAGCCGGCCCAGGCGTGTCTTTCTACTTACCGGGCGTGTTTTCTGTTTTGCACGGCCAACTTTTTAGAACATTCCGTGAAAAAGAAAAAAAAAAGTTCTCAAAGAAATATACATTGTTTGATTGGATTGCGCGCTCTGCATACCCAGGCAATTACAGTCCTTGGGAACATAAGGATATATATTTTTTTTTTCAAGAAAAGCTGAAATTTATAATTTTGGGAATGCAACCTGTAAGATTCAATGCAAAAAAAAAAAATGTGTAGAGTGGCAGAATAAAAAAACTATACGCGTACAAATTTTTAATTACTGCTTATTGATATTTTATGACTGTCACGTAAAATGTTCCCGGGGAACATTGCGCTGCTCGTCGTTGTTGGGTTGAAATTCTCGTTTTAGTGCCTTTAGCGGAGAAGCGCCGAGGCGTTGATGTCGAAAAAAGTTGGGGATGTGCATTCTATATGATTTGTACAAGTTATTTAGATAAAGTAACTAAACACCGTCACTGGTTACTTACTCAAAAGAGTACCTAAGTACGTTAGCCATTACTGGGATTCAAAAAGAACGCTTCACCTCAGCTTGAAAGAAACGCGCCACTTTCTGGTTAGTCCGAACGTGTCCTTATGAAGCAGAGCCGCCTGCAATATGTATCGTCTTTAATAATTCCTCGCTTTTTAAACTCGTTCATTCTTGGATAACTGTAGCTAGATAGGCGATTTTCACCGCGTGTTTTCGGACCCGCTTTCAGGGCTTCGTCTTCATACCGCCAGGACGCTGTGAATATCTGATTCGCTCAAGAAGGCTCGCGAGCGAACTTGCCGCACCAGCTTTCCGTGCCAGCCGCTACTTGCCGCCTATCTCGCCGTAGTCGACGACGCTAAAATACCTTGGGCACATCTTTTTTATGGTCTATCTAGCGTTTTCTCGCCGCGCGAATTGTACGCGCAAGTTCGGTTTAGAACTAAGTTGGGTGCTTGAGTTGTACACGTTTCCCTCAAGAAGCTATAAATATACCGTTACCTAAATGTAAACATTCAATAACATTTAGCATCAAAAAGAAACTAAATGCCGATACTCGTTCCTTTATCAAAAAGTAAAAAAAAAAAAAAAGGTTGCTCAGTTCTTTTAAAAAGTAACTACAGGGTGAGGCCGTAGGGACAAAAACATTTGGCACGCCTTGCAAAATTCGAATTCTACAGGAACGTAGCTGAAATTGGGTACGCGCACATAGTTTCGCAAAAAGTTTTATGTATATTTTTTTAGCTCAATTCAAAAATGCTAAAATTTTAAAAATCGAGCAAAAACTGTGGCCATGTATGGCCTATTCCGGATGCTCGTCGACTGCACACTGGCTTGTGAGCTTGCTCCTAGCGGGGTCATTGTTAATATAGTTCGTTAAAAGTATTAATTATCGCGATTATTTCGCTCATCACCAACCTCTATTATAACTTGCTAACGTATTTCTTTTTTTTTTTTTTTTTGGGGGGGGGGGGGGGCGTTTAGCAAGTTACTTGGGAGCGACCTCATAAACCGGCGTGCAGACGACAAACAGGCAGCCAAAGGATAGAAAATACACGGCATCCGATTTTGCTTAATTTTTAATATTTCGCTGCCTCCTAGCTCAGCTGTAAAAAATAGACAAAACTTCTCGCAAAACTAGGTTATCGTGTCCTCTTTCCGGTATCTACGCTTGGAATTCGAATCTTATACGGCCTGCTAAATCTGCTGGTCCTTACGGCCGCACCCTGTAAGGTGTTGTTTCGTTGTCAAAAAAAAAAAAGAATTATACAAAAATAACGCCTTACGTACAAGTCTGCTATGGCTACATGTATGGTCGTTACGTGGACACTAATCTTATTCAGTCTTCTGTCATCTCCCCACGGGGAATCAACTGAGAGCCGAGTGTGGTGCCTGACGCATCCATCACTCCCGGGGCGTCATTATTTGCGTAGTACGTAGTATTTACGTCTGGTCACTGGTCATTATCTTTGCCCGTAAGGTAACCAAGATATATGAATCGTACACTATAGCGATGCGAATACAGTGACATGTGCTCGGTGCTTCATCTAATGTAGTATGTCTTCGGTTTGCAATACATCACGAGCACTTTCATCATCGCACGTGGTCTCCGAAGAGGAAATAAGCTAAAATATGCGGATCAATGAACCGTGCTTGATCGAATGAAAGAAAGTCTACGAAGCCGCCGACAGACAAAATCGTAAGGCAGAGCCGGGATTTGAACTTCGGGTCTCTCAATGTCCGGGCCTCCCAACATTCGGTACTCCCAATGTCCGGTTAGTGATTAGCATACCCGACCGGATATTGGGAGTTCCGGAGTTCAAATCCCGACTCCGCCAACGATTTTGTCTCTCGGAGGCTTCGTAGGCTTTCTCTCATTCTATCAAGTACGGCTCATTCGTCTACATATCTTCGACTATATTCGGTTTGCAATGTATACACTGCGCGAGACCCTGTTAAGGCGCTGTCACACTGAGGCAACACGATGGGAACAGCAACACAACACGTTGTTCAACAGTTGGGCAACTTGTTGCTCGCTCCCCGTGTTGTCTGACAAACCTGTCACGTCGCGGCAAGCAGCAGCACAGCATGGATGACAACGAAAATGTTACCTCGGTATAACAGCTTTCGGCAACAAAAACAGCAGCAACTTGTGTTGGACAACGTGTGTTGCCCCGATCGCTGGCTGGGCGAATTTCGGGCCGGCAACACGACAACACAGATAGCTTCGATGGCAGAGCTAGTTCCCTATCAGTAACGTCTCACTGACATAAAAGCTTGGAAACCGTTATTTAACAATAATTAAGGCTGGCGTGCAGCTAAAATAATTTGATGAATGTTTTTACTGCGAAATTACGAAAACCGATGTCGAAATGGTCACAGCTACGGTCGTGAAGGTTCAGACTGGTGTTGAAATTAGAAGTTCCGAGAGACCAGCTCACATTACTGCTAGTGAAATAAAATGGCATGCCTACTAAGCCGCTGATGAAGTATGGGGTGTCCCAAGTGACCAGGCTCGATCTAAAATAGATCGTAAAAATCGACGCCTGCCCGTAGCAGTCTAAACTTTTCTTCAAATGTGTTTTTCGCTGGTCGTTTTTTTTTTTTCTGTAAAATTACAAAGCGTAGCTTTCTTTCTGTAAAAAAATGGGGCCAAAAACTTTGCCAGGGTCAACAGCGGACGGCGATGCAGACGACCGAGTTGAGTTGCGGGGCGTGTTTGGCGCGCGTATTGATAAATGGCGTCGGGAGCAGCGTCCAAAGGTGCAGCCACTGATCTCTATGTCTATTTGCTGGATCGCGTTTGACCAGCTCCGCCTATGGACGGAAATGCGGCCACGGTCGGCCATCTTTTTGGTAGAGTTATATTATCTCTAGCCATCATAGTAATGTGGCGGACAGAGTGATAGCGGAAGGCTGCCACAAAATAGCCGTGGATCTAGTACACTGTACCGTGGATGATATTTCGTGCTTGATTGAAGTTGTTCGACGAAGCAGATTCTTAAAACCTGGCGTGAACGATCGCCCCATCTTTGAGGACCCGGCGAAAGTTCTACGAAAGCGCAGCACCAAGGCAAAGCAGCGCAGCTCGCATCGAAAGCAGACTCCGTACCGGCGTCTGCTTTCGACGCTTCTTTCGATGCGTGCTGTGCTGTTTTTTCCCCGGCGCTGCGATTTCGTGAAACTTTCACCGGGTCCTCAAAGATCGGGCTACCGTTCACGCCGGGTTTTAAAAATATGTTTCGTCAAACAATTTCAATCAAGCACGAAATATCACCCACGCTATTTTGATGGCAGCTTGCCACCACAACTGCCAAAACGCCGTCTGCCATGGATGGATGATAGTGGCTGCAGCAGCTGTACCTTGGCTAGAGGTAATATAACTCTACCAAAAAGATGGCCGCCAGTGGCCGCATTCGCGGAGCGGGCAAACGCGATCCAGCAATTGTCATAGCGATCAGTGGGTGCAGCCGACCAGCGAAAGAAAGCAGACGACACGCAGACGAAATCTACTGGCAGTAAAAGCGTCATCGTTATGCAAACGCGTTTTTTTTTTTTTTAGTTTAAGTTTGACATTATTGTCCGCATTTATTTTTAAACCAAAGGTACATTACACAAAGACTATATACTTGTTTAATTAACCACGGTGGTCGCGAGCAGTCTCAATAAAGACGTAGCGCCATCTATCAATACGAGCACCAAACGCGCCCCGCCACTCGACATGGTTGTCTGCATCGCCACCCGCCGTTGACCCTGGCAAGTTTCTTGACCCTATTGTTTACAGAAAAGGAGCTACGCTTTGTAATTTTACGAAAAAAACCCCGACCTGTGAAGTACACCTTTGACGAAAAGTTTAGATTTCTACGCGCGGGCGTTGATTTTTACGGTCCATTTTAGTATGAGCCTGGTGACTTGGGACACCCTATATAATAAAAATTTTCCAGAAAAGCAAAGATTAAAAAATCTAAGCATTAAAACGACCACTCTGATTATGATTGTTGATGCATGGAACTTGGAAACAGCCACTACCAGACACCTGCTTTGTTTAAAAAGATACCCAGGACGTTTTGGGCAATGATCAAAGCGATCACATAGCAGGCGGTAGGCAAAGAGACAGCGTTGAAAAATATTTATTCCACCAATTGTTATGAAGGCACATCGTGTCGGTGTCGCAGTTTTTAAGCACTGTCAGTTCAGCTCAACACCACGCTACAAAAAACGCTTTGGGCTACTGCCGTTGCTAATTCGATTTTACAGTAGAAATAAAAATTGCATGAAAGAAAGAACCGGACAGAAAACATTTCATACGGCGGCATAAATCCGGAACATGTATCAGCGATCTCACTTTCCTCGGTTAGGGCTATCAGCTTTGTCAGCGAATGAAGAACATTTTGATAAAATAAAGGGTGAAAAATACTCCCCGTGTCAAGTTTTAAAATCACAGTCACTGTTTGATATCGCCCCGTGGTAATTTCCGGCCCTTCGAACGCACCAGCACTTTGTAGAGTCACATTTCCTTCGACTCCGCTCCGCACACGAACGAAGGTAAACAATCAAGATGGCCGAGTGTTCTCCGTGTTGTCCCCGCCATCAGCGCGGTGTCACAGGGTGGTCGGACAACAAATCGGCCAACACGGTTGCCGGGCGGAAGCAACACGTTGCCCGACTGTTGTTGATGCCGCGATGTGACAGGGTCGCCGGCAACGCGATTTCCTCGTGTTGCCGGATAGAGTTGTCGAACTGTTGCCTCAGTGTTACAGGGCCTTTTAGCGCGAACAACCAATCATCAAAGTTTTAGATGCGGAGCATCTCTTGCTCGGGTCTATGTCCCGCGGCGTCGGCGTCCGCACTCACACTACGCATGCGCAACTCTCCTCCTCTAGCCTCCTCTCCTTCAAGTGTGAGCGGTAGCGCGCTGCGCCAACACCACCTAGAGGAGAAGGCCAGAACACGCCTCGAGTGATGTCACGGCAGCAGGCTGACGTGCGCGCTTCGCGCGTAGATTTTACGTCGTAGAAACGCGGGTTTTCGCACTATTTATTTTTTATGAGCTAACATGAGAGCTGTGAACGCCGAGTTATTTAAAGAACCAATTTTAGAACGCAGGAAAATTATTATAACCTACAATTATCGTAGTGAAATCACGCACACACACACAAAAAAAAAACGCTTATTAGAATGTTATTGTTATGATGCAGTTTTACAAATCAAGGTTCAGTTAAACAAATTAATGCACTTCTTTTTAAATGCAATAGGATATCTCTCAGTTACAATATGGTCAGGTAGTTTGTTCCAGTCAATGGTGCAAAGTACTAAGGAGGAAAAGAGGAAAGTGTAAGTATGGCACTAAAATGGTTCCATCTTGCAGGAATTATCTAAAATGGATTATGTAAAATTGGCAGCCCAGCACTAAGTAGATTGAAAATCGGAATCTGAGGAATAAACAGCTTGAATAAAACACAAACGGGCTATCGTTCGTGTTCTTTCTATATTAGGAAGATTTATGCTAGCTTTTAAAGTGGAGACACTAGTTTCGGATGAATAATCACTGCATATAAATCTGGCTGCTTTGTTTCAAAGATTCGAGCCTCGAAATTAGGTAGCTTAGGTGTGGATTCCAAATTATGCTTGCACATTCTAATTTTGGGAGGATAAATGTTTTGTATGCGAGTAGTTTTGTTTCAATGGGAGCTAGATCCCTACTGAAAAATCTCAATTGCATGAGAAATTTCTGTGCCCAATAAACGCATACGAATCAAATGAGATATATAACAACATATAAGATCTATATAAGATATATAAGAAACTTGTAAAAAGTTTCTTATATGGTTCTTATATATCTTATATAGTTCTCAATAGTTCTTATATATCTTGTATGATTCATGTGTTTGTTAGACACAAGAAATTTCTCACACAAATGGCTTTTTCACAAACCAAGTGTTCTTAGTGCACTATTTGTTATTTTCTCAATCCATGATAATGAGTCTATAAATTACACGCCCAAATACTTGTACGACAATGAGTGTTCTATAGTGGTTGTGAAAGTAATAAGTACTGGGTTAGTGTTTTAGTGGAGGACTTAATTATGGACATTTGTTTGCACTTACGTGCGTTAATGTTCATCTGCAGTAGGGAACACCATGATGATATTGTATCTAAATCGTCTTGGACAATATTGTGATCACTATAAGTGTATTCATTTCCTGGTAAATAACTCAAGCATCAGCGAAAAGTCTAATTGTCGATTTAATTGATGATGGTAGGTCAATGACATATATTAGAAACAATAGAGGCCCGAGTACACTACCCTTAGGGACACATGATGCAACAGCAACAGGACCGAAATTGCCAGACAAGTATAAAAGTAATAACATTCTAAAATTGTGATGTGCTGGTTTGAAAAATGTATTGCACATAGTTTGAAAAATGTATTGCACATATTTTGACAAACTTTTCTTAGACCTGTGATAAATCTGTATAGGTTCAGCAATTCAATGAACTCTGCCTGTTCAAATATAGTCCTTGTTTTGCAGCAAGCATCCTATCCTATCTGGTTACTACATCGAAAAAAACACCTGTAACCTATTTCTTGGCAATTGCATAATGTGAAAACTTTATCTTTGCAAAAACGTACCGTAATACCCGATCGTTGCCCTATACGCTGATGTACTTCAGTATTGAGTCTGTGAAACAACACAGTTAGGGCGGCTAAAAACAAGTTTTGTACACACGAAGAAGTGGGCATGGGAGCTTCATATTCAAAGTTGCTTGCATTTACAATACAGGAGAGAGTCGTAAATAAGAAATTGGTCACCTTTTAACACTGCGAAGCGAGCCTCCTGGTATCCATAAGTTCTGCAAATATCAGTCTTGAAAAAAATTGATACACATGCTACACAGCATCTTAGATGCTGTAGATTTTGTGACACCGAGACACACAATATCTGTGCAGCATGTCGGCATTTACGCTGTAGCACCACAATATACCTAAGACACTGCTACAAGGACACCGACTATCTGCACACACACACACAGATTCACCGACTTCAGAGAGCAGTTGCCTTTGCATGAGGATGAAGCGCAAGCACGTTGCTGGCCGGACAGGAACTAATTTGTTTAGCGTTGACCCCTTAGCTTTTTTTTTTTTTTAGATTTTGCACTGGCATTTTCGTATTGCTGTCTTTGCAACAAAGGTTTCTCAGTTGAATGTTTTCACTGCAGTCCAACACATGCTTCAGCTCAAACTCACAATGGGTTCACCATCAGAGGCATCAGACGTACTCTTCCTTGGTCTGAGTTCGCTTCTTGACATCTGTGACGGTTGGCAGCGAGTGTCTTTGATTGCAGAGTTTCAGCTTTTCATTTCTTTTGTTTGGCATTCTTGGCATTAATGCGAACATTCATCTTGCTGCAAAGATGTCACAAGAAAATGCTTGTGCATTTTCTTGTGACAACAACACGTGTTTTAAGATGAGCTCACTCGTATGTTAATTTTCACAGTAGTCGAAGTCGGAAGTTTCCTTTTCGGCGAGTAGTTCCATTATGAGATATGTAACAAGTCGGCGCTGGCTGGGCATCACCAATTGGTGAACAACATAGTTGTGTACGTTCTACAGCATTTACACTAGGAAAAACAAGCCCTTCTATAACGAGTTTCATAGCGAGAGCACAGTCTTCATTGAGAGCAAACTGTAGCCAACTTGTTTCGTGCTGTTGATGCGGCCTTGCATTTTTCGCCCCTTAGGTTTTTCAAGGTGGTGTAGACTGCATGGCTGGCCACATAGCCCAGGGCCGGGAGGCCGTGTCTTATTTTTTACAGCCCAAAGCCACATTGCAGGTATATCACGTTGCAGGTAGGGCGTCAAGTATCCGCTCGCTTGGGAAGATCTTCCTAGTTTCCATCCTTGCTAGCTGTAGTGATCGTTGACAGAGTGCTCCTCAGCAGTATTTTGTTTTCATCTTCGTAAATGTGCCGTGTAGACACGTGATATTAGAAGCAAGCCAGTTGACTATACATTCCGAAGCACTCTTCTAAGCTGTCAGTTTTCAGCTTGTCCCATGGAGGCCGTACAGTAGCCCGAGTTCATCAAAGCAGTATCCGGGATGTGTATTTGACCGCTTCTGCAAGAAATCGAACGAAAAAGGAGGAAATCATATTAATCCAAAGAAAGGTAATGTAATCAAAAATGGTTATAAAAATACAAAAAAAAAGAAGAAAAAATGCTCTTTTTTAAAGTGTAGCTGAAGTGGTTCCGTATTTGAGAGAAAACCCTGGCAGTGTTTCGATCTGGTATTTCGGATCACAAACATTAAAATTATTCTTGAATTTGATGTGCCGAATGCGCTATAATAATAATAATAATAATAATAATAATAATAATAATAATAATAATAATAATAATAATAATAATAATAATGCTTATTGCACGAGCACATAGAACCAGGTACAGAAAATAATAATAATAATATGCTCCATAGAGCTTCCTGGTATGTGTTGGGATTAATTGGGGAGCCTGAAGGGGCGCCAGCTAAATTGTTAGTATGGCTCTGGTGTATGGATAAGTAAACTGGTCAATGAACCATATTCCGGCTTGCGTGCACTCCGAACTACAGCTCAAAGACCCGCTAAAATATAGGTCTTACTAGTTAGTTGCGGCGGATCATTTCTGCCCTCCGATGAGGATACACAGAAGCGACACGATGTACTTATTTGTTATTTAATTTTTACATTGATGTGCTGGTTGCAACCGCGATAACCTATCACTTGCATACCTTGCGAAAATCATTCCAATCTGAACTCATAAATCAAGTCATTTTTATTTAGGTCTGCACCTACAAGTAGCGCGAGCATTTGAATATGTTGCTTTCAGGCCACAACCAAATCACTCCCATGTATGCATTCAGCGAAAAGTAAAAACAAGAAATGAAACCACGATCATAAAAATTGAAAAGTTCTCACCCTGCCATGCCGTCAAGGAGCGAGATCTTCCCGTCGATTCGCTGTATAGTCCACGCTTTCGTAGTCATCCTTGCAGAAACTCAAATATGGACACTTTCACATCCAGTTTTCCGCCAAAGCGCGGATAAACAACATCTGTACGGAATGACAGCACCAGTGGACAGCACCGACAATCGAAAAGCAACATTCATGTTCACAAACGAAGCCGCGGTTGTGTTGTATTCCAAAATGTGCTCGACCTCACTCGAGAGTTGAACTTCTGATCCTCGGCGTCCAAAAACCTACTCGCCTCAAGAGTTGTTGATTCCTCCAGCCTCATTGTCACGTGATCCAACCCGCAGGAGTAACTAAAAAAGCCGTCGAAGAAAGGAACGCGACGGACGACCGTTGGGGAGAAAAAGTAAAAAAGGAAAACAAAACGCGACGCCGTGGCGCCTTTTTGTTTTTCTTTTTTTTTTTGCACCGCGGCAAGCCTAGAGAGAGAGGAAAAGTAAAAGAGAACGTGCATTGCAAAGAAGCCAACTGTCAATGGGAGCCTTGCGGAGAAGCGCACTACCAGTTCAGCCTACTCCTGCCGACGCTCCTTGATGGGAGAGAGGGAAGCGCTACGGCCTTAGCTCTAGGTGGTGTTGCCTTAGCTCTAGGTGGTGTTGGCTGCGCGCGTTCCCCATCACGTGACCGGGGCGGGATCTGAGGCAAAACCGTGTTTCCCCGGAGGAGGGAAAGGAGGAAAGTTTTCGGCGCGCGGGTCGCAGCGCCAGGCCAGGCCTTTCTAGTGGGGTGAGCTTTCCCCGCAACTCCGCGGCTGTCGTCTGCTAGCATTTCCCGACCGCTCGCGTCCGTTGCAGCCTAGATCTCGCCGGCCAGCCCGGTCTCGACGAGGAAACCTGCAAGCGCTGTTAGGGCATTTTGCGCCGCCTTACGGTGCGGTCTGATTAGACTTTCAAAGTTACCCGTGCTACATCAGTTCACCGCTGTTCACTCTACTTCACTCCGTTCTTCCGATGAAGTGTGATGGAAGCAACAGTCCCGTCAGTTAGTGGGTTGGCGCAAGCAAGCGTCAGCACCACCCCAATGCTCCGCATCACCCCATGGTTCCCCTCGGGAAGATGGTGTAATTTTTCTCCGTGAGAGCCCAACGCCTTTCAGATGAGAGGCAGCTGGAGCTGGACGCCGACGCACAGGCACGAATTTCAAGTGACATCAATCAGCAGCTGCAGGCCAATGCCTTCACCATAGCCGCTCTCATGACCGACAACCTAGCCGTGATCAGTCGAGAACGGTGGACTTTCCAGAGGAACGAACGGTGGTTCGAAGACACCTTGCCCCATTTGGGCGAGTTCCATTTCAAGCAAGCCTTTCGCGTTTCTCCTGCCACCTTCAGATTCCTGGTGGAGTCTTGCAGGTGCCTCCTGGCCGTCGCGCAGGGGCCAAGGCTGGAAACTAGATTAGCCACTTGTTTTTCTACAATGCACTACTTTCCTGCCAACAAAAAACAAGTGCACATCTAATATTACTCCTATCGAAATAATACTAATTTTACGCAGCGTTAATTTCTTCTCTTATTTTTACTCCTTGAACGCTGCTATCGAAATTACACACTCGGTCTACCGGAGCGAGCGTAGTGTGCTCCCCGAACTCACTTCATTGGAAGTGTGTTCGAATTCGGGCAGGGCTGGGGATTGAGCTCAGGATCACTGGGTTCTCCAGCGCGAGCTTTCTCTCCGCGTACTCCGATCTGGTGAGCGCTAGCCCAATCGGCTACCGATACCCTTTAATAAAGACACGTTAAAAAAATTAGACGTTTACGATTCTCTGTAATGCCGAATTGGAGCGCAGCTTTTGAGGAGGAGGGAGGAAGGGTACGAAGGAGAGGGTATGCCAGCTGCTCCCCCTCCGTTCCCTCCCATCCTCCTCTCCTGTTCCCATCCCACTAAGCGTAAAAATTTTGATAAATTTCCCGCTAAATTTAGCCGGAAAATTTTCCCGCTGAATTGACGTGTGACGTTACATGACACGTCATCTGAAATTTTAAGTGTGACGTCACGTGACGTCACATGGGTAAAATTTGTTTTCCTGTTTTTATTTTTTTAGAGTCAAGAGGCTGTTACCTAAACTACCACTGCGGCGGAAAGTGCTGACTTGGGGCACCAACCTAAGCGGCAAGGTTTGGTTCCCACCGCAACTCTTTAGGAGTAAATTGCGAAACAAATCGCCAATGTCGTGTTCCTGTCAAATGGGCCGCGAAGTGTGTGTTCGGCGTGAACCAAATAAATTGAACCCTCTTGAAATGTGTATTGCAAAAAAGAAAAAAAAACACAAACTTTAAGGCATACACGACAACATAATTACCGACGAGTTGAAAACGGCGGGGAGAAGCTTCGATTGTTCCGCCTCCATTGCCATGGCCACCAACCTTCGACAGTGCTTCGGCACCTCGTTTACCTCGAGCGCGCGTGGAGCCATAGCACGACGGAAGGCATGGAGTGCGTTCTGGAGGCCGGGTGTTTGAAAGACGCGCCCTGTCGTTCTTACTCTGTCAGTGAACGTAGAAACGAACGCTTTCGGTATCTCGACCTCTAGACGAAAACCATGTGTGACGAGGTCTAACGTTCGTGCAATCACTCACACGTCGCGCTGTGACAAGAGATGATCAAAGGCCAGTGTGCAGTAACGAGCGAATAAAGTATAGTTAACTGATATTCAACTGCTCGACCGTTAAAAGTTCCTCGAATCACTAATAGAATGAGAACAGCAGGGCGCCTCTTTCGAATGGCCGTCCTTCAGCTCACCCGCTCCTTGCCCTCCACCGTGCTTTGGCCGTGCGTGTACAACACACGACGCTTATCGAAGATAGAGGAAGCTGGAGGTGGGACATCTGAAAAGCGATAATAATCCCTTCTCCGGAAATTGTTATTGTTATTCTTGTCTAGTTCGATACACCTTTGCAACAATTGCATTCACAGCACAACTGAAGCTCGTTCCTGTTGTTTTCGTTGTGTCCGTGAAGAGCTTTTGGCCGGCGCCGTTTTCAATCGCCCGTGCGTATGGCGCGTGCTTTGCTCGCTTTCCGTAGCGACGAACGTGCGCGTGATGGGCTGTGGAAATCGCACGCTTGGGCTGTGGATTTGAAAACATTGCAACGGTGCAGGGACGCTTTAAACACGCGTCGGATTGAGCCGCCATTGCCGACCTTCTCTTGTCTTTCCGAGATGCCGAGCCACTGAAGCGGGCGTTGACGAGCCTCCACAAATCCCTATGCTAGGGGGAAGGACACAGTAGCACCTAAAGTGGCAAACCCCCGTCCTCCTGTGGCAATGATGAGGTGAAGCGAACGGAATAAGAGGAAACAAAAACTGAAGGTCGGTTATGCGGCGCCCATGCACAACTGCCTGAAAGCATCTAGACAATTTCAAGCATGGCGTCGCGACTGGTGTCCCACGTGTGCAAGCGCGTGCAACGTGCACGTGAGCGTATACTTTGGCAAGCTTGCATATGCACGGGATTGATGCACGGGACATGGCGGCGGCCAGCACACATCGCATCTCGAATGCCGCGTGCCAGGCCATCGCTTTGAAGTGGTAGCAACGCTTAAATACGAAGTACAGATGTCCCGGTGACTCTCACGTAAGCTTTAGTAACGTTACGTAGAAAACAAGGCTGTGCGAACCAGCCTTCGTCCTGAAAACGACGCGTCTTTTTCTCTGTCTTTTCGAAAGGATAACTCCGGTGAAAGGTCGAACCAAAATAAATGACTGATATCGATTTACGAAAACTACATAGGAGCACTGCCAAGATATTACAATAATGAGAAGCTGCGATCCACTCTAAAACCGACATTGAAAATGCTACCACCAGCTTTTCAGCGGGCGCTGAGCGGGTTGGCTGTTTGTCGAGCAACCTTGTGGCCTGATGGCGTCTTTAGAGTCAAGGAAGTTACTTGTTCGTACTGCGACTTGTTTCGCCGAGTTTTTCTGCTGCGTTTTCAGCTGTCCCAGCAGACGATTTCTACTTGTTATGTTATGTTTTAGCGGTTGTAGCTTGTTATACTCTGTTTCACCTTATGTTGTACCGCAGCGAAGGCTAGACGCGCGAGCTCATAGCGTTGGCAGCTGCTCCTAATGCACGAGAGCTTGTGCCGCCGAGATGTGCCCCAGAGCAGGGAGCTCGCGCTTGTAGCCTTCGCTGCGGTACAACATAAGGTGAAACAGAGTATAGTGCTCTCCGGCGATCGCGCATGAAGATTATTAGAGAGTTTTAGTAGATCGTATACGCAACGGAAAGCGGGCCCAGCGGTGTGCTGCTAAGTCCATGCTTGAAAGTGACGGCACGAGCACCCGCTAGCAAAACGTAGCTCTAGAATACGGTATACTAAAAGTCTGGATTAGGGGGTTTTCGTAGATCGTATTTTCATGCCACACTCTTTGTAGCGGGAGGTCGCGCTGCCTCTCAATGCAGGCTCTGAAGCGCTTGCCCGTTGCGGTAGCGGGCTTTTGAGAACGATCTACTAAAACCTCTCTGCTCGCTCGCTCAAGCGCGTCGTGGTGCCGAAGGTGGCACTCACTGGTGGCCATAATTTAGTCCGTTCCTGCTCAGCGCGAGCTTACGATTAGTTTTCACAACGCTTCTGCAACGTGCATTGCATACCGCCAAGGTTGTAGTTCTTCCCGGAAGGTAAGTGGAGGCTCGTTCTGAGCCTGCGCTGAGCCGGCGTTTATCGTGAAAAAGTCGCTTTTCGGCAGGCAACTTAATTAATGCGTAGTAATATTTGCTACAGATGTTTCATATCAACGAAGCAGGACAGTAAAACAACCGTAGCGTCTTGCCTGTTAATCGGAACTGCTCAGGGTGACCACCTTCCTGCTAGCCAAATGCGGGACAGGGTAAACGGGGCGGGGAGGGGGGGAGGGGGGGAGGGGGGGGGGGGTTGTAAGAGAGGAACGGTATTATATTTCGACTGTGACAACTACAAAAAAGAACTTAGTGCGCAGTCGAGCTGATCGAAGTTTGCTATGATGATTTGTAACCGGAGACTGGAGCAGGAGGAACCATTTCTTTTCCTCCTTCTGCCCCTGCCTCAGGTTAAAAATCATCATGAAAAAAATAAGTATTCGAGGAAATTTATCAACACGCGCCACGAAAGGTGGCTCTTCTAACACATTCAATATCCTCTCTTGTCCGAAAGCATATTATACAGCTGCAAATTGTATGGCGGCAATTAAGCTCAAATAATTTTCTCTCCCAGTGATATATTTTAAGTTTTAATGCCAGATATGCTAATAAATGCGTCTAAGTTGAAAACATGAAATCGACTGCAGCAGAACTCAATTCATCAAAAGGATAGAAGAAGCAGTAAATCGTTTACGGCTTCTTGTTTCCTGTCCATTCCTATTTTTACCAACATATGCTCGTACACAAATTTCAAACCTTATGTTATTGTTTTTTGTTGTTTGTTTTTTTGCCATTGTGAGTTGCAGTATTCTTGACTTGTGTAAACCGTTCACAAAAAAAAAAAAAAATCCACAGCAACTCTTTTGCATTGCACGATTTGAAAATAATGACAATAATTTATTTTCAACCTTTGGCGAGCAATTTTCGCTTCCAATATTTTGCCACCAAGGGAAGAGAGGCACAACGCCGTACGCGCGTCTGTTCTCCCGCAAGAACGACGGTCGCTTCCCGCAATGCTTGGATAGAAAATGGTATGCCATCGCGATTCACACGTTTACCAGCGACCTTCGCGCTTCCCCGTGCCCGTTGTTCGGCAGCGCCATGAGTTGCGTAGTGAATTTTACGACAGTGTGAAATGCGGGACATTTTGAAAATTTTGAAATTTTTTTGCGGGACGCGGGACACGAGCCCTCAATGCGGGACAGTCCCGCGAGTCGTAGGACGGGTGGTCACCCTGCAGATATTCTTCAGGACTAGGCCAGTCGTACGTTTCGTGGTACCGCAATACGAACTTTGCGTGTCACGATGACCATGCAACTCATCACAAGTGTTGCCATCATGCTTGAGCCGGTAGTTTCGGTTTCGCCGTAAACCCCCCAAAACAAAACATTGAGATAAGATATCTACAGAACTCCACACCTCATCGAAAATAAAAATGACGCCTCATAATTCAGGAACACTTCCTTCACTAAAAACAGTCGTAACCCTAAAATTAAGGAAATGTACCAGAGTCACCATTTAAAACTAACGAAATCTCGTTGATTGCACTTTCTCTAAGCAAATTCCAACACCACGACAATGCACCGTTCTTTTTTTTTTTTTTTCCCCATATAGATATGACCCTATTTGGACAATGGGTGCTCAGTGTTTCGGCAATGCGTGGCTATCCGAAGCATTGTCTCACGCACGAAACTGCGAGAAACGGTACTTGCAATGTTTTGTCCGAGACTCACCGTGGTAGCGGTACTTTTCCGGGAATCTGTCCGCGCCGGAGGGCAGTCCCCACGATCGCGAGAAACGGGACAGCATCGCGGACTCGGCCTCAATGAGCGTCTGCTTCCTCGCATCCCGCGGGAGAGGGGGGAAATCAGGGAGAAAGAGGAAGTAAAAGAGAGGGCATGTGACTGCTAGACAGCGCTTCTGCATTGTCACGTGGCTTCCGGTCCGGCACCGGAAGTCATCTTCCATCAATGGACCAGTGTTGTGGGAAGCCTTCTCGCCCTCCCCTTTCCCTTGGGACGTCATCGCGCAACCGCAGTCGCAGCGCCATCTGTCGGCTGCAAGGTGACCTGAAGAAACGGCGGGGTTTTCGTGCTGCACAAACGTTCAGTGCGGTGCCAGAGTTTTGAAACATTTTTACTCTAGCCGCTTCGGGAGAAGATGCAAGGCAAATTTGTGGTATCTTGTTGACACTTGACTCCATGACGCACGTTTATTAATTGACGAAGTTTTGAAACGTTCTTAGTCCTGCAAAAAAAAAAAAAAAGGAAAGCTGGAAGTGGATTTTTATCTCGACGCGTGGCTATATTGACGACAACTTAGAATCAATGCATAATACGATAGGAATAAGATATAAATAAACATGAGATATTCAAGCGGATCCTCGCAGATTTATTCTTGCAACCTATTCGTCAGGATAACATTCGGCGTGCAAATACCGAAAACCGAAAACCCTCTACTCGTTGGGACTTTTCGTGGACTGCTCCCACCTCTCTGCTAGGCTGCCCGCTACGGAAACGCGGCTACTGGACAGACGCGCCGCTAGCCTTGTCTTACAGATCAAGTAGGGGTTTGCGGAGATCGTTGCGGCTTGCGGGTCGGTGGAAACGATCTACGAAAACTCCCTATTGTCACATCATATACAAAGCAAGTTTTGCACAGCGTTCATGCGTTGCGGGAGGAAGTAGTTTTCGCAAAGTTTAGTTGTAAGAGACAGGAACGGCATTAACACAGAATGTGTTTCATCAACCCATTTTCGTGGAGTTTTGTAAGGTTTGGTTGTAACGGCCCGCTGTAACAACCACCTGTAACGAAAACCCGACACCGAAAAGCGTTACGCCCATTGAGATTCATATAAAAAGGATGAAGTCCTTTCATATAAATCCCCATGGGCGTAACGGAAGGATTTGAGCTCACCACCTATACCCGTTTTCACCTCAAGAGAAAAGCAAGTTTTGCGCATTGTTCATACGCGGCGCGAAGTAGTACTTACGAGATTTGGTTGTCGGAGGAAAATGCGGTGCTTTTCGCGTTTGGAACTTTTACGTCTTTATAAGATAACATATAACTAATCTGAAATTCACTTACATATATCTTAATTATCGACGTAAAGGGGGAAATTTGTAAAGCTCCGCGAGGAGCGGGACTTTTTTTACTACGGTTGTTGAGGTGAAAACGGGTATAGAGATTGCGAGACAAGTGCTTTGCCGACTGAGCTATCCAAGGTCGGTGTTCGATTCGTGAAAAGCAGACTTGGAAGTAATCCGTTACAAGTAACGGAATTACTTGTAATTAATTACTTTTCTAGTAATTTTGTAATTAATCCGTTACTTTTTTGAAAACGTAATTTGTAATCTAATTTCATTACTTTTCCAGTAACGTGTTACTGAAATTACTTGTTACAATTCTTCCGCCCCGTCAAAGGGAAAAGTAGAGTGGAAGAAGGGCGATGCAATGGCCTTCGCGCTTCTAGCATGGTAACACAAGACGGGAGTTCGCTCGCAAGGAGAGTGCTGGCGAGGGAAAGGAATTCACGGAAACCGCGACAGCCCAGCCAGAGCCCGTTTCTGGACTCGTTCGTACGGTCAGCCAGGCTGGGAGGATTCGACTGTCTAAATGAATGCAACAAGCTTCGACTTGAAAACGAACGGACAGCTTCGAGCGCACAAAAGAGCTGAAAACTAATGGCCCATAAAACCGTCGCGTGGGGGTCGTGAAGAGTAAGAACGTGGACACTGTGACCGTGGTGCATATGTCCGCTCGCACCCCCCCCCCCTCCTTTCCGCCCCACCCCCTGCGTGTTGACCCCCAAAAACCAATCAGCATTTTTTTTTTTGTCACACGAGACCGTCCTTTACTTGTCGATGTTCTGCCTACACACACACACCCCGCAGACAAAAAAAAAAAAAAAAATTGTAACGAGACCTTGACCCTGTTCATTTTTGACAGCGCTGTGAAAGCTAAATACTGGCTGGACCAACCAGCTTTGTGGCTTCTGTCACTTGACTTTACACTAGCGGATGCGTAAGGCACAAACATAAGGGAAGTGATGGCAGGAGCTCATTGGAACAGAAAAAAAAATGTAGCATCAACACTACTGTCAGTTCACACAGTAACTTTCGACAGCAGGCGATAAGGTGGCCGGGGAGCACAGCCAAAATGGCTTGGGAGTTCGAAGCTGAACCCGATTCCTAGAAACGAGAATGTTGGGGTTCTCGTCAGCGGATTGTGCCTACGGGAACTTACTCCGACATTTTAGGGAAAGGGAACACAGCCCGAGTTTTCTGAGAATAAACAGTGGCTGACTTGGACACAGGAGTTAAGGCAGCGTAAGGCGGCTGTAAACGCGTGAGATACATTGAAGCCTGCTGTTCACTGACAGTGGTGCTTTTTTTAAATAATTTCTAAACGAAAAAAATCAGCTTAGCTGAAAGATTGTGGATTAATATTTCGTGTGAAGTTTCAGTTTTGATTAGTTTGATGATCAAGAAAAAAGATCAAGTGGGTCAAGGCCGGTTAACAACCTTCAACAAGCGGGACTCTTTGAAATCTTCCCAAACGCAAGTACCGCATGTAGGTCTCACAGCGAGTTGGTTTTAGTGGCTAAACCAGCCCCTATTTAGGCAATATGCAGCAACAATAGAAAAAACACATCTTCAGGAGAGTCGTGTTCTAAAGTTTTCCGATGCCATATTTCGAATGGTGTGCGTGCCTCCGCCGCCCATGTGCATTCGTCGCATGTTCATGGGATTCAGTTCTGTCCCGGGTGGACAGCGCTAGATTCGTTTATATCGAACACCTGTTCCAGTCCTTTACAGCTTTCTAGATTCATCCTCCTAAAATTATTATCCTAAAATAATCGGTAGATATAGTACTGAATCTGTTTTATTATTGATGGGGCCCGAAATTCCCCCCGCAAACACGCAGTAGATATTGCAGGTATTTTGCGTGTTTTTTTAAAGTAACGCAAAAGTAATTGAGTAAAGTAACGAAGTAATTAATCAGTTACTTTTTACGGACAGTAATTTGTAACAGTAATCCACTACTTTTTAGGCCAAGTAATTGTAATTGTAATTAATTACTTTTTTGAAGTAACGGGCACAAGTCTGGTGAAAAGCGAACTCTTGGGCGCGGTCACTCGCATCATCGCCTTTCCTGTCATGCAGCGCCATCGCACGGCGTGTGTTAGAAATTAGATAGAATCTTCGGTAAGTGGTGCCGTTCAGACGCCCTTCTCTTCTTCCCTGGAAGGCCTATCACACATTCTGCGCTTACCGCTCTTTGTCACCATAGTCGAGCTTGTATATATATTTTTTTTGCAATGGATACGTTTATTTTTTGATAAAATAACGGGGTAGGTATCAACCATTGATATTTTGGGAACACTTGTAAGGACCGGCGAAGGTTTAAGGGAGGTCCCGAAAAAACAAAAATATCTTGGTTTACAAGTTGCGCTCTTTCCTGTATATCGCACCGATGTTATGGTGCCTCAAACGCAACTTCGACTGGTGTGTCTACCGCGTCCAAGAAAACGTTGTCCCTACATTACCGCCTTGTGATGTCATACAAGTGTCATGTTGTCGCCGGCAGCGATCCTGGCGGCGTCCCAGTAGCGGTTGTGGATGTGGCAGACGCCTGTTCTGCTGCGGGTCGCTCTCCGGTTGGACAGTCCACGGAAGCTTCGGCAGCAAGGAGTTGGGACGCCGCGACGACAGCAGCGACGCCCGCGTTCGCTCGTGCTATTTTGCCCGTACTTCTAGTGGCAACCGCCAGGATCACGACATCCCACAGCGTGGCACTCCAGTGTTTCTGACGCCATTTGTTGCCGCTTCGAGACAAGTTTTGATGCTAATCACAGCGGTCAGAAACGCGTTCCAGGCACCATACCTATGGACGTTTCCGTGTACGGCCTCTGGGCGCCGCCATCTTGCTGCTGGTGTGGGTAGGTCGTCTGATAGTCAAGCGTTGCTGAGGCGTGCCCACTGTTTTCAGACTGGCACCCAAAAAAAGCGTTTTCCGTTCACGGTGGCCAGACTATCTCTCGAAGCACGGCTGCTTGCAACCGTCTATATATATTTTTTTTATTCGTAAAATGTGCCACACGGCATAATAGAACCGTCTATATATACTCGTACGGTCGGCGCGGAAAGACTGAATTGAAAATCCCGCATATGTGCATTATGACCGGAATATATGCGCAAGCGAGAGTAAGTTTCGAAATTTTCGTCAACGAATCGAACGATAAATATAACCCCCACGGGACAATTTACTTAAACTTATCGAGAAAAAAAAACGCATATAAGTCGCACCGTTGTATAAGACACACCAACAAAAAAAAATTGGAGGCAAAAAAAAATAAAAAAGAAGGCGCCTTATAAACGAAAAATACGGTAGGTCGACCCTGATATTTAAAGAAATTGAAGGAAATCCATAAAACCGTTTATCCCACATCGTGCCGAGACGCCCTATCCAAAACTCGCTCGTCGATCGTGCTTGCCACGTCGTCACCGAAACTTCAAAACCTGTCAACCACGCTCCTCCAAACCGTGACAGTCGCGCGGTGCCACATGCGTAAAGCTTCACCGCTTTGCACCGGCGTGCTCGGAGAAGCGGACGACGCGGGGAAGCGTGCCGGTTAGCGGTAAAAAAAAAGTACGAATGAATTAATGATCTGGGAGCAATTAAACTTTTCGCGAAGGTGCCTTTGGGTGGTGCATTTATCATTCTAAAATTTCGTAAGTGTACGTTTAGGAAGGAAAAAGTTAGGCCTAAAAAAATATATATATATTTAGTATTTTTCGTTGGACAGGGATGAGAATGGTCAAGACCGTCTTCTTGACGCTGCTCCTCACATATGGCACAACGTAAAGCAAAAAACGTGAACACTCCTTTGAGATGAACACCCCAAAGCGCTTCCAACAGATATGATTTACGATAAGGAAAGAGGGAAATTGAAGGCCAACAGACGAGACTGTCTTGTCTGTTTGTCTTCAATGTCCCTCTTTCCTTATGGTAAATTAGAAACCAACCCGCTCAACCATCTACAACAGATCTCAGCGTGCGTCCGAATGGGGAGGAGATCGACGAGTGGCACTCCCTAGCGACCACATCGGGATCTAACGCTGTGTGGCAAACAAACCCTCCGACCGCGGTCATTAGTGCATTCTCTGCCATGGAAGACGACGACGCAAGGAATCGTGGAAGCTATATAACACTATTCTTTTCTCCTAAACGCATCTAGATGGAAGTAATCTTGCCCACTCTTGCGTTCAATGTCATCGAAGTCGTCTCGGAAGGCAAAACAAGCGTATGTGTAATCGCGCGCGGTCGTGTCGGGTAAGCCGCGTCGTGTCGGCCGCGCGCGCTGGATCGTTCGTAACCGTAGAGGCGTCCGGTTTCTTTTTTTATGATTTACACGCTATCTTTGTACTTAAAGTCATAGTTGCCAGGTATCTTAAATCTTTATCCGAAATTACGGGAAACGCCTTTCCGTTCACTCAAAATGTTTAAAAAATCCGCGACAGGAAAAGAAAAAAAAAATGTCGTTACCGCAATGTAGTACACATTGTAAACAATTGAATACATTTTAAATTTAAAAAAAAAGGTCGTCGTATTTTTTTTTTTTGTAAATATAGGTTCCGCCGTTCGTTTCATGCCACATCTTTAGACATTTCACATAAATGTATCATTTACTTGAGCACGGGGTGGCCGACAGCTTCTCTTTTTCTTTTTTTTTTTTTCATGCTCATCCTTTAGCGAAGCAAAGCCTGCGTAACCTAAAGTTGCACAACACGCTGCCTTAGGCCGTCTGTTGGGTAAACCATCACCTTAAAAGTATAACACCGTCGTTCTTAAAAAAAACAAACAAAAAAACTCAGTGTCAAAAAAAAAAATACGTATATATATATATAACTCTTTTTTTTTGTCTGTTCTTTTCGGTTGGAAAGCTCGTATAATCTATCTCAAAACAGCTAAAAAAAACTCTTTAACAAAACAAAAATTAAGGGACAGCGTCTTCCCTGAATCAAAGAGCCGCGACGCGAACATTAGACCCTTTCTGGCAAATGCAAGAAAACAAGCACGGAAAAAAATAGCTAGGCCTAATAATTTTAACATAGAAGCAAAAGATACAAACCTCGGACGCCGTGTCAGGGAGGGAGAGGCCAACTAAGAGCAGCAAACGTGAAGGCAAACATACACCAACAAACAAGACAAAAAAAAAGCTAGGCCTAAGTATTTTCACGCAGTAGCAGCAGACGATACAAACCTCCCACGCATTGTCGGGAAGAAAAATGCCAACTAACAGCGACAAACATGAAACCCAAAAAAAAAACAAAAACAAACAAACAACTACGCCCTAAGTATTTTCACGTAGAAGCAGACGATAGAAGCCTCCGATGCGGTATCAGGGAGGGGAAGGCCAAGCAAGAGCAGCAAAACGTGAAAACAAACAAACACACTAAAGGGAGCCGGACAAGAGCATTTCCTTCCTCCCATCTGCGACCTCGAAAAAACTTGGGCCGTCTTATACACTTAGACCTTAGGAGAGAAGAATCGCCGCGTGTACGTGCGCGCAACAACAGAGCAGAGATCCGTCGACCATGTGCGGACAAGGTTCGGAAAACAACGTCATGCTGCCGCCGGGAAACAAAACAACAACACATAAGCAAAAGCGAGAACAACTCTCCCCGGCATTCGGGAAGATGGAATTTCGTTTGCGGGATCGAAAGACTAGTGGAGGGAGCCCCGCTCGGACAATCCTTCCCGAAGGATGTCCTCGGCGACGTCCACTTTGTAAGGCTTTTTCCCTTCTCCGGCGATGCTTCTGTCAACCGATACAGAAGAGCCCATAGGTTTCCAAGTGTTTCCAACGGCTTGATCTGAATCACGTGGTTTTGCGGGCCGCGTTTGCAGTGCGAGCTGCGAGGGGGTGACGAAAGCGTCCATCGCCCGAAAGCGTCTCCGCCCCATCCGGCCGCCTTCCTACTCGCCATGTGACAACGTTGCGCAAGCGCACTTGTGACCCATCCTGCGCAACTCTTCATTTCCTCTCTCTCACACATCTTGGCTCTCTAGAGAACCGATAGAACGCGACGCGCCATCTCTGGAGAGACAAGCGCGATGTCCACTTCCATCCGTTCCATCACTTTTTGTTGTTTGTTTTAGTTTTTCGTTTATTTATTTCCACGTGGCGTCGATTTATTTTCGGTGTGACGCAAGTTGAGCCTCGCAAAAAGAAAAGAAAAAGGCCGTGCCCTTTTTCGGCGACCGGGTCACACAATCCCCGCTTCTAGAAGAATATAGCACGTCTGCTAGAGTACACGCTGCGTTTCGCGATGTCTCCGTCTTTTATTATTTTTTTCTCTGCTATTTCTTTTCTCTTCGTATCTAACACGTGCAGAACTTCGCATTACATACGCAAACGCATTTCGAGGGAGCTAGCAGACGATTTCCAGCAGCCGACGATGATGCCTAACAAAAAAACTACTTCGATTAAAAAAAAAAAAAAAAACAGTTTGAATTTGCGTTGGTAGTTTCGTTGCAGATCGCTGCAACGAAATCCCTACGCTAAGCGTAAACACACGGAGCAGACCGACAGAACTGGAACTAGGGTGATAAACGACTGGAGAAAATAAATGACTGTTCTGGAGACACGTACGCTTTACAGTTGATATGTACACTACCGAGTGGAGCATGTTGTTTCGGGTGGTTTTGCCAAGGTACGCGTGGAATTCGCTCATAATGCAGCATGCGTCCGTTGAAAAAAAAAAAAAATGTTTTAAGCGCGAATCCAGGTACCCGGATCACGTAGTATAACTGCAACACGGAACCGTTTCTTTATTTAAGAAGGAAAACAAAAACAGGACGGGCCTGCTTCGCGAAATAAACTATAAAGACGATTCGCTGCTCCGTTTTGAGGGATTGTTTCCTCTAACGGGACGGTGTATTTAGAGCACGTTCGGCTATTGTTTTTTTAACATGGTCTGACGTGACATGAGGTTTATTTTATGGGGCGTATTCTTTTAGCGCTTTCGCGTCTGTGGGATCATGTAAATTTAGATCGAGATGAGAAGAGGTGAGCATTGGTGAGAGTGTGTGTTCACGAACGAGTCATAAGTGTGACGGTCGTCACATCAAGTGGCACCATTATGTGCCAGCGTGACGTCGCATCGCGTAACCTCATGATTTCCTGGTCACGTGTAACTGTAACGTCAGGTGACGTCACGGTGCACTGTGACATCGCGTCACGTACAACCATATGCTTTCCTCATGGTCACATCCGGTGACACCATGACGTGACATGGCGTGACATCGGGTGACGCTATAACGTCACTTGACATTGCGATGTCATGGTGGGACGTGACGTCAGGTGATCCATCATGGCGTCACAGGAAACCTGTAAATTTTACGCATTTAGTACGCCTTTGGAATATAGTGACAAAACGACAAGAAATTTTTGTATTTGTGCGAAGGCGTGGGAAGCTATTACAAGACTTTCGGACGAGTTCTGTCATATTTCCGACTACAACCGGTTAGAGTACTAAACTACGGACGTGGTTCGCGCCCTAACTCCTAGAGCACTGCACGGGCCCGGTCCAGCTCGAAACCCCGAGCTCGGGCCCGGTAGCACGTATTTTCTCGGGCTTAAATTCTAAATTGTTGATAAAAAAAAGTTTGCCCGTTCATCTTTTAGGTTCATTGAAAACAAAAAAAAAAACAAATGCAAAGTGCAAAGTCACTACAGCGCCGTTAAAATTAATTACAAAAAAACGTCTTGCAGTTAGAAAGCCTTCAAGCGGATAAAAGAAAACGTATGGACTCCACCAGCATAGTGGGAAAGTGCGGGCAAGAAAACGAGGGCACTCCGGCAGCAATCGCAATCGGATCGCGCTTAACTCGGCTATTGGGCCCGAGTCCGACCTTCGACGCGCTGATTGGACACCAGCCTCAGCCGAACACTGACGCAGCACTCGTGCCCCATCTCGCGCCTCGATCGATCTGTTTGTGATGACGGTGAGAACTTCTGCTTATCTAGGTGGGTTGACTCCGGTCGCAGGCATGATTGTCTTTTTCCTTTGCTTTTCAAACTATAATAATAAGTGCAAAAATGTTCCAAAAGCCGGGAATCATGATTAAAAACAAATACCTCCGACTTGCGTAACAATACCAACAATTTATAGGTAGACGTTTCGTCTCCTATGCGGGAGACATCATCAGTGCAGCTAGGAACACCCGACTAGAAGGAAGAAGGAAAAAAAAAACCGTGACCTCAACTTTGCACTTTCTGCGGGGGCCTTACTGTGCCACCAAAGATGAGCTAACGTACCCTAGATATTCTTTGTTTTGTTTACGAGGGGAGTTCATAAAGTTCGTATTATTGTACTGAAGGAATAAGGATTCAGCATTGAAACTCGGGTAGGGCTTTAGTATTTCTCTACATATTCACCTCCCGAAGTCACACACTTTTGCCAGCGATGGACAAGCTGTCGGAGGCCATTGTTATAGAACTCCTCGCCTTGAGTGTTCAGGAATCGTTCCACTTCAGCAATCACTTCGTTGCCGTCCTTGAAATGCTTTCCACGCAGTGGAGTCTTCATGCGAGGGAAGAGGAAAAAGTCACTAGGTGCGAGTAACGTTGGGTGCGAAGCCGGGTGATGACGTAAAATGGGGGATGACGCAAAATTTCGTAACCTAATGAGGCCGCGTGTGACAACGTCTTCTGCGCCGAGTGAGACGGAGCATTGTCATGAAGCCGACGGACGCCTTTCGTGAGCTTCCCGCTGCGCTTTGACTTGATAGCTTCTCGCAACTTTGTCAGGAGCTCACGATAATAGTTTCCTGTGATAATTTGACCTTTATGAACATATCTCTGTTAAGAAAACACCACGGCAGTCCCAAAACACGTTCAGCATGACCTTTCCCGAAGACGGCACAGACTTGGCCATTTTTGGCGCTGGTAAGTTCACATGCTGCCACTGTTTGCTCTGTGAATTTGTCTCTGGATCATAGTGGTAAACCCAACACTCGTCGGATGAGGCGGTCGAAAAAGTTATCAGAGTCGCTCTCGCACACCTGCAACATTTCCGCGGCCGCTTCCTTCCGGAGGTCTTTCTGCGTAGGGGTCAGCAGGCGTGGAACCCAGCGCGCGGAAACCTGTCTTAAGCAGGTTGTTGTGAAGAATATTGTGCACTGATTCCAAACTCATGCTAACCTGCTGCGCTATCTCCGCGATAGTTATCCGCTGGTCAGCGAGGACTATGGCCTCCACTCAGGGATTTCCCCAGACCCCCCCTAGTTTTCCAGGACACCCCCCCTTGAATCTAAAAAACAAAAAAAGGAAAAAATAAAATTATTTTTTTTCAGATTAAGTAGAAAACACCACCTCTCAGGTGTATATATAGAGAAAGGGAAACATACATTACGGGTATGAGCATTTGGTTAATAGACGTCTGTAATTTAGCTAGTGGACTAAAAAAGAAACAGTTTTATATTTTATCTAGCCTCGCCTCGCATCGCCGCCTCCCCCCCCCCCCCCCCCCCGAGCTATTGGGACACCCCCCTTGATTAGAATCCTGGGGAAACCCCTGCCTCCACTCGCGCTGCAATTTGTGGTTCATCAATGAGCGACGGCCGGCCACTCCGTTCTTCGTCGTCCAGGCTTGTTTGACCACACAGGAACTCTAATTGCGACTAGAGTTCCTGTATGTATAGGCTTCCTACGGGCGCCAGAGTTGCGCGTCTGTTTTCCGCGTGCCGCCGCGCCGCTATTCGCCGAGATCCGATCACGTGAGGAGCCGGATCAAGTGCCGTGCAGGAAAGTAGACGTTGCACGCGTCCCGGCGTACGTTCCCCTGCTTTTGAGCGCGCCGCGCGCCTCGAACGCGCGGCGCCGCTATTCGCCGAATTCAGTCACGTGACGAGCGGGATCAATATGCCGTGCAGGAAAGACGGCGCTACGGAGATGAACGCCCAACTCTGGCTCCCGTAGGAAAATTGCGACGGCTCGCGACCACCGTGGTTTATTAAAGGGCCCATGAAACGAATTTTGGGCTGCAATAAATCAATTTATATTGGTATTTTACTAATAGCACATCGTTCAGGGGGCCAAAAGAAAACAAATACAAAGTCAGAAGCCTGACTTTCGGTACGAAAATTTGAAAAACACGGCGGACTATTTCGTACCTCCTTCCCTTCGTAAGCTCTCTGCCTTTTCTCTGTGATACATCCGCGTACCCCGCAGCGCGTCATCGGGACCCCGCAGCGCGTCACCGGGCCCAAACGAACGTCACATGACACCGGAGCTCACTTAATCCCTTCACCCCTAAGCTGACATTGTGGTGGAAGCTACGCGCTTGCCGGACCAATCAGCCGCCCCCCTTTCATCACCTCACCTCATTCTCTGCGCGTGGGTATGCGCAAGAGAGCGTGATCACGTGGCAAAGGTGTAGCTGGCCTAAGGAGCACGTAGCTTCCACAGCACTGTCAGCTTCGGGGAGAACGAGGTGGGGAAAGCAACTTTTGTCTGAATTTTGAGCGACGGCTAATCTTCTAGGGGGAGAATGGATGTGTCCGGATTAGACAAACGAGAGTCCGAGCAAGAGGGGACTCCCCCTTTTCGTCTCTTGAACTGTTTGGTAGAATGCGAGATTTATGAGTTGAGGAGGAAAGCTAAACAGGAAAAAGTTGGAAAAGCGTTTCATGACTCCTTTAAAATGAATATAATATTTTTGAAATGTACCTTCGGTTAGAAAATAAATGTGAACAATAAAAGTAAAACTTAAAGTTAAAAAAAAAACGCGTCTGCATAACGGCAGCGCTTTTGCTGCCAACGGATTTCGTCTGCGTGTCGTCTGCTATCTTTCGCTGGTCGGCTGCACCTTCAGACGCTGCTCCCGACGCCACCTATCAATACGAACGCCAAACACACCCCACTACTGGACTTGGTCGTCAGGGTCGCCGACCGCCGTAGACCCTGGCAAGTTTCTTGGCCCTATTTTTTTACTAAAAGAGAACTACGCTTTGTAATCTTACAAGAAAAAAACTACCTGTGAATTACAGCTTTGACGAAAAGTTTAGGTAGCTACGTGCAGGCGTCGATTTTTACGGTTCATTTTAGATCGAACCTGGTGACTTGAACCACCCTATATATACACCGGGTGCTTGATTTTTATTTCGAGCAGATTTCTTTAAACAAAAGCAAAAACTCCCCGAAAGGTAGAATTGTGTGGTCTGCGCTGGGTAGTTATACGACCAGGGGTACATACAGGAGGTGGTTAAGGGGGATTCAACCGCTATTTATTTGTACCCTTTTCCTCATAGATGGCGCAGAATTTTTCCGGAACAAACGAGTTGCATGCTCGCCGCTGCGCATGCAGTTCGGGCGCTCGAGGTGGGCTCAGGCCACGGGCTGTTCGCCACCGATCTCGAGCCAGATCTTCTTCGCTCTGAGTCCGCCGCTGCCAGAAGCGGCCAACGGGTGGCGCGAGATACGAGCCAGTACATTCGTAGATTATAGTGGCTTACATAACGTAGAATAATCTCTGATTTCCGAATGGATTCGAAGTTCCAACCACGTTCGAAATTATCAAAAGCACAGGGTGCGGCGTTGCGGCCGTTTGGACTGCCACATTTTGCATGCGAACGTTGTTCTCCAAAAAATAATTGTCTATTTTTAAGACTCAATTCAAGGCTAGAAAAAAAAAAGCGGCGCTTTTGCACTTCGTATGTCCTATATCGATCTGCGTTTCGTCTGAATACTGGTTTGCAAACCCGCTCCCAGGAGGTGTCGAGTAAAGCCCATCTATTAGCGGCGAGATGTTTTGGTGGCGCCCTCCTGTGGTTCCCCCTTGTGACGTCATTACCTTGCAAACAACAAATTCGATGGTGTTTGTTATTAGCATGGTGGAAGCTTGAGATCATTGCGCTCTCAAAGGAACACTGCCAACACCGTCAAAATTAAAGTTCTTTCATTCCTCTTATTTCCGTCGATGATAAATCCCCTTTCGGGAAAGAGAGGCACGCGCTCGCGAGCTGAGCAGCGTTCGATTTCGAATCCTGGCCGTTCCGTCTCTGCTAAGCCTCCTCGCCTTCTAAAGCGTTTTCTAATAACTTCTTGGCCCTGGTCCCACGTTTTCGGGGCCAGCTGGCTCAGAGCCGTATATTAGGAGAGTTTGGACAATAGGCGGAGCAAAGGCCGCCGCCAGCGCCGAATATTCCCCCCACGCTTAGAGCGTAAACTAAATTTGTGACATAGCGTCGACCAATCAGGAGACCTCTACTCCATCTCACAAATGTCTGCAGTGAAGACAAAGGCACAGGCGCGTGAGCCTAGCTTAGCGAAACGCTTTTGTTTGTACGAGACCTCGTGCATAGGAGGCACTTTCCAAAGCCACGCGCTCGTGCCCATGCCTTTGTCTGCACTGCTAGAACAGCGTCCTGAGACTGGCTGAAAGAAAGCAGTGCAAAGGGTGGGGTGCGCGAGCGTCTTGAGACGCGGAGTTCCGCTCGGCACGGTTCAAATTATACTTCGTTTCACTTTATCTGCGAGCGAAGCCAAAGCTAGAAGCGCGAGACCAGCGCTTTTTGCATTTCTCCCCAGCTCGCGCGCTCGAGCAAAGCCTGAACGCACGGAGCTTCCGTGCTCGCGCTTCCAGTTTTGCCTTCGCTCGCACATAAGGTGAAACGAAGTATAGTCGTGTCACAAATTTAGAGCACACGACCACCGCTAGGGGCTGTTTCGCGGCCTGTGGTTGGCCCCGAGATGCTCGCCTATTCAAACCAATGTATGGCCAAACTCTCTCAATAAACGGCTCTGAGCTGGCTGAACAACCACCGCCACCCTCCCCAGCCTGGGAGCGGGATTTCCCGCTTCCGGAGGGACAGTGGACCCCCACGGACTTTCGCAAGCTGACCCTCCAGGCAAGATCCGGAACCCATCATGAAGGAAGAGCATGGCGAGTCCAGCCCACCCTTATTTGCCCGAAAGCAACCCCGAGGAGACACCTGCTAAGAAGGTAGGACTCGTTTACACTGTACCGGACGAAGAACTGCAAGCTTACTCTGCATATAAGCGAGAACTCCCGAATCTTACGGAATACATGAAGAACAAGGCAGCTTTTCTTGAATTTCAACAGAACCAGGCCGCTATTGCCGAGTATGTGCAGAACCGAGCAGTTACTTCCGAGTATGAGCAGAACAAGGCTGTCATTACTGAGTACATGCAGAACAGGGCCGCTTTCCAAGAATACATGCGGCAAAACTCGACGGGAAACCCGTCGGCTACTTGTAGTGAAGTTCTCTCAGGCAGTTCCAGCGCCGGAGCGAGTCAGCAACACATAGCGTCCATGGACGAAGACAGGGAGCAAGAAACAGGTGCGGCTAGACCGTGGTATCAAATGCGCAGACGCGGCAAACGTCAGAGATACTACGAGATAAGCGACTCTACGCCATCAACACCAAACTACACGGTCGTCTTAAAACCCATCTGTAGAGAAGACGTCTTCAACATCGGCACCAAAAACATAAGAGACGCCATCACTCGAACAAGTGTTGACGACAAAGAATGTTCCGTTCATGTCAACGAGAAATCGAATACGATTGCCATTACAACCAGGAATCAGCAGGCGGTTGATAAGCTCCTCACGATTGGAACCATTGAGCAGAAAGGAAAGGCGCTGGAAATGAAGCCCTACGTCGCCACGTCGAGTGCCCAAACGAAAGGGGTCATCTACCTCAGGGGAAATTTCGGCAGCCAGGATTATCGGCCAATCTGGAAGAACCGTGCTCATTACTTTCGAAGGTCAGACCCTTCCAAGATATGTACGCTATGCCTGTGAGTCCTTCAAGGTTTCGTCGTACAGGCCCAGACCCCTCGTCTGCCACAAGTGCCACACACTCGGCCATAAGGCCGACGTCTGCCCTCAGGACGCCGTCAGGTGCGGCGGCTGCGGCCACGAGCACGACCCCGCCGTGGGATGCAAGCTCCAACCTAAATGCATTAACTGTGGTGGTGCTCATGTAGCAACGAGCAAGGACTGCCCTCTACGCAAGATTCCCGTCGGAAGGCAACAGCAACCCGGTTCGCGACCACAGCCCCGGCGCGACGCTGAGAGAGAATTCCTGAACCGACAAGGCTCCAGGGGCCCTGGACCCCAATTCGAAAAGTCGGCTGCTCCTCCTCCCCCACCGCTGACGTCCCAGTTTCAATTTCCTGCACTGAAGCCAAAGCACGAAAACACCAACGCATGGAGCGTCCCTCTGAGGATCTCGGAACCCACTGGGCCTTTTATAACCAGGGCAGAATTTGAGAGCTTTGAGGCAAGATTCACGAGACTCGAAAATAAGGTAGATCGTCTTTGCGGACTCGTATACGCTCTAGTCAACCCAAATGGACACTAACGCCGACATCTCAGACATCCCGGAGAGGCCTTCTCGAAAGCGAAAAAAACGACATAAGATCTGGTTCCTGCAATGGAACTGTAGGGGCCTGCATTTCAAGCTCGCGGAGCTCAAGCTTAGACTCGAAAGTCTCCGGGAGGAAGCCCCTGATGTGATTCTGCTACAGGAGGCCTACGTCAAGGATGTCAAGGTCCGCAATTATAATATCTACTCTCAACCGAGTAGTTCAACTCGACACGGTTCCCTACTGCGGTGACAACCGCGAAGTTGTTTCGGTGCGACTCAAACTGGAATCTATAATTGTGGACGTGATCAACGTGTATATTAGACCCGGGGTTAACGAAAACGACTTCTCCTGGTTGCGCAGAACAGTGGACCCAAGCACGCCCACCGTCGTTGCTGGAGATTTCAATGCCATGCACAATTTGTGGGGATACGAAATCAGAAACACGAGAGGCAAAGAACTCAAGGCCACGTGCGAAGCGCTCCGCCTACAACTATACAACGACAAAGGGGCTCACACCAGACTCTCTCAGCACGACTCCGAAACGGACACATCACCCGATCTCACGTGGGCTTCCAAGAACCTCAAAGTTAGGTGGAAGACGCTGCCTGACCCCATGGAAAGTGATCACCTCCCGATTCGCATAGACGTCCCGCTACGAGAGTCTCCCAAGAGATCCGTCACCTTCATCAAGTGGGATGCCTTTCGTGCCAACATGGACAGCCTCAGAGACCTTCCGCTTGATCGCAGAATCGTGGAAGCGGTAAATCATTCCAAGACCACGTACCAAGTCAAGGAGGATACCCCGACGCCGGATCTTCACCTCACGAATCTCTGGGCTTCGAGACTATCGGCTCTAACGACATACAGGACAAAGAGGACACTCAGACGCAAGGTCAAGCTCAACCTGGCAACCGCCAGGGCCAAACGCTACACTCTGGAACTCTTCCGCAACCGATGGAGGGGACTGTGCAACTCATTCAATGAGAGGACTGGCCTGCGCCGGGTCTGGCGGACTTACAAAGGCCTCGCGGGGAAAAGCAAGGCTCGCAACACTGGCAGCAACTTAGCCCTGCGCCTCGGAGTTTCGGAAGATGACCTAATCAACGAAGCCGGTAGTTTCTTCTTCCCACAACAATCCCCGCCACCTGGAACTGAGATCTACACTCCGGTTTTGGTCAACGGCGAGGAACCGGAGAACGCCCCCTTCACGCTGGGCGAACTCATCGAAGCTCTAGAGTCCGCCAAGACCAACACGGCACCTGGCCCAGACGGCATCTCTGTCACCGCCCTTCGGAACCTGCCAACGAAGGACATGAAAGAGCTCCTGCAGATGTACAACGACGCGTGGGATTGCGGCAAGATCCCGGCCGACTGGAAGCCTACATCAATCCAAAATTTGAGGCCCATCTCGCTAACTTCGAACCTATGTAAAATCTTCGAGCGCATGGTTCAGGCCCGGCTTTCGTGGATCCTCGAAACCCGAGATGCGCTTCACCCCATGCAGACCGGCTTCAGGCCGGGATTGTCCACGCAGGACAGCCTCGCCATGCTTCACCACGATCTCTTCATCAAACCACAGTTCAAGGCGCAACCCCGCACTGTCGTTGTCATAGATGTAGAAAAGGCCTTTGATTCTATACCACATAAGACGGTCATCGAGGCGGCTCAAAAGAGGGGCATTAGGGGAAAGCTCCTCAACTTCATTAAGACGTTTCTCAATGACAGATCCTTCCAAGTCGTCGTTGGCTGCACCAGAAGCCAGTGGAAGCACAATAACGTAGGAGTCCCGCAGGGAGCGGTAATCTCCCCCGCGCTGTTCAATATGGCCATGGCGGATCTGGCTTTCGCCCTGCAAGATGTTCCGGACGTCAGTTTTACCATTTATGCCGATGACGTCAAGCTCTGGACTACCAAGGGCCTTGCGAAAACCCAACAGCGGAATATGCAGCGCGCCCTTGACCCAAACACATGCGCGTCCAAACTGTCCGATTCCGCATGCGAACCGCCGGAACGACCTTCGAGGGCGAGGGTTTTCGTAGCCTCCGGTGCGACGAAAACCCTCGCCCTCGAAGGTCGTTCCGGCGGTTCGCACGCGAAATCGGACAGTTTGGACGCGCATGTGTTTGGCCCTTGACTCTCTCCACCGAGAAGACTGCATACATGGTCGTTTCCAAGACACGACGCAAGCCCAAGCACCCCATTCGCCTCCAACTGAACGGCGCCGACATTGAGTCTACTGACGCCCTAAAGATTCTCGGCGTCACCTTCGACCAATGTGGAGGCGCGTCAAGTTGGCTCAAACAAACCAAAGTTCAGTGGAACAAAGGAATCAACCTTCTCGAGAAAATTACCAGCAAGGCGTGGGGTGCTCAAGAGGACCTTCTCAAGAAATTCGTCAGGTCCCTTCTGGTGTCCAAGGTCGTCCACAGTCTGAATTACCTGCGCCTGACCAAGACCCAAGAAGCAGCGCTGGTCGTGCTCAACAGAAAGGCAATGAGAGTCATTACAGGCTTACCCAAGTTTACACCGGTTGAACAGCTTGAAGCTGCCGCACAGATCAATACTCTGCGTGACATTGCCAAGGAGATGGTCGTTGGGCAGGAAAATCGCCTATCCAGATCTCCACCGGGCAGAATCATTCTCACCAAACTCGAGAAACATGAGCTCCTCACAAAACCAGCAGCAATGCCAACTCCATCTCCGCCATGGGATAACGAGCTTGTCGTCCCGATCAAACCAGTACCCAAGAATCAAGGAAAGGAACACAAAGGAAGGCGCAAGCACGCGGCTGACCAGCACCTCGAAGAGATAAATTCACTGACCGGCGCCGAAGTCATGTATGCAGATGCTGCCAGAGACGACGCGGGCCGCTCAGCGATTGCATGGCACTCTGTCTCCAGGAACACCACATGGAGTGGCATCACGCACAAAACCAACAGCCCGAAAACGGCAGATTTATTAGCACTGCTTCACGCCATCCAAGAAGCGGCTCATACGCTACCCCGAACAGTCACTGAAGCACGCATCTTTACCGATTCCCGTGAAGCTCTGCAAGAATGCGGCCGGGGCAACAGCAGAAATCCGGTGGTAAAACAAATCAAGAGCATCATTGTTGAATCTCGTCCGCGAGTCAACATCGTGCTTTCGTGGGTCCCCGGACACGAAGGTGTCCCGGGGAACGAGAGGGCGAACGAGGCCGCGAGGGCGCAGCTACATGCAGGTTTTATGCCCTCACCTGGCCACGGTCCCCCCCTCGTGGAAGAAGACCCGGGCCTCCCACCCGACATTGAAGAGATCAAAAAAGAGGAGAGGGCTGCCTGGAAGCTCAGGCTCGGCGCCCTTCTCCCTCCCGATGAAGACCCTGTCCCTCCTGGTTACAGCAGGTGGGAACGGGTCTGCATACGCAGGCTTCAAACGAAGACGGCAATTACCCCTATCTGGCTGGCGAGGTTTCACCGCCCGTCCACACCCGAAGACGTCGGCCCTGATCCGCTCTGCATACACTGCGGGATTCCAGCCACGTGCATCCATCTCGTCTGGACGTGCGAGAGGGTCGCAGAGCATCGTAACAACGCCCTAAACTCACTCCCTGAAGAAGCAAGACCAGCTACGTACCAGGACTGGACCCGCCCTAGGCTCGAGCACCCGCACTGCAAACACATTCTCGATTCCCTGATTAGTTTCGTCCGCTCATCGGGGATCGCCTGTTACATTTAGCCTCCTCCCCCTACCCTTCCCATAATCCCCTTCCCCCGTCACGATTGGATGACTTTATCAAGAGATCGTGATGTATCCCATTCCTTTAATAAATACGTTTTCTCACTCACTCACTCCCCTTTCTGACGTCATAGTGAGCGTTCGGCCAATCGTGGAAGGCCGACCACAGCGACGCTTTCGGTCGCGCACGGGGCTAATCTTGAAGTAAGTGGAAATGGCCGAGACACGTGCCGTGCGGCACGTCTGGGAAGAACTACTCAGTATCGGCACTCTGTTCCCCGACATTGTTGTGGGCGCCAACATTTTGCTGCTTGTGCAGAGCAGACGCAACTGCCGATCGTCATGATTCAAAAGTGCGACTTCCTCAGCATTAGATTCGGTGTTATGAAGCTCATATAATATTTTGTGGAGGACGGAAAATCGTTTCCTGTGATTTCAGATAAATCTTCAGATAACTGGACCATGATTTTAAGCCGCAATATGAACAAGTGTGGTTACTCTGAAGCGTAGCTTATTTAGTGGCATTATATATAGAAGAGCATGGCGTCTGAAATCTAGCTCAGTGCTGCGCTGTTCCACCATAATCTTCCCTAGTGCCACCAAATAAGCTACGCTTCAGGGTAAAGACACTTGTCCACTTAATATCATGGCTGCCAGTTATCTAAAAATTTATCTGAAATCACAGGAAACGCTTTTACGTCCTCCACAAATGTTTAAATGCTTCGTGACTAAACAAAGCAATATTACATGAGCTTCCTAACACAGAATTGAATGCCGAGGAAGTCGCACTTTTGAATCATGACGATCGGCAGTTGCGTCTGCTCTGTACAAGCACCAAGATGGCGGCGCCCACAGCAATATTGGGGAACGGAGTGCCGACCCTAAGCATAGTTCATTTAGTGGCGAGGTCCACACTTCTGCATGTCCAGAGGTGTGGACCTCGTCGAAGAGGTCCACACTTCTGCGCGTCGAGTCAAAAGCAACAAGAAGCAACCGTTTCCCACCCGTGAACTGTACCAAGGAGTTATGTGTCCAAGCAAGTGGCGCGGCTCTACTACTCCTCCACAATCGCGCGCCAAGTGGACAGAAGCTGACACGATTGGCAACGGGTATGGAAAGAAGGGACACTTTCCGTCTGTCTGCCTGTCAGCGAAAAAGAACCACCCAAATACACAAAGCCATGTTGCACTCCAGTTATCCTCGTAAATTCCATAAGTTGAAGGCGCTGCCGGCAAGTGCAGACTAAATTCATTTGATAAAAAATCACGCTTTCAAATACCGCAAACCATTGTTGCGGAAACGCGCAAGACACGTGCGAGGAGCAGGTGCTCCGCTGCCATTCGCTTCCAAGGGCCCCTCATTTCAGTAATGGGCCGACAACTGCTTCCAAGAGCCGCTCGAGACACGGGCCTCGTGCACTGGCGCGTTTGACGCCACTTTCAAGACAAACGCAAACACATCGAAAGGCTTGAGTCCAGACCACGGGTCCAGACAGATAAAGAGGGATTGGTGGCCAAGTTCAATAAAGAAAAAAAAAGTATCGGTGGCCGAGTGGGCTAGAGCACACCAGCTCGGAGCACGTGGAGCGAAAGCTCGCGCTGTAGAACCCAGGGATCCTGGGTTCATTCCCTACCTCTGCCCGTTTCGATCTGGATGAGCATCGTACCGGCGTGCGGTCGTGTATCACTATTGCGTGATGCACGTTAAAGACCCCAGGCTACCGGTTGTACTGCACCGGCTAAATTGCTCACCTACAGCTGGGAGACAAGTCGTCCGTTGAGGCAGACTATGTTCTAGGCTATATAAACATACAAACACCCCAATTTGTTTTCAGACAGATAAGGTAGCACCGCTTCATTCCAACGTGACATAGTAAGATCACTGTAGAAAGAGGTGTTCATAACAAACAATAGCATAGTGAACTCCCGAGGTTACTTATGAAGACACTAAAGTTATTTAGAGGTTCATTTGATTTTGCCTAGAAATTAGAAAGGTGAAGAGAAAAAAAAAAATAATCGTACGCCTCACCTTAGGTAGAAACGTATTTTCTACCTATTGATGGCCCGTTTGGTTTTCTTAGTAATCCGCAAAACGGAAAATGTTAAATTTACAAAAAAAAAAGATTTTGTCGCTCGCCAAAACGCTAACGTCAAAATTCAATTTGCATCTCAGAGTAAGCACTTGTTTGTTGGTTAAGAAAATATATTGTAATTGTTCAAAATAATAGAAATCATGCCTCTTATTGTTTTTCATATCCAAGCCACCAAACAAGGTCTACAGAGAATGAATATATCTGAAATATTGTTTCATAAAATAAATGTTGTTCGGAGTAAGTATTTTAGCCTTCTTTGCAACTCATCCAACTTTTTTTTTTTTGTTTATTTACAAAAACATATTAGTAGGGTGCCTTCATGTGCGCTTTGCTTAGGGTGGAGACATCTGGCCATTTTGTCCCACAATTTTATTTTTTTTTTTTTTTGTTCAGAAGCGCGTGGAAGAGCGTGTCCCGGCACGCGTTTCTGGCGCTGACTGTGCTATGGCGACATTTTGTTTTCGTCGATTGATTTGTATTTTACCCGTGAGCGCGTGCTGTCGGCATCGGGTACTACAAAGGGTGGCATCACCCTAAGCAGAGGGACATTGAGGCACCCGACATATTAGCATATCTCTGTTCAACCCTGCACGATCTTATGCAGCATTCACACAGGAAGCGGATCCGCGTTCGCAAAGCGGTTGCGAACGCGGTTGTATAAAGATCCAGTACAATTGCACGCGCACTTGATGTCATCAAGTGTGCGTGCAATTGTACTGGACGGTCCTTGGCCAAGACCGTCTGCATGCCCACGACCGCTTGGCGTGCTGAATGGAATATGCCCGCGCGACCCTTGTGAACCCTTCAATCTTTTCCTCTTGTCATCGCCTCGTTTTCCGAAGCAGCGGCGACTCTCGCCGGTGAAAAAGCGGTGAATCTCCGACAGACGCAGGAAAGGTAAAGCAGCCATCGCTTTGACTAGCAGTCGTAAAGCAGACGACGTTAACTGCACCAACCCGCCGACGCCGTTTAATAGTGAGGAGTCTCGCCGCACACGCAAGGAGGGAAAAAGTATTTGGGAGGGAACTTGCGGACACTCTCGCTTCTTAGCAGACAAACCTCGGCGCCTCGGGACACCTCGCCAGCGAGTCCCTTGACTTCCCTCCTTGATGCGCGTCTGCTAGTTGTTCGACAAAAACAACGTACCGCTCGAGTTATTTCGTCTCCCCTCTCTGAAAGGCGAAGTCGAGCTCGCTCGTAAAGACCTGCACTTCCGAAAGTCGCAGGAAAGGTAAGACAGACGCAGACGACGTTGCGAGCAGACGACGTTGCGAAGGAGCAGACGACGCTCAGATATGGGGGTCGCGATCAGCCAATCAGGGCTCGACGTTCTGACGTCACCGCTACCTCCTTTCTCATGCGCAGAAGACGAAAATGAGCCCACTTGCGAGGCGTATAGGATCAACAAAAGTATCGCCTTCAGAGCCTTATCATGCCTTTCGCTAGGAGTCTGCTGATGACTAGTTACACTTTTTTTTGCAACGTTCAAAAAGTGCCGATTTTAACCGCCATTAGCATATATGCTAATGGCGGTTAAAATCTGGTCTCTATGCGGACCTCAAGTTCTGCTTCTTTTGCACGGGTTATGGTGACCTCAGAACGCCGAGTTCCGATAGGTTCTGAATGAAAGATAGAGGGTAGACGTCAAGTGAGCTTCCTTTGAGGTCTATCCACTATCCTTCAATCAGAGCCAATCAGAGCTCGGCGTCTTTCTGACGTCACCGCGACTCTTGCGCATGAAGCAGACGACTTGCTCTCCGCATTGATCAACGGCAGATGTATACGAAGGTTACGGTGTTCTTCGCTGCCACCGCTCTTTCTCTCTATATTCGCTTCAGTTTCAATGGTGTCAAGGAACCATCACTCTGAACAAGGAGCTTACTTGAATAAGCCTCTGGATAATATTCAAATTTTATTGTCACGAGCCGTCATGAGGTGTGCCGAAGCCGAACAATTCAAGGATTTCCATGACATCCCCGAATGCGTAGCACACAGAAGCCTATAAAGTCTCGTTACACCGACATCAAAAAGTGCCGCTTCATTCGTCTGGCTCTGTGCGGTGACGTTTGTTTACGTTCAAACAGTGCTGTGCCCGTTACCGAAAATAAGTAACGAAATAGCGCTACTCGTTAGCTTGGAGAAAAGCTAACGCGTTACAGAGCTCGGTTACCATTTTGCAAATGTAACGAAATACCGGTGTCGTTACTTGCCATGGCTAACGGACGTTACTTTTACGTCAGCTTCCTTTGTGTTTCACTGTTAGTATATGACAGCTGTTTATAATAAACCGCCTCTATAAACTTCGGCAAAGCTACGCTTGTTCAGAGTGATTTATTTATTTGTATACTCTGCAGCGCCGGTGCATTACAGCAGAGGAGTGGGGTACAGATCACATTTATACGATGGAAACCGTCAAACAAATAGCACAAGCAGGCTGGGATTCTAAAAGATGGTGACGTCTGTCTGGTGACGGTCGCCGTTCAATGCTGCGATAACCTTGCCACTTGTTAGCTGTGCCAACTTGTGTGTCTGGCCTCGGTAGGATGTGTAATGTATATCCTCGAACACGGGACGCTTCCAGAGCGCGATTCGCATAACTGCATGTAATGCATATCCTCAACAAGTTTAGCTGGGCCAGCTATGTCTGGCCAAAACAGAACAGTTCGAACTGTGATGTACCGGTAGTTTTAGGATAATGCAGGATACATATTTATTTAACTGGTAGATTACATTCGGTTGACAACGTCTTCTTCGGTCTGCGACCGCGCCCAGTCTGCTCTTTCGCGCAGGCGTCACGTTCTTCTCCGTCTCGCTCCCCCGCCGGAGTCTCCGGTTACATCAGCCCGTCAGCCCGCCGTTGCCTCAGCCAAAGGGCGTGTTCGCTATGCGGGGCGAACACGCACACAATACACGGCACGAACGAATGGGCTATGTCCCCAGGAGTGTCGCGTGATCGTAACAAGTCGGACGTGAAACTATAGTCTTCTTACCTTATCGCCTGGGCTCTAGAATCTGAGAAAGTTTTTTTGACGGCGGCGTCCGCAACTGTATCCACGTGAATATCATTCAGGGGATCGCCGTAGTAGATCGACGAATCACAATATCTCCACTCGTCGTCAAAATCACGCTGCTTGCTTTTAAAGGGCCTCTGACACGCCAAAAGAAATATTTTTTTTTTCACGCTAAACGTTGCAATGGCATATCAGGACATCACAAAGCAATTGTTTCACTATAGAGTTGCGTAGTTTTTTTTATAAGAAATAGGAATACGAGACCCAATTCAAAGTTCCCGCCGTGCACTGTGACGTAACAGTGTACCGCAAGGTGTCGGGGCGGTCAGTAAGGAGGCATCGAGCTACGTCACTAAAAGTGGGTTAACCGGAAGTCGCGTGAGTTTCACTCCTCGTGCTCTCCGCGACCGTGCCTAAGACTTTTTTTCTTTTTATTATTCTGCTCTTCGTACGAGCGATCGTAGAAAACGAAGTTTCAGTTCCACTGGCTCTTTATCCCTGCACTGTTGGTTAGTTTGCGTGCTGTAAAATTTGAGGACGAAGAGTCAGTAGATCGACGTGATGGAGGTCAATGATGAAAGCGTTGCGAGTACAAGCCAGTGTACGAGTGCATGCCGTCAGTCCGATAATACAGGGCTATACTGGGCGCAAAACAAGCTATCAAGTTTTGAAGAAAAAAATTTAGAACGCTCGCAGAAATTAGGATTGCTAGCATACGACACGCACGATCGCATTGCTGAAGGTTGAGACACCGAGGTCGTTGAATCATCGGATACTCTACAGACTGTAGATGCCTGCCGTCTAAAGAATACGAACTGGTGAGTGTACCAAGTACAAGTAAACGTCGAGCACAAAGTACGTATTTTGTCTAGAGCATGAGTAGAACTTGTTTACTGGGTGCTCATGCGGCCGATGTATGTCTCTCAGAAATGCATGCAGTGTGATCTCTTCTTCAGTTGCTGAAATACCGGGACAGTCCCTCACACAGCACCTTCTAGGCATTGTAGTTGATCACGTCAATTCACTGACTTCTCTTCTTCTACCTTTACAGCAACATTAAGCGATGAAAAGCAAATAAAAGAAACCTTGTCTGCTTGGATCGCTCGTGGAGGTGCGGAGAATAACAAAAATATTAAAAAATATTACACGCGCTCACGGTAAGCGCGAGGAGGGATACAACTCACGTGACTTCCGGCGATGCCTCCCTTCTGACCCCTTGCGGTACACTGTTACGTCACAGTGCACGGCGGGAACTTCGAATTGGGCCTCGTATTTCTATTTTTTTATAAAAAAAACTACGCAACTCTATAGTGAAACAGTTTTTTTGTAATGTCCTGATATGCCATTGCAACGTTTAGCATGAAAAAAAAAAATATTTTTTTTGGCGTGTCAGAGGCCCTTTAAAGGGATACTGAACCATGGAATTTAGTGTCCATAATAAGTGGCGCACGTTCTTTCCACGAGCCAGCAGCCGCCGGTGTGCGCGAGCACACGCAACAAAAATGACGTCAAAGACCTTCATTTCGCGTTAAGATGACAGTGAAATGTATGGGCTTCGGGCCAAAGGAGAATAAAGACAAGTTTTTCATCTACACAGTGGTGTCTGGTGTAAAAGGTAAGCGATTAATTGGTCTAACAAGCACGTAGCTTTCACTTGTAGAGATGAAAAGCCTGTCTTTATTCTCCTTTGGTCCGAAGCCCATGCATTTCACTGTCCTCTTAAGCGCGAATGGAGGTCTTTGACGTCATTTTCGTTGCGTGTGCTCGCGCACACCGGTGGCTGCTGGCTCGCGGAAAGAACGTGCGCCACTTATTATGGGCACTAAATTCTTTGGTTCAGTATCCCTTTAAAGGGAAGCTGGGGAGCTTCTTGAAAAAAATTAGTTAGAAGTGAATTCTAGTGTATTTTTACCCTGTGAACCCGAATACTCAAACCATTTGCTGCGCAAGTATTGTTAAACGCGAGAAAACGCGAAAGAAAGTCGCTGTACGTGACGTCATCGACGGATCTTTTGGCTGCCCAAGGCTAGGTAGGCGGGGCTTCAGCTCTATTTCGAAATTTCTCTTATGGCGCGTCGCATAGAAATATAATTGTGATATATGTTATTCTAACGGCAAAATTAATGCAATGCATCTTCCCTTTAACAGCGGAGCTGTGAAGGGCTAGTTTCCCCAGTTTCGTGTCCGTCACCAAATAAATCTCGACACAAAACTCTGGACAGCTAACGCCATCTATGAGCGACGGCGGCAACCAGACAACCGGTTGTCTGGTTGCCGCCGTCGCTCATAGATGGCGGCAACCTTTCCACTCTGCACCAGAGTGGAAAGGCTGAATTTCTCTAGGCGTCGCCCTAGAAGTCGTCCTTGGGGGACCTCGAGAGGTCCCCCAAGGACGACCTCGAGACGTCCTCGAGAGTCGAGACGTCCTCGAGAGTCTAGGACGACCTCGAGAGTCTAGGACGACCTCGAGAGTCTAGAACGACCTCGAGAGGTCCTCGAGGTCGTCCTAGAAGTCATCCTTGAGGTCGTCTTAGACGTTGTCCTCGAGGTCGTCCTAGGCGTCATCCGTGAGGTCATCCTAGACGTCGTCGCTGAGGTCATCCTAGACGTCGTCTCTGAGGTCATCCCAGACGTCCTCCTTGAGGTCGTCCCAACATAGTGCAGCTTCGCTGGTCTTCTTCACCAAAGTGAAAAGACTGAAAGTTTTTTTTTTTTTTTTTCTGCGGTGAACCATCGGCTCAATCGTACACACTGCGACACCTTTGCTCCAATCACGATATCTTTACTCGTTGCCGAAAACGCACCGCTCGATTTCTCCGGGACACGATCGAGCACGAGTGGCAGTTCGTCACACCCTTCTCAAACAACGTCAGACAGGCGTAGCATAATTTCTCTTCGGCCAGCTCGAACATTCACGGCGACGACGAGCATTTGACGAAGCAATGTTGTGTTTGCACACGCTCTCCCGTGCACGAAAAACATGAAACAATTATATGTTTTGGCTGATTTGTGGGCGCCTAACTTCGTAGAATGACACACATGTACACAAGTTTCCACTGGGACGTCAGGTAGGGCCAAGTAACTTTCGTCACGGAGGCCAAATAAAACGAGGTGCGGTGCTTTTTTTTTTTGCGCCGTACGGTGCAGAAGCACACATCGATCCATCTACCTTACGTCCGGTTTTTAATGCGAAAGTATTAACTGTCCCATGGTAAGCTCGTGTAAAGTGAAAAACATTCCAATTGAATATCGTTGCACCGCCCCTTTAAAGACGTCATCAGTTTGAAGCGCGCCAAACGGCACCTTAAATCCTTTCTCCAAGTGAAGCCAGCTCCCAGCTATGAAACCACGCGAAAAGCCTGGACAACGGCACCTAGTTTCCCCGATCCCAAAGGAGCGGAGTAAAGCTGATGGGTTTCTTCTTCGGTCCCACTGGCTGGCGCGCGCCTCGACGAGGCTCCCATTGGCCGCTGCGCGCGCCTGTATCACGAAGCGTCCAAGGTCAGAGCTGAGAGGAGAGCTGGGAGCGCACGAACGGCCGAAGCAAATACGCCGCAAACGAAACATGGGAGCGGAAAAACGGCACGCATGCTTTCGCATTCACAACTCATAAGAAGTGCTTGGGTGTACCTCGAGCCTTTTGACATACCTTTTTCGATCTTCCACCGAGAAAAGCTTAACAGACGCACGTGCTCATTCTTGGTCATTGAAACATACAAAAGAAGCTGGTCAACCGGAAGTTATCTCGGCCACCGGAAGTTCCGCAATTACTTGTTTATGTGTACCTTGGAGTGTGGCAGATTTCGAAATATATTCCAACTAAGTATTCTTAATCCTAAATTTAGCTAAGGTTGAAGCTTGGACGAGTTGGTGCGACATATTAAAAAAAAAAAAAAAAAAAAGCTTTCAGCCTTTTCACATTGGTGAAGAAGGAAGACAGCGAAGCTGTACTATGTTGGGAATGAAGTAATGGCCGGAGGCAAGTCGGCAAGGCAGAGTGGAAAGGCTGGAAAGGTTGCCGCCATCTATGAGCGACGGCGGCAACCACACAACCGGCAAATGCAACACTCTGGACAGCTACCGCCATCTATAAGCGACAACGGCAACCAGACAACTGGCTTGCCGTTGTTTGGTTGCCCTTCACTCACTCACTCACTCACTTGTCCGCCTCCCGGCGTTCGAAGTGCCATCTAGATTTTCGTTTGTGAACTGCGTGTTTCATAGAGTAAAGCACTGGATATAATACCATAGAGTACGGTGGAATGCCATCTAGACGCTGCGCTTCGAAACGTACGTATCCCTTGCTGTCGTGCCTTGGGTGGATGCCCTTGAAGGACGGACGAAATAGGGGTGTCGCGAACTTTTGTCGAACCAGATTTTTAGGTCGAACTTTCAGGGTTCGACTGGGTCGAACCGGTTCGACGAACCTTCGATTTTTTCACCAGACTCGACCGGTTCGACTTTGTGGACAGTGTGGCCAGACCCATGTCTACGTTTGGAGAATTTTTTTTTTTTTTATGCAAAGGGTTATTTTATTATATAAACAGTTGCAATTAAAAGAAACCAATTCTAATCACTTAAGAAGTTAATAACTTAATTTTTTGTACTGTATTAACTGAATTAACCAATCAGCGCTGCCCTTAATTCATCCCTTAGCCATCACCATCCAATCCGAAGCCAACTGGCCAGCCTGTCACGCATGCGCACACGAGTCGAACCTCAATACAAGGTTCGTCAAATTTTCCACTAAAAGTTCGAAAAAGTCGAACCTGGTCGAACTCGAACCTCGGGTGGTTCGCGACATTCCTAGGACGAACCACTGATCTCTGTGACAATTGCTGGATCGCGCATCCCTGCTTGTTCGCTGCAGCACGAGTGCGGACACCGGACGGCACAGTGCCGCAGGAAAAAGGCACAACTCGTCGAAAGCAAGTTTCGCCGGTCTCGCGGCGTGTTCAAAGCTCCCTTCGCACGCCGAAGTGCTGTGTCTCTGTGCCTTCGCACGCCGAGATACCGATCAAGAATCGACGCCGAGTGGATGTGTTTTGCGAATGCAAATTGCGTCGCGCCCAGTGCTTAAAGAGAAATTTAAGCACTGGACGCGACGTGACCCCTCACGTCACTCACTAAAGTCCACTGCGCGTTTTCTTCAACCACACACCGTTTCAAAGAATTTGAGATCGCTGAAAGAGCCCTAAAAGAACTTCAAACTTTAAAGTGAAGCGTCGTCTGCTAACTGCGATAGGCTGCACGCACGGAGCGGTTGATCGCGGGGGCGTGAGAGGAACTCGAGCGGTGGGACGACTCAGTCTTTGACGTCACTGCACTGGCACGTAAACGTCAAATTCGGCTTTTGAAAAAAATTTTTTTTTACTTCACAAATACTCACTCTCCAAGTTTCGAATTTTGAGGGTAATGTCCAGCCGTCACTTTCAATCGTTTCGGATAATAATAAAAAAAAATTCCACCGCGAGACCGCCGAAACTTGCTTTCGACGAGTTGTGCCTTTTTCCTGCGGCACTGCGCTTTCGTAAAAATTTCCACGTGTTCTCAACGGCAAGTATCACGCCTCACACAGGATCTTAAAGAACGTCTTCGGCGAATGACGACGAACGAGTAGAAAACGTGTCTATAGCACGCTGGAAAACCGCAGCAAAACGCTAGCAAAACGAAAAAATTTACCATGCAAGGTGGCCGTCCGGTGGCCGCACTCGCGGAGCGGGAATGCGCGATCCAGCAATTGGCATTGAGATCAGTGGCAATCCCAAATTTTCGTCGGACTTGTCCAAATAATGGATGGATGTTAATGGCTATACCCTCTGTAACGGGCGGTAGCTTGCGCCACCTAGCCTAAGTCTAAAAAGAGAAAAACGTGATTTTTCCCGCCCTTTTAAGACCAATTTTCTCCCCTTAACTATCACCAGGTGGTGTGGGATATCACCAGGGTGACCTTCGTGGGATCGGGCAAAAAAAAAAAAAAAAAACTAAAAACATCACCCCCTGCCTCTTCCCCCCGGCGAGGGAATCGCCAATTTTCCTCTGGTCAAACCTTGTCGGCGTTACCCCTGCACCCGACCCACTGGGGGACAGGGTTGAGACTTTGGGCCGGAGTCACGCGGGAGGGAGTCCCAATTTTCCTCTGTCCCGCCTGTCCCCAGCTGTGCTAGTTATTTGTGAATCATTCAATTTTCCCTAGATAATTTCCACCTATCTTCTAACCGCCTCTTTGTTACTGTGATCCTCTTCTCCTCCACCCTTCCATCGTCGCCAGCAAAGCCCAGGGCCCCGGCCAAATCCGTTACCCCCTCTGGGAGGGCAGGACGAAGCCCTGTGCACTCTAAAACCAAGTGCTCAAGTGTCTCACTCTCATCATGGCATGTAGCACATAATGTGTCTATCCCCTGGAATTTAGCCCTATACGTCCTCGTCCTCAAAACACCCGTTCTCGCCTCGAACAGCAAAGACTTTCCCAGCGAGTTGTCAAACGCATTTTCCTTTCTTATATCCTGTTTTTGTGACCTGTACACCGTTAGAGCTAATTTTTCCTGCATTCTTCCCTCCCACATTTTCCTCTCTGCTTCCTTCACTCCCTTTTTCACTGAGGTAGTCTGCTCAGCCCCATCATTAAGGAGTAGGTATTTAAATGTAAGCTTTCGGGTTCGGTTTGTCCATTTTGTGTTTATGCTGTTCATGTATAAATACTTGTACACCTTACGTGCCCACCGCGTATCATCCATTTCGGTCAACCTTTGTTCAAATTTCAACTTACTAATTAATTCCCTGCTCTCAAGAGACGACCAGCCCATGTCCCCCTGCACTCCCTCATTTGGTGTGTTTCCATGTGCTCCCAATGCCAATCTGCCTACGCTTCTTTGTCGAATTTCTAATCCTAATTGAACCTCTGATTTCATGCAGAGCACCCCATTGCCAAAAGACAGCCCAGGTACCATCACTCCTTTCCATATACCCCTGACCACTTCACAGGCACGTATCCAGGGGGGAGGCCCATGGGGCCTCCCCCCTGGATACGTTTCCGGCTTGAGCGGCGTCGGCGTCGGCGTAACCGCGCGGTGCATGATGGGTAAATTTCCCCGCTAAATTTATCGGAAAATTCTCCCCGCTAAATTTAGCGGAAAATTTCCCCCGCTAAATTTAGCGGAAAATTTCCCCCGCTAAATCTAGCGGAAAATTTTCCCCGCTACATTTAGCGGAAAATTTTCCCCGCTAAATCTAGCGGAATATTTTCCCCGCTAAATCTAGCGGAAAAGTTTCCCCGCTAAATCTAGCGGAAAATTTTCCCCGCTAAATCTAGCGGAAAATTTTCCCCGCTAAATCTAGCGGAAAATTTTCCCCGCTAAATCTAGCGGAAAATTTTCCCCGCTAAATCTAGCGGAAAATTTTCCCCGCTAAATCTAGCGGAAAATTTTCCCCGCTAAATCCCCCCCTTGTCACGTGACCCCCCCCCCCCCCCGTGCCTTCCCCTCCTCCTAAAGAGCTGCGCTCTAACCCGGCGTTACAGGGAGTTGTAAACGGCTTTAATTTTTTTTTCGGTTGTTACCGACTGTTTCTCCACCTCCGGAATCGTGCACATTAAAATGAGCACCCCCTCAGAGACAGCCTTTAGCTTCCTCACCCCAGCCTCTATCTGCCTTCCCAAAAGAGGAGAAAGCAGGGTTGCCAGACAAGCAGCAACATCCAAGATGGAGGAATTTACCATTTTCGCGTTAAACAAATACTTAACCTATCGGAACAAAACTGGTGGCTATGGAAAAGTAATCAGTTATACCTTGCGTAAATTATTCAAGCACATTAATGGGCTCCTATGACCCGAGTTAAGAAATAAAACGACCCTTTGCCCCATAGACTCCCAGCAAAATATAGCAATTAAATGGCGTCAATATCCCGTGATCCCCGATCTAGCAGTTGCACTACAGTGCCCTAGAAGTTGGGTAGTGGGCTCACCGCCCTATCTCCCAAGTGTATTGCGCTGAAGCGGCCGACGTCGAAAACGACGGAGGCGCAGCAGTAGATTCCTCCTGAAACTTCTCCCGCCCGCTGCCCGCGACTGGTCCGCCCGCTGCCCGCGATTGATTATAAGAGCCGCTGGTCTGGCCAATGCGCGCTGGAAAGTTTCAGGAGGAAACGCTTACAGTGCCACCGCCACGTCGACATCAAACGCACCAGGCCGAGCCGTCCCGTGAGCCCGCTCGGAATCTTTTTTTTTATATATATAAATGCGAAGAGTTCCAAGTTAACCGAAGGTCCTCTGCGTTCTATCGTTGTAAGCGATGTGGCAAGCGCAAAACGTATTCGTAATTGGCGCCCGCAAAAGCCGCCGCTGGTCACGTGATAGACCTGTGCCATAGCCTGTGCCGCTCAGAGCTCTGGTGCGCCTACGCCGCCGCCAATTTCTGACCGGCGCACAAGTCTATCACGTAGAGCACTGCACGGGCCGGAATTTCTAGGCCCGGCCCGAGCCCGAAAGAATTTTTAATTTCTAGCCCCGGCCCGGTAGAGACACGGCCCGGGCCCGATAAAATTATATCGGGCACGGGCGTCTATTTTTGATTTGACGGTTGGTAACACGGCAGGACATAGGTCGATTCTATTGGTCATTTCGAACCCGGAAAGATTCTAGAAAAAAAAAGAGAATCACAATCTCGCTAGTGCATCTTCAAAAGACTGCATGAACAAAACAAATATCTAGGGTACGTTAGCTCAACTTTGGTGGCATAGTAAGGCCTCCGCAGAAAGTAAGTCAAGGTCACGTTTTTTTCTTTTTAGTTTGAAAAGCAAAGGAAAACGACAATCATTTCGTGCCCTCCGACCGGAGTGCCCTCGTTTTCTTGCACGCTCTCTCCCACTATGCTGGTGGTGTCCATGTTTTCTTGTTTCCGCTTGGAGGCTTTCTAACTGCAAGACTCCTTTTCGCCCTTTTCGTTATTTTTTTAACGATACTGTAGTGACTTTTCACTTCGCTTTTCTTGTTTTCAATGAACCTAAATAGTCCTAAAAGATTAATGAGCAAACTTTTTGCTGTCAACAGTTTGAATTTACGACAAAAGACTGACTGCCGAAGCACGGCCCGGGCCGGCGCGGCCCGAAAACTTTTGTTCAAGCCCGAGCCCGGCCCGGGCACGAGAAAATACTTGCTATCCGGCCCGAGCCCGGCCCGCGGGCCGGGCTCGGGCTGGCCCGGGCCCGTGCAGTGCTCTATTATCACGTAATGCTTGCGCTCTTTCAGGAGCTTCCTTTAGGCTCTAAAAGTGACTTATTCATCTTCGTTTTTTTGGTGCACTTCAAACAAAGATGAAAACTTTAAGCCTTTCCACTCTGAAGAAGGAAGACCAACGAAGCTGTACTTTGGTGGGAATGAAGTAATGGCCGCCCGCAAGTGGGCAAGCCAGAGTGGAAAGGTTGCCGCCATCTATGAGCGACGGTGGCAAACAGAAAACCGGCAAAAACAACTCTGGACAGCTACTGCCATCTATGAGCGACGGCGGCAACTAGTGTTGTGTCGACATTTCTGTGCGGACGGACACGATCCTGGGGAAACTAGCCCTTAACAGCCCCGCTGTAATAAGAAACTTTTAAAGACCACAGGAAGCTTCCGGAAGAACGCAAGCACCACTCGATAAATAGCAGCCAGTCACGTGATAAATTGCGGCCACGCCGTAAATATAGCTTTAAAACTTTCTTGATCGTTATAAATTCGTTTTATGACTTCCTTTTCCCATCCAGGCTGCTTAAAAAAAAGTTTTTCCTTCGCGTGTTTTCTAAAAGATCCTCCCCAGCAAACATAAATTACAAACCATGCAGTCGAGTTGTACTGGTTGCACTCGGCCTTTGATGTTACAGGTGGCACTCCCCCTATACGCTTTTGAAGGGGCGGTGCAACGACTTTCGGACTTTGGACAATTAACTGCGTGTATTAATCTGTCACCTATGAAACGAAAAACAGAAAACTATTATTTCTTGCGCGCGCGTTTTTATATTAAAAAAAAAGGAAGAGATTAAATCAAATGTCAAATTGCCCAAGTTAACCCTCACGTCATCTTTCAAGGGACATACTCCTGGACACCACCTGGTTTCCCCTTAGGTTCTCTTCAGAGACATCCCAAACCCTCTTCCACCCCCGAGCTTGACCCCGATTGGCCTGCCTTCTCAACACATCCCTTCCCCAAGTCATTGTAACATTTCCCAACCACTATCACTGGTCACATTGTTGGTGTGAATGCCCATATCAAATTCAAAGCCCTTTTCCAATTTGGCCCCACAAAGAGGAAGATGAGGCACACGTAGAAGCATAAACAGGTCATCCAACAGAGGCTAGTGTGAAAGCCAGGCAGCAACAGCAGCAGCAGTAGTGTCAGCAGTAGCGATGAGCAGCTTCCCAGAGAATAAAAAGGGGAAGTAAAATACGGGAAGAGCAGACAGAGAGTCAAGAAGAGTACAGATACTTCTTTTAATCCCAGAGAAGAAAGGATACATAGCAAAAAATAAGAGGACAGGGAGCCCATATGCAAGGAGAATACCCAAGAGAGACAAACACACATGTCCACAGAGATGTTTATAATTGATTAGAGAAAAAAAGGGAAGCTCAAGAAATTTCCCAGAGAATATAAAAAAAAGAATGCACACACAGAGACACACAGATCCCGGTCAGCTCATACATGAGGCCAACAAAACCACCATGGTTAAGAGAAAAAAAAAAAAAAGAACGGGACAACCCCAAACAGGCGATTAATTAACGGCAGCAAAGTTCCAGGAACCCGCAGTACGGGGAAGTTGAGGGAAAACAGGGAAAGAAAGAATACAAATGCACCGACCCAACCTTCCGCACTCAAAAAGGCAACCGAGTGTCCGTTCGGTTCTACTTTGAGTCCTCCAAAAGAACTAATACGGCCAGGGGGGGTCGCTGTACCCTCGTTCAACAATCAATCGACCCTCCGCCGCCATTCCCTACTCTAACCCCATTGGTCGTTGGTTAGCACGCCATTTTCGTGCCGACGATTCAGTCGCCAAAGCGGCAGCCGTACAGCTCCGTCCTCGCGAGAGAGGGAACGCACAGACTCCGTGGACGCGACTCGACGTGGTCGTTAACAACTCGCTAGATGTATACATGCTACGCACGTTTAAAAAATAGACGTATTCCGTGTTCCCATTTGTATATCGTGTGGCATATAGTGTGTGTGTGTGTATAGAAGTAGTAGTAGTAATAGTAGTAGCAGTAGTAGTACTCTCGCCAACACGCCCAGCCTAGTTGTTCGGTTCCGGTGCTGTGATATGTGGCACGCCCGTGCAGAGAAAGCAAAAACAAGTCTGTGCATAACAACGTGGGGTTCCCTTTTTCTTTCGCGCACCCCGGGAAACGAGAAATTTCGGTCGAACGGCAGAGCACCCTACGCGCAAAAAAACTTGCGAGTAAAAAAAAAAAACAAAAACCGGTAGGGCAAAGCTCGCAAAAAACAGCACATCCCTCGAGGGAGCAAATGTATATATGCGATAACTGCGGTAGAAAGCTACAAAACTTCTATATAAGAGACCCTGTAAGGTTCTTTCCTCCCTGCGTGAACCGACAGAAGACGAGCGCGAGAGAAGCAACAACGAAGCAGTCAGCGTGGCAGGCGTCGTGTAAGAGTGGGGGGAAAAAACAGATGCAAAGAGTGGTCTTTGTTGTTCGGTTGCGGCTGCTCCGTAGCTTTTATCACACCGAAAAGCCGACGACGGCGTAACGCCGATCGGCACCCCGAAGATCGGCTTCCCGAAAAATCGGCGCTGCACTGGAAACTTCGCGGCGACAAACCGGTCAAACTCGACGGTAGTGGCGGCAATACACGGCAGTTGTTTAAAAAAAAAAAAGGATCGTTCATTTCTGGTTTTTATTCGCAGTACTCGACTCCTGGTAGTATAAAAAGTGGCTCGGGAAAACCGACCCACCGGTTTTCCCGTACGCCTCATAATACATGAAGGGGGAAAAAAGATTTTTTTTTTTGTTCGCACATCAGATCTACAGCCACCGATACTAAAACAAACGAAAAAGGTAACTCAACCGCTTTGAGCCAAACCAAATCGACCGGCGAGAAATATTATACAAGTTCGAAAATAAGGAACGAAAACCGACAAAGGAATAATGGCCGATAGTAAGAGTACTAATAATAATAATAATAATGATAATAATAATAATAATAACAATACAGGAACTGTTGGAATGCTAGAAGATTCGGGCGTTGGGGGAGAGCGGCCAGTAAAGGAAAAACGGCAAGACTCTGCTCTGTTTTGCGTCCGGACAAATTCGTCGGCGTTAGAGCGCGTGGACCCACGCGGGAAAAAAGGGGGCGTAAAAAAATAAACGTCGGAAGCGCGCAGAAAAGAGAAAGAAAGAACGGAAACGATAAAAAAAATATCCGGCAATTGGTCCCCAGGTGCATCCATTGCCAACGGTGCCGAGCAAGTGAACGTCCCAGAAAGTGAAAAAGTAATTACCACCACGATTCTGTATGTACAGACACCCAAGTAAGGCCCGCCTTATGGAATTTGGTGGCACACACACACACACACAAAAAAAAGAGCAAACAAAAGTCGTGGTAAGCAAATTTAAGGCTTCTTCCGTTGCGCCTTTTTTTTTTTTTTCTAAGGGCAACAAAGTTTGCATTTTCTGTCAATGTCTAAGCCAAAAAAAAAACAGTAATTTAAGCAAACTGAAGACAAAGCGAAAAAAGATTTAACAAAAAAGGGAGGCAAAAAAAAAATAGTAATTACACCCTGCCAATCTCCTACGGAGAAATTATACGAAGATTAGAAAAAATTACACGAATGCACACCCTGGAAATCCTGTTTCTTGTTTTTTTTTCTTATATGTTTTTGTTTACGAAGAGGCACTGCGTACATCGCCTTAGAAACCCCAAAACGGGAAATAGTTACGGAAAATAAAAGCGAAAGAACGGGAGAGATTCCCCAGTTGAGAGAGAGACGGTAGAAAACACGAGAAACGTCCGGTCTTTACAAAATAGAAGGAAACGGCGGAAAAAAAAAGAAGAGATAAAGATGACTCATCTTAGGAAGAGCCAGTAGTGAAGCGGTATTATTATAACCAGGGCAATGAAAGGAGAAAAAGAGAGGGAAGAAACACAACACTGTACGAGGAAAGAAAATTAACTCGGGATTAAAAAAAAAAGGAAAAGGAGGTACATACTTTTTTTCCCCCTTTCCCCAATCCCGTACGAAGTCCTGCGGGTGAGGCCACAAACCAGCATGGCCCCCTTTCCCACACTCCCACGTTTTTTTTCCTCTCTTAAAAAAAAACAAAGATACAAAACGAAAAACAGATTCCCCTCATCCCCACCCACAAGCTAATGACGATGGGCTTCTTTTTGCATTTTTAAGACGGAGGCAGCGACGACGGAGAACGACGCGACGACACCACGCCGCGCCCCGCTCAGATTGTCGACTTGGAGAAGGACACACGCAGATGATTGGAATCGCTCAGCTGGTAGTTGTGCATTTTCTGCGGGGACAAAGAGAAAGAACACAAACATGCGTCGACATGTGCTCCAGAATAAAAGTCGGCAAGGTGCGGTTACAAGTGGCCCCATGCGTGATGCGCAGTCAATCTCTCGAGAAAAAATTAGTGATAATGATGATATGACTCGCTTCTTCTCCAGAGAAAAGTGACTGAACTTGTGAAAGGAAAGCCCTTTCTGACCAGGTGCCCTTGGTGCGAGTTCACTACTTCTATAATGCTTCTACTACAAATGCACGACTGAAGGTGACACCAACGCTGAAGCAGCAGTGTGCACCACGAGAGCATGAAGGGGTCACTTCATTATATATATGGAATGGTTGAAACAACAGCAATTCATTTGCATATACAGTGGACTCATGATAATTCTAGCTCCGATCATTTCATACTTCAAATTAATTCGTACAAATAGAATAATTTGGGTTGTCACGCTAAATTTTCAACGCATTTATTAACTGCTTAATTCAAACAGCATTTTCGCTCAATTCATACTACAGTAGAACCTCGTTGATACGATTTTCAGGGACCACGGGGAAAAAAACGCATCACCCGGGAAAACGTAACAACCGATAACGCTGTTGGTGGGAGCTACAGATGTGACGGGAAGTAACCTTCACACTGGGATTTACTCCAGAATGACTTTTAGGGGTTCGGAGAACTACCATGTTAGTTACCATATAGCTGGGCATTCGTTTTCGGCACATTTGTTTAGAACTAGCAGTCAACCCATACCGTATCTACCCGATTAAAGCGCGACCACGATTGCTACCTCGAGGGGCAACTTGTCAAATTGCTCAGTGGGGAAAATAGAACCACGAATGTCGCGCGAGGCTGACAGAGAAATAAAACGGTACCTTTATTTTGCTAGAAATCATTTCCAGCACGATTTCTGACAACTGCACTCATTCACGTCGAGCAGCGACCAAGTTTTTCTCGGCTCTTGCTCCACTCCTGAAGTCGAAACGGGCGTCACACTGAGCCTGCCGCGTTGCCATTACAGTAAAACCTCGTTAATTCAACCCCCGCTAATTCGGAAATTCGGATAATTCGAACTGCTGATCCGGTCCCGTCAAACGTATGTATTAGTCAATGGCAGCAAACGCTCATTAATTCGGAGGGAACGCGGCGCGCTATGGTTAATTCGGACGAATTCGGCAGGTGGCGCTAGCTACCATCCGTTCCAGAGGGTATGACCGCTATCCATCCGAGGTGCACACGTGGTTTTTCCGGTTTTCCCATGGTTCTTCGCTCTTCCGGTTCTCCGTGTTTCGCACCAGTTTTGCTCTGGATTGCCGTGCTTCAGCGCGCTACCCGCTACTCTCCTGGCATGGAAGCGGCAGAAGCATAGCAAAGGGTAGCACAAGTGACTGACGACCGGAATGGCAAAATCGCGACACGCGGGGCTATCGTTCCCGAGCGCGTCGATAGCGAGAGTGACAGTCACATTTCATGCCACAACGTGGGGATCCTAAAGCCCGCCATTTTAACCGGCCACCCCCGCGTTGTAAAAATGCAACGTGACTGGCACTCTCGCTGTCGGCGTGCTCGGGAAAAGTAGTGCCGGGTGTCGCGATTTTGCCGCTCCGATTATTGGTCAGTTGTGCTACTCGTTTTCCGTTGCAGCTGTACTGGCTGTACTAGGCTAAGAATTTAGCGACGAAAGTGGAAATACTAAGGGCCTTGAAGGACGGCGTCTCTCGACAAGTGATGGAAAGTTACGACGTCAAGAGAAGCAGTTTGGCCACGTACGTGAAAATTGAGGCCGATATCCTACGGGCTTTCGAGAGCGAGAAGTTCAACGCGAAAAGAAAGCGGTCGTGGGCGGTGGTGCACCCAAAACTAGAAGAGGCCTTGCTGTGCTAAATCGTCAGCGCACGGGATGCGTAGCTCCGACAGTGCGAGTGCGGTGGAGCACTCGACCGCGCTAAGGAAAGTTGCCGTCTCCGCCCCGGTGTCGTCCAGGAAGCAGGCACAGATTTCTTCTCAAAATAAAGGTATGTCACAGGGAAACGTTTTCGCGCAGTTTTCTTTGTCCTTTCGATATTTCGACTTTCGGATAATTCGGACATTTCTGCCGGTCCGATGAGATCCGAATTAACGAGGTTTTACTGCAGTTCCATCAAAATGTTCGACAGGAACGGAATCCGTTAAGATCCAAGAACTAAAACATACGCTAGAGACTAGTGCGTTAAAACTTTGAGATCTTTGAGCTGGTTGAGCTATCCTAAACGGACTCCGATCGTGCCATCGCTAGCTCGCTAGCCGCTATGGATTCGAACGGATTTGGATTTGATTAGACAATTCGAAGAATCCAGCAGAGAGGCCAAGAGGCATACGTTGCCAACAAAAGAGCGAAAATCCGCCGCGCGCGGCCCCGAAGCGCGGGTTTGGGAGCGCCGAGGGGCAGATTTTGGACGTAACAACCGGGAAATCAAACGTAAGAGACGGGAAACTAGTACAAGTATCTCTATGGGAGTTAAACGGGACCGGCGCTCATGAACGTAACAGCCGGGGAAATGTTTAAACGGGGAACATTTCAACGAGGTTCTACTGTATTTGTTCATCGCGGCGGGTTAGCCCCAATTACTGCACCTTTCTCCGAGCTCCTGCATAGTGCGGGAAAGCAATACCCCCAAAGGGCGCATCACTCGTTTTCCGCAGTAGGCGGGTGCTTGGTGAAAAGCGCACTTGATGGGACTAACCCATCGCGACTATGCAAGCAGAAGTGTCCTGACGATCTGCTGTCATTATTCATGCTTCCTTTTTAATTTTTTTAAGGGGGCTAAATTTGAGATTAAAGAAAGAACATTTGCATATGGCAAGCATTTATAAATTCCCTCGATTAGGATAGCTGGGCGTCCCTTTAGATTTAATTTTATGTCAAATCTGTCATTTGCATGCCACCCCAATGTAGGCATTGGACTTTCTTCTTTAGGCATGGTAAGCCAAATAAATGTCCCTTTTTTATATCTCTTTCTTGTAGGCCTTATCATTCTGTGTTTATTGGTCAACAGCAATTTAGACATGCCCAGCATGATAATTAGGGCACTTTTGTTAAGACAAACATCTGATAAGTCAAACAAATTTTCAGGGTCCCTTCACGTTTGTCTTAAAGGGAGTCTACTGTATTAATAACTGAGCTTAGAAATTGACAAGTGGAGTTCAGCTGAATTTTCGTTTAAGCATGGTACAACAGTAGTAAAAGGCATGAAGAAACTATTCTATACAGTCGCCGACAGATTTTTCGGAGGCCGATAATTTGAACTTGTTCGATATTTCGAACCTTAAGGAGGAACCGTGACCTACCTGATAGAAATAGTGCATATTCCCGACCAATCTTTCAGACAGCTTGAAGTCAGAAAGTTCGAATTTTCGGACAAAATCGTCGCGAGCAATCAGCGGGAAACACCCCCGAGAAGCGGCCATTTTGGATTCTATTTTGGCAGCACAGGGATTGGCTTGGTTTGGCAGCGTCACTTAAATACTGCTAAGTCCTACTGCTAGGTGACGCTGTACGGCTTTTTTTCCTTCAGCTGTGCGTCATTATCATCATCATTGTTGTTTCCATTTTGCTTTGTTCATTCGCCATTGCAGTCGTGGACTTGCGCCTCTCATCTTGATCTCGCCTCGGTGAATCGTGTTTTCGAACTACGCCGGCTTGGACGTCATTGCCCCAGCTGTTCTTCCGCCGCCGCATAACGTTAGAAAAGAAGGCAGTGATTCTCAAGCTAACCGAAAGTTGCCGAATGGAAACGGAGGCGTAACCTAAAACAAGGCGCACAGGCGTAACCTGAAGCAAGGCATTATTTACGGCCTTTTTAAGCCCACTGAGACATAATAAAAGGCAAGTTTTTTAATCTGAAACTGCTCAATTATTCGGAAGTTTTTACGGTCCCTGCGGAGTCCGAAAAATCGGGCGGCGAAGTTAGAAACTATTTGGTCAAAACCACTATTCGCTTCAAACTTCACCAATGTTTTATCTGCGTGCCTGCTTATAAACAGACCTGTGTAGAGGAGTAAAGTGTAAAAAAATCTGCTTGGTATGTGTAGCTATTCCTATACCAAATCGCTACTTTGCCTCTCATATTAGTTAGACGAATTTCTGCTACTTCAAACTTCGGATATTTCAAACTAAAGTCTGTGGCTTCCTGAAGTTTGAATTAATAAGTCGACTGCACACATACACAAAGTTCCAGGCAACAGCGTCACTAGAAGTTGGGGGGCGGCATGATACAAATGGAGCATTACTCACGATGAGAGCGGTGACAGCCTCTTCGATGGAGCTCATTTGGATGAGAGCCATTTTCCTGTCTTTCCTGCACGAGAGACATCAAGCGTCAGCCACAGCCCTTCGAAAACTCGCACTCCGCGCCGTCAGTGAGATCGTGCGTGAGGTGGCAGAGAAGTTTTCTCGGATTGCCATCTCTTTCGGAAAGACTCCAAAACAAAACCGAGAGAGATCGACAACTTTACGGGCGTCTGCAATGGTCATTCAGAACCGCGACCGTGACAGAAAGTTCTGTGGCTCATCACAAAATCTAGCATCCCCCTTCTTGGCTAAATACGAAGCTCGCGATGAGGCGTCGGAACTGTAGCCGAGACGAGAGTAAGCTCAAAACGGGACACGACAGACATTTCCAGCCCGCCTAGCTTCGACACGTGTCCTCTCCCATGCCTGCAGCTCCCGCCGATATAACCCTAGTATGTCAATGAGAGCTAGTTCGAGATTGTCCGGAGAACCAGTTGTCATCACGATTCTCTTTGTGAGCCGGCTCGGCGCCTGAAGCGGCCAACTGCAACAAACTCACGGGAAAAACTTGAAGGCCACCACGGTGCCGCCGGTCTGCGTGAAGGCTTCCCGGATCTGCTCCTCCGACACCGTTGGACTGCAGACGGAAAAGTATGAGGATATGTCTTAATGCTCCGACGTTTCGATACAACGTTTCGGAACAATCTAAATGGTCCAGAAAATTGCCCAAATTTTGAACGTTCCCCTCCAATGGAAGGCTTTGCAAGTTTCTTCAGTCACAGTGAGAGGAATGCACCGTAGCTACAAGCTCCGAAAACACATCTGCTAGAGGAAGCGGATTAATTCACCATGGTATACGGAGAAAGTCGTTGAAACAAATTGGCACTCTCGAATTGGCAACTATATATATTCAGTTTCACTTTAAGTGCGAACGCAGCAGGAACTACAAGATCGCTCTGGGCTTTCGGCGCCCTTGCTGAGAATCCTGTAAACGACTTTATTTTCGAGAGGACAACTTTTTGCGAATCGGGCCAAAGCTGAAAATTTGAAATTATTCGCGGGTTCCAATTTTCGCGAATAGAGTGTAGCTTCCGTAGCGTTCACATATTGCCTGAATTGTTCGCGGGACGTAATTTTCGCGAATTGTAGGCGATTCGCGAAAATTAGGTCCTCACGAAAATTTAGCCGTTTACAGTATGCGCTCATGCGATGTGCGGTGGAAGCGTTGTTCAGGGTAATACGATCATGCTCTTAGGTGCGGCTTCGCTCGCACACAAAGTGAAACAGACCATGATCAAATGGTATCTGGCTTCGGCAAAGGCAAGACACAAGACCTTCTCCGTACATTCACGAGACAATGTTCAGAAAAGAGCACTTTCACGTGCGTCACCCCCACCAATAACCATAAACTGCGGAGGCCAAAAGCCAGCTGTTTGGACCCTCAGATGACGCGGAATAATAAAACGGTAGAGCCGACTTTGCTTTCGTAAGGTGGAAGCGGAGACACGACGCAGGACTCACGGGATGTTGGAGAGGTGGAGGGTGCCCGACGGGGGATAGATGTTCTGGTAGTTCTTAGAGCCGGGCTTCTTGAAGCGATGCAGCGGAGAACTGATGTAGTCTTTGGTCAGGCCCGCATCCTGGGAAGGAAAAACCCACGAAGCCAAGTTTATGAGAATGAATGTCGTCCCATGAAGTCAAAGGGAACCAAGGAAATAAAGATTCTGAAACACTGAAACACATTCTGAAACAAAAACCAGAGGGTCCTTGAAAGGGGTCATGAAACGATTTTTCAACTTTTTCGTTCTTAGCTTTCCTCCTCAACTCACAAATTGCGCATTGTACCGAACAGTTCAAGAAGACGGAAAGGAGGAACTCGCCTCTTGCTCGGACTTTCGTTTGTGTACCTAGATACCGCCATTGCCCTTTTAAAAGATTAGCCCGTCGCTCAAAACTTGCACAAAAGTTGCTTTCCCCACTCCGTTCACCCCGAAGCTGACAGTGCTGCGGAAGCTACGTGCTCGTTGGGCCAGCAACACTTTTGCCACGCGATCATGCTCCCTCGCGCATACCCACGTGCAGAGAATGAGGTCAGGTGATGAAAGGGAGGCGGCTGATTGGTCCGGCAATAGCATAACTTTCACCGCACTGTCAGCTTAGAGGTGAAGCAAAAAGTGAGGTTCGGTGTCGTGTGACGTGCGTTTGGGCCGGGTGACACGCTTTGGGTTCGCGGATGCATACCAGTGAAAAGGCGGAGAGCGTTCGAAGGGAAGGAGGTACGAAATAGTCTGCTGTGTTTTCAAATTTTCATACCGAAAATCAAGCTTTTGACTTTCTACCTTCTTTCTTTTGGCCCACTAAACGATATGCTATTAGTAAAATTCCAATCTAAATTCATTTATCCCAATCCAAAATTTGTTTCATGGGCCCTTTAAGCGCCGTTTATGACATGTAGATACTCTCTAAATAAAGGTCATCGAAACCATAACCTTCAGTCGTTTTTTTGAGAGCAACGCCACTTTTTTAACATTTCTTGACGTCGACTATTCTTCCGAAGGGTTCTTGCTGCGCAAACAAAACTGCGGCTACATTCAATGATTGACGCTTCTGTGCCGCGTTCTCAAAGCTAGCGCAGTTTCCGCAGTGCTCCAACACAATCGGGGCCGCTTGCATGAGAGCGCGGCTTTGTTCGGCGTCCCCTTTGCACGAGGTCACGCGCGAATAAGGCGCAGTAGGAAGCCATATGTTGCCACGGCAGTGCGGGGTTGTGGCCCGGTGGCAACTATGCCACCCTCTGCAACATAGCACAAAAGAAATTGACGCCAGTGATGGCTCCCCCTTCAAGTTCCTATTTCAACGATCACCTGGCCCGTCAGCTGTCGTGTTTCCCGGTTCGTACATTTGTACATCCTTACTTGCGGTCCGCCGAAAGAGTATCGACGAGGTTCTACTGTATTCGAGGCTTTTCGAAGTTGTCGGCGGCCTGTGCAAACCACGCGGAAGCAATGAAATTCCCCTCCTGCTCCTTTTACCGGTGCGCAGCAAGAGCGATTTTGGAAACGGCAGACGAGCGTGGACTCACGGGCTGTCCGTCTTTGGGCAACTGGACAATGTGGTGCTTGGAGGGTGTCACCCGCACCGGTTTCCCGTGCACCTTGATTTTGTCCAGGTGGCTCATGGCTGCAAAGGTAAGAGAGACACCACTGACACAGCGAAAAAGTATGACTCCGAAGCCGGCAATGCTGCGGGAATTGCCTCCCGCCCTTCCATCACTTTACTCTGCTCTCTGTGCGTGGGTGTTAGGTGGGAGCGTGATCATCTGGCAAAAGGTGACACAAGACTGTTCCGACGGGCCAATAGTATCCACTGGACTGCCAGCTTAGGAGTGAACAGAGTATTCGCCTCGAGATCGAACTGTGTTGCCACCGTGCGGCCGAAAATGGGAACATGCAAAAGCGGGGATACCGCCATGCGTCGTCTGCTACGGGCACAAGTTCAGAAGCACGGATCTTGACGATGCATGTGCATTTCCCGCTGAGCTGGGCCCTCCTTATGAAATGCTTGTTGTTTCTGTTGTCGTTTCTTCTTACTAAAAGTTGTGTTGTTTCACGCGCGTGGAAATTCAGCAAAGCGATAAATATTAAGTCGTATGCTACCATAATTTTAGTGTTGTGGCTTGTGGAACTGCTGGTCCCACATTCTTGTCATCTCGCACAATCCATAGCTATCATAAAACATTGAATGTTGATTGGGTTGATTAAAAAATTAACCCGACTGACCACCACCCTTTAGTAAACTAATCAATTGTAAATATGTTAGTTGATTTGCCTCCAGTCATATTGCATGAAACACGTTAAAACTAAAATTTGTTTTACTACTTTTTACTATGTCTTAAATGGCGTACTGCAGTCCAATTTTAAACTTCCCGTTGTGACGCCTTCAGAAGTCTGAACACAGGAAGCCTTTTAAAGTGAAGTAATTTTTCAGTTATTGTCTAAACAGTATAATCACCCTCAATGACAATTACAAGAATTCTGAAGTGATTTACCGTGCAAGCCTGTGTCCTATAAAAATAAAGACTTCAAAAATATTAAAGCAGGCATTTTTTTTTTACTTTTCCTCTATCTGACTTTTTCTAGCACACCAAATTCTTTAAACTGCAAAGAAAATATTGCAATTAAAGCATTTTTTTAATACTCTGAAGGTTAATAGATGAACTGCCCAGTCCCGATATGCGTTAGGTTAGAGCGAAGGGTTATTAGAAACTCTCTGGAGAGTCGCTAGCCCTCATCAGTGAAAGAGTGTCACTGCGGCCGATGCTGTTTGCGACATGGTGTGGGTCGTTTGTTGGAGTTGCAGAGTCTACTACGTTTCAATAGAAGAATATTTAGCCAGGAATTTATAATACTATCCTCTTGACATCCACGACCCCCTCTGAGAAAATTGAAGCGTGTGAACCCACACCACCGAGAAGAGCATCCAATAATATGCACGCTGCTGCGTTCCTCGATTACACTCGTTTATGCCACTCGTGGCAGATATATTAAAACAGTTTGTTCCACTCGTTTCAGTTGTCCTGCAAACAAACAGTTTGGGGATCGTAAATGGAAGAGGCACGCTCTCCTCATCGCAAAGTATTAGAATTGTTCAGACTCCGAAAAAACTTACCCACACCATATCACAGAAAAGGAAAACATTGGCTGCAAGTGGAACCTTTTACTCATAGAAGCTAGCAACATGTAATTTCCATTACAACACTAACTTTTCTCAATGCGAAATATTTATATTACTGCAAAAACTAAAAGTAATGAAAAAAAAATGCATAGAACCTGTGATTCCGCAACCCACAGTACCAGTATTATGTAAGTATCTGGGGTGGAATTCCTTGTTTTGTTGAATTTTCATGCTAGTGAACCGATCTATCTCTTTTTAAATAAACAAATATTTAATATAAATACTGTCGAGACCGGTTATAATGAAGTCGACTATTCGCAACTCCAACGCCCTATAGGTGGCGGGGCGGTAGTTCCAAGATGGCGGAAGAGACGGGGATAGATTCTCCAAGATTTTCCGTGTGCCTGCTCGCTGACGCTGGCCAGTGCGCTAAAAATGATTTATTTGTCTACAAATGCGAAGCGGTTGGGGAGGGATTGTATTACAGGTGACGGAGATGTTGATGCGCGTTAGCAAAATGAGCATGCTGATATTTAAAAGATAGAGAAACCTCGTCATTCGAAGCTTTGTGGTGGGCGAGCGCGTTTTACGCTCCGGCCACGTCACTGTTTGTGGCAGAATATTTTTGAGGGTGATGAAGATACCGTGTTTGCGCCTTGCCTGGCCATTAGTGCTCTAAAAAGTGAGCCACGCACGGTGACCGTCAAGCTTCGGAAGAACAGCGTTCACAGTAATGATGTCTTCGTGTCACAGGCTCGCAACTCGCTGCTCACCGTCTCGGTTTCAGTGTATTGCAACACGTGATCCAACTGCTCTATGGTTATTGATAGGAAGTTTGTTACCGCAGGCTACCGTGCGGTGTAGCATTACAACCGGAGGCTCGCGCTGCGCCTTTGAAGCACAATCTTCAGCGCGTGCCAGGAGCGTTGCCTTGCTCACGGTAGCCAACGGTAGCCTGCGGTAACGCGATGCTAAAATTGCCTGTTACCATAATCGGCGAGTTTAGGGGTTGAGGGGTTTATTTACTGCTGTACCAAAAATGCATATTTTAATATACCATACATTTTTTTTTGTACCGTGTTATTTGCAACGTTGTGGCCCCTCTCGCCAAAACTGCCCGTTATAAGCTCTCGTCATGAACGGCTCGCTAACACAGACGCGCTTAAAATGCTTCGGGCATTTTTTGATTGATTTTGTAATTACCTGAAAGTAGTACACGTATTCTATGTTTTAAAAGTGCTTGGAATAAATTGTCATGATCCTACGGCCTTAAAACGCAAACGCATTCCCGACGTATATTGCTCAACATATCGTTGCGCGCCCAGTTTTCTCCTACTTAGGGCAAAGAATCGACTTTTCATAGACCGAACGCTAGAGCTTTACATTATTAGCGGGAGCGTTTGCCGTCACGTTGAGCACTGATCGAGCTGGCGGTCATGCACAAGACCAGCAATCCGCAGCGTATGCGATATACGAAGAGCCCTAATGAAATTAGACATCCCGGTCCTTCGTACAGCGCTGTTGCGAGGTGGAGCACAAGAATTCCTATTTTAACGCGCTCACTTTTTTCGTTACAACGGCTTCACGCATCAAGGCCGACAGCCCCTGCCACCTTTTCCGCGCCGCCGCCGCCGCCGCTGCTACCGTCCCCGTTCCTCTAGTTCTCCGCTCGCCCGCGGGAGGGCGAGCGGCGCGCTGGAGTTGCGAACAACGAAATAGCTGCTACAGCGAGGCGATCACGATTTCCCATTCCCTTTCGCACTTCGTTAACCGAAGTCGGTTATAATGAGATAGCGGATATAACGAAGTGATATCCGATTCTCGTTGACTTCGTTATAACCGGTCTCGACAGCAGTGCTGTTTACTCAGAAACAGGCATCCATCGTGGTGATCCATGCCTCCCAACGTCTGCCTAGAGCAGACGACGCATCCACAGAAGAGAATATTTAAATTTAGGGTGTACACTGGTAACACGATTCAATCTTCACTGAGGCACCAAACAGTACCGCACCATTTTCTACTAAAACAGTCTTTCCACCGATACTATGCGAACAAAATAAAAGCAAGAATCTACACCGCCTCATGTGCGAAGGTGGAGAGCCTATGGAGCGGCCATACTTCTATCCCCGCTTTGACGATGATGATAGCACGACAGTTGCGCCACCTCTAAGTCGACCTCGAGGCCAATAGACACCGAAGACACGCCGCGAGAGCTCCGCCGTTGTTTGAAGCTTCGAACCAACCAGGCAAGCAGGTGCGATAAAAAATTTTGGGGGGGAGGGGACGGGACTGGTGGCTTTTAATTTCCGATAGAATTGTACAAACGTCATGGTTTAGGCTGAATGGTTCGGGGCGACCTCTTGGTGACTGGAACATCGCCTCACTTCCTTAAAGCTTGGGACTACAATGCCGGGAACCAGTCGGGCTCAAACGTTTAGGAAGTTTGACCACCCTGAATTCTGGTCTTAGCAAAGGTTAAAACAACTCAAAAGACAATGCCTCTGTGAACTAGAGTCACGACCACGACCAACAGCCACGACCAACGCTACCACTCCAAGCTTCGCCCAAATGCAAAAAGGATATATATAAAAAAAAAACATTGTGATTACAAAGATATTGACAAAGCAAATATAAAAGTGATTGGCTTGGAATATGGAAGTGTTTTAGTGGGTACTACTTATACAGTTACAAGTAAAAAAAAAAAGAGATTAATAGGACGATTGGTTAGTTTGCCTACACCGCCACTACCGCAATGCACTGAGAAAACTTTAGCTTTTCCGAACACGCGACTTCGCTGCTGCTTTGCATGTCACGGCATAAACCAAATTGAGCACTGCCGCCTACAGACTGTTATGGCAGCGTCACGCAGCACTGAACGCATAGCGAGATCGGTCCATTGGATGTCTCTTGGGGACACTGCCACAACTTCGAGAGGGGGAAAACAAAGGCAAATCTCACCCAGCTGTGCCTGCTGCGGCTCGGCCATCTGAATCAGGGCACTGTCCTTCTTGTTAAAGAGGATTTTGACCCTGATCACATCACCATAGACACCTGGAAAGGTGGACGAAGGGCCCCAACTAGCCGGTCAGTCACACACACTCGCCCCCGGCGAGGATTGAGCAAGGAGAGAAAGAGAAAGAGAGCGAGAGCAGAAAGAACAAAAAGGAAAGGCCACAGCTGGTCGAAGCACACGAGAAAGATGCGGCGCCACCGGAGAAGCAGCACAAAATTTACGGCAAGGCAAGCCGATTAAGACTCCACACTCTGAGGCAAATTGTTTCGAAAACATGGCTTCATAAATCAACTCCACTTGCATAAAAAAAATTTGACCTTCCAAAATATTTCTTTTCATTAAAAAAAAAAAAAAAAAACTTATTTAAGATTTTTAAGCAAACCTTTTCTGTGAGCAATATAGGAAGTGTCTCGAGTTCCACACTTTGGAGCACTTCGGAGATGGGAATAGATTCTTTGCGGAGAACTTTGGAGGTGACAGAACCAGACAACAAAAGTTTTTGAAATGTCTTGAATAACTAGAATTGTTAAAAAAAAAAAAAAAAAACCTAGTATTTTTTAAATTTGTAAATGGAAGCATTTGTATGATATATCAGCCTCCACAAACTCTCAGTGAACTTCCAGTTCCATTTCAGGCATACTGCAGAACTCTGAACTTGTAAAATTGCTAAGAACAAGCTGCTTCTCCAGTAGTGACACTCTATGCCAGGCAGAACTCTTGTTGTCCCTGCAACTTTGCCATGCCCTCACCGTTCACTGAATGACAGGTGTCTAATTTTCCCATTGCTCCCAGCATTTTTCTTAAGTTACGGACAGGCACTGCTGAAAGCTTGGATATAGATCCAAGTACATTCCCCACTTTAGAAACAAGGCTGGCAATTGAAGCAGAGAAAAACAAAAATTCATGCATCAAACAAAGCTTTATTTTTTCTTTCTTTCTCGTCACTGAGAGAAATAGTGTGAGTCAATCTTCGCACGTAAGCTGCAGTCCGAGCACATACATTTTTTTTTATGGCTCGTGAAAAAGAGCATGTTAAAAAGGGTAGCCAATCCAAGACCACAACATTACAAAAAAAAAGAAAAAAAGCACATGAGTCATTGCACAAGGTACTACAAAGAGCGAAACTACTACCAGTGCGAAGACTGCACTCTCACCATTTCTCGCAAGTGCAAATCTATGTCTGCTACCATTACAAAGTTTCAACTTTAAGCTGCCTCAAAAAAAAAAAAAATAAATAAAAAAAAGCTAAAAAGAAATGAATCTAAGAACTACCGTAAAATACCGGGCAAGCGCCCACCTCGCCTTCGCTTAAAAAATGGGCACTTGTCCTGTCAAATTAGGCGCTTAACATCTAATCTGCCGACTTCCCGAGTTTGGGAAAGGCTAATATAGTGGGCGCTTCCTTGGTATTTAACGGTAGTGTCGAGCACTTCTGTATAATCAGACAAGTAATTGTTCTTATGGCAAGTTTTATCCATTGTAATTTTATGGCACATGGTGCACTACAAAACCCCAACTCCAGAAAAGAGAGAGAGAATTGAATTAGCTTTAAATATCCGACACTGGTATCCATACTGACAGGGCTGGCATGCTACTCTTATTTCAGCTGTCGCACTCTGAATCAATTGAATCTATGTCAAAACCCTAAACGAGACATCGGTGCTTCAGGGATGAAAATGTCAACATTTCGTTGTCGAAAATACAAAAGAACGCCTAAAGGAGTAATCGCATAAAAACAGTCTCCAGTTAGAAACATTACATTTTTATTTCACTGGGAGCGAAGCAACAGAAAAATAATGAGATATAAAAGTTAATGGAGCTTAAAAAAATATATATAAAACACTGCCAGCCCAACTGAACAAAAAAAAAAACAATATTAAATGTCTAAAAAAAGTACAGGTAGCCAGTGCAGCAGCTCAGTAATAGCCCCACCAGATGTCGAGCAAGTGTAAAAAGTCGCGCTAAGGGATGCCTAAAAAAAATGCAGAAACAATAAAAAAAGAGGCAGCTTCTACAAGACGCAAAGCGAAAACTCTAAATAAAAAAAAAGGCAGTCCTATGGTTATTGACAGAGCAAGAACGGCAGTGGGCAGCCTCAGCAGTCTCGCCTCCAAAAAGGGGTTGGAGGCCGAGCCTTGCCATTCTAGCTCTGTCAGCCACTACACCGGTTAACAAGCGAGAAAACATCACAACTGCGGCAATCCTGACGGCTGCGACAAGAGCGACGACATCAACAAGGAAAGAGAGAGAAAAAAAAAAAGAGATAACCAATGTAACAACAAAAAAATAGAGACAGATAGTGAGAGAGAGAGAGGAAGTGTATAAAAAGAGTGCTTTGATCCAAAAAACATACCAAAAAGGGTAAAGAGAGCGTCTGGCGTGACCATCTAACAGACAGGGCAGGGCATTGGTCAGAAGGGGACGGAACGTTTTTGGGTTGGTCCGCACACAAAGAAGATCCACACGAGCCAAGAGGGTGGGGGGAGGGGCCGGAAGGAGAGAGAGAAAGAGAGAGAAAGACAGAGAAAAAATAAAAATCAAAATAAGGGGAAAAAAATCATAATAATGGTAATAAGCAGTCATACTCGAGTGTCTCCGAGAAAAACGGCGGTGAGGGCAGGGGGTTGAAGGAGAGAGGCGGTATGCGTGTAAAAGGGATGCCTCCGCAACGAAAGTGCAGAGGAGAGAAGAAAAATCCATCTTCCCTCCTTCGCTTTCCCCCCCTGCCCTCACCTAAAGTCACTAAATCTGAGGTGCTTTTGAGTGACTCAGTTCTACGACGGCTCACTTGAATCATGTGTATAGGAAGCACAAATTGGCATTAAACTAGCAAAGAAAACAGAAGCATTAGAAAAGACTGAAAGCTTTTTTTCTTTTTTTTTCCCTTCCCATCGTTATTCCTGCGTCTTAGGGCCGGCAGAAACAAATGTTCCGCTAAGGAAGTTTCTCCGGGTTTGGCAGTACCTCACCTAAAAAGGATCATAAAATATTTCTTTTTTTTTTTTTCACTTTGGCAGTGGAGTATGTAGTCAAAATAAATGCTTCACATTCATAAAGCACGAAATGGCCACTGGATCTTATTTAAATGTGCCAGTTATCACCAAGGGAACAGCACTTAAGCTAAAATTTCTCTTTTCCCTGCCACTACTACTTAAAGTGAGTGGTTACACATACTCAACTATCAAACATCATAAAGCTGCAAGAAGATTGTTAACGTGTGTGTAACCTTCACAAGCCCATCAAACAAAAAAAAAAAAAAAAGGAAAAAAAAAAAAGTCCCTGCAAGCTCCCCTTCGCAAGGAACGACTTCTTTATTGTTAATACACCATTAGGATTATCTATTCAGAGCTTGCCCTTGTCCAATTTTAAGTGCTACCGACTGCAGCCATTTCATGGTCCCTTTTAACTTCGGAACTGAGAACATTGCGACACCAGCGGTTGCGTCGGCATTTTCGTGTTACTACCGACGAGTGTGACAACTTAATTACTTTCCAGTCTGGCGCTGGCAAAGTCGAAAACAGGGTTGTCGGGACGGAGGCAGAGAACAGAAGAACACATGCGCTGCTATTTGGATAACACTCCAAAAAACACTGCACAATTCAAGCGCCAGATTTCTGGCCAGCCCTAGTACTTGAAAAATGTGTGCCGGCATGCTTGGGAACAAATAAAAAAGACAAAAAAAAGGGAGACAGGAACACAAGTCAGCAACTCAAAGAGAATAAAAGTCAGAAAAAGAAATAACAAAAATTTGAGAAAAAATATAAAAAACAGCAGAGGAAAAAAAAATAGCAATCCTGTGCACTGGCAGAAGCAGAGTTGGCTTGCAATGTTAGTGGCAGCAGAAAAGAGCACAGAAAAACAAAATGTAAACTGGGCCACAGATGACCGAGATAAGTGTTTTAAGAACAATGAGCAATTGCATCTCTAAAAAGCCCTACATTTTTCTTTTTTTTTTTCTTTTTTCTGACAGCCAAACAAAAAGACAGATCTACGAAAAATAGAGACGAGCAAGCCAGCTTTGCTCCACATCACTAACAAATCTCCTCAACAACTCAAAAAAAAAAAAAGCAAGAGTTAGTTGTTGGTAAAGCATCAAACAAACACAGTGCAACTGGTCAAGTAAGACTTGACGGGGAATATAAAAAGAAACCGGAAGAGCGTAAGGAACACTGATCCCCCCTCCCATGACCCTTAAAAAAAGGAAGAGCAGAATGTGACGCAACAGAAACTACACGCAAAAAGCAAGAAGAAAAAAAAGCGAGGGATGCCACAGGATCGACGCTTTGGTGACAGCAAGGAGGAGATAGAGATAGAGAGAGAGAGAAAGAGACACTAAATTAAGAAAGAATGACCAACAAATTTCGGGTGAAATTTCTGTAGGCACAAGAAGATGAGAGAGGGAACGTGAGAAAGGGACAGAAAGAGGCCAACGCACAGAAATTCCCGAACGAATCTTGGCTTCGGGCAACAATGGATGCAAAATCGAGTGACAAACGGGAGGGTCAAGAAACAAATTGAGACGAGCAAGGTCGACAACAGCAAACTACTGCACCCAACAAACCTATGGAAATAAAATATCTTACTCTAAACGTGCAGAAACCATAGAGACCAAAGTGGAATTGCGCGTGCCATGCCTTGTGTTCCCAAGATTTAACTTTTTACCAATTAAGTAACAATCTTGGAGGCAACCTACTTACTCATCCGTGAAACAAAACGAAACGCTGGTGGCTCTGCAGCAATTAGCCTCCCACAGAAAAAACAATAAAGGACTCCCACAGCCCCTTCTAGCAGACTACAACCCGACCCTTGTCCCAACCCTCATGAAATTTGAAAAGCAAATCCACATCTCGAAATTAAAGTTACGCCGAAAGGTCAGACGGGTGTTTGTCCCAATATTAGTCTGCTAAACAAACTATACTGTTAAATATGCCATAGAAGGGAGCGGCAACCTACGAAACGTTGTGTAAAGCACTAAGAGCTTGGGAGAGTAGCACTTCGGCCATAGAACCCAAGCAAGCAGCAATGTCAAAAAAAATATATATATAAAAAAAGAGCAAGTGGCATCATGCCCTACCACCAGGAAGACAACTTTGAACATGCAATCTGAATAAACCGCAAATCAAAGACCTTTTCCGAGAGTGCAGTTATCAAGAGCGGAACGACGACTGCATGCCGACGACCCGACCACAACAGGAGATACGGAAGACAAGAGCACGAACAACAGACAGCATGGAACACACCCAACGAGAAAGGAAAAGAGAAAAAAAAAAGAAGAAGAAAGGACAGCGTTGGTTCGAGGTAGCGACGGCAACGTCAGGTACAAAGCTGTCTCTGGTTCCAATCGGCTGCTACTTCTCGAGTCATGGCACGAAGCACGAAAAAGATTACGACAGCAACGGTACAAGTGGGCACGTCCGCAAGAAATGTCCACCAACAGCAGAAATCCAAGGGGAGGCTCAAGTCTGAGCACATGTTTGAAGACGGGTTCCATTGGTGACCGGCAGCAACTAAAAGCATCGCTTTGGCTGGTCTTCTGTGACTGGGCGAACATTTACTACGATGGGCATAGTAGAGTACTTTAATAAAGCATTTATGGATGAATGCTGCGTTCAGTCCGCGGAAATACGAGTGCCATCGGACTGTCCACCTCGACGGAGTCGATTTGAGTTCAAGCCCCCATCGTGCTTCTTACAGACATCGTTAAACTTGCCGGTCAGAACCGACGATCCCGGTCGCAACATAGCGGGTACGGACCACTAGAAATTGCCGCCGTCGCTACCCCACCACAAAGCTGTCTCCTCCACATGCAAGCACGCGCGGGACTGCGCGCGCACGCACAGGGGGAACTGGAAGGGACTTACCTGCTCGTTCAGGTTAGACACCAGGAGCACGCAGCTCGCGGTGCCCTGGCCGGGAAGCCGGATGCCGGCCATTCCCAGGGCCGTAGCCGCAGACGGATTCGAGGGCGAAAGGGCAAAGCCGCCCAGTGGAAGGCCTGCAAAGACGCCGGGGCCCAGAGGCCACGGGCAGGCAGCCTCTGTTGGGATGCGCCCAGTCCGCCACGTTCGAGCTACGCATTCGACTCGGGGGGGCAACGATCCGCTCAACGAGGCATGCGCTCCACGCGACGTGCACTACGCGGCAAGCCGGGGACAGTGCGGGGAATGCCTAAACGACTGAAGTCCCTACGAGTGCGGCAAAAAGTGCTCGTTCGGAGCCCTAACCTAGAGGCTGGTTCGCACACCTGAGACTGCTGCGGATCGAGTTCTTGCGACCTCTTACGACGAGTGAACAGGCTGGCGCCCCCCATTGGGTGGCCCTGGTACATTAGGGATTTCCGTACGTTGGCCTTTTTTTTTTTGGTGCATCGTTCTTTCTTTGTTGGCTGGAAAAACTTACGACAGTATTATAAACGACCATTTCTCACATTTGACCTGGCAAATTCTGCAAAACCTTCACCCTAGTGAAATTTTGTTTGAGGGCCACCTTATAGATGGCGCCAGCTTGCACTCGCGCTGAAAGAGTCACAAAGAACTCGATTGCGAGCAAGTGCAAATGTGTGAACAAGCCTTGAGCCGTGGAGGTCGGTGAGCGCAGACATCGCGTTCGCACTAACCGCGTAGCGCGGCATATACTCTAGGATGTGGCACAGAACTGACTTTTATTGCATTTGTACCTTTTAAGAATGACTCGCAAAGAGCGCAACTTCAACCGCCAAGAGCTTCTCCCTCAAATGTGTGTCGTCCTGAAACTCAAAACGAGTTTCGGGACGGCGTGGCCCTAAAGGAATACTGGCTTTGGACGAAACGAATGCTTTGATCTCGAGCGCCGGCACGTTTGGTCACGCCACATTGCCCCCGGGCTGCCGAAAAAACTCGCACCACTGCATGCAAGACGCGCACAAAACTACAAACCCGTCTCTACTCAAAACTGTACTACAGCTACAAAAGAATACATCTCGCACTACAGACACAAAAGAGTGCAGTGCAGTTCGGCTCTCGAGAACGGTCTGGTCGACATCCGGAGAGGCAAGCATTACGGAGCGAGCCGGGACTTCACTTTTACGGCATTTTGGAGAGGCAAAGACGAGAGACGGGAGCAAAGCGAAGATGTACGAAGAGAGGCGGGCATGCACGTGCGACCAATGGGAGAAGGGGAAAGTGGCTAGGGAGGGGGAATTCGAAACCGCTACTTCTACGCAACGAGGTCACTCGTCTAGGAAGGGGAGAAACTATACGGCCAACGAAAGTCGGCAAACGCAACGCCAACCACATACCCTGCTTTTTCTCAAACTGATCTCCTTTTGAGGCGATTGTCGAAGAAGGGAGAGAAACAGGACAGATAGAACTCTTTCTTCATGTCGTCTTGCACAAACACACGCACACACACTTGCACGCACACAATCGCACCAAGTTCCGACCGCGGCACACAGAAAGAAACGATCGCATCGACCGCTCAACAACACTGGCGTCGACGGCGCGAGAGCCGAGAGCCGACGGGCGACGGGCGACGGGGGACAAAGCGTCAAGGAAAGGGGAGCGTGGGAAGGAAACAATAAAGTAAATGATTAAAAAAAATGGCAACTATCAGTTAGGTAGGTTCACAGTCCCTTCGTGTGTTCAATATGAAGACTCCACCAGCCTGCTCTAGTTAAGATTTCTCTTCGAAGGAAACACAAGGGCTCCCAAGAGTGGTTCACACAGAAGCTGCGAGCTCTGAAAAACTGTCGTCGTGACGATGTTAAAACCCTGTCAGGAGCCCAAGCAACTCTCACAACTCACAAAAAAATAAAAAAATAAAATAAATTAAAATGGCTCGATAAACACTTGATTGTGCATTTACCACACGACGGTAACGGAGCAATACGAATGCCCGAAACCTGTGCTGTGGTTTGCAAGGTACGAAGTTACCTCCGAAAGGTCATGCGGCCTTTGTGTAACTTAACAAGTTACAGAAAGGTTACGCAGGTGGCCTTGCATTACAGACTCAAACTGACAGGCATAAGATTTCTAGGGCGGCTTTCAAGGGTCGCTTTCTGTGGAGTCCCCAAGTAAAAGACACGGAGGAAGCGCGAGGGCAGCAAAAGAGGCTCGTGTGGCTGCACTGCAGAGGAGGAGGTACGCAGGGAAGATAGGGGTGTGTGGGTGGGTTGGGGAGGGGCCCTACCTGCTGTTGCGCTGGCAGCATAGGCAGCGGTTAGTGGGGAGCCTAGGCCCGGGCCGGCAGCAAACGGGGACGCCAGAATACCCAACGAACCTTTGGGACCAACACAACAGCGACAGACAGGGCGCCGGGGTTACCAACCTGGGGTGGTCTCTGTTCCCCGCCACTCGGGGCTTTGCCCGTGCAAACCCAAACACAAACACACATGGGACTACCCGCCCCAATGGAGACTATCAAGATAGACTGCGTCAAAGAGGGGGAATACCTATAACTCGAGGGTGCAAACGCAGTAAGGTCGTCACATTCTCCAAGATAATGACAAGCAAAAGACTTGCCACGCTCGAATAGCGTCTACTTCTCATTCCACCTTCCGTAACAGCTCGTGTAACTCTTGTCCGCTTAACACCGTTTTTATTCTCTTGTAAATCGCAACGGCTTGTATCGACTCAGAGCCTGCCTAAAAAGTATGGATTGGAATGCCAAGAATGTTTGCCCGTTTGATGGATCAGGTCTGAAACTTTCGAAGCACTTCTTTCGCTAGGCTTACAATCAGGCAAGGCGGAAAATGTCGACAGCTGGTGCCCTCACTGAAGACTGGAGTGCCAACGTGTCCGACGCGGACTAAGTCCTATCGAATTCCCCCAAAACAGCTAACTATCACATTTCATTCCCAGCCTAACGTTAGCTTTAGTCAGAGTTTGGAGATTTTGTGGGACGATGGGAGAAACGCCGGGACAAAAGCAAGCATTGCGATTCGACCGTTAGACCTCGTTTTCCTCGGCCCCCTTCCGAATTACGCCAAAATTGTATCAAAACAAATATTTCGGCTAGGACAAGAATGGGAGGTGATTTGAGGACTGCAGGTTTCCTTTACAAAACTGTTACACATTGGAACAGAGGCACCGAAAAAATTCACACGAAATACTATAAATTTGTTCGAAGTCAATGAGACTCACTGCAGAGGCTTAAAAAAATCGTCACACTCGCGAGAAAGAACTGTGAATACAATCCTTCACTACATTTGATGAGGAATAAAGGAAGCTAAAATTCTAGACATTCCAACCAAAGATTACTGTTACAAGTAGGGCTGCGGGTTATGTGCCACTTAGTTTGACATGCTCGAATGAATGTTCTCAATGACACTGTAAAATCGTTGTGCACACTTTCTCCAATGTGACTACATAGACCGTGAAGGCCTTGCCCATGCCCGCCTCTAAAAGCCTACAATGCTCATTTCTTTCTGACCAACTACATCTTGGAAACACATTCTGACACTAACATGGTTTCAATGTAAAAAAAGCAAGACTGCTAAGAAATTGTTTTAAATAATGAACAATAATTTGGAATTGTGCACACTATCGCAAAACAATTTATACTATCACCACTGCATCAGTGGAGGCAAAAAAACAGAAAGGAACACAATAAACCACAACAAGTAATGTGCATAATGAGCCTCAACCAGACTCAAAATCGACAATTCAACTGAAACAAACGTGCAAAATAAATCCTGCAACACAAAGATTGTTGATGCACTGCAACAACCGTCTTTCCTTTTCAACCCCTATCTCTAGCTGACTGCGCACGCCGCCCACACCCACGATCCACCGAAATAGCCGACGCACTTCGGACGCCTCAGTTAATAAAACTGATCTTGCGCGCGCCTCGAAAACCGACGATTCATCCAAACGCACAACAGTTTACCAGAGAGAAGCCCAAGCAAACCGTTGCACATTCACAAAAACTACCTGGCTACAGGGTTGCCAGGGAGAAATCCGTGCGCTTTTCCCGGAGAACGGTACACGAAACTCGTCTTACGACTGCCGCATTTACCGTCCCGTCCCGCCCGTGCACCAAAAGCGGTCCCGAAGCGGCAACAAACATTGTCGCGGGAGCCGTCGAAGTGCCACGCCGTCGAACATCGAGGATCCTGGTGGCCGGTCTTAGAAATTCTCGCAAAAATAACAAGCGAGGGCAAGCGTCCCGGTCATCGCGGCATCCCCAACCCCGACAGCTAAAGTTTCCGGGAAACGTCGAAACCACGAACGAGGACGCGGTAAAGGCACCCATCGGAGACATGCTCCAGGCGTTGTACCCGAACCAACGTCTTCTAGATGACAACGTCGTAGAGCCGAAGTTTCCGCGCCGTGTAAAGAAGGCCATGGAACGCGTTCGCCCCGGCTAAGCTCGCGTCTCGACTGAACGCGGTATTCGTGTCAGATCCGGGTCAGACTTCCTTAGGCGACGCGAAAAATTCGGCGCCTAGGCTCTTGTTATTCAGGAGACGTTGCCTCGGCACAGGGAGGGTCGGTTCGCGAGCTGACCTGCGAGGCCGAGGTTGTCCAGCGTGGGGTCCCCCGTGGGCAGGGTGGGGTTGGTGAAGTCCCGGCTCTTGTCGTTGTTGTACTTGACGTTCAGGTTGGTCAGCTTCGAGTACTCGATGCGCAGCGTGCAGCAGGCGTTGTAGATGCTCTGTCCGTCCAGCGCCTGCGCGCGGCCGACGAAACGGGACCTCCTCAGCGTCCGGCGAGCTGATACTATGTTTCCTTTCGAGCGCGAGTACGGCCGAAACCACTGAGAGCGAGCTCCGGGCTTTCGGAGTCCGTCGCCGAGCACGCGTGCTCGTGCGGCGCAAACGTCGTTTGGGGCGGCGTACTCGTAGCTTCGCCTAGTGCCCCCTATCGAACGGCACCGGTAACGGACTTCTGGATCACTCGTGACCGCCGGATTCGCTATGAAGTCCCACAGATAGTACCGAGCTTCTTGCAAATGACGCACGCATGTTTAGTCTACCGCCGATTGCCGCCATTTATGTAAAGAGGCCACCATATGGTGACACAATGAGGTTCGATCCCGGTGCAAATCGCATTTCCAAGCCGGAACACCATCAGCGCCTCGCTGTCCATTGCTCTACTTGCGCAAACGACAAAGGACAACCTGCTCGTGGCTTATGAATGGACCCTTGCGTCTACTTTTGCTCCAAAGCGTGACATGTGGTGCAGTTCACGAAGAAAGCGTAACAAACGACGAGGCGGAGATAATTTCACCGTCGACACAAAGCGCGACGTTTCACGCGAACGGAATTCGGTGTAATCATGCTCCCTTGAACACGCACTTTGTGCAGATTTTTTGCTCACACCAAAGATGCGAGCACACAAACCTGCGACTCCACAAATGACTTCGGAGAACACACGATAAAGACTTGAAACTCACCAGCTTGGCTGCCTGGGCTCCCATCACGTCGCTGAACTGAATCAAGGCCTGGAATGTGTCTGCAAAGGAGCGGAGAGACGGGTGAAAGCTTTAATCTGGAAGGTGGGGAGGGGCACCCGCAAAAGAACTTATTGAACAGCCTGTCACACACTACAAGGTCCCAACAGAAATTTCGACATGGGTTAGTATTTATGGGTGACCTACTGCTTTTGGTGAAGGTGACAATCTTGAGGACTTTTCCCGCCCGACTGAAGATGCCGTGCAGCAGGTCCAGAGACACGGGATAGATCTGGTTGTCCACCACCACTCGAAGGACCGTGTTGGAGCCACCCGGAGACTCTCCCTGGTTTGCTTGTGCAACCTGATGCCCACCCCGAAAGACACGTCCCATCATTGCAGGCACAAACACTTTGTAAACAAATAATTTATATTTTCATTCTTGCATTCCAAGGAGGAAAGCAAGGTCAGCTACAGAACCGCCAGGTGTACAGCTAGGGTTCTACGTTTTCAGTATATATCGCCAAACCCCCAAAGCACAAAGCCATCTTTTTTGCCCATGCATAGGCAAAAAAGCCATCTTTTTGCATAGGCAAAAAAGATGGCACATTTCACGAAACGCCCGTCTTACCGAGGTAATGTTACCTCCCCAAATAAAAAAAAAATAGGAAGGGTACAAAAAATTTGAAAAAGAAGCACCAACGTTGCCACTCACCAAATTGCCGTGCATGCCCTCAGTCTTGAGCTCCCGGTGGTTGGAAAACTGGACGTAGACCACGCGACCTCGGACAGTTGGAGACGCCTTTGTGAAGTAGTCCACCATGGACACGGCTGAAGCCTCGTCGGACATCTCGAGGAACGCCTGCGTACATCCAACTTGTCATCGACCCGCTCTGGCAAACTGCTAAACTCCGTGGGGTGTCCACGAAAAAGACCGGCGCACGTTTCAAACCAGCAGCAAACGGCAGCTACGACCCAGAAATTTTCATCTGCACATCTTGCTGAGGCAAGGAAGTGCAGAATTGTAGTGAAGAGAAGAGAATAATGAAATTTATAAATTATGAAGTACATAATGCCATCCTTAAGCCTCTTTATTCTCCCGTTCCCGACGTGAGCAGACGTGAGCATCGCCGTCCCCGCGGCCCAAGCAGTATGATGTCTCTCGACACATTATGTGCTACACGACAGCGTCCTTCATTTACTACGTCTCTTTGCTCAACCAGCCGACTTGACTACTTTACAAAAATGAAGAAAAGAACTATGCCTCCCTCTATCTCTTTCACTCTCTTCATAGTTTGTGAAGCGTCGTTAGCAGAGCTAGCCGACCTGTCAACTGTTTTGTCGTCGGACTAACAATAGGTGGCGATTCTCGGGAGTCTAGCCTAGGTGACACGAGGCTCGCCGTGGATCACGAGATTGAAAGGAGCTGCTGTGCACTATAGTACTTCGTCCACCCCTAAGCTGACAGTGCAGTGAAAGCTACGTGCTTGTTGAACCGTGCGTACGACCATCTTTTGGCACATTATCCCACTTTGGCCCGCACCCTCAAGCAGAGAGAGGGATCGGGTGAAGAAAAATGCGAGGCGGCCGATTGGTTCGGTGAGCACGCCGCTTCCAGGGCAAAATGAAGTATAGCAATGCTGCTATACGTCATATAGTCTGCTGGAACGCAAGATCTCCAGAAGAAGCCTGCCTCCAGCACCGTGCTTCCGCAGCGCGTACAACAAAGAGCAATCGAAGGTAGTAAGCTTGTGCTGGAGGCACAATTTCTAGTGTGGATCTCACGTCGCAACAGGCTCTAGCCAAGCTGATCTTCTGCTACAACGTCACAAAAGGAAGAGAGGGACGCACCTGATTCTTGCCCTTGAGCTGCAACACGTTGGTCACCTTGCCGAAAGGAATGCCCAGGTGGACGATGTCCGTGTCTGTGGCGTCGTTGGGAATGTTGCGGATGTGGACCACCCGCGACGGTTTGCCCAGGCCGGATTTGCTGTTGGTGTCCAGTTTAACCTGCACGCGTACAAAGCACATTCCTTCCTCGTCGAGTATGCGGCAAGTGCCAGATCTGTCCCGAATTTGCCAGTGGAGAAACGGGACCGCTAACCTCCCATTCTAGCCTGACAGGATCCATTCACCAGATAATGACACAAGTCCCACAGCCCCACTCCGAAAACATGCATAACCAGCATTGGCTTCCTGCCTATGCTCTGCTCATAACTAAGCTGACACTGCGGTGGGAGCTACGTGCTCACCGGACCAATCAACCGCCTTCCTTTCATCACATGACCTCGCTCTCGGCACGTGGGCATGGGCGGGAGCGTGACCATATGCGAAAGATAGATGTACAAACGGTCCAACGTGCACGTAGCTTCCACCGCACTGTCAGTTTAGGGGCGAGCGTCTCTCTCTGCCGAGTGGTAATGAGAGGGGCGTGCCAAACCGAGTGTCATTCTTCTCACCTTCTTGGCGTCATTGTTGTTGTCGCTGTGATTGTTCTGCGGACTCATAATGGAGCCATTGCTCACAGCGCTGTTCTGCGTCAGCAGCTCGTCTGAACCGCGCTGCAATAGAGAGAAGAAGAAAAAAGGAGGGGAGGATGATTACATGCCAGAGACCCAAGACATCTCCCCATAATTTACGTTCGCTGCGCTACAGGGCGAAAATTGGCAATGCTTGAAGATATATTGCGTCTTTTCCGGCAAAGCCTATGCGGTTGAGTTCTGTCGAAAGGAGTGATGACTAGGTAGTTTGGGCAATAAAAACCATTCCCAACATTGTCATGACCGTTCCAGGCCAAAATAGTGATGAAACCCAAGGCTGTTGAATATTTTGCGGACAGAAGGTTACTACAACGGTAGTGAGGCAACGCGTGATTCAACTACAAATGAACTCGTCCAATGCTGAGCAGTGTTCATTACCAACTACCTGTCACAAACCAAGAAAAGTAGTAGTAGAATGTTTAAAATAGGTAAGAGCATCATGCTGGACGATACAAACAAATTGGAATCGCTAACAAAATAGGGATACTATAAACTTTATTTTTGCAGGCTGAATATTTTGCGATTTCAGCAAAGTGCAGATTTTACGAACATTTGGAGAGCACTAATTTCGCGACCGGAAGTGGCATGCTCCGTATTCGTCACCACGGGGAGACGCATTTGCATGACCACTTTTTCACAATATATTTTTAAACCCGAAAATATGAGACAGCTGTAAATGCCATCCACGCAGTCTCCAATATAAACAGGTTAAGCATGCCAGTGACAGCCCAATACACCTGCGAGCCATTCAGACTCAAATCGTGGCTTTGCCCATGCCCCCGGCGCCAGGAATCACCCCCAAAACGTCAACAGGAAGACGAACAACCCCGTGGAAACCACACCCATAAGTCCGCGTGCAGTCCTTATTAGAGGCCATAATCTCCTTTACGGCGCGGCGCGTCGCACACGAGAGCTTTATCGGAGTGTGCACGCACACACACGCTGAGCGCGAAAGGTCGAGTGGCCCGAGATAGCCAGGGGACAGGTGCTCACGCCATAGGAGCGACCACACAAACCTAAAAGTGGCTCGATAAAGACCCGACCCCCCCCCCCCCCCCCTTCTTCTTCCAGTGACAAGAGCAGCTGTATGACTTCTCAGGAGTCTGAACTCTTGGAAGACGACGACGGATCACTCTCTTGGCACCAAGGAATGAGAATTGAGCGAGTTTAAAGACCGACCTACGGAACCATTTTCCGCAAGGTAGGAAAATGCCCCTCGCGCCCCTCCTCTTCTCACCCTCTCCCAAAAGTCACGTGATGGCAGGGGCTTCTTTCGTGTTGGCTTAAGCCCCTGCCATCACGTGACTTTTGGGGCATTTTCCTACCTTGCGGAAAATGGTTCCGTAGGTCGGTCTTTAAGGAGCTGTACGGCGGAGAGTCGGGCGAATCGGTTGTACCCGATTACGAAGAGTGAACTGTGTCGAAAAAAAAAAGGAAGGACAAGAAGATGGGTGCACAGACGAAGCGCCGACTTTCGACCGATTTATTTTGAAGAAACCCAAAACGACTTGAAATCAGAACATGAAAAACGAAGTCATCAGTCACAAACACGCGAAAGAAAAAGCCATCTCCTTCTCGTGCAATGCAATTAGAGGGGCATTAGCGCATTAATGTTCATGCTTGGAAATAACAAAAGCTTCCAAAATCTCCCAAGTCATCATAAGACTGCGACATTCTAAAATAGGTTTGGAACCGCACCTGTCACAGCGCACGGCCAGGTTTCCCGCAGGCGACAATCTGATCGATAAAGGACGCTCTCCTAACTTCTCGTTCGTGCATCTGCCAGTATGCGCGATATACACATCCCCACAAGACAACTCGATGTCATAAGCACTCCGCCCGTCCTTCTTGTCCATAATTTTTTTGGTGCTGTTCACTCTTTGTAAACGACTTTAATGAAACTTGTTTTTGGGCAAGTTGGTGCACGACGCTGAGGAAACTTGTAGTCGCTAACGGAGACGAATCGAAAAGCGCTTCTCCATGTTCCCTTCCCTCATGTTCATCTCTGTGCATTAAGTTTCCCGAGAATTAAACGAGTCTGAGGTTGGCAAGGAGGCTCATCGTCTACTCATCACTACTGATCCAAATTATCCCTTTCTTCGTCTGGCGCCATGCTACCCCCAGCCGCCTATCCGCAGTCCCTGCTGCACCTTGGGGCCCCATATTTTGATTGATGTAAAACAATCTCACCGTGCAAGGAAGTTTTCTGGTACAGATAAGACTGGCCCTGCCGAGAAGCTTGGACTTAGACTGCGTAAGCATTAACTGTCCCATGGAGCAAAACAGACATTGTCTGTAGCAGAGAAAAACAGCACCAAATTTCCCACTGGCTGCGACGCGTCATGTGGCCCCACAGCAACGGCGTCATCGTTGTTAAGGAGCCAGCTGAACTGCTGGCGGTGTAGCGGGAGGGGGGGACAGGGGAATGCGCTGGCCTGGCATTAGGCCTAACGTTACGCTTTGATATCCAACGTCGTCAACCGGTGCCCGCAGCTAGGGCGATGATGATGATGAGAGAGGACACGTAATTTTAGCAAGCGCCACGCCGTGCTTCGCGCTCCCGCTGCTGCCTCACCCAGCGGCGCGGCAGTCACCAGCAAGGAGCACTCAGCGGCATTCCATGGACATTAATACTTTCAGGTTCACAACTCTTAAAAAGTGCTTAGGTGTCCTCGGAATCTTTTTACCCGTTCACATTTTTTGTCCCATCACCGTTGATATGAATGCTGGCGGAATTTAACAGGATCGATTCTTCACAGCCAGACATGTTTAGTGACATGTAAACTTTTAGTCATAATCTTGAGGGCATGTTACTTGCATAGTTTGGTGAAGTCAACTTGTGCTTGTGCATGCTTTTTGCATTCAGCACATCTTCTGTCCTGTGTTATGTCCCAAAATGTGTTGTGTACCACACAAAAGGCCATGAACCGTCTGTGGACACATAAAATAAAAATGATTATTATTATTATTATTATTATTGCAGGAAAAGCCTGTCTTGCACTGGCAGAACAGACGGCTTCAGAAAAACCGTTGCTTGCACTCACTGTCTAACAGTGGCCGTCCTTCCGTGTAGTTTCAATTAGAAGAGACTTCGACGGGACCGCCCATACCCAGGTTGCGAGCTCTTACGAGCTCACAAACAAATGCCAGCTCGCCTTAAAAAGGGCACTTTAAAGCATCCCTGTTTCCCCGTTGAAGAAAAAAAAAATGGGGGGGGGGGGACACACACTGTTAGAGAGCTAGAGCCCAGAGGCTCTTGAGTTTTGTTCCTTTTTTTAGCTGTATCAGCCAAAACCTGTGGCTGAGAAAACTAGAATTCCCCCCCTTGTCCAGGTGTTATTCCAAAGCAGAGGTCTCAAAACACCCAGCCTGCTTATTTGTCTGCTGCCCGCGGGCTGTGTGTTGGGAATGCTCTGAAATGCGGCCTGCGGGCATCCCAAGGTTGCGAGACCCCATGCCCATGCCTCCAGTGGAGCACTACATGTGCCATACATAGCTTTATATTGTGGATTCATTTACACTTAAAAAGGAGGGAGCTCTGCTCATATAATGTGTTCACACATTTTGCACCATTCTGTTTTCTTTTGGACTGAGTATTGCTTCGCCTGAATATTTGCTTCCCAGCCCTTTCTTGTGCCAATCAACCGGAACGGCAATACCACTACTAACTAGGCTACAACCGCAGCTCTTTGCTCAAGGAGGCACCTTGGCTGCACAAACTCTCGCTCGGCAGGATAAAACTACGAGCTCGCGTCGGACAATACCTTCGCACAACAGAGGTCTATTGTGCGACGGGGCAAGGACGGTTTGCTTGCTACACTTCTATTGAAAACTGCCAGTACATTGGCATTTTAAATCTTGTCATAACATCAGGTGTTGGCCCAAGGTAGTCGTATATGCAAATGAAAACTAAAGATGGTAGATCTGCGAGCTTACAAAACGTAGAGAGCACGAGGTTTCTTCTCTAGAAAATTCCTGGTGCATTGCTGATACAGTAGGCTGGCTGCCTTGCAACGTAAAAGACCACTGCTGTTCGTATTTTTTTTTTTTTTATCCAAGAGGTCAAGAGGTGGCCACTTCAGACCATCGGAGGCGTACACATCTCGGAAAAAAACAGTACTCGAGCAAGAACCGAAGTATACTGCACCACCACGTCTTGACAAGATTAACAAAGTAGCTCTATATAGAACCAGCGCGTCCAGAGCTCACGAACAGAAGAAATCGCAGATCATCAGCGAAGGCATCGAGTTCTTCGCAATGCCAAAGGGGTCCGATGCATCTAGGCGCAAACTTTAGTCGCACGGTACAGGAACTACGAAATAAAGACCTGAAGATATGTGTATCAGATAAAGGAAGGGGCTTTGTTGTCCTGAATTTAGGGACGTACAGCAGGGTAGGAAGCGAGCTTCAGCCTCTTGTAGCAGGTTCGAGAGCAGCAAAAGTGCCACTTTGGAGCAGCTTTGGAGCAATAAAATTTATGTTTTGGAGCAGCTCAGGAGCAGAAAAAGCTGAATTTTGCAGCAGTAGAAGTTTTGGAGCTGGCCAGCCAAGAGACTGACGAGGGCAGACCAGTTTTCTAAATAAGAAAAGTTCATACCAAAAAACATAGTGCCATGAGACGTGCCATAATCCTTCTCAAGCACACCCTTACTTTACAAATACTTGAACCCATGACATTCCAATCAGACACCATAATTTCAATTTATGTGAATGGCTGCTATTGAGAACTTTTCTGGTAGCAGGCTCATTCCACCTGTAGATTTCAAATAGAAGGTACAGCCGACTAAAGAACAACTTGAGCCTCATGAGAACAAAACATTGTCTATTTAACAAACTAGATTGCAAATTACTTGCCTCCTGAAAACAAAACAATTTCAAGATACAGTAGTATGGTTTGAAAGAAAGCACAATCTCCACTGACAATAGAAAATGCCAATGTTTCAAGTCCTTGTTTAGCTAACAAATTCCATACTAGTTAACAACATTCAAAACTGCTCTATCTGATGGTAAAACAGAAGCAAAATATTGAAAACTTTAGAATATCACCCCTGTTCGTACATGCATTGCTTAAAGGGATGCTGAACCGTGTGGAGATCTGGCTGCCTTCTCCCGCGCCGACCCTCTGGGCCCTAATTTCCGGCCTCCGGGATACGTCATGCCTCGGGGGAGCGGCGGTGACCTCGCGCAGCTCAAGGTCCGGCTGGACCACTCCCTTAAGCCAACTGACGTCACGCGACTGGCTTCCCAAGACAAAGGGGCGAAGGCTTGAAAAGGGGAGGCCGGACAAAGAAAGGCTCTCTCGCACGGCAGCTCTTGGACGGGAAGCTCTCGGGCAGTGGGACTTGAAGGATGGTGCAGCGGTGACAAGGAGACGAGGACGCTGGCGCGGGATTCGGCGGGAGACGAACGATGGCGCGGGGAAAGTGCGGGCAAGACGTTGAGCTGTGGACTCGACTAGCGGACCGGACGGCGACCCTGGACGACGACGTCCCCATGACGAGGTGTTGACGAACCGCTGGGACTTGGAGCAGCTGCAGGGCAGCGGATCTCCCCCCGGCCCCGCTGATCACCGTTCCCCGATCCCGAAACCCCTCAAAGCAATGAGTGAGTGAATAAACCCTTTTGCCGAGAGCGAAGTATTGCTGTGTCATATTCATCCGGAGACAGGGTCTGAAGGAATCGGAGTTAGAAGCCTGCAACCGAAATCTGGATTCCACAAGACACGCGGCAAAAGCGTGCAACGGGATTCTACAAACACCAAAACATCATGGATACCAGGCACGTAGCCAGGATTTTGTTTTTGGGGGGGTGGCGGGGGGGGGCCGCCCATGACAAAATGCTGTATGAGGGGGAGGGGGGAGAGGAGGCCCCAGCAAAATGGAAGATTTCGGGAAGGGGGGGGGGTCCACGGCTAAATTTCCTTTTCAGTGCCCAAACCAACCTCAGGCTTTGACTTCCAATTGATGGACGATTCAACATCAGAAACTTCTCAAAGATTTGGGCAGCATTTTGTACAAAAAGCAATTTTGCTCGCATTGTGCTGTCGGCAAACACAGACGCAAGACGATTATGCCTTACTGATGCTCTTCGTTTAGTTGTTTTTGCAAAGAAGGCCTTTGTAGATTCATACAACATAAGAATGCGCTCAATGCTAGTAAATAGTGCGAGCCACCTGCTGGTTCATGCTGCAAGAATTCCAGTTGAGTTAATCCAAGTTTACTCTGCAGTTCTTTCATGTCAGTATGTCTCGTGGCATACCTGAAGTAGTGGTGGATATCAGTCGCAACAGATTCCAGCTCACAGCAGAAAAATCTAGACCAGCAGAAAATGTGTTACGGACCTTATGAAGACTGCACTCTCCGATGTAAACCATGCCGGGACTGAGTTCCCTCTTCAGTTTGCGTCTTAAAACTTTATGATATTGGGGCAGTTAACTGAAGAAGCACACCATGTTCTTTTTTGGAAGCTCGTTAGGGGTGTTTTCAATAGAAGAAAAAAGCTCATCTGCAGTAGCATGTCCCAGATGAAATGACTGCAAGTGCTCCACAACCATATTTTGTGTGCTGGCAGCTGGCAGAGCAATAACGGAAAAGTACATCCAACTGCTGCACTCTGGCCCCAGGCACTGGGGGTCTCGTCGATCATGACATTGAAGAAAACGTTGGATTGAACAAGCTCTTTAACTACCTTTAGTCTTGAAGTATGGTCCCAAGTCATCAGAAATTATATACGACATCTTCTTGCACCCATTTTGGAAGCCTTTTGACACTGCAGAATCTGGGAACATGCGAGGGTATGTCATTGTTGTCACATCCGTCCAGGTGTATGGAAGGCTGTTCACTACCACCGAGAGAGCAAAAAACAGTTCTACTCTCAGAATGTTTTCTTGTACAGACAGTGATGCCATGTTTCTATCAAAATCCAGGGTGCTCTGAACCATAGGGCTCTTGGTGAGTACTCCTTCTGCATTTCAATTTTTTTCTGGCGTTTTAATGTATTTCTGAGAACTTGCATGGAGCAGTGATGCCCTTCTGCGAGCAATGTACAGTTGCATCGCAGAGTAAACAAAAACCATCATTGTCTTCCGAACTTGGCCGACACCAGAGAGCGATCAAATCCCTATTGCGATCCTTCTTGCTCAATATGTCGACATTAAAGTTGTGCGTTCTGAAACGTGTGAGGAGCATAAATATCAAAACCAAGTAAAGAAAAACTTTAAGTACTTATTGTTGCAAGGTTAGATGATATATATCAAGCAGCCATGATTTTACCCCCGAATATATAATTTACTGACTGACTGACTTATCACTAAACATTTGTAACAAAATATTGCATTTGGAAGAATATAAAGGAAGTTTGTTTCTCAAGACGTCGTCCGAGATGCCACCTTGTCTTCAAGGCCACCGCTGGGCCGAATGTGCACTGGCTCTTGTGTTCAACCTGAGAAAGCTCTATGGAGGCCTGCACGACATTTCATCCTCTACGTCAATTACGAGAAGGAACATTTACAGATATAACAATTATTGTGTTTATTGTTACTTTTACAATAAGAATGAGGTGCGCAGAAGCATTACACGGGGCTTGCGGTGTGGAGCAAACAAGTGTCAGCAAAAGAAAAAGCAAAAAACCACTTCCGCAAAAGAAGAAAAAAAATAGTTTGTACAATTAATTTGTCTACAGGCATGGTGCAATCATTACGATGGAGGAGACAATCGGCGAATGCATGCAAGCTTCCTCTGGTTTTCGTATACACACTGCCACGTTCTGTGTTCACCTCTGCCAAGCGCACACAAACACACGCAAAGATCAAAAACGAAACCCATAAATCGATACTGCAGAACTATTGACATAGTGCCAAGGCATGTCACAGTTTCGAAGAGAAAGCGAGGCCTCGCGAACAAATGCTCCGCAGGCACTTGTACGGGAAATGTACTTTTCTGTGGTGCACATGCTCATGAACGGAAACTAGCAAATTTTGGCCTTATACTTGTCCAAATATGCCACACTCTTGAATACCAATCAGAGCATAAAAGCACTCACTTTCGCTCATGTTCGAAACTTGAACAATTGCTGACTGGAACGGTCGGGTCTTACCACGTGTTGCTTGTTGCTCGAGCTTCACGTCACATCAACACAACGCCAACAACACTACCCGAGCAACCCGGACCCGGGCACCGGACCCGGGCCCGAATCAAAGCGCTGCGTTTATTTATCTGGTTCTTGCGAGAAGAGAGAAGAGAATAAACTATAGTCGCTCTTCTCAGAAGAAAATAGACACCTAATGCTCAAACTAGCATGTTTGAAGGGTTGAAAAAGAGTCAAATGAAAGTGACCTGCTGTGACGTCAACACGACCGCATCAGTTTAGAATTGACAAAATTAACAGAGTACGGCCATGGTGGCCAGTAAACAAAAGTATTCCGCTAAACCTAACAATTTTTTCTTATAAGCTAAAAAAAAAAAAAAAAAAGAATCGGCTAGTTTTGACGCAACATTTGCGCTTGAGAGCAAGATGGCACAACGAAAGTGGACTGGTGCACAATGGTACAGCACTTCCACCCCTGAAAAGAAAGCCACAGCTGCCATTGCAAAAAGCTTCATCCAAGTGCACGCAAAACGAAGCCAATCAGCAAAACAAACCATCGAGAGATTGCTGGAAGATAACCACCTAAACAGCCTGGGCACCAATGTTAAAAGGAACAAAGCATGGACATCCAGAGGTTCTTTTTCTAAGCGAAAACACATCAAGGCAGATACTGTAAACTACTTAATTTTTCGCGGGCTCAAATTTTCGCGAATCGGGCCAAAGCTAAAAATTTAAAATTATTCGCGGGTTTTAATTTTCGCGAATCGAGTGTAGCTTCCGTAGCGTTCACATATTGCCCGAATTGTTTGCGGGACCTATTTTTCGCGAATTGTAGGCGATTCGCGAAAATTAGGTCCTCGCGAAAATTTAGTCGTTTACAGTATACCGTATCGGGCCATAATCTCTGAAAAGAAAGCCTGGCAAGCGCATGTGTCAACCTTCCCTGCGAAGCACCTAGCCCGATTGCAGTGTAACGATCCTTCCAGAATTCACAACTCAGAGAAACTCTGAGCCTATCTTGTCTGAGCCTATCTTGAGGAAAAGGGATCCGTGGTCGTATCTGGATTTTCTATCGACATACAAGACATGTACTAATAGCACACACAAGCTCCATGCTAATTCTTGGAATGCCATTGAGGAGCAAGGCATTACGCCGTCAACAGGGATGAACATGTATTCCTTCCGGAACTGCTTAGTTTATATTAGACGGCGACGGTGATATTATATCAGGGTCAACAATATGTGCAAAGTGGGATATGCGTTCATTCTCAGGTTGTGCCTCATCTATGTGACTTGTGACAGTCCCATCCAATCAACTCTGGAAGATACAATAATTAAGGCCACCTTCAGGTATGTGGATGACTATCTGATCCTGTGTGGTACAAACGTTGAAGACAAAGAAAACTGATTAAAAAAAAAGTTGGATGGATGGATGGATGGTAATGGCTATACCCTTTGTAGCGGGCGGCAGCTTGCGCCACCTAGGCTAACATTTCGTCGTCCCCTTTTTTTTATATTTATAGAAGGCTTCCAACAATGTTGCTCAGGGTTGGGCTTCGCTCACAAACAACCCGCTAACAAGTCCATAATTTTTTTTTTTTGACCTTGCATTTGAGTTCAGACATGTGTGCCGGAGGTACGAACCCAGGTTGAGCACAAGTTCTCTTCGATTTAACTCTGGGCACTCGAAAACAATAGAAAGAAGTGTCGCCAGCACGCCCTCATATCTCTAGTAAACAAGTTGTGTCACCATCAAGCAAAGACAAGTTTTCAAAAAGAGATATCGTGGCTACGAGATTCCGAATATCCAGGTGTTCAAGGATCAGTTTGTGAAGACATATGCAGGAAACCATTTCGCAAATCAACAGGCATTGAGCAACATGGACGGTTAACTCAAAAGAACACATCCACGGAGTCGCCCGCAGACTAAAAAAGACCGCCGGAAGGCAAGGTGTCCATATCGTATGCTCGGCTCCCAACAAAGCGTATTCCATATGCCGCAAAGTAAATCAAAGGGAAACATGCACCACTGCCCACAAGACACAATGTTACATTGGGCAAACTGGCCGCTGCACAAATGACGGCATGAGAGCATGTCGCGTCCCAGAAGAGAACAGGAGCAGGGCATTTACCAGCCCATTGCCGTACCTTTGAATGCAGTGCAGATTTCCGCAATATAATCGTCCTCAGAAGATACAAGAATGCCTCTGCGAGCGAGATCTTAGAAGTTATGGCCTTTGAAGAAAACAAAGACGTGTCAGCACGACTTCCATCACAGTCGACAAAAAAGAGGAACAGTTTATGCGGGTTGGCACATCCCCATAAAATGAGAAAAAGAAGGTGGGCATATATATATATGTACACAATGAAATGAAATGGAGAAAAAAAAAATATGAGAGTTTACTGATATGGATAAAGACGCAGACATAAAAGTCACAGATTGATAGTCAGCGATGTGTACGTTCGTTCCCTTTCCGTGTTTGTCTGATGTTCCAAGCTGATCTCCCTGTATTCACACCTCCCCCAGCCCACCACACAAAAATTCTTCAATAAGCATCAGTCGAAAGGAATGCGCGAATCCAAATCCAATCCACACGCGAATCCAAAACGAAGAACACGTACCAGAAAGCTGAACCAAGTGAACATTTATCTCTGCGACGCTTACGACAAGCGTTAGAGGAAAAAGCAGTGACGCAGTGCAAGCTCCATTGAGTAGCGAGAACCGACGGGGTTGAAGACTCGACAATCAAAATACAAATTTAAAAAAAAAAGTCGGCCAACTCACTGTGGGGTAGACGACGGTAGCGCCATCTACGTCAGTCCAATATCCGACGGACACCGACGATGAATCACCGTGCGCGCGCCACTCTAACGTCATGGCAGTGGCCAACAGCGACGGATTTACGCGAGCGAACGCAGCATAATTCCTAAAGACTAATCCCAAACCGCCGGGCTAAAGGTCCCTAATCCAAAGCAGCAACAACCGCCGAACAAAGAAAGTAAATGCAGAGATAGAAAGAAAAAAAATCTACTACGTAAGAAAGAACGCAGCCACCAAAAAAAAAAACTACACACACACACATACAAAATGGCTGCGGCCACCGAGGCCCGTATTTTATGCAGACGACATCCGGCCACCACCAACGGCACAAGCGCCACGCCCCACCCCGGCGGCGCGGCGCGGCGGAAGTCGGAACCAAAAACACGCAGAAAATGGACGCCGCCGCCGCCGCCGACGGACGACGCAAAACTCGAAGCAGACGACGCCCGCAACGTTCTCGGAATACGCAACTACCGGGTCGCTTATATCATCTCGTTCCGCTTCATTATCTGGATCGTTATTTTAGATTTTTTTCTTTCCTCCTCTTCTCTCTTTCTCTAAACTGTCGCGAAGCGGCACCTTCGGTTTTGTTTGGCGCTCAGTTGAACACAACATACGACGCAACGCCTCGCCACATTCCTTGTCGGTTTAATTTCAACGTCCACTCTCTCCCTCACGTTGTGCCTCCTCCCCCGGATGCGTTAGTCGAAGGCCACAAGCAACCGCTGCGCCGCGCGTTCGCGCAAACCCCCATTTCCTCGTCGAATTCGATCCGCAACACGGATGGTTGTTAAAAAAAAAAAAAAAAAGCATGACGTAACACGCGGAAAAATAATACACATAAAAAAGCCGAGCTCGCCCCTACTTGAATTTCGAAATACTGCCGACCAAGGGTAATCTCAAATTTCCCGCAAGACAGCGACCGAACTCAAGCAAGCGATACGCCACCGACACCGCGCCACAAATTAGAAAAAAAAAAAAAAAAAAAGGACAACAGCAGATGGTTTGCACATGACCTGACCGCAGCATGCTGAGTCATTCCCACTTGTTCTTGCCGAGAACGAAGAAAACTCGGTTGTTCCGAATTTATGCTGCAAAAGGACACCGACCTTTGCGGTGACCGGTCAAACAAGGCCACCACAATAGGCAATGATGACGTCAGTGCAAGCCACGTACAGTCACCGTCAGGGAGGCATTTCGGTCGTCCCGCCCACAGCGCGAGCCTTTCGATAACGCTTCGGCGAAATCGCGAGCTTCGAGCGTGCCCGAGCGGCCGAAGCACGACGGAGGTCGACCAGAGCGTGCTCAAGAAGGCTGCAGGCATCGAAAGAATTCGCCCTGTCGTCCTTACCCTGTCACTGACGAAAAACGACAACCGGCATTTAGCTCAAGCGCTGCTACGCAACTAAAGTAGCTCGTCAACATAAATGTAAAGAAAAAAAAAAAGAACAAAGAATTCCCAAATTTTGACGTTTGAAGCACCGGTTTTCCAACTCACCCCGGCGGCCTTGAAACAAACGTAAACTAACTAAAGCAAACCCCCCCCTTCCACCTTTTTTTTTCCAAGTCAACGAGTAATAACAATAAAGGGAAAAAACAAAAAAAAACAACGTACCCTTCCGTTTTTTTTTTGTTTTTTTTTTCGCGGCTTTTGTTTTAAGTTTGGACAAGGGCGACGGAGGACGACTCAGCAGCGGAAGTCGTCACTTTCTTTTTTCTCTTTCCAGTCATAAAGAACGTCGGCGAAAGGACAATGGTTCCAAAAACAGCCAGTCGCCGAAAGCTGCAGCCAGCGGCCAGCGCCAGCAAACGCGGGAAACGGCATCGAACCGGCAACGATGCGCTTCAGCGCACGCGACACAACCCTACACGAAGTCCAGAAACAAAGGCAAAAACTAAACAAAACACTCCATGGAATCTTCTTCGAAAAAAAAAAATATATATATATATAAACTTAAAAACACTGCCAAGGGAAGCGCCGCTCAGTACAGCTAGAACGAGTACTACTGCACATCCTCGCCTTTAACTTTTCTTTTTTTATATTTAAGCTTCGTTTTTGGACGACTTTCCGAAATTCCTTGATACTACGAAACACAAAAACTATTTAAAACAAAAATACCAGGAAGCTTAGTCAATATGCTGTTTTTAAATGCAGATTTTCGACTCGAGACCGCCGTCGTCAAGAATCGAGCGTGCGGATGACACGACCAACATCCGTGAACGTGCCTAGAGTCCTTCCCGAGCAGGGTGTAGTAACCCGCCACGTACTTGCGTAAACACCCCCGGGGAGTACTCCGGTAAGGGAGCGTGGGTGGCATCCAGAAACGTGCTCACTACGCTCTCGTAGAATAAGGTGTGCTACAACGCCCCTGGAGTGCGTACCAAGAAAGGTACACCCCGAAAAGAATAACGGCACACCCTTTTGGGATGGTGTACTGACAACACTCCTCAAGGACAAGGTATGCCCATAGGGTGGCTATCATTTGAGCCCGTTCTCGTTTCGCCCATCTCACTTGGCCCTTCTCAAAACAACCATTCTCAAAAAAGATCTCTCTTGGACCGTGAAAACCTACGATCGCGTAGAAAAGGGTGTGCTACAACACCCCCCGAAGGAATACCACCACCTCTTTCGGGATGACGTGCTCGCAACACACACCTCCGAAACAGGGTGTTGCATGTACGTCTTGCAAGTATTACACGAGTCTAAAGATGCACACACGAAAGGTAAGCACGAGGAGCCGTCATACAACAACACTACAAAGCTCGCTTTCAATTAACTTGAATGCTGCAATCTCGTTTATATATAATAAAGACGATATATCTCTATCGATTAAAAGCCAACTGTACAAAGGCTAATTCAAATAGTTCCTATATATAGCGAAGCTCCAGAGTAACAGTTTTCGTAAAGATTTGGCAAAGGGGAGGGAGAGAGAGGGGGAAGGGGGGGTTGATAAGAGAACCAACTCGATTTGACAGGTGAGGGGTATGCATAAAGGGGTAATGTCTAAGGAAACCTTTTTTTCCCCTGATGAGAGAGCAAGACACCAAGAGAGCACGAGACGCTCTTCCAGAACTTGCAGTCTATCTGAATTTCATATCTAAGCTTAACTATAAAGTTACTACGTTTACGGGACACAAGTTTAAAGAGCCAGCATCAGTTTCAAAAACCTAGCATGTTTGTGCGTACACAATACGAAGATATAACATTAAACACACACAGACGCACAAAAAAAGGAGAATCAGCAAAATGCGCGCCGATCGTTCAGTGCCCGAGCCAATCAACCAGAAAACAAGGCGAAAGATCGCAACTCTTCAAAGTTCTAAACTCCTTGACAAGCACGGCTCGACAGAAGATCCTCCTCCGCCACACTTCAATGCAAGCAAAAAAGAAAAAAAAAAACGAAACAAAACGGATTTTTACAGCAGGCGATTAAGAAAAATTTATGCTCACAAAAAAAAAAAAAAAAAAACGAAAAAAAAAAGCTACGTGCTCTTTTTTATGTCAAGGGGTCAAAGCAAAAAGTCAGCAGCAGCCGTCACTCTTGACACGTTTCCTCATCACGAAGTGCTCGACTGGCAAGCAGCGCTCGCACCCCCGCTTGCAATGTTCCAATCTTGGAAACGCACGCCAGAAAATCCATATCTCATTTCAAGAAAGAAAAATAAACGCGAGGGACCTCCGAGACTTGACATGATCGAAAGAAATACACCCAGACCAAGCCGCACGAAAGGAAACCGAAACTAAAAGCAAGACGGTGCCAATTCATTCGGCAGAGATGCCAGGATTACTCTGTAGAAACACTGACAATGGTAACGCATCATAGTGAACGGTCAATTCGTTTTAAATAAACGCCGCAGAAATCCATAGCAAAAAAAAAAATGTGCTTTATTCTATACTGCATTCGCGACACATCACTTAGCTTCACGAACAGATCATTGTTGTAAAATCTAAACGCAAACCTCAGCAAAAAAAAAAAAAAAAAAAGTTTGAATGAAACCACAGGCACACGCTAGTTTCGGGAGAGGAGGTGGGGGCGCGGGGAGGGGGAAGAATTTTTAATCACGTGCGGATACGTTGTTCTATATCTTTTTCAAAGATGCCGGAGCCTGGGAATTTCGCCATATCAGAAGTCAGACCTGCTTCGAGGGGGATACTTGATAAGCCGAGAATGTCAGGGACTGTTACTTTTCAAGTGCTGCTTCGTGTGCACTCTTCGAAGTAGCTCGTGTAGCTTCTTTAGCTTTCCCCTGAGTGTGTAACATACTCAGTGATGCGATTGACCCGAGTCATTTTGTAGCACCTTTTGTAGCAGCCAAAAGTCAATTATGGAGAAGCAAAAAGCACTTTAGGAGCACTAACACACGCTTCATTTTTGTTCATGTCACTGTGAACGATTTCTGTGTTGGCCTATGCAACTAAAAAAAAAAAAAACGGGCATGCTTTGCCTTCACGCTTCTGTGTAACGGCAGGTATGAACACAGAACTAGCTGTCTAGTTGCACATAGCACTATAGGCATGGCAACAAGATGCTGATCGATGAAGGACAGTATGGACTGCAGTGAATCGTCTGTTTAGGTACAAAACAAAATGTAAGCCAAATTCCACTAAAATAATGTTAGAATAATCTTGAGCAAACAAACTGATGTTTCATTTAAGTTCTAAAGGGTGTAATAAAACAGAAATTCTTAATTAAGATAAAATATTTTCGTCATTAAATGAAAATTAATGATATTTTGTATGTGGAACCTCATAATAACATATATCGGCATGTGAACGATAAGTATGCCATCCTAAAAGAAATCCAGCCGAAGCTGTTCAGGTTATTCCCAAGCTAATTTTTACTGCTTCACCTAATTTAGTTTTGGTTTATTTTATTGACTGTACCTCGAACGCAGAAAACACATATAAAGATGACAACTAAAGAACGGAGTTCAAATCAAAATAAACCTATAGATTTTCTAGATATGGGTATATAAATTTTCTTGGGAGCTAATCACGAATTTGAAAGATATCGCTAGCATACCACAGTCCATCCATAAATAATAACCCCAGTATAATTCAGAAATGTTCACTAGAACTAAGAGCTGTTACATTCATACTCACAAAGTTCCTCTTTTTTTAATATACCGCACCCCACGCTTGCGTGTTTAACGTCCCGGTCCTGGCGGAGTGCTTTCCCGTCAGCACTCGCCTGCACTGCGGCGAAGCAAGATAAGATGGCGGAGCTTCCTTCACGGTTACCGCTTCACTGCAGTACACAAGAGCGCGTCGAGAAGCGCACTCAACAGAGCTAACTTACACGCGCCACAGCAACATAAGAGATACTGCGAAAATTTCGAGTAGCGTCAGTGTTTGACACTGATAAACGTATCCAACATGATAGTACCTTATTTGCGGCTAAAACTGAAAGTTCCGAAAATTCGCGCAAGCCTGCCATAACGATCCGGATGTGTGGCAACGGGCCCCCTCAGTCATTATACTTTCAGTATTCAATAAAGTGAAATCAAGTTTTGGCGCGATGTTGGTGCAGTTCCTCGCATTTGGGCCACACGTAGCAAGATGTAGCAGGGTAAGTAATCCCTTTGGCGCAAAATAGCGCAGCAATCAGGTCACCGCGCACCATATCTAGGGATAACCGATACGACACGATGCTCCTCCCCCTACGACATCAGTCAGCCGAAGCAAGCAAAACGTCAAATTTCGAATCGAGTATAACGCTTTGTCGGCGTTTCTCACATCCCCGGCTTTTTCCCCGATGAGGCACATTTTTCGAATTAAAAGGGGTACGGAAACGAAATGACGTGGCTGCGAGCTCCCTATCTCTCGCTTCAAAATAGGCCAGCGAGATCGCGCTCGTGACGTCAATGGCTCCTGCACGGCCAAGGGTACGTACTGCAGCTGCGAGCGTTGCCGCTTGGCGGCATCAACGCGTGTAACAATCTCGCCTAGTAGTAATATCCGAGGACTCTACGCCCTATGGCTTGTCCGCAAACGTCATTCGCGGCCGTGCCGGTATTTGATGTGCCCCACGAGCGTTCGGCTCACCGTGTTAGATTCACCCCACCGCAGAGAAGTATAATAGCAACCGTCAGTGGACTCGCAAGCTATGTATATAAGAGCTTTTGTTCGAGTTATGGCTGGTATGGCAGAGGTCCCCCGCAAACTCGGATCAGGCTCCTACCCATCATCTGCAAAGCACGGCGATCTTGATGGTGTGGAACGCACATTGCGGAAGCACTGTAAAAGTTTTCCTTTTTTTTTTTTTAACGGTTGTTATGGTAATTGCAGTTACGCGGGTTTTGATGCACAGCGTCTGCGTCTGTGAGGAATACACTTTTGAAATTCAGCTTCTAGGTGGCGCTTCAAATACTAAGTGAAACCGTATTCCTTTAGCGAAGACACTCCCCGGGGACGACGGATCCCTTCATCCGTCACTCGTCGGCAATGCGTGTAAAACAAAGACGGGCACCTTCAAACCGAGACACACACATTTTTTTTTTTCATTTAAACAGACGCATCTCCGTAGGACAAAAGAAAGGATGACGACGACATCGCTTCTTTTCTCCAATGCATCCCCCCCCCCCCCCCCCCCCCCCCCGTCGTGAACAGACCGCCGCGGGAGACCCGCACTTTAATTGGGACGAGAACTTCCGTACATCTCGACAGACCGCGTGTACCGCGTTTTTCAGGCAATAGTCCGCGTATTTTCTAGGTAGTCCACCGAGAGGTGACATATTCTGCGAATGACGGTGCATAATGACGACGATTTATGTATCACATAAGCGTCTTTGTGAGCTAATAAGTTACACTCGGTAATGTAGAAACCTAGCTCCGAGAAGAAGAAAAAAAAATTAATTATAGATATTAGTACATCAATCTAAACCAGCACTCTCGGCTGAAGCTGCAATGTTCGAATTCCTAAGCACAACCTCGAACGATTCCTTTTGGGCTCCCTCCCCCCAACCAAGTCGAACCGGCTGCGAGATAACTAACCGAGATAATAAAGAGGACATAATTAATGAGGCAATCGGCTATTAAAAATAAAACCCCTCCAAGGTCGGCAAGTACTACTACTACAATAGCTGCTGCTGCTACTACGTTCCCGCACGACAAGGGCCGGACATTTGGGATTCCAGGCGTCTGCGAGAGAAGAATGTGCCAGACACACACTTCTCTCCCGATCTCTATACAGAAATGCAGTAGAACAAGGATTCGCGACGGCAATCGTGAGAACAAATCGGGGCAGAAAGACCGCCTATCACGATCGCTTCCATCACGGTGCCCCGAACGCGGCGAAAATGCGGTCCCTCGATTTCAAGCCCCATGACGTCATCAAAGCGTCACGCTGTCGCCGGTCGCGATCCTGGCGGCGACAGAGCAGCAGTGGCGGTGGTGGATTGCGGAGAACATTTGAGGGACGGCGAAAACTCCCTAATGTCCGAGTCGCGGTTCTTCCTCGTACGACGCTCAAATAAAAGAATATCCGTGTGTTTCACGTTGAGCAAACGTTGGTCGTTCTTCCCCAACCTTTATTGGGAAGGAAATCCAACGAACCGTTACGCCCTTATAGTGGCCAAGTTGCGAACTACACACCGATGGGGGACAACAAAAACGTAGATGAAATTTGTTAGTCTTTTTGGAAGCAGCGCTTCGGCCCCCGTAGCCGAACTTCACGTCAGCGTTTGGCCGGGGTTCGTGTCCAAACAAAAAAGCAAAACGCGAACGCAAAAAAAAAAAGGCACTATTAATTTGTGTTTTGCTCAAACAAGCTGGACTTGCGCCCACCGCGTACTTCTATCTCCTCGCCAAACAACAAACTACCATTTAGATTAACTTGTTTTTTTTTTTTCTTTTTGCGTTGAAGTTAGGAAACTGTTCAACAAGTCCTCCGTCCGTCCAACCTTGTCAAAAAGAAGAAAAAAAATGTCGAAGGTTTGTTAAAATTAGTCGAGTTTCAGGTTCGAGAAAAGTTCGCGACCTCCCCTAGACATAATTCGAGATTCGACGTCAGGTTAGGATCACCTTGACCTCCAAAATGAGTACGCAGAAAAGGCCGCCGTCACGCGACACTCAAACAGCGAGAGGAAACGCCCGACAAGAAGGCCACGGTTCAGTCAACAACGTTGCGGCGTTGCAGTTTTATTTTTAGATCGTTATACATATATGATTATCGCCGTCCTAATTAATTTTAGACGAAGGCAATAGTGCCAAGATCCAATTATCTGGCTCGCCAAATACGAAAAAAAAAAAAAGAGACGTTTTGGGGATTTTAGTTAGTGCCGCCACGCATTTTCGCTACTCAGAAGAACAAAGGATATGGAAGTATGATTCCCTCGCAACCAATCAAACAACACAACGAGCCTGTTCTTAGAGAAATCCGAATTCCACGGAAATCCTACGTTTAACTTCGGGGACGCAGTCGACTCCTACAGCATTGCTTACACCTTCTTGCTGAAGATCTCGTCAACCGAAAGACCGTCAATGCGGACAATCCCAGATCAAAGAGCTCGAAAAAAATTCGGCAGGAATGTTGACCTCCCCCGCCTCGTACACACACACACACACTCACGAGATTACGCCGCAGCGGCCGCACACGTTTTCTTTTTAAAAATGACTCGACCGACCTAAATACCACCACCACACCACACCACATCGACCCCCCCCCCCCCCCCCCCCCCCCCCCCCCTGAGAAAGAAAAAACAAGAGAGGGAGGGAAAGACCTAGACAAGCACACAGCGGCGGCCACGAAATTATGTCACCAGAGCTCTGAGAGGGGGCAGCCGAAAGACCACGACGACATCGATCGCGAAGAGGGGGACATTACCAGATTTCCCCCTCTCCCCTTCTTCGGTCTATCCTCTCCCTCAAACCCTCCTCTCAGCACCGATGGAAATCCACAAAACCGGAGGCAACAACCGCTAGACAGGCAGGCAGTGGTGGTTTTCATGCACTCCCTACCTTCAAAAAAAAAAAAAAAAAACAGACACAGAAGCATCCCAGAGATGGCTCAAAACGGCAAGGAACAGTGGGCACGAATGCACCACCTTCAGTCCTCACCCACATTCTTCAAAAAAGAAGGGGGAAGAAAACCCCTCACTCCACGAGACAGAAAAACCCGTCCCCACCACGTTTTTCTTTTCGTACAGGTTGCTTGCACCCCCCTCCTTCATGACTCCAAGAAAGCACTTTAACCTCGACCAAGGCCAAGCTCACTTTACACCCTCACCCTCTTACAACGTGCCCTCCTCCACCCAATAAAAACGAGGCGACGAAGCTACACCCTCGCCCATTTACGAACACCTCCTCTCTCCCCAAAAAGCGGGAGAGAGTAGCAACACAAACCTACACTTCTCACACTCTTACAAAGCGTCTCCTCTCCCAGGAAAAAAGAGAAGAGCAACCATTAAAACTACGCGTGCAAAAAAAAAAAAAAAAATGGGGGAGAGAAGCTTACCATGCTGCTTTTTCTTCGAACGCGGCTGGTGGCACAGGTCGCAGGGGCGAACGAGAGGGGAAAAAAAACGCAACAAAAACTTCACTTCACGAAAGAAAAAAAAACTTATAAATATATGGTCGTGAGGAAGAAGAAAAACAAAAAAACGAAGTGAAGCCAGTCGTCGGTATTCCTTCGCCTTCGTAGCTCACTCGCCGGAGATGCCGAAGACGCCGTCGCAGTATGGAGTACGCACGCTCCGCTTGACACTCCAAAGAGACGTTTTGTTCTTCCTCGGCCTGCTCCTTTTTTCTACACTTTTCAACGACTTTCACGATTCACCGGTGTGGGAAACACAGCCAAAAATATATCGAAAGTAGCCTCAGTCGATCGACGACGAGAATTCGTCGAATTCGACAACACCGGCGTTCCCTCCAAGGCCGAAATCTTCCAACTCTGCTTTGGCCCGTAGCAACCCGTTTCTTCGCACAAACTTCGCAGATCTCAAAGAGGGATAGGGTTCTGGCTCTCGTCAACGAACAAACCAGCCGCCGGATTCGCGCACGACAGTCATAAAAACACTGAAAACCACACAGATGTCACACACCACAGCGATGAAGCCACGCGAACGGTCGTCGACAGGCGAGTAGGGATCCTTAGCTTCTGACAAGTCCGCTGTTACGTTCCAAAGACGACGATCCACGGCGCCCGAACAGACATAAACCCGCAGACGAGAAACAACTTCTTTCTTTTGGGAAGAAAAACAGTCAGGCCAGGAAAGGATGAAGAGCTGATGATGTTCACCGAGTCCAGCAGCGGAGTAGGAGCAAAGCCACTTGTTTTGTTGTTGTTGTATTCGCTCGCGCGGTGCCTTTGTGCTAAGAAAAAAAAATGATAAGGTTACGAAGGTGTTTTAGGTGGGTTTCCACAGGAAGACTGGTAGAGAGAGATTCGGTGGAGAAAAAAATATAATATATACTTGACAGCGAAAGAAAAAAAAGGGGGGAAGGCGGACGGACCGCTAGGAAGAACGATCGAGAGCGAAGTGACTTGGCAGGCTATGAAGGAAAAGCGCCTAGGAAACCAAGTCGGCCCGCAGAGCAGACGGCAACGCGCGGTGCACGGCGGGTACACGCGACCCCAGCGCCACTCCGCAAACGTGGCGCTACGCAGCGGCCGGCGGCAGAACTAACACGCTCGTCTGCTCGCCTCCCCCTTCCCTTCTCCGTATCGAAAAAAAACAAATATCCACATACAAAAGCAGACGGCGCGTGGATTTAGCCTCAACAGCAGGTGCCGCTCCGTCAACGCGGGAGAATGCGGAACGTCCCATTGGTCCGATTCCAAGTCACGTGACACGAACCGCGCAAGCCGTCACGTGACGACTCGGAGGAGCGGAAAATGGCGGCGAGAGAAGAAGCCAGGCGCAGCCGCCATTCAGGGGGACGAGCGAGACCGACGTCGATGATGGAGACAAACTTTGCGGAGACAACCTTGAGAGCGTTCGCCGCGCGTTTACAGCTAAATAAATCAAATGAAACGACGGGCTCTTTGCGACGCTTGGGCGAAACTCAACCCGAAGGGAGAAAACAAAAACCAAAAAAAGAACTTTCATTAGAAGTGGTCCCCTCGCCCTCTCCGACCGCGTCGCCGCAAGGCTCGCGGCACTTGTTGCAGACGGCGGGAGTCGCACAGTGCGTGGGGCGAGGGAGGGTACGGCGCGTCCTTGCGTGCGTATCGCACTTCACGCAGGGTACGGACAACTTATTCGCCGGCATTTTATAACGTCCCCTTTCGATAACCCCGCTCTGTCGTCTGCAACAAGCGGGCTTATCTTTATCGTGCTACGCTACTACGACATCCGATAGAGAGAACTCGTAGAAAATATCCTGGATGCCGCAGCTTGCACGATGTCCCGCGCAATTCGTCATTGTTTTAAAGCGCGCGGCCCTGGAAAAATAAACTCCGGGCACAGAGCCTGCCAAAGAGGAACTAATAAAAAGAAAAAGAGGGAGACCGTTACAAAAATAAACAAAACGCCATGTCTGTAATGGCTTCAAGATGGCGGGAACTAGCCTCGGCGGCTATATACAGACGGGCTGGCTTGTTTGTACAGGCCAGGCGTGCAATCTGGATGGCTCGGTTCGGACGAAAATACCAACCAATAAAAGCTAGAAAGAAAAAAAATAAAAAAAAAGCGAAGCGAAAAAAGATTAAACGAAAAATAAATCAGCGATCACGCCGCCAACCAACAGAGGTTAAAAAAAGGAGCCGACACTGGACAGACGGTCGGCAGAACGCTACCGAAAACATCACCCGAGAATGCTGATGGATACTCTCCATCTCTGGGAACGGAAAAACATTCGCGATAAGAGCCAAAAGAATCACGGATACAAGTCGCGTGCAAATGACGAAGAAACGCTACTCGATGTATCAAACGGAGAAATTAAATTAAATCGATTATTCCTCATTCGCTTCTTGTGCCACGCCACAATGGCAATATCAGCGATGGAAGTGGCATTTATCCGTTTGTAGCAGGTTCTGTAGCAGGCAAAATATTGGTTCGGAGCAGATGCCAACATCCGTTAGCAAATCACTCGAAAATTAAAAAAAAGTGGTCGCTTCGTTAAATTAGTTCAACTTTGATACTGTTTGAGTGTTCACCTCTGATATTGGAGCATACTACATATTACCTTTTGGGATAAGCATAGATAAGGCGCAGAAAGGAACATAGCCTTCTTTAGAAATAAGGTTCTGGTCAAAGTAGGTTCCATTTACAATGGGTACTCAAAACATGGTTGAAAAATTAATCATAGCACAACACTTCAGTTGGGATAAAGCCCCTCTCCTTTCCCACTTTTACATCCGGTAGTTTATTTAGCCTGTAAATATAATTTCTGCAAAATCACTGCAAAAACCAGAACATCCGCTGAAGTATTTCTATCAATAAAAATGTCCCCCCCCCCCCCCCCCCCCCGCCGGGCCATGTTTTATGAACCTACCCAACTAAAAACTAATATCAAACTGCAAAAGCAACCACCTACAAATAATATGAGAGCCTGCACTTGTGCTTTAAGAGTAATAATGCCCTTTAGTGACGTTTGAGCTAGAATGAAGTCAAAGCCCGCTGCTCCTTCGATCGACAGCTACACGGAAACTACCACCACATTTATTCAAATATACGAAGAAGGTAGACCTGGCTGGAACAGTTCAGAGCATTATACCCGGACCTACTGCATTAACCATCAGGCGCTCACCCATGTCAGCCGCTGCTCCAAGCATTCGGGTGCAGAGCGGCGACGCGCGTGTTGGTCAGAGGCGGCAGAAATTGATTATCAAGTGATCTCATCAGGGAGTACAAGACCCTCGTTTTGTCTTATACCACACCGAACGCCATCTTACTATCTTGCGACGTTTTCTCGCGACTTCTAGCTCCCGACAGCGCCGACATCCGTCTGGAAATGCACACCATGTCGGCGACAGCGCATCGACCGGCTAGCCTGGTTACGAGCCATGTCTAAACGTCGTTTCACAAGATTAATTCGAAGCGCAGCCGATGCTACGAGTCGATGGCACCAAAGAAACAGCACCAAAGCGCCACGTCATGGCATTCGTCCATCTTCCTGTACGTTTTCTTATCGACTAAAACAACGAAGTGCAGCGATTACCCTGTGATTTGCGCTTTTAGTATACGTGCGTTCGTGGTTGTGTTGTATGTGTTCGTGCCTTCGACTGTGCTCTGACCTAAGATGAAACAGACTATACGTTAAGTGGGGACGCTGTGAAATCCATATTTGCGCTAGTTGGTGGCCGCCTACTTCTCCGGATATTGTCAATCAATAATAAAATAATTTATATTTTGCTTCGCTTAAGCCCATCTCAGCGCGGGTGTGGCGCAAATTTTAGTAAAAATGTGGCGCAAATCTTTATCACTGCACCATTTGCTTCAGACGAATTCCCTTTCAAAGGGGGCTCGACGAGACATACTGACATTTTAGTTTAACGGAAACTTCTACTCCCACCTTACTCTCGATACTTAGAATGGTCCTGTAATGTTTTATTAGCACCTTCAAAAACATTCGCGCACGCCTATTGAAACAAACACATGGCGTGTCGAATGTGCCTGCTGTGAAGCTCTCCGACTTCGATCCAATGCGTACATATGATTCATTAGCTGTAAAACATTGTCAAAAACACGAGTCGACCTTTATTGGCGCGAGGAGATGGAACTATTAGCGGCGAGATGTTTTGGTGGCGCCCTCCTATGGTTCCCTCTCGTGACGTCATTACCTTGCGAACAACATGGTTGATGATGTTTGTAATGAGTATGGTGGAAGCTTGAAATCATTTCGCTCTGAAACCAACACTGCCAACACCGCTAAATTTGAAACTCTTAGATTATTCTTATTTCCGTCGATGGGAAAGCCTTTGCAGACATCTTAGTCCGGGTTCGGCAAATTGTGGAAGGCGACCGCAGCGACGCTTTCGATCGCGCGCGTCGCCAATAGGGCGCGCTTTGTCCAGCTTGTTTTCCCACAGGGCTCGGTGTCTACCGAACACGAGGCCTGTGGACTGGATTCTGTACATAATCCTACCTGAATCCAGTGACACGAGTGCCACGTTAGAACGCAGCGGTCCCCACACTGGAGGCGCGACTGTCAGAACTCCAGAGGAGTGGTTAATTGGGCCAGCTGGTTCATAACTTGGAAAAGGATAAAAACGAGAAGAACAACGAGGACCCAGACGAAGTAAGACAACACAAGGCGCTCAATAGTAGACAACAAGTAAACACATGACGCCACTTATCCGCCCCCACCCCCAAACAAAACAAAACAAAAAAACCTTAAAATCAAGATCAACCCAAAAACACTGCTTAGAAGAGGAGAGATCGGACAGAAAAAGAGGACCGATTGATCCACGACGTAGCATGTTTTCTTGACTGTTCTTTCTATGCACTACTTTCTTCTATATCGAGAGCTTCGTGGCTGATCCCCGTCGGGTTCTGCGGTCGTGCCGCCGGGGGTTGTGGGGGGCTAGAACCTTTGCCCAACCCTCGACGAGAGGATTTTGTAACCACGCACGAGCGAGCGAGAATGTTTGTTTACGTTGCCCGGCCCCTTCCTTTCGGTAGCACGCGACGGGGGGCACTCCTTGTGCAAACAAGGCTTACCCTCCTCTCCACCCTGGCCGCGGAGTGAATAACCGTAAAATAACATACGTCCCAACAACCCGCACATGCAGAAAAAATAAAAGCCGAGAGAAGTACCCCAGGCCCCCTTTCCCTCGAAATCGTATAAATCCTCTTCATCCCATCCCAACGAATCTTCCCCAGTCCATTGGCCACGCTCCATGGCTGTTGCTTCTGACCAGGTTCTTTTTTTATCATTATTATTACTATTATTTTCTTATTTGCATAAGGAAGGTTTTATTGGGCTGAAGTTCGACTTTCCAAACTTCGACAGCAAATTCGAGGAAAGAAACAAAATAATTCGCCTAAAGTTCGACGAATATATGCGCATGCGCGGAAATTGAAAACGACCTGACACCCCCTAGCGGAGAAAGGGTGCAACACGTACCGGGTGCGTTGTTTTTTCATGAACGAACTACCCAAGTTTTACGTACTGACATTTCCACCGCGCAAAACCTAAAACAAGCGTATCATATCCTTCTCACAAAATATCGAAAATGTTTGTGTGGCAGTCGGGCAGCGCTGTACAAAATCGAAATCCGTCGAACCTTGCTTAAAAAATTCAAAAGCTAGTCGAACCTAAGGCTCGACAAGCTCGAACCATCCCCCCCGTGAAAGGTTACCCCAGCGGGTCATAATCACCTGACAAAAACAGATAGACATTTTCGAATGCCAAGGTAGAAAACCGTTACTCTGGAGCGAGACTGAGCAGATTGTTTGAACAGGGCCTCGGAGATGCGTTCTAGGAACCGCAGCACCTAAACTGGACAACTCTCCTTTATCGCTAAAACCAAATACTTAAAAAAAAAAACGCTCCTTTTTTTTTTTTCTCTCTCTCTCTCTCTCTCTCCGTCTTTTTATTTATGTTTTTTTTTGTAAATGTTGCATCCACAAAAAAAAAAAACACGAACACACAAAAAAAAAGTTAGCGCAGGAATAAAATACGTTTATACGCAGCCAAGAAAAACAAGCTACCGTGTCGTTCTACGACCGGTCGACAAACACCCTAAAAAAAAAAAAAGAAAAAACACGTAAATAAAAAAATCTCCACGACCTGAACGCTTGATTTGCAAGCTTGGGGTTTACGATCGCGAAACCGGGGTAGGACATAAAGCTCGACTAAGGCACGGAGCATAAACGAATCCGTTAAACACAGCGAACAACATTCCAGCGCTCGCCAGTTGCGTAAAACCTTTTTAAAAGCAAAGGGCGCATTTTCAGACTATACACGCAGCTACGGATGGGCTCTGTGCTCGAGGCAGCTTAAAATCTCACCGCTAATGCATGGTTACAAGAGACAGTCTTCAGACAACCGTCCGAGGCGTGCGTGTATACGACGGTCACACTGGACATACAATAAAAAAAAAAGTGTCTACAAACATGTCCGGAGCACGTAGAAAAAAACAAAAACAAACATGCTTCGACAAAACGCCTTGAGGCGTGTCCGCAGGTAGAATTCTGCAATCATGTCTGCAAACCGTGTGTCTTTTGTAGAATGTACGAGCGTCGTGATTACTGCAATATATATCATGATGTTGTGGATGTTGTGGACTCAACTGGACTGCTGTGGACTGGACTGGATCAACATCCACCAGCTCGCCTGCGCACTCACTGTTTTTTTTTTTCATTGCAATATATAATCGGGTACAATGGTTTCATAAAAAAAAAATAGCTAAAACGATAAAAAAAATTACGCTTGATCTTATTATTGTGGTACGTTCTCATCGTTTTACGTGGACTCTATATAATGTTGGGAATAATCCAAGATATGAGGACGAACGAACCATATATTTAGTAATCGAATCGAATAATTATTACAAAACCACCGAGAAAAAAACAAAACAAAAAACGTTTGGCGGCGCCGGGATTTGAACTCTGCGCACCACTGCACCAAAACGTCCCAAATGGAGAGAGAAAGAAAAAAAGAGAGAAAGAGAGAGAGAAACCTCGCATTTTTTTTTTTTATAATTTCGTAGCGGGATCCATACAAAAACGTACACCGAAACTTATTGTTACACTTTTAACCGAGAAGGCATTATTTTTTTCTCTCGCATATCTTTTACAAAACCGAATATACCACTAGCTGCACCTGAGAGGTCCTTAGCATCCGAAACTTTTTTTTTTTTTTTGGCGCTTTATTTAAAGTAGCTTAGGATCCATTTATGACTCACACCCGGAAACTGGAAATGCGCGCGCGCTCTCATCTCGTAACGCCTTCAAATTGTTTCCCTGCCTTCTCCGCACTCTGCAGCCAATAGGAACCCGACGCGTTTCGTCCGCGCAACAGACGCGGCGGACCCAATTCAATGCCGTGCCACATCACGTGACTTCCGGCCACAGCGGTGATCACGTGATACATTCGCAACGTCCGGTGCCGTCCATCGTAGCTGCCGGCCAAAACGCAAAAAAAAAAAAAAATATATATATATATATATAGACGAGCCTTACCGCCGTGAATATTGTGGAGGCAGCAACATTTCTACGTTCCATTTTCCCATATTTCTAACTTACGCGGTAATAAAAACACACACACACACGTGTGCGAACGAAACACAGTAGGTGTATAATAAAACACACGCACGCACGCACGCACACACACGGGGGGGAGGAGGGGGGGGGGGGAGGCGGGTAATAATAACCACCTCAATTTCAGTCCAGCGGAGCTATACTGCTAGGGGAACTATGACCGACCTACTTTACGAAAATGACGTTTCTTTTTCCGAGTCCAAAAATAAAAATAAAAACACCCTTAATGCATCATTCTTTTTTTTTTTTTCGGCAAAGCCAGTGCGTCGAGCATTATTAAAATAGATGAACGTTTCTACGCTTTCCCTTTCTCGCGCTTTTTTTCTTCTCCTTCCCTATTACGAATAGTCACGGGAGAGGCACGTACCTACGCACATGTCTTCACGCGCGGCTGCCTGCTATTCGAGCTGAAGGCGAACATTGATCATGCTGCCCAACAGACCTCGCATCACTCTTAGTAACACGCCTATACGACTACGCATGCATATACGTGCATGTAATCATGTAAAGTAACGCACAGGAAGTTTCACGGAACGCAGGCTGACATTTTCCGAAGAAAACTACGCGCCTCGTAGAAATAATAATAATAATAAAAAAATCGGTAGTATTCACTAGCAGCTAATAAGCATATTTAAGGAAATCAAGCTTCCACCGTGCTTTTTAAGTACACCGTGGAATTTGGTCATTCGCAAGTGATGACAAGAGGCGTGACGGCACTCTGTGGCCACGAACGCGAATCCAAATATTCGTCGACCGATAGACCGTTGACGAGCGCGTACGTCCCGAGTGACGCGGTGCTCGAATCCCATGCGTGAGCTGGGGTCGGCTGACGTGCTTTTTGGGTACCGCGGGACGTATCACAGCCAAAAGGTAGAGAGCTTTCGAAGGAAAGGATGCACGAAATAGTCCGCTATATATTTTAATTTCCGTTCCGAAAAGCAGGCTTCTGACTTTCTACCCTCTTTCTTTCGCAGTTATCCTAGCCCACACACACACACAGTGTGTGTGTGTGTGTGTGTGTGTGTGTGTGCGTGTGCGTGCGTGCGTGAGAGAGAGAGAGAGAGAGAGAGAGAGAGACAGACAGACAGACAGAGAGAGAGAGAGAGACAGAGAGAGAATATCTAGTACTCTGGTTTCTTCAAAGTCACTCCCCAAAAAAGTTCGATTTTTTATTGATATGAACCAAGTGTGATCCGTTCACTCCTAAACCGGCAGTGCGGTGGAAAGTACATGCTCGTTGGACCAACCATACGCCGGTCTTTCGCCACGTGATCAGGCTCTTCCCATGCCCACACGCAGAGAGCGGGGTCAGGTGCCGAAAGGCCCGATTGGTTCCGGCGAGCGCACAACTCCCACCGCACCTTCAGCTTAGGTCTGAACAGAGTATAACGCCAGTAACGTACTTTAACGAAAGCTCAAAAAACCTACGTGGGAGAGTTGCCCGATTTGAGTATTACTATTATTCGACACCTGCAAAAATAGTACCGCATAAAAAAAAAAGAATTTTTTTATACGAGTTTTTCGACCTACTACGAGTTCACAGTTCCTCCCTTTGAACCGAAAGGCGGGGGCGGAGGAAAAAAAAAAAAGTGGGGAGGAAGTACAGACAACACACGAGACGAAGGCGGCCAACGAGGGAGAGAAGGACAGAGAGAAAGAAGGAAAGCACGACGCTCCCGCAAGCCAAGAGCAAGATCAAAATTTAGAAGGTAAAAAAAGGAGACGAGTCCGCATTCCTCTTCCACGGCGTGACTTGACCGTTCTACGGTCGGTCGAGACCGCTCAAGACGATTATGACGACGATTTGAGGGCCTTATGGCCTAGCTGCAACTATCGTTCCATCGCGTCCAGCCAGGTCGTGTATTTTAAGATTGTAAAAAAAGAAGTACAAGCAGAAAGCGTGGAGACAATTGACAGCTAGTGGACACACACACGCTCGTGCGCGCGCACATACACACACACATGGACGTACATGCACGCGCGTCTACCCGTACTCCAAGTCTGTCGGCTGGTCGCCCGAGCAAATGCAAATGAGACGCGATGCGCAGCCTCGACCACATCGCTCTCGCAGCAGCGTCCTGCTGGAGCCCCGCGAAAGATATACGCTGGCCTCGACGATGTTGCGCACAATAGTTGACGCTAAGTAGAGGACGTCTACTCAGAGCGAACTCTGGATCATTCCGATACCTTGACCGTACCGTTTTCCCTTCGGCACATCCCAAAGGTGACCGAGGTGCCTCGTGCCACCACGACGTCCCCGTGTCACGTGAGGCGACGACCGTCACGCTGATGGCATCACGCAATGCCGTCGCGCTGAGCACCGTGACGTCATCAAGGGGACAGGCTACATGCCAACGTTATTAGATTAGCTCAGTTACGGAACTGCTCATAGACGCTGCATGCACGAAAAGTACCCCCCCTCACTCACCACGACTCGTCCGGCGTCGCTCGACGCGCCGCCGGACGGCTGCTTTGGTATCTGAATCGGGATACGTTCGGTTCAACGTTACTAGAAACGTAAAAACCAACGAAAAAAAAAAAAAAAAAAACTCTTTTTGTAGTAACTTTTATTGGAGCTTAGTACAAAATGAGGGGCGCGTGATGTTTTCTAAAATTTTTAGTTTTCAAGGTTTTGCAGCACAATTAATATTGTTTTTATACAACCATGCCTCAGCGGTGATTTCAGGTAGCGCGTCCCGACCTAGGTGCATCTTAACTTCGGTGATTTGTCGCGGCGCGTCCGCTGGGGAGACGGGGGTGCCACCCCTGTAACCCTTTTTGACCGTATCTGTTTCGGCTTTGAAATGGCCGATTGAAGCCAAAATAGATGTCGCCTGCAGTTCCTCGAGTGACCGCTGCGGGAGAAATGGCGGCGTTGTGATCGCCATTTGGCGCTTCAGCTGTGCTCTTTGGAACGCACAGTTATGAAATGAAAATATAGATGGCGCTTCGAACGACGGCAGGCGGATTGAAGTGAGTAAGGGGCGGGAGTTCCACAACTGAGGTAATCTAGTAACGTTGGTACATACCACGCGCACGAAAGCGCCAAGGGCTGCACACTAAAATGAAAGGTGCGCGAATGGTGAAGTTTCAATTCAAATCGAATAGTGCCGAAGCGAACGCCGCCAGGATCGCGGTCGACGACAGCGTGGCACTTCTATGACGTCATCGGGAGGAAGGAGGTACCGTTACTTCTTGGACAATATAAACGTCATGTGACCGTTTGTAGCAGGTTTTGTAGCAGGCAAAATACAGATTGGAGCAGCCATTGAGTTTTTTTTTTTTTTTTGGCACAGATGCCAACATCTGTTAGCACGTCACTTGAAAATGTGCTTCCATTGCTAAACGAGTTCATATCTTGGTTTTTATTGAGACGTATTGCTTATGTTCATACGTTTATATGGACGATTTTGATCCGAATGGTTCACACAAGTCTATGTTTATTTTAATTTTGCTGATTAATTATTGCATACTGTTTCTTCTGACTGCTATAAAGGGGGGGGGGGGGGGGGGCAAGGTCAGAGGGCGTTTTGCCTTCTTTTGCTGCAGCCCCCCAGACACATGTATGTCTGAAATAAACTATTCTATTATATACTGACTGAGGGCTCCTCTTTGGCACCGAAGCATATTACTAACTACCTTTTGCAGTAAGTGTAGACCGGACTCAAAAGGAACGCACAGCCTTGTTATTAGAAACGAGGTTCAGCTTAGAATAAGTTCTATTTACAATGGGCGTTGAAAAAATTGTCGAAAAATGACGCATAGCGAAACGCTTCGGTTGAGATGAAGTCTCTTCGCCTCCTTCCTCCTTTTACACTGGGCAGTTAATTTGGTGTGCCACACTAATTCCTGGATTTTATACCGGCAAAAAATCAGCGCAACAGCTAAAATATCTACCAATAAAAACTCAAGCCTCTAATACCATAAACTGAGAGAGAGAGAGAGAGAGAGAGAGAGAGAGAGAGAGAAAAGCCACCGACAAAACAAAATAAACACTTTTAGTTGTGTTTTAAGTCACACTGCGCTTTAGCGGCGTTCGAACCAGAGCTGTGTCAGAGTTCGCTGCATTTTCGACTAACCGTTACACGGAAGGCACATTGACCACCGTATTTATTCAAACATAGACCCACCTTTTTCTTCCTTTTTTTTTTTTTTGTCGGCACAGTTTGTTTTAAAATTAGAGGTCAACCTAGAGCCCTGATGCAGTACTGAGCACCATTTCCGAGCCAATCGCGCTAACCCGGGCACTCCCCCGCGCGTCGGCAGCTGCTCCTAGCACTTCGGTGCAAAGCGGTGAAGCTCGACGCGGGCGCGCTGGTATGGGGCCAACCACGAAGGTTCACGCGAGCGGCGCAACTGCCACGGCACATTGTAGCCACGACATCTGGCAGACACGATTCTAGAGCGATATCACCAGGAATAACACAATTAACTCCCAGTTCTGCCGTACTACAGCGGCCTCCATCCCACCATTTTGCGCATTTTTCTCGCAGACTGCTGGCTCCCGACATCGACGACGTCGTCCGGAAATTCAGACGACGACGGGGCCGGCGCGGAATCGTCGGGGTGCAGGCCACGCTACGAATCAAAGTGACCAATCAAACAGCGTCAAGAGAGCGACACGGCGCTCGTCTTCCGTCTTGAAGTGCTCTTTCGTCGACTAAACCCGTCGAGAGCAGCGAACGAACCTAGCTTTGGCTTTTGGCACGCGTGTTTGTGAGTGTACGCGTTGGAGCCTTCGACCGCGCTCTGAGCCCGAGATGAAACAAACTACACCTATTTGTACCATTTTCGTTTTCTTCTACTTCCGTAAATATTTAAATTGACCAATAATACTATGTTTTTTGTTTGTTCGTTTTGCTTTGTTGGGGCCCACCTCGGCGCACGCGTCATGCGAGACGCAGCAGACTTTCGTTTATGGCGCAATTAGGCGCAGCACTTCCCTCGCTGTAACGGATAATAAAAGCGCCCAAAAACACGAAGGACAAGTAGAAGAACGACGTGCACGAAGGACGACGTACACCAAAGAGCGCTGTGGTATAAGGTCGTCCCTTCTACTTGTCCTTCGTGTCTCTCGGCGCCTTTTTTTATCACGTGCAATGCACAAACCGAATCGCCCAAGTGCGTCAGCGCGGACGTGCAAAGCGCGGAGCAATTCAAACCCAATACCGTTTTTCACAGTGCCCCCTTTAATACCCATCGAACTTTCAGACGGGTAGAGTGAAGAAGCATTTCGGGCGACGAAGAGCAGGGGGGAAAGAGACATTTGACGGGGGGGGGGGGGGGGAGAGGAGAGAGAGAGAGAGAGAGATAGAGAGAGAGAGAGGAACGAGGAGCAGCGGGTGAACGGTCGACTCCAAGGCTACTCAGAGAGTCACTCGTTCCTCGGGCGGCCAGGGCGGTAGACGAACCGCCATTGTTGTCCGGTCGCGGGCCGTGCCGCCGCTGCTGCTCGGCCCTGTGCCGGGTCGACCGTGACGGGGCACTTTGTGCGCTCCACCGAGGGGGCCCCGCGAAGAGCCCACTTCCTTTTGTTGTCGTCTCTCTCTGGTCGACTCCTCCGCCCCTGGGAACCTTCCCAGTCACGCATCGGCAACGCACACGCGCACAACACCAACCACTGGCAGGTTCAAGGGACGCCGAATGCCAGCGTCTTCTTCCTCGCCCACCTTCTCTCTCGCCCTCTCTTTAAAATAAAAAATACGAGTTTTAAAGGCCCAGATATCGTTGAGGACCAGACGGTTTCACGCCCACTACGTTATACTGCGATTCACAATAGAGTTTGAATAGATTGGTTCCACTGGGTAGTAGAGAGTTTTAGTAGATCGGTCCGACACCTCCTATATCGATGCCCGATAACCATATACGATGCCTGCTCAAAGGCGACGGTAGAATATCGGGTATCGCTATCGGAAGTAACGGAAACGATCTCCTAAAACTCTCCAATAGCCTAACCCGCGGTGGGACTTTTATAGCCGGGTTCGGCTGACCTGCTTGGACACCGCGGGTGTATCACAATGAGAAGGCGAACAGCTTTCGAAAGAAATGAGGTAAGAGAAGATTCCGCTATACATTTTCAAATGTTTGGTACCGAAGAACAGGCTTTAAACTTTCTGCCCTCTTTCTTTTGGGCCCACTAAACGATATGCGGTTAGTAAAATCCCAATCCAAAGTAATTTATCCCAGCGCGAAATTGAGTTCATGGTCCCTTTCAAGGAGAGATCACGCACAGTGTATGGTTAGGTGTGTGTACGACGGATGGCGCTACTTTCCCGGGATCCGGTGACTTTAGCCTCGACAGGATCTCGCCTAGTCCCGACGACGACGACTTTGCGAACAGAGCGCGACGAAAGCAGACGATTAACCGCGTTGGAATCGGAACGTGCCTTTGGTCCATACGAGGAAACGAACCGGGGCGAAGCGCGCGGCCCCCGGCGTCGCTTCGCGTCAAACTCGGGGAGGGGGTCGGTCACGTGATCCGAACCAGACGCTTCCAATTAACCGCAATCGAGTCGACAATTACGGACCGACTGAACTCGTGCGCGCAGACGTTGGATGACGCGTCCCAAAGCCGGCAGAAAAAAGACGGCGAGGATGTACCGCGAACGACCCTCGGCGAAAAACACCACACGCCGTCTACAAAGCTTACAGAAATCGTACTTTTATGACGCGAACAGTACACTCATGAGATTTGTTTTCTATGTATAGTACACTCTTAACGTCCGAAGTACGCCTGTACATTTTTAGCGTTCTTCGTGTTTTGGCGGTGTGGTTCGCGCGTCAACCCAGACTGCCAATTAAAGTAGAGTACCGTAATATAATCAAAACAGACTGTACTTAGATCTAGTTCGACTCACGAAGGGTCTACACCAGGCCCGAAAGGTTTCGCTGAGCTATCTTCGCCGCTGCCTCTGTCTCTTCAAGAACTAAGGGGAGTTCAGCATAACTTAATTCTTCTTTCTGCGGTCGATTTAAAGAGCCTGACCGCTATTTGAGACACTCTGTAAATAGATACATACATACACCACGTTTTAAACTACGAAGCATTCCCCCCTAATAAAGGCCAAATAAATAAAAAAAAACGCGATAAAAAAAAAAAAAAACTCGAAACAATACAAAGGCATTTTTCAACTCGCACGTCAAGTCAAGTTCAAGGACTCGCATATCGCTTAGCTCGTAGCCGGGCGTCGTGGCCGACCGGCCATCTTCAGACGCGCCCACAACAGCGCTAGAGAGAATCATATGCCGCTTCTAATATTAGACAATACCATTAAAAAAAGACAACAAACACACACACACACAAAAAAGATCGGCCCATCATCCTCACCGAGACGTGAACTCATCATCATCAGTTCACAAGAGCGCCGCCGCAAAGAGACAGCATCAACAAGCAAACACACACACAAAGGAAACAAACACACAAAAGGAAGCAAACGTATACATACGAATAGAAACAAACACACTCGCACACAAAAGGAAAACAAACACAAGGCACATAAAAAAACACAAAAGGAAAGAAAGAAATAAGACCAACACAACCAGAAAGAACAACAGTGCGCTGAGTGGAACAGTAGAGGGAAAGGGACCAGAGTTGGTTGGTTGGTTCAGCATTCCAAGCAGCAAACACTCTGTCCTCTCAAACGAAGCGCGGGGAGACGCTACGGAGTCGTGGCAACCAATCCGGCGGCGGCGAGCCAACCACGTGACCCTTACCGGTTAGGTGCGGTCACGCGGTTCGCTCGCGGCGACGCTTCCGATTGGCCGGGACGGCTCGCGTAGCGAGAGCCTGCGGGCCATCATCCCAGGGTGACCGTACACAGAGCGTGTATACCCTTCGACGCGCTCGTGCACGGAGCGTTACCGAAAGGAGCTGCTTCGCGCATCGTCCAGCCGCCCGTCCATTCGCCGGGGATTAATGATGGTTCGCTCTGATGATGATGACGTTTTTAAGAGTCTTGACCCCCCCTCTCTCAAACCCCATCATTTTCCGCCTTTCCACTGTGAAGCAATAGCGAGAGAAGGAGAGGTCGACGAACAGGAGACAAACGGACGAAGCCGTCCACCTAACGACACCGCCCGTACGAGCGAAGACAATGGAGACTCTCACAGCAGGGCGAACAGAGCTATTTATGTATTAGCAAAGCTCCGTGTTTTTTTGTTTGTTTGTTTTTTCGTGTACACCGATAAACTCCGAAAAGTCACCAGGGGCCGGTATTTTATTAAGATTAATCACACGTCACCGACGATAGACGCAAGGCACCGCAGTAGTGGCGCGAGAGCGTGTACACAGAGACACACACACGTTCCTTTAGCACACACCGTCGCATTTCGCATAAAAAAAAAAAAAAGAAGCCAGTGTTTGATTAGGAGAATAGGTTGATATTTGAGCCCGAGTGATGCTCGAGGTTCAAAGGAAAAAAAATCCCTTTGGTCGCGCACGGACAACCGACGAAACACGATTTTAATAATACTTTATTTGGACTTTTTGAAAATGATGCGAAACCGGATCAATAGTCCGAAGAAATGCTTCGACATTGCCGGCGATTACGTTAAAAAAGCGCGAGTCAAATACGCTTCAAAAAACAAAAACACACAAAAAAAAGGAAAGACTACGGGGTTTCTGTCATATTTCTGAAATTGCCGGTTTCTTTTCTGAAATTTCTGATTTTCTGAAACTACCGGTAACACCCGCGCGAGAAAAACACTTTAAAGGGATACTTCAACGAAATTTGAAATATACCCGTCGTGTTCAAAAATAGGTTGAATATGATCCACAATATCCGTAAATGACAATCGCACGTTTGTATTTTGATCCTGGTGGCTGTATTTTTCGTTATAAACGGCCCACTCTGGCAGGCGCTCGGAGAAGGCCCAGCTTAGAGCACGTGACATCCAACGCAATCGTGACGTAGGTCGTCTCGAGACGAGCAAAGCTACGGCGAGGCTGACGTCGAGAGGATGGCCTAGTCGTTCCAGCCACCAAAGCGGCTGCTTTTGTACGAATCTTGAGTGACGGGTTAATCTTCTATAATCTTGTAGGGGGACAATAGCGACTTCTGCGACACACAAAAGGGATTCTCGGGAAGAGGGGAGTTCCTCCTTACCCCCTTCTCTCGTCGTGGCCGGAGGCGAGACAACCTCCGTCACTAGCTGTCAAGGTTCCTAGACGAGCATTACAAACGAGGCGTTAGCGACATCCACCAGGTGCTCTTTGCTAATTGTTTAATTCGTTTTAAAATTCCTTTTCTAGATTTTTTTAACAAGATATTGGTATGTTCCATGTGATACTGCTCTTTTGGACACATATAGAACAAAAAATGAGCGCCGACATTTCGTTGTAGTATCCCTTCAAAACCGCAGCTTGGACGCGCGTACTGATGGGTTGCGAAGTAACTATTAAAAATATCTTAAGTTGCTGCAATTAGAAGCCCAGTGACTTAGCGATTTCCCAACCAAAACAAAGATACGACGAACAAGTTACGATATTATTGTGGCTTTTTGTCTGCTGAAAAACGGTAATTATTTTTTTTTTTAGGGAGCTGCGAACCTCCGCAAAGAAAGGTTCCCTGTGTGCCGGGTCTCCGTGGCGGAGTAGATAATACTGGCATAAGAACATTCGTTCACGGCGAAGTACGTCTCTCCAGTGCAAGACAGTGTCGCCTATGACATTCGCCTCAACATAAATGCCGTTTTTTTTTACGGTTTCATTCGGACAAAGACGAGGATGCGATATTGTTCCAATGGACTTTCTGCACACACTGCTTGAACTCGGACAAGTGCTCCTAAAAAGTCGGAGTTACCCACAGCTGGAAGCATGCCGCGGCGTTTTAATTCGAGCTAATGAAGTCAATGACGAGGCATGCACTGCCATACCGCAACACTAGGTCAAGCCGCATAGAAAAACCGAAGCGGGACGCGAATACGGCCACAGCTCATCTGTTCCGTTCTCAGGCATTTTTGAACAAGTCGAAAAACAAATTAACAACATTTTTACTACACGCCACGACACCTTGCTGTGATTGCGCACGTCTGCGCTGTCGACGTGCGTCAGTAACCCACTCATACTTTTATGAGTAAAAACAGTGATCGCCAGTCGACTCAGATTTGCGCCAGTACTGTTGTCATTTTTTACCTTTCTTACGTGACGCCAGAATGATAATTCCGAACGCAGCTGCGGGTGACTACAAACACATTTTTTTGCGTGATTTTTCGTTTTGTTTGCTGTTTAGGCACACTTATACTTTGCATGTATAGAACACACAGCACAAGAAAAGGATCGTTAATATTACTTTCTTCTTTCTGCGAAAAAAATGTAATTCATTTTGAACTTATTTCAGTTATTTCCCTTTGCGAAGCGTCCTGTTCCGGTCCCGTTTATGCTGCTTTCATTTTATACATCTAACATTGCCAATTGGTCGACGCAGACATGTTCAAGTGTCTAATTTTTAGAGTTACATCATTTTAATAATATATTTAAAAAAAAACTAGAGTACAGCCGTCAATTTCTATTCAGTTAAGCGTTGAAGTCAGTACGCAATGGGGACCACAATTATCTGCCTCGTCTTACTTCACGTCTTTTGCCGCTTACTCGCTTTTTCTTGTAAGCATCGGGGAACAAGTTTGAAGGGTAAGCAACGCGAGCTTGGTTCTCAAGTTTAAAGTTGTTGAAAAAATGCTAACTTCAGATTCGGGTTTCTTTTGTCGACAGCCACGGGGAACCACCGTAGCTGCTACATTATGGACTTATCGTAGAACGTCAGCTTCGGATTTGGGGGGTCCTGCAGGGCGCGAGCTCAGTCCGCCCTCAAACAGACGGCTCCCCCAAGCAACGGAACGCTCCAGCATGCTCTGGCGTGTGAACTACGAAAAGCCCCCTTCAACGTGACAAGTAAGCGTAGCTGCACCACTGAATCATGCGACAAGATAGTGAAACTATTAACCCTGTCCTCCGCACAGCTGGCGATTCATGCTTCTGGCGATCTTTCTCGAATCACCTCCGAGGAACCGAACAAAACTTTTCGCGAGACAGATATTTGTCTTTTTGCTTAACACGATGCTGTGGCATTTGAGTACACAACAATACCTGGTGCCCTGCCCGTTTGCATTCGGTACATAACTTTACGAAGCACGAGGCCAGCACGACAAGCGCACCGGCCTCCCGCGTCGTCTGCTCATCGTACTGCTAACAAGTATGGGCGCGCCTGGCCAGGAGGAGGAGTGGCGCTGCGTATGCACGGTGAAACTAGACAGCCTCAAGTAAGAGTCTGTTCAAGTCAAACCATGGAGAGCGTTTGCACTTCAATGGCGGCGTTAGAGATGGCGGACTATACCCTTTTTCGCGTTTGAAAATTACTTGTCCTATCGGAACAAAAATGGTACCTACAGAAAAGTAAAATATTCAAGCATCTCCAGGGCTGTTTATAACCGGAGTTACGTTGAAACGCCACCCATAGCCCTATAAACCCACAAAAAAAAAAAAAATCTATTTAATAGCGCCCATAAACACAACCCCGGGCGAGCAGCTGAACACACTCTTACTTGAAGCTCTCTAGACAAAACTTGGGTCGGATTCGGGCGAGCCAGCCGCGAGACCCGCACTCCGCCAGATTTCTACGAGTCCCGACTTCATACACACCGGCTAGGTGGCGCAAGCCTCCGCCCTAATTGAAGGGTTCAGCAGCATGCATCCGCCTATCCATCTTACTACAGTACCAGAAATATCACAAACAACGCAACACTTTGGTAAAGCAAAAAAAAAAAAAAAAAAAGATAAAGAATCAACAGCGGGCAATGCTTCAAGCTTCGGACAACTAGCGCCACCTCCTGACGTCGAGCGACAACAACGCTCCCAGCTCACAATGCCGAAGGAGTTACCGCGGGTTTATAAATCTTCGTGGCCACTTATATGCACTCGTGTCATGGAACTATGAACGGAGTTCGCGGTGGGGAATCAAACAATCATCATGCAAATAGTAACAAGAGTAAAAAAAAGAAAGCTTCGACATTTTGGTTTTCAAACTCGCACGACGCGTGTGGAAACAAACTCAAACTCGAATGTAACAACTGCGAGGTAAATGTCCCAAGCCACATCAGCCAATTTCAGCTTAAGCGGACGAACGGCAAACCGTTACGGCGTACAGACATGCAAAAACTAAACGCAAAAAAATAATAACAAAAAGTTTTAAACGGAAAAACTAGGAAAATGTGCAGAGCTAAACAGGTGCAAAATACTTCGCGCAGTGTCTGGCGGAAAGAACAAAGAGCAAGCAAAAACGCCAATTCAACTCGGTAAGAGAATATTTCTTCGCAGTACGAATGTCTACCGATAACACGCCAACGTCAGTAGTTGGAGGGGGAGGTTCCACTTCACCATTTTTATTTAGTTGTACTTGAGGTCACAGGAAATTAATGAAAAGACAGACGGGAGTGAAGCATACACATCATAACATATAAAGGCGCACTGGATACAAAGTTGCAATTACTCAAAAAAAAAAAAAAAACATGTGCCAGGAATAGTTGAAATTTGTGGGGGCAGGTGATTCCACCCTAAAAAAAAAAAGTGCATTCGTGCAGTAGCACTTTGGTGATGTCTCTAGTTTCCACTGTCCGGACATGAGTGGGTTAAATATAAAGCTTTTTCTGTATTATTTTTTTTCTCTTTTATTGACGAAATCGTCATAAGTAGGATACGTTTAGAGCATAAATACCTATTGCAAAGGCCCGTTCACACACTTGCCACTCTTCAGAACCGAGGTCTTTAAAACCTCTTAGAATCTCTTACGACGAGTGAACACTGACGCCCTCTATGCGGCGATCCTGGAACTACATTTCACTAGAGCGAAGATTTTGCGGTATTTGCGAGGTCCAACGTACGCGAGAAAAGATCGCGTCCCAGAACTAACAATCTTCCCTAGAAAGGACCACTGAAGAGTGGAATATTTCGGATGGCGATCCTTCCTGCTGGGATTGAAAATGCAGAGAGTTCGAAAAAGTGTTCCTTGATTCCTAATCGATGACGCGGCAGTTCTCTTGAAACGGGAGTCGGTGGGAAAGTAGTTTCGAACGCCCACGTTCAACCGGAAGATCACCCCAAGGCCGATTATATTTGTGAGGATTGGTTGCTGCACCCTTTTTTTCTTTTTTTCTGTATTTTTTTTTTTTTTCATTTGAGACATTTTGAAAAAGGTATCAGTAATGCAAATAAACAAATCAATAAACGATCGTTTTAGTCGGTAGATCTCGGAGCAATTTTTTTTTTTATGAAACCCGAGATCCCCACCACGACTTCCGACGAGAACGCCATCGGCTGTCACCATGCTCTCCCGTGACTGCTTACGCCAGCCCAATACGATATTTTACGCGTCAAAGACGGCTCGCGCGCGACGTCGTCCTGCCATGTCGGTGGTCATTCCTCTACTCGTTCTCGATGGAGGAGAACGAATTCGCAGGTGGCGAAATGAGGGCCACCGCAATGGTCGGTGATGCGACGTCCTTTGCACGCGTCACTGCGCACGCGCAGTGAGTGCAGACAGCAGCGCCACCGCAGCGGCATGACGTCGGCGTTTTTGTCGACTTTTATCGAAACCTCGAGGTTCGACGAATCTTCGACTTACGGACAGTGTCGCCCCACTTCAACATGAAGACTCCGAATATCGGGAAACAAATGATTTAGATCAGACATGTACAAATTACTCAAAAAAGGTAGTTAAGTTACTGAGTATCGACGCCAAAAGTAATTGGAGTAGAGTAGAAATTACACATTTGTAAAAGTAATTGAGTAAACTACTAACTACTGTACAAAAGTAGCGAGTTACTTTGAAGTTACTTTCGAAGTTACTTTTTTATATTTTTGGGGTAGGAAAATGAACAGCAGTTTTGATCCGTGAAAAACCCTGCGAGCCTAAAATAAATGCAGTCATTTTATGGCTTGCGTTTTCACCAAAATAGTTTATTAGCTCGCAGAAGCAATCTACTTTCAAAGTTCTTGATATGAGAGTTTTCGCCTTTTCCTCCTAACGACGTCCCCAGCTAAGCTAAAAAGACGTTCCACCGACGCGCTGGATGGAACGGCAGCGTTGAGTTTGAGAAACAGGCTGTGCAGGGTCGGGTAAGCGAGTGTTGGCCTCTTAGGTGTCCATGACGAAACATGTGAGGTTTGCCTCGTCTAGAGGGTCTTGTATAACAAACTCTTCTCCTTTTGACTTTTTTCTTCGGCAAGTTGAGATTGTTATGACTGGCCCCTCTTTAAAGATCCCCACAACGTTCGGAGAGTACGCTGAGCGAGTGCACCATGACCGTCAAGGGTTCAAGTCTCGCGCCATGACGATGAGATCCTCTGGACGACTGCGCGTCTCGTTGCAGTGCTAGTGCTACGCTACTGAAAAAAAGTTTTTTTTTTTATTTAGCAGAAGATGAAACGAAGTATACTTCGCCGCTGACGCCGGGTCCAATAAAAGGAACTCCCAAGGGTAACTCGCAACCCTCGCCGGCGACTACGGTATCCTGACGCGCCTGACACGCCTGACAAGTAGATCGTTTTCAACAAAGAGGAGGTCTCCCTGTTGTTGAAGGTCGGAAGGGCTCGAAGGATTACGTGAACAAGCATCGGCGCTAGTACAGTTGCAGCTGGAAGCGGGAATGTGCTCCCATGAACGGATTATCCGTGTCTGCGTTTCTGTGCGGTGGAGTCCGGTTGTGCAAGCGAGTATACACCAACTCATGTTTACAAACAAACCGGAGCGCCCGGAGCGCCTCTAGCGGACGCCACCGGCGCCGCGCATGCGCGATGGGGGTGTGGGCAAGAAACTCGCCGTCGCCCATAAACACACCATTGAAATGCGATGTTGTCGGCGTCAGTGTGAGTCCCCCTGCCCTGTTTCGCGTTCGAATTGTTGGTTCTACGTCTTCCAGGCGATGTCTGACTATCTTGAGCGGCGTCAGCGAAATTACCGAGGCTCGTTACACCGCAAAACTTCGCGTGAATAATGTGACATGTGGCGATTCATTCCGCGTGGACGCCGCAGAATGTTCGCTAAAGCCTGATTCGCATGATGAGATTTCTCGGAATTTTCAGTCGCGACGCCGCTCGGGCTGCAAAAGCGTGAACCGTAGCTGAGATGGTCGACGTCGATACTGAAAATCGCAAGCAGAATCGGACCATGCAACTGAATTAGGCGTAACAAGTCGGTGAGGGTCACTGGTAACAATGATCAACATCTCCTTGTATCTACTGTTTTCATCGAGCCTGCTTACCAACCTTCAAACTTTAGTCTTTTGAGGCCCGCACTTGCCTCTTATCGCAAGTACCAGGCCAACATTTGGTCTACGGACCGGCGTCGTCTAAGGGAGCAGACGACAAGCAGAAACGTTTGAAAGAGCAGACGACAGTTCGAACAATCAGGCGGCCGTTTGAACTTGAAGACGCACTGAACGTAGTCCGCAGATGGTCCGCACAACTTGATGGTTTTCTGGCGTTCATGTTGGAACAAAACAAATAAATCTGATGACCACAAGTATCCGTGAATTCAACCCGAAGTGCTTCCCGCCCAAGAAATCATTGTCCGACGGCGTCTGCTTTTCCCTTTTCACGGCACATATCCAGATTCTCGGACGAACAGAACACGTGAAAACTGAGCTTCAAACCTTTCTCGACACTTTTGGTACGGCCCCAGGCGCGGCGTTTTGACGAGAAGGCAGGTTTTTGTCTGGTTCCTTTCAAAACAACGCAGGAATACACGTCTGGCATGGGGACTTCTGCCCACAGCCCCAGACCGGAAGTGCGACCGACGCGCCACCACCGCGCCGTGACGTCACAGAGATGAGTTCGTGTATTTGCTGACGACGAGGCGACGATGGGAACAGGCGCCCAGCTCCGAGGTCATGCCAGTGGCGCCTCCCGTAGAACCCCCAAACCGCTTGAGTCAGAACTCACAAAGGGCAGGCAACATGAAAACAACAACAACCTTCGGAGTGTTCCCGTCTTTGCTTGCACGGTTGCAGCTGAAGGCGCGACGCCTGCGTGCATTACCGGATTAGGTCAATACTCGACCAAGGCTTGTTAAGCTTCTCTTCCTGCGTTCGTGCGCGTCGGTGTTATGTTTTGGCTGCTCATCGCCACGTTGGCCCAAGGACGCCTGTGATGCAGTTTCTACGGCTGCGAGGGGGCCCCTTGTTCGGGAAGGCCGCTTCATCTGCCGGCGATTTCGAAAGTAGTTAGTAATTTGAGTAGAAGTTACCTGAAAAAAGTAGTTAAATTAAACTACTAATTACCCAAATAAAGTTGTAATTGAAAGTTACCAAGTTACTCGAAAAAGTAGTTAAACTACAGTAGTTTGAGTAGAGTAGTTAAACTACGTCCAAGTCTGATTTAGATACGTAGCTTATTTTATAAATGCAAAAATGGGTACTTTTATTGTCTTCGTTAGTTAGTAATGCGAACCAGGAAAGCGACACATAAAAAAAAAAAGTTGCACTTTTGTTTTGCCAGGTGGCGTGGTCAGCTCAGTTTCAAAATTTTCGCGCATGCGCACCGAAGTCCGAATTTCAGTTGTCGAACTTCGCGCTGGAAGTTCCGAGAAGGTCGCGAAACCTGGTTCGCGACAACCCTCGGAGATAAAACACGAACTCGAACCCACTGACGTCACGCCGCGTCACTGCGCAAGCGCACGCGCTTCCTCTCGCGGCCAATCTGGTTTCTGCGCAGGGCGTCCGAGGTGTCCCCGCAACTGGTGGGGGCAAACGCAAGCTTTGTTTGGAAATAGTGTATGGTGCATACGATTAAAATGTTTCTGTATCCGTTTCCACCGATCTCGCTGTTGACGTTCGACACTCGGGCCGGCCAAACCGTTTCCCTTTTCGTGCCGGAGACCGGCCGGAAACGGCGAACAGAGAGAACGACCGAATGCAGAAAAGAAAACAACTCAAAAACGACGATACAATAAAGAAATAAAGAAAAAGTCCACAGCTTCAGCACGCAACAAAGACCAAGAACCAGTACACGCTGCACGCATAACAACTTTTCTCTCTCTCTCTCTCTCTCTCTCACTCAGTCTTGAAATCTCCGCTTCCACACAAGCACGAACAAACTAAAAAAAAAAAAAAAAGAAAAGGACTGAAGAGTGTCGCCATCTATCGGAAGGTTGCCCAACTGAAAATTTCGCGCGTGGCTTTTGAATGGTCCATTCGTAGCAAACATCGCTCGAGTTACATGGTTCTCGTATTCGTTAGAGCGCGCTAACCTTTTCAAACCCCCCCCCCCTCCCCCTGTTTGTGGGGAGGGGGGGGGGGAGGGGGGGAAACAAACGGAATAAAGTTAAAGGAGCACTGAAGTCGATGCTGAAATCGTCCTTTTGTGGTTGACAACTCAATCTAGACGCTCTAAGCATCCCCCAAAAAACCTGAAATCACAATCGTGCGTAGCTTCTTTGCTCGTTAAAAGCGTGTTCAAAGAACGCGACACGCCCTTTTTCGGAAGAATTTTCTTCCGAGTGAAGTAGTCGACAATGGGCGCTTGTCGGCGAGTTGCAAGAGATGGCTTCGCCCGCGGTGAAAAAGAAGAGTCTCATGCGAATGTGTACCTATTAGACTCTCTTTGAAACGAGTTATAATAAAATCATTCGGAATCTGCACGTATTGTAGGGCTTTTTAATTGGTCCACACAATGTAGTCCGCAAAAAAAAAAAAAAAAGAATCCACATGTTTTTCTCTTGCCCTGAGGTGAATAGGCGGTTTTGTAATACAGGACTTGATATATGCGGGAATTAACACCTTTTAAACAATAAGATCAAAAACGACCTTTTCCAAAAATGACTCCAGTGCCCCTTTAAAAACAGCGCCCCTTTAAAAACAAACTAATAACGTTTCTCCGCAACAAGAAAATTAATACTTTGACCGAGTAAAATATGAAGACTGCCTACAAGCTGCATCGCGAGCAACTTCTATGTCGTAAACAAAACACAATTGTGCAGACTAGCGTTACTAAAAAACAAACAAAAGAGAAAAAAAAAAAAAAACATGACGCAGCATCACTTGCACAGGCATCTATCAAACTCGCGTCAGAGACATTAGCCTGGGCCACCGATTTACGCTTCAATAACCCGCACCACATTCAACTAAGTCAATATCCAAAAGCACAATAAAAAAAATAAAAAAAAAGAAACGACGACAATAAAAGCAGCTAGGCGGTAGGCCCTTTATTAGCCGGCGTAAACCGGTGGCGCCATCTCTGAACAGTTCACGCAAACGCGAAAGCAGACGACGTTAATAAAAAAAAAAAAAAATTACGCTGGAGGAAAATACCCTAGAAGCGTTCGTTTCGAATGGTAGTCGTTCCGACTACCATTCGAAACGAACTCGTGCTAGTTTAGCGATAGACTCGACTGTAAAGAGGCAAAAATCTAGCCTACGCTACGTACTTACGCGTACCCCGGCTTTTAATTGAAGGGAATGCAAACGGTCATAGCCTCCCATGTATATGAAACGGTGAATGCTTTCTATTAAATCATGGTGCCTACACCAGTGTCGTTGATCGGTGTCCACAAACCGTAGTACCGGACGTACAGCACGCGCCACGCAGTTGGCACGACGAACACGACGAACGATAGCGGTGCGTACGGTGAGCAGATTCCACCTTTCAGTAGACCCCGTTTCCGCAGCCCGCCAAGCACCCGCCTAGCACCCTGTAGCTGCGGCGATTTCTTTACGGATACCGTAGCGGAGGAGAAAAAACGATCTACTACAACTCCCAATATTTAACGCAAAGGCGCCCGACACCGTTGTCGGCAGTCGCTGGATGGATGGATGCTAAGGGCTGCATCCTTTATAAGAGGCGGTAGCTTGCGTCACCTAGTAGGAAACGGTGTTTGTTGTGGTGGTCTCCTGTCTGTTGCATCCTTTTTTTTTTTTTTTTTGTTTTGCACGAGTTCTTTTTTAACGCAACCGCCAATTCAAAAATGTCTACCGCCCGTCCGTTTCCCCTCTACATTTAGCGGAAAAATTGATGTCACGTGATTTATACGGATATTCAGTTTCCCCGCTAAGTTTGGAGAAAAATGCACGGACGGATGTTTTTTTTTTTTTTTTGTGGCGGAAGTTTAACCAACGCGCCCTAAAAAAACCTCGAAAACCAAAAATTACGATCACGCGTGCCCATTGTCCCGAGCATCCTAGAGCAAAGTCCAAATTACTACAATCACATGTAACTATTTTCAATTATATATATATATATATATATATATATATATATATATATATATATATATATATATAAACGCGCCCAATCATTGCGAGACACCCACTATTTCGGAGATCTATCTCAGAAAAAATGTGAAATGTAAACAAAAAAAATAAAATAATTTGAAGCAGATATTTACGCAGACGCACCTTATGCAATACAATAATATACAATATTTCACAATACGTGGACAGCGCGCGACGCTGTTAGCGCAAACCACGCGATCGCCGCGTTTATTATTTTTTTTTTCATTTCACCCCTAAAACCAAATGGCTGTAAAAAAAAAAAAAAGAAAAACACTGTCGTGATAGAAAGTGCTTTTTTCGTTACCTAACCTCCTAAACGGTAACATTAAAAATCCTAACAATTCCCATTAAAAAAAAAAAAAAAAACGAATGTCGTGTTTGCATTAGTTTGCTTCGTTCCTTTCGTATTCCTTTGACAATCGAGGGGCTATCATCAAGACTACTGTTGCGGTGAAAAGGACTTATTCAGGGCAGTAAAGTAAGCGGTAAGATTTGATGTCCGCCAATACTCCAATTAACACGCGAAAAAAGCGCATTGGCGCCAACAGTGCCGCGCAGTGTACAAACAAATAAAACACGCGAGTAAGTCGAAATTTCGCGGCAGAGGGTAACGCGCGATTTCACCTCTACTTGAACAACTGTGTACTATTATTCTTCCTTTACTGTCGTTTTAGGTTTTCATTCGAAGGATCAAGTTCTACGGAACAGCTGCAGAAAGGTTTATGCAAATAGTCTATGTCACTTTCAATATAAAAAAAAGAACATAATAATAATAATAGCATTTACAACTTTCGTTAAGTCATACCAAGCGTTCGCATCGAATTGCACGAGGTGCGTACAAACAGTGCGCTCACAGTTAGCACAAACAAGCGATCGCGGTCTATATTTATTTTTTTTTTCCGTTTTATTTAACGAGTAAAAGTCTCTCATCCAAACTAATGGTGCCGTGGAATGTAATCACTCCGGGCACTAATTGGGCGGTGAAAATTCCGTATCGTCGTGTTTGCGCTACTGAGCCGAGGAACGCACATACTGCGACAACCAAGCCAAGAAAACTCACGTCGTCCAGCTTTCTCTTGAGTGCTAACGTGTGGTTGTAGTCGTTCTGCTGCAAAGAAACAAAAAATAAAAACGACGTTTAACACTGGAAGGCAGAAACGAAAGGAAAACACACGAACACGTTAGCAGACGAACAAGTTAGCAGACGAACACGTTAGCAAACGAACACGTTAGCAAACGAACACGTTAGCAAACGAACACGTTAGCAGACGAACAAGTTAGCAGACAACTACCAAGTTTACTCAAAACGAAGCATTAAACTTTGAGAGATAAAAACGAACGAAGAACCAAAAAATACGCGTTTCAACGCAAGTTTAAATTTCTAAAAGAGAAGGAAGAGAATTTCCCTAGTTGTAACAAGAAACAAGTCAAATGACACAACCAACCATGCCGCAGTCTTCCACAACGCGCGGCTGCCACGGACAAAATAATCTGACGGATATTTTTTTTTTTTTCTCGCTCGTTTTTTCTCCTGGAAGAAGCGACCACCAGCTACCACCAAAACGAATAACAAAGACGATTCTATCCCGCAAAAAGAATTCAATCAAAAACACGAAAAAAGAAAACGCGGGCACCCCCACGCACGCCCTGACAAGATCACTTTTCGTAGATTGATCACGTGGCTTGTCCCGAGCGCCAGAGGAATTCATCGGCACCGCTTTTGAAGCCAGCCAGCGTGCGACCAAGGACAGTATAAAAGCCTGACCCCAACAGCCTCACACGGAAGGGAGGAGAGGCGGCACCGAGGGGTGAAGGAGAGCAACCCCCTCGACCCACGCAATCAATTGAGAAAACAATGCACGTGCAATGGCACGCATCACTAAGCAGCCACCTACCCAGAACTCCGCCCCCCAAGCTAGCCCACCCCTACCCTAAGCAAGAAAAAAGAAAACAAGCTGGAAGGTCGATTTCCGTCGTCTGATATCATTCCGGCGGTCGGTCGTCTGCTTAATTCAATTGAACCGCGCAGTCCCAACATCCGTCCCCTCGATCCATCTGTGTACCTGCAGGCAGTTACGCGTATCTCTATTTGATTTGAACTTTTGTGCTCCCTTCCTGTGCGTCCGCCATGCGCAAATAAAAAAAAAAAAAAAATAAAAAAGGAACGTTGCTTGGAGTAGGCTATGGTTGCGTGAAGCGAGTGACCAAGCAATAAAGCGAACTTTGGCGGACGTACGATCGTTCCGTTTCTCCACGTTTGAACGATGCCTTGCGCCACCTGGACTGCGACGTATTTGGGCGTTTATTTAAACTGGGTTAGATCCAAACGGTCCTCGCAGTACAACATTTCCGGGACACAGCCTACCACAGGAAACAAAAAGGATCAGTCGTCGGGTCGTGAACTGACAACAAACAGTAGAGAACAACTCTGCAAGTGGTGAACTGCGTAAATATATCTACGTGCAGTTATCAGTCACCAAGTGGCAGGCAGCATGCGCACGTGCAAACCGCTTAAAAAAAAAAATTGCAAAAATATAGAACAAAAAAAAAAAAAAAAGTAATGCGTTAACATTGCGTTCGTACCAGCTTTTTCGCGAACTAAAACACGAGCAAAGGAGATCCCCAGATCTGCACCTTTCGAGCGATTGTCAGTCACCCGGGGCGAATAATGCCCAGTCGCCGGGCTGTTTACGAGTGCGCGTCAGGAGAAAGCCACTGCGCATGCTTAGAAAACGTTCCACAGCCCAGTAGACAGAGATGACTGCGCGCAGAAAGTTATTATTGGAACGGTCCAGATGTCGTCAACCTTTTGTCGGACCTCAAGGTTTGACCGCTTCGGCGAACCTTCGGAATTTTTGCTAAGTTCGGTTCGACGATGGATAAATGGACGGATGCCAACGGTTGTACCGTTTATAAGGGGCGGTAGATTGCGCCACCTAGCCTACAAACTAAAAAAAAAAAAGTATCATTTCATCCTTCATTCTTCTAAGCCAATTTGCTCCCCCTCTGCAATTTCGTCGCTATCACCAGGCAGTATGGGATATCACGAAGTTCCACTTATGGACAGTATTGCACGGCTGGCTTTTACACTAAAATTACAAATTTTGGGGAACAAAAAAATTGGTAGTTTATTTTATTTCATAAAATGATTACACCATTTTTTTACACAATATAGACGAAAAAATACGTAGTTTTAATGCTTTCGTTAGTAATGCGAACCAGTGAAGCGAAACATCCAACAAATATTGCACTTTTCTTCCGCCAGGTGGTGTCCGATCGTTTTCAAACTTTCGCGCGTGCGCACGAAAACAGAAAAGTCAAACTTAGCGTTAAAAGTTCGAGAAAAGTCCAACTTGGTCGACTTTGAACCTCGGGCAGGTCCGTGACACCCGCTTTGCACCCAGGGAACTATGAGCCACCGTATACCCAACCGAAGTTTAGCCACTGCAGGATGCCCACAACGCGCCCAGTAGACAAACATGACAGCGCGCAGAAAGCGATTAGTATAAGGAAACAAATCTGTACTGACCGTCATAGCGGGGCTTCGTCAACCCGAACACACCCAGGACTAAGGCAAGACTTCAATGGAAAGGACAGAGCGCAAAATCGACAAGATGGTGGCGCGGCGCACATCCGGCCGAATCGACACCATGGGTTCAGCGCGTAACATTAGACGTCAGTATCGATAGCAGCAGTTGTATAAGAAAGAAGCTAAAGAAAAAAAAAAAAAAAAAAGGGAACGATGCAAGAAAGACAATTGCGAAACCCGATATACCTCCGTGGGCCCGCGCAGCCTACCGCCGACACGTCCGTCGAGAGGTGAGTGCCTTCCCGCTGCTTCCCGTAGCAGACGACATCCGATCCTAGCAGACGACCAGCTACCAACATCGACGTCTGCGAGTTTCCCGCAAGCAGACGCCACGGCGTAAGAAATTATATATATATATATAAATATATATATGAACGGACGGTTTATTCTTCGGCGTTTCGGCCGGACGCCTTTCTGAAAATTACTGATTTGGTTTGTAATTGAAAACATGTCTATCTTCACTAATTAAAAAAAGCTAAATAACCAGGTTGTGACGGTTGTTCGCCCCTGGAATGTCTGCCGAGCTCGAGAAACATGGAGTGAAGACGGCATTCACGTCAAATAAAAACGCCTTAAAAAAATGTTTTTAATAAAAAGTACCACCTTGTATACAGGTGAGGACACCCAGCAATGCGATCGCTGCACGCAATCGACCAGACAATGTCCTCACGGCACGCGCTCGAGTAGCCTCAGCCGACAGCGTCTCCACCGTCCTAACGGCGCAACTGAGTAAAAAAGAAAAAAAAAAGAAAAAGAAACCAGTGCCAAGGTGTGCACGTGCTCGGGCTGCGAAGTGGAAAGGATGGTGAGCTTCACATGAGGAACCCTGTCCCGCCTTTTTCTTTTTTTTTTTTCCTCTTCTATCATGTGTAACAAAAGCATCCCCGCCGTAGCGCGACGTCCCAATCGGTACAGGGAGGCAGTTTGCCGCCCGCCTTAGAAAACTAAACCTGCGGCCGCACTGCTATACATCAACGACACAGTCTGCAGACATAGTTGGATGGATGGATGGATGTTACTGGCTATTCACTTTGTAACGGGCGGGAGCTTGCGCCACCTACCTAAATGACAGTCTAAAAAAGACAAACATACGATTGCTCCCGCCCTTCTAAGCAAATTTTCTCCCCCTAACTATCACCAGACAGTGTGGGATATCAGCAGGATGACCTTTCGGGGATCAGGCAATAAAACTAAAAAAAAAAAACATCACCCCTCGCCTCTTCCCTCCGGCCGAGAGAGTCCCAATTTTCCTTGTCCCGCCTGTACCCAGCTGTGCAATAAAAGTTAGTTGTGCATCATTTCATTTTTCCTAGATAATTTCCACCAACCTTATAATCGCCTCTTGGTGACTGTAATCCTTTTCTCTTCAGTCCTTCCATCGTCGCCAGAGAAACCCAGGGCCTCAGTCAAATCTGTTATCTTTCAGGGAGGGCAGAGCGAAGCCCCGTGCACTTCAAAACCGAGTGCTCTAGCGTCTCGCTCTCATTATGGCAGGCAGCACATAATGTGCCTGTCCGCTGAAATTTAGCCCTATACGCCCTCGTCCTCAAAAACTCCCGTTCTCACCTCAGACAGTAAAAAAACTTCCAAGTGAATTGCCACACATTTTCCTTTCTCATGTCCTGTACATTGTTAGAGCTAATTTTTCCTGCATTCTTACCTCCCACATTTTCCTCTCTGCCACTTTCACCCCCTTTTCCACTGAAGCAGTCTGCTCGGCCCCATCACCAGTGTGTAGATAATAGGTATTTAAATGTAGGCTTTCGGGTTCGGTTTGTCCCTTTTGTGCTTAAACTTTTCACGTATAAATACTTGAATACCTTCCGTGCCCATCGCGTATCATTCATTTCGGTCTCTCTGCTCAAATTTCAGCGTATTAATTGCCTCTCTGCTCTCAAAAGACGACCATCCCATGTCCCCCTGTACTCCTTTATTTTGGTGCTTTTCCATGTGCTCCCAGTGCCAATCTGCCTATAATTCTTTGTCGAATTTCCAATCCCGATTGAACCGCTGATTTCATGCCCACCCAGTACTCCATTGCCGAAAGACAGTCCTGGGACCATCACTCCTTTCCATATACCTCTGACCCCTTCGTATCTATTATTGTTCCATAGTGCAAATTTCTTTTCCCCTTTCTGATTATATTCTCCTCGTGCTCCTCTAGATATTTCCTTCCCTCATCGAGCCAGACTCCCAGATATTGTATTTTCCTACACGGTATATTACGTTGTATTACACCTGAGACTGCGGCGGAAACGGGAAGCGGTCTAGTGAGGGTCCCCCGATTCTTCTGCTCAGCGGGCACGGCGGAACTGCGCGCGATCATGGCTCGCGAAATCTCATTTCCGAACCCAAACAACACTATTCACTGTCCCAACGTAGTGCTGCAGCCGGTATGGGATTGTACCTTACTGGAGAGTTTTAGTATTGCGCATAGAAGCAAACGCAAGCGGTGTGCGTTTGCGTTAGAGTTGCGTGCCCCACGTTGTGCGTGTGCCTCATCGCCGTGCGCCATCCAAGACCGTAACTCTGGGCTCCGCGCACACGCAGTGTGCAACACGCAAAGCTAACGCAAACACAGCGCTTGCGTTCGCTCGTATACGCAATACTAAAACTTACAACTGTTTCACCGGCGTCCAACGCCAACGAAACGTGCTGCAGTGAGCAGGCGAGCAAGCAGGTAGGCGTTCCTTCGAACTGGAAAGGCTGAGATTGGCAAAACGACGGAGCGAAAATGAAAGTAACTTAATGTTATAAAATAAATTGGTAATCTAATTTTTTTTTTTTTTTTTTACTTTTGGGCATTTGATTTGGAACGATATTGGCGGCGACTTTGGACGTTTGGCCGATTGTCAAAATTCGCGACTTTGATATCAAAATATACTTTACCCACAATCAATGTAATTTTACATGGATTTCTCATATTAGCCGGAATGTTTTCATTGATTTTATACTATTTTTATTTTATTACTTGGTAATTAAAAATGCTGCAATTGGCACCAGTGATGATAATTAGAACACTTTTTATTGTCATATTTGTACGCGCGTTTGAAATTAGATTATAAGCAAGAAATTATATTAGAGCATACAAAATTACGCATTAAAATATTGTAATTTTAATATTGTTTTTATTAATTCAAATCGCGGCAATGTATGGCCCCAATTAACGCCAAGATCACGAAAATATGCCATTTAGCCATAATAGTCTTCCCAGTGAATTGCCACACATTTTCCTTTCTCATGTCCTGTACATTGTTAGAGCTAATTTTTCCTGCATTCTTACCTCCCACATTTTCCTCTCTGCCACTTTCACCCCCTTTTCCACTGAAGCAGTCTGCTCGGCCCCATCACCAGTGTGTAGATAATAGGTATTTAAATGTAGGCTTTCGGGTTCGGTTTGTCCCTTTTGTGCTTAAACTTTTCACGTATAAATACTTGAATACCTTCCGTGCCCATCGCGTATCATTCATTTCGGTCTCTCTGCTCAAATTTCAGCGTATTAATTGCCTCTCTGCTCTCAAAAGACGACCATCCCATGTCCCCCTGTACTCCTTTATTTTGGTGCTTTTCCATGTGCTCCCAGTGCCAATCTGCCTATAATTCTTTGTCGAATTTCCAATCCCGATTGAACCGCTGATTTCATGCCCACCCAGTACCCCATTGCCGAAAGACAGTCCTGGGACCATCACTCCTTTCCATATACCTCTGACCCCTTCGTATCTATTATTGTTCCATAGTGCAAATTTCTTTTCCCTTTTCTGATTATATTCTCCTCGTGCTCCTCTAGATATTTCCTTCCCTCATCGAGCCAGACTCCCAGATATTTGTATTTTCCTACACGGTATATTACGTTGTATTACACCTGAGACTGCGGTGGATGAAATCGGAAGAACTTTCAGTAGAAGGAACAGACACAGAGAACGTCTGTTCCTTCTACTGAAAGTTCTTCCGATTTCATCCACCGCAGTCTCAGGTGTAATACAACATGATTAGCTACCACCAGCTCGCCTGCACACTCACCGTCTTTTCACTAACGGTCTATTACAACGTCTCGTATCCTCGGGGGTTCCCTCTCTTCGTCGTTAAACAACATTACTCCAGACTTGTCACTACGAAAACTCATGCGTCCGAGACAGTGTTTCTTTGTACGACGACCCTGTCAAACTGGTCATTAAAAAAAAAAAAAATTAAAAAACGCGATAATTACAGCTCGGACAGTTCGTATATATATAGATATATACACGGGGTCACGTCCTGAAACCGGGTATAGCGGCGCCGGGTGAAAGACGGAGAAAAGGCACGGGACACAAGAGCGTTTCTATATTAATTAAATAACGACAAAGGGAGGCGCGAAGAGCGCGAGCGAGTACAAAGACAGTCGTCCGACGAGTCACTATATAGACTCCCGCACGTTAGTTAGGTAGTACATATATTGCGGGCCAAAGAGCCCACAATGAGATCGCAAACAGAACGGAACGGAGCTTCTCCGACCCCCCCCCCCCCCCCCCCCCCTCTATATTCGGAGGTGGCGCCCCCTGGAGGGGAGGGGGGATGTCAAGCGCGTCAACACGGAGACAACTCCCGAAGAACAATGGTGGTGGTGGACGGCCGACACGACGCAGAACGCGGGCGCTCTTTTAATTGGGCCCACAGATGCGCGCGAAAGGTCAACGCGCAACACAAAAGACCGAGAAGACGAACACACGCAGCGTCTTTTTTTTTTTTTTTTTCTTTTTAAGTGCGCGTCATTTAGTAGTTGCTCAGAGGACGCCGTATTTTGGACGTGAGCACAGCGTCAACACTCGGCGGCGAACGCTACCCCCAGTCCCAGAACTTTGTCCGTCTGTCCGCCCGCCCGTTCGTGCGTGCATTTTTCGCTAAATTTAGCGCGGAAGGTAGCGTCACGTGACACTCTGACGTTGACGTAGTATGCGTCACAGTGACGCTTCAACTCAGTTTTCCCGCTAAAATTGGCGGGAACGTCCACGCCTCCTGGCCAAAACATCGATCCAGTTTCCCCCACTAAAATTAGCTGATTCACGTCGCGAGACCCATACACGCCAACACAATTATCCGCCAAATGTAGGGGGAAATTTCGCGTGTCGCGAGCCGGACACCGATCCAGTTTTCCCGCTAAATTTAGCGGGGCAAATTGACAGTCACGTGACATACGTGGCTCGCGCTGACGTCACGTCAGCCGCCATTGCTCCGTACCCTGCTTCCAGTGCCCGTACCTTCCGCGGCCTACGTTTGCCGCCATCGAATCTGTTCCTTCTCCGCAATGCTTGCCAAGAACAACAAATTCGATTTTGCGAAATGTATGCTGCAGAAGGTACGGGCACAGGAGCGTGGTACGGAGCAGTGGCGGCTGGTACGGCGCCATATGATCATTGACGTCACTTGCGAGGCACGCATTCAGTTTCCCCGCTAAATTTAGCGGGAAAATATACGCCACGTGATACACGAATTTCCTCACCACCTCATCATGCATTGTAAGAGTTTGAAGGTTAGGATCGCTGACAATTTCTCGTGTCTTGTTTTTGTGACCTGTACAGGCCGCCAGCGGTATTCGACGGACTCTTGAAAACGGGTTTATTATGCAGGGGCGGATTTAGCGGTCAGGCTCGGGGGCTGTGAATTTATAAACGAGTAACTTATACGCCTAAAAATGCCAAAACAACCCATAAACCTAACGTGTCTTGCGCCAGCTTGCCAGCCTGCTTTACAGCTCATTTGTCTATGGAGGTTTTTGCTTAACTGCTTGATAAACGCAGTTGCGTTAATAAAAACGAACATGCGTGATAGTGATAAAAGTATCGTTGTATGCGCACAAAAAGGGTAAGAAGAAAAGCAACTTATATGCGAGACACGACAGTGAAAAAATTGTCTCGCTGCAGCCGCATTTCCACATCCAACAAATCGTGGCTAATAGCTAAAAATAAAGTGGAATAAACAGTTCTCTATTAAACACAGTACAAAAATTCAGAACTAAAAAAAAAAAAAAAAGATTTGAGGTATGAATGTTTAGGCGGCGAGGTGGTGACCGGCCTTCCAGGTACAGTGGCACTGGTTCACGCAGTAGATTGTTTTAGTGCAGTAGAACTGCAAACCTGGGGTCATTAACGTGCATCACACAGTAGCGACTACCATAATACTTCCAGGACTATTTGCGATTATTATCACGTGCTTTAAAACCTGCTTTCACTGACCTTTTTTTTTTAAAGCTTCGGAGATTGGGGAGACGGGAGAGGAAAACACGAACCTCCAATAGATTCGTGTTGTCCTGTCCCTTTTGTTTCCTGGAGAGAGAACCTGCCGCCAGAGCTTTCCGTTCTCGCCGCTAGGTGCCCTCGATTTCGCTGGAGTCGCCGACAGTCAGCGGACTATACGCGCGTAAAAGTCGAGATTTTTTTTTTTTTTTTTTTTTAACAAGTCCGCGTTCGTTCACATATTCTTCAAAATTTCCTGTACACGATTATTATTTTCTTTACGTGCGGTTTACGCTTTAGACATCAAATCCCTTTTCAGCCAAAACTTCATTTCCACCAACGCGCGGCGCTGACGTCACGTCACTGTGGTGGCGCTGTTGTCGGCTAGGCGCACGCGCAGTGCCCGGCACACCTGGCGGGCACAGCAGCGCGTTGGTCTACACAACCGGATGCGGTCTACAATCGGAAAATGCGCTACACGAACGCATCGAGACAGCACATACACGCGCAGAACCGCGGGAGGAGGCATTTATTTCAAAAGAAGAGCCGAAACTGCGATAAACTGCGGAGCAAAGGTTTCAAAAAGGCCAGCAAACCGGAGGCGCACGTAATACACTACACCTACATCGCAGCGTGTCCGCAGATGGCGCAAGAAAAAAACAGTTGCACGGCATACGACTAGACCCCGTGTACTTTCACCCACCCGACAACGACGGAGCAGGCAGGTGTCGTCGGGCAGCCAGGTCTCTGGCCACCTGCACGACGCGCTTCTCGGCGTTCCCTAAATCCCATGCCATTCGTTCGTTTTCCCTCCGATCCTCCGAGCAAATTAAAGTTGACGCCGCGGGGTCCACCCTAGAGCCGCTAAATCAGCCACGCTCCAGAGTCGCGACACTTCAACTTCGGATAGATTGACATCAATGGCGGCACCCTTCATAACGGGCGGTAGCTTGCGCCACCTAGCCTAGAAATGGAAAATCAAAAGCAACGGCGATCGCCAATGTTGCTCGATGGAATTTCGACAAGGGTCTATTCAATGGGGCATCTTAGAACAAGTCACACGGAACCAATAAGTCTCAGTGCACCGTCACCGAGAATTAGTCAGTGGAAATTGGAAGGTTAGGCACTTGCGTGTGACACCACATTGTGTGTGTGTGTGTGGGTGTGTGTGTGTGTGTGTGTGTGTGTGGGGGGGGGGGGGGGGGTCTGTTAGCGCACAGTCACCGACAATTAGAATAAGTGGCACTCAGAAAGGTGCATTTTTGTGTGTTTGTGGGGGATGGATTGCCTTGGTTGTTGTCTCCTATTTCCATGGTTCTTAGAAATAATATTTCAGCTGAAAGTGGCACGTGCTAGTCTACTTAAAATGGCGCTTGTTTCGGGTTGTTTTCTTGGTTGCAGGAGTCAAGACACCCTTTCTTTCATTTTTTTTTTTTTGAACAATGTGTGATTGATTTTTGATCACTTTCTGGTTCTTGAAAAAGGCAACTAGAGAGTTTCAATTGTCCTTCCAGACAATTGAAAAAGAAAAAAAAAAAAAGAAGAAAACTCGTAGCTTGGGTTGATGAAATCCAGACAAATGAGGAATCAAATTTGTGTTGGAGTCGTTCACCCCGACAGAAATCTAACTAAAAAAAAATGTAAAATAAAAAAGGCCATTCTCATGTTGTGCTGACAGCAGGAGTGCGATAACTAAATCATACTTTCTAGCTCATCTGACACCAAAACAGCTGCAGAGAAAAAAAATAAGTAAATAAAATAATGAAGTATGGAAATTAGTGTTGCAGCTTGCCTATAAAACATAGAGTAAAAATGCTAATTTTGAAACTACCTGCAACGTTGAAACAACAGCAGTAAGATCCTTAGCATAAGCTACTACCTTTATATCGCTCATCAAGATTACATACAGTGCATAAAGCCGCTGCATTCTCCAGAAAGCCAAGTATGCTAGTAAATGGTGCTAAACAGTCTGTTAAGTACATGGTAGTAAAAAGTGTTTGTATTATCAAAATATTTTGCTTTTGACCAAAAACAAATATATTTATTCAGCCTAAAGATCATGCTGGCGACGCAAAACTGCAAAACGGGCACGTTTAAAATCTAAAAAAAAACACCAACTGTGTTGTGATGCACAGTGGCTCTGTAAAAATAACTGGGTATAAAAAACCTTGTACTTTATCGCTACCCATTTCACACTAAAATACTACTTAGGCGTTGTTCTTGTTTTTATATTTTAATTCACATACATTGTATAAAAACATACAGTGGATGCGAACCACACTGCGGAAAACACGATGTCTCGGCAGCATGTAACAGGCTGGCCGTGCAGACAGAAATGTTCAGCTCCCATTAATCAGACACGCTGTTTCGTTCTAAATGAGGTACATTTCATGTGAATGTACAACACTCAAGAATCAAGAACTCCGCACAGTGCCCACACCCACACCCAGTGTGGGCAACAGCGGTCTTGTTTGTAAATGGTGTGTTGGTCAATATAGCAGCAGTCTTAAAAGACACCACCATCTTTCGTCTGTCAGGACTCGCTTCACGAGTCGTTATCCAGTCCGGCCGAGCTACACAAAAGAAATCTGACACATACCTTAGGGTTGTGCGAGTAACCATCCAATTTTGAATTTGGCGAGACTTAAATTTTAGAAGACGTCAGCCTTTACCACGGTGCAAGATATATGGGTTCGGATACTGCATGCACCGCTGCTGCAGATCCTCACCTTGCCTCGATTGCAAGCGGCGGCACCACCGGACAACTCTTCGAAAAGCGGCTAGTGGTAACCTGGTTTTCTATGCTTGCTTTTAAAGCAGCTTTCTGGGTGTGCTGTGTCTCCGTGCTGTGCCTCCTCACCTAAAGGGCATCTTGCACCGTGGCATTTACGCAGACTTGTAACCATACTCGGGGACAACCTTTTCTGGCACTTCAGAAGAGACGACGGCACGTGGAAAGCTTTGATCGGCGCTCAAGGTGCCCAAGCACACGGGTGTCCATAGCTCCGGCTTCGTTACCAGAAAAAAGTGGTCTCCAAGTATAATTCAAACCTTTTAAAAAATTTATTTTGTTTCGCTTTTCTTGTTTAGTAAGTTTAGAGAAGCACAATTAAGAAGAGCCATTAGGCACCCACCTGGGCTTCGTCTGATTCCTTCTGTTCAGCTGACCTCTACAGCAGAGCAAAAAGAGAAATGCCGATTTTTTTTTTGTTTTTAACAGCATAGAACATTGTTAGTAACGTGCTGTGCACTTTGTAAATGACTATTTTCGCGGGCTCAGCATTTAGTGAATTCAGCAAAGTTTGGTATTCAGGAATAATTTACAGGCTCGAAATTTCGCGAATCAGGATTGTATGCTATGTATTTGCTACCATAGGGAAACATATTTGCAGGACATATGTTTCACGAAGCACAGGTGATTCGCAAAAATTTGGTCGTTCGCAGTATTTTAATTTACTTGCTCCCGCTCTACTAATAGCCCCCTTCCACATATCACCTCGTCTAGAACACCAATACAAGATAGGAATTACCTTCCAGCGTCTGTGGTAACCATATCTGACGGCGTCGCCTTTAAAACTGCCTTAACTAAGATAGGATTTTAGTAACAGTTAATTATTTGGTTCTTAAATGTACTGAAACTAACAAATGAATAGCTCTCAGTCATTCACCTCCCCACTCTGCTAAGGCACTTTACAAAACATCTTGCGAATAGGGCCAATCCTTCAATTTCCCTACCCTTAGCGCCAATGTGATGCCTCCCGATGGATGGACGGACGGATGCTACTGGCTGTACACTTTATAACGGGCGGTAGCTTGCACCACCTAGCCTAGAAACCAAAAGTATGATTCACTCCCTCACCCTTCTAAGCCGATTTGCTCCCCCTCTGCATTTGTCCAACAGTAGTGCAGCCTGGCAAACCACAAGGTTGCCTTCCAAGCTTGCCAGAAACTGAAGACCTTGAAACACATAGGAAAAAAACAAAAAACCTCCCTCCTCCTTATTTTCTACGTGCAGCTCGGTTCCCAAGCCAGGCCAACCAGGAAATGTGAATACGCAATGAGGCTTTAACGATCGGTAATAACAGGCAGTTCATGCCAACATACGTATAAGGGGGATGAAGCTCTCGGCTACTTCCGTCCGGCTGCGCATATTTATGGCGTTCATCCGGTCCGGCGAACATCTTCAAATTGCCGCGCTCCCAGCGGGCGTTGGCACTTGTTATTTTATTTTAAATAAATATGATTCATATATTTAATGAAGTGAAATAAAGGTGAAGTTGTTTTGAAGGTGTTAATGGCTTTGAAGCTTGTTATCGTAACTTTCTCTTTCACTCTTTCAACGTGTCTGGGCCCGCTTTCTCTCTCTCCGAACCCGCACCTCGAGATGCACTGGCCGCTGGCGCCGGGAAGTCGGCGAAGTCGGTGGACCGTTAGAACGCGCGAGAGATGAGAGCCCGCGAGCTGTTTCGCTTCTGGGAGTACGTCGCGGCGCGAGATTCGTCCCACGTTCTTGCGTACGCGGCTTTCTTTTCTTTTTTCGTGGGAACTCGTTTTTGTAATCACCACCTGCTGTGCCAAGTGGGGAAACAATCACTGCCGAAAGCCGGGACCAATGGTTTTGAGGTTTCGAGTTCCAATAGACGTGACGTGAGGTACGCTCTTTTGGTCTTCTCTTGCTTAAGTTTCTCACTAAATGTTTGCAACAGAACCTAACTGTCGCAGTGGTAGTGAGTATTAATTGTTTGATTTTGCCAATAGCTGCGATGGTTTCAAATCACAAAACCAAATCCTATCATTGTTTAGGATACCCCTTGTTCACTCGCCGCGAAAAATACGTCATTGTCAAATAACTGGCGACTTCTATGTAATATCAAGATCGAGCACATATGCTCACTTCAAAAGATGGTAAACTTTTTTGGAGTTAGCTGTTTATTTGGAATTGTTGTCAGCGATTCACGCGTCTGTTCGCGAGGGAGTTGAAAATGAGCCTAAATATTTTTCGACTAACTGAGGACGAGCGATGGAGCGATTTGTACTGGTTTCCCGTTTTGTTTAGCAGTGACGCGCTCCAAAATTCAAGTGATAATATTAAAAACGAATACAGGGTATCGATGAAGACTCAATACCAAAGAGCTGAGCTCCTGTTTTTCTTAACCTCATTGCTTAGTTTCTTTTAGTTGCAAGACACCGTCGTCTGTCTTTACTTGCGCTTACTTAAATATAATCAAATTCGAAATGATTGTCAATTTAGCGTGGAGGCATTTAACTCAAGGAGAAGAAAAAAAAAGAGGAGACACGAGTATTTAGTGTCGCTGTGTTGACCTTTAAGTACCGTTTTTTGAAAGGAGGTACAGAATATGCTCGCTGCTTTCATATGACTTTGTCAAGCCAATCAAGGCCAATCAAGCAAGTAATTCAACTTTTGTTTTTCTAGGCTCCCACGCCTGGGCTGAATGGCGCAAGGCTTGTGAGCATACGCCAAGAAGCTCGAAATGGATCACGAACCTACAGAGAATTTATGTAAATTTAGCGAAGTGTTTTTGCAAGGACGCATATCATCGCCTTCGTCGCGCGTAACCTTAAAGGGGCCCTGCAATGACTGTTTTTACTAATTTTTAATTTGCACCAAACCTGAGCGCACTGAACGTAGTAACTTAATGAAACTTTTATTTTCTCGAATTTCGCTTTATTTTAAAAGTTATAGGCAAATTAAAATTACAAAAACAAGCAAAAAATAACCTCCCTCATGACGTCCTTGGTTGCTTGAGTGGCCGTGAACTAGAGGAGGGGTAGTGAGCTGAGCGAGCGCTCACGGCTGCCGCACTCCGTGTCGACTGCGCGAGAGGGCGCCACTAAAGCATGTTCTGGATAGGCTGTATGTAGCGGGCAGCCAGAGCGGCTCTCATTGCATTTGCTGCGCGATTAAACACTAATTCGGCATGACACTTCATTGGCCACAAACGACAGCATATACGGGGGATAATGGGAGCCACTTCGCGCTGCCATACCGCGAAACGGCCAAACCGCCAGACAAAGCTGCTCGCTGAAGGCCTTGGGAACGCTCGGAGCCTGTCGGATCCTTCAGTCCCTACGACCGCAGCGCCGCCGCGTACATCCGGGACCTTTCCGTGTCGGCGCCTGATCCCACTACTCCTTTCTAGCATGCGCCGCCTTTTCCACCGCTTGGTGGCGGGTATGTCGACGGGTCATTTCTTGTTTCCGTACTTTATAAACTGCATTTGTTTCTTTTCTGATCTAAAATACTGAACAAAAACTACTTTTATAAATAATTGAAACGATTCGCGCCACTTATATTTTGTATTGCGACTAAAAAGAAGCTTTTAGCGGCTCTGACCAGTAGTAAGCCCAGGACCTAAGACGTCACATTACGCGCGCTTTCGGTACCGCGGGTCGCCCCCGTCGGTGGAGGAGGTTTTCGCGTCGTCCGGTTAAAATATGACACACTGATATCTAGTTACTCTCTCCGTGCCCGCTGTCTTGCCCGAACCCCAAGAGACGTGGAAACCGCAAAAAAGGTAGACGCTTAAATATGATTGCAGGGCCCCTTTAACGTTTCATCCTGTTTTGTTGTTCATTTCTTTGATTCTTGTGTGCAAGATAGTGAGAAATTTCTTCTGTATTTTCTACTGCCTGTTGAATAAAAATTAACGCAAAAGAACAAGCATTGCATGTTTTTTGTGTATGTGTCACTTTTGTTGCTTTGCTAGGTTTCTGCTGCTCTGCTGCTGGTCTCGCGTTTCAGTGCTGGCTTGTGTGCGTTTCAACGCGCATTAACCAGCATTGAAACGCGAACACAAGCCGCAAAGCAGCAGAAGCCTAGCAAAGCAACACAAAAACCGGACAAAAAAGAAAAAAAAAAGCTACAAAATTAAGACTCTAGGTGGCGCAAGCTACCACCCATCCAACCAAGCACAATGGCGCTGCCGTGGGGTTTCGGTTTTGGTTTCGCTGTGCCGCCATGTTGATTTTAGTACAGCCTCTAGATACCAGGGGATTCAAATGGCGCTGCGGACTCCCAGGGTTTACCAATTCGCGTTCCATGGGCGGTATAGGAGGTTGCACTCCTCTGTATATATCTTGAATGTCCGCTAGATAACCAGGCTAATCACAATGGTATTTTATACTTTGCTTACTGTGCAGAAAAGTGGTAATTTGAGTGCCTTTCATGTCAACATACGCATCTTGGAGGCAAACCAGATAATCAGGATAATTGCAAAGATATTTATTCTTTTCCTTATCATGCAGAAAAAATATAAATTTTGAAAGGATGGGTGCAACACTTTCTTTTTCTTTTTAAGCTGTTATCACTGTGAAGCATTATAAGGCATCACAACGAAGTCAATAAGCTGCCTTTTAGAGGTCAGAATAATGAGCTGAAACTGTCTAACTTAGAATTTCTGTAAAAAAGTTGAAATCTCCCCGGCTACATTGCAGCCGATATACTATGAATTTTAAGCATCCAAAATACATATCACGCACCTTGTATCCACAGCTATCACTTCTGCAAGTTTGAGTGCTTTCGCGAATAATGTTTTCCCTTTTTGTTTATTTTTATTTGTTTGTCAGCAAGTTAGCTTTGATGGTGTCTGTGCCATTCGGCGAAGCGGTTGCACGCAAGTGGTGAAACACAGGCACTACACTACACATTGCACGTCCTACGGAACCCTTTTTTTTTGTTTGTGTGCGCTAGACTTGGTTTTGTTATAGCGCTGATCGCTGTTTTTTTCTCTTCCACACTTTTTACGACTTGCGGCACACACTAACATGTGCGCTGGCCCGCAACAACCTGGGAAGCCACAGCAACGCTCACTGACGAGCACCTGTCAATGTTCCAGGCCTTCGAGGTGTTGGAGCTAATATCAAACGGTCCAACATCATCTATAGTCTGCACTGCTGCGGTCATCCAAAAAAGCAGCAGACACAGTCAAAGTGCGAGCCTGACGCACCTTGAGAGAAAGCAGGGTTCAACATGTTCCAAAATGCCAAACTATGGTGCCACGCGGAAACCGTCAATCAGATGTGATCGATGGCCTACGAGTTTTGTAACGAAAAAGTGAAAAAGGTACGTAAACAAAACAATCATTACAAGTGGCAAGTTCGCTTAATAACAGGCAAATCAAGAAAATTTCGACGATAAGTGGCAAAACATTTGCAAAACAATCCCATCAAGAGCTGAAAACTAAATATCCTAGCCTCAGTAAAACGCATACATATGCCACTTCCACATCAAAGCCAAAAATACAGACAAGTCGCATTTTACATATTTGGCCTTTCCATAAAGATTCCGTTCCATTTGAGCAGTCGAAGACTTTCATGGCACGTTAACTAACAGCTAAGTCCCACTCGGAAACGCAATTCACGGCAGAGGGGTTGCAAATAAACCAAATGGCAAAACCTTTCAGACCTGAGGAATCTTGAAGCTTGCTAACACTACGTGCATGATGGACTGAGCGACAACGAAGCGAGGAATGTAGGCCACTCCAAAATTTTACAGCCAGATGGTGCTTGCGATTCGCAAAATTGGCTCGACACTCGCAATGTTCTAACTTGTCGACGTCTCCCGCAAAATATGCCTACCGAAAAGGCAGCAGGTGTGAAGTGCATTGTGCATTGTTTTTCCGTCCTCCCAATCTGGCTGGTGGCAGCTTTTAAGTCACTTCACACTTCGGTTTGCATACGATCGTTGTTGCCACGAAAAGTATTTTCTCGTTCCCCAGCGAAAATGGTGAAATAAATCGAAGTGATTTTGCTTTCGTTTCGATTGACAAACTCGGCCACGCAAAAAGATTCTAAGCGAAATTCAACTCCCAATAGACCTATTGCTATATTACCCAAGCATCAAGGAGAATGCAGGGATTGGTGTTCCACGCGCCGCACGTGCTGGCCTCAGCAGTTGTAACTTTTCTAAAGCAAATACCTAAAACAAATGGCATCTTGCACGCGCGTTCGTCTACGCTTTATTTTGGTTATTTACTTGGAATCTTTTATACGGGGAAGGCGTGCGCGTGTGGCGCGTGGAACACCAATCCCTGCATTCTTTTTGATGCTTGGGTAATATAGCAAATGGTCTATTCAATTTCCTAAAAAAAGAAAAATAATAAAAAAAAAGGTCTACTGTGTCAAAACTATGTTGCACTGCCCACCGAAAAATGCAAGCAGTCCAGACCTACATGGGAAGGGTAACGACTGACCAATGAAAGAAAAAAGAGAGAGAAACCTGGAAAAAATGCTATCTGCAGGCAGGACGGTTTTCTAACTGAACAATTGAGATTTTCAACTGGCACGTACAAGCTCATCAAACGAATATAGGGAACATGCAAAGGGTGTCTTTTCCGGCAGGAGTGCTATCTCGGTGGCAGCCGAACAACTGCTCCTTTGACGAAGGGTTCAATGGAACAGACCGAGAAGGGTACACCGCTAGCTCAAGGCAGAAATCATAACTGCGTCGGGTACAATGCAACAATTTTGCTGGTGGGCCACTTAACACACGAAAATGTATACGCCCATTTTCAAGGTAAACAATAACAAACAAGATGGCGGCCTCTGGTTGCCGTCTCCATTTCCGATGTCTGGGTGTTGTACGTGTTTTCCTGTGGGGCTCGCGCGATTACGAGCGCGTATTATTGGAGTTTGCCTCCAGATGATCGAGCTAGTTACAAAAAATTGCGTGTCCAAGAGGTCCTAAACTCGTCGACTCATTAAACAACACAAATGCAAGGATATTAACGAAAAGCGGTGGCACGTGGTCCCAACTCAAGGTAAGTTTTTGCAATGTAGTCCGACGCTACTAATATACGTAAACGAACCTCTATCTGTGCTTTGTACGAAGCATGGCAATCAGTCCAATGATTAGTTTGACAAGGGGCATACAAAGCACGGATACGGTAACTCATAGTAGTATCTTGCCATGACGTAATCAAACATTCTCAAACGCTGCTGCATGAATTTAGCTATGTCGGCCGAGAAACGCTCAGAGTGCAGGGAATGCATGTAAAGACGCGTAACTGCGGGACAAACATATGGCAAGACGTGCGAATCCTTGTGCAGTAGTGCACCGGTAAGCACAACTCCGGACATTTCGGCGAAATTTATTTTCGCAAAGCAACACCACAAACGATTTGGCACAGAGTAAAAAGTCCATAAACAACACATTCATTCCGAAAGCAGAAAGCGTTTTGGCAATGAGGTGGGGTGCCCGCAGGAGGGAAAACCAGAACTTGCAAGAAATGGGTCTATATGTAACTCGTAAAGCAGACAGCGATAGGATGACTCAGTCAGTATTTAGAGCCATCCAATAACTAAGAATTTCAGAAGTCCTATGTGCCCCATAGTGCGAGGGTGCAGCAAAAAGTGTGAACTGACCAGCTGGCAAAACTGTTGCTGTCTCCTCGGCCCAGCCACGATTTCTGCCTCGAGTGAGCAGCCTCCCCTTCTTGGACTGTTCCATTAAGCGCTATGTCACTAAGCAGTTCTTTAGCTGCAGCCACGATAGCACTCTCATGAGATGAGACACCGCTCGCATGTGCAAGTCTGGTGATCAGTGCACCTAGAACCTACTGGATCTGTTGCTGAAGAAGCAACTAAAAATTTAAGTGATACATATAGAGTATCCAAATCGGAAATGTAGGGTTTAATGGATGTGGGTTGCTACGAGCTTCTAACAATACTCAGTTTTGTTAACGTTGAGCCTAAAAGAAATTGTTTCGTAATAACACGTCTGCTAATATGCCATCGGACGGTTTCAAAAGCAAACGCCGCCATTTCAGCGCTAGGAAGCAGAATTCGAAGGTTAATGTCACCTCGACAGCAATGAGCAGTCTCTTTTTAAACAAAGAAATGACAAAAGATTGCTAATATAGAGTCAATGCCAATATACGGGAGAAGGAAGATTATGTTTCAAGATTCGTGAATATGCAGCTGGAAAAGGGCATACAGCATTGGCAGCAATGTAACTAGCACTACAAAATGGCGCGGCCTCTCAGCTCTGCCTTCTTACAAGATCTATTAAAGGACACATGCAAAGAAAAAAAAAAATTTTTTTTAAACAGCTTAGATGGAAAAAGGATATCATAAAACGATTTTACAACGAAGAAAAACAATTTTTAGAGCTATATTTACGGCGCTATACGAATTTGTAGTTGGCGCCCGCGGGCGCCGCAGAAAAGTGGCCCTTATTTATCACGTGACGGGCCCATATTTGTCACGTGGTGCTCGCACTCTTTCGGAAGCTTCCTGTGGCCTCTAAAAGTAACTTATTCATCTTTATTTAAAGTATAACAAAAAACTAAGATTAGTAAGTAACTTTTAGAGCCCAAAGGAAACTCCTGAAAAAGCGCAAGCAGACGTGATAGACCTGTGCGCCGGTCAAATGACGGCGGCGGCGTGGAGAAACGCGTTGAAGCGGCGTTCGCACAGCGCTCAGCGTGCGGCGGTGGCGTCGCTTTACGTCTCCGGCGACGCAGGGCGGTGGCGCGCGGGCCTACCACGTGACCAGCGGCGGCTCCGGCGGGCGCCAACTACAAATTCGTATAGCGCCGTCAATATAGCTCTAAAATTTTTTTTTCTTCGTTGTAAAATTGTTTTATAATATCCTTCTTCCATCTAAGCTGTTTAAAAAAAATGTTTTTTTTCTTTGCATGTGTCCTTTAAGGCATCATCATGCTTAAAGAATGCCTGTACCACCAAAAGGATCTCTGGCTCAACCAACGCTTTCAATCAATCATTCCTCCCACAAGCCATCAATGACTGGAACAGCCTCCCATCCTCCATCATCACCATCGTAGACCCAGATGCCTTTAAATCAAGTCTTCACACTTTTCATGTTGTTAGCCATTTACCCACCTTTTCCTGAATGTATTTATTTTTGTGCCCATTTTTCCTATGTATAATATGAATGATCCCCCCCCCCCCCCACCCCTCTTATGTAATGACCTCAAGGGCCCTTAAAATACAATAAATGCAATGAAATGAACACTGCAAATTACAATACTTTCACCGGCTTGATTTTTTATCACATAAAAGAGACTGCTGCTTGAATGTTTCGGGAGAACGAAATCTTGCAAAGGGGTAAACCAGTTCATGGATTCCAGAGGAGGGGCAGACTTACCAATAGGCAGAGTAGACATGCCTAGGGCGGCGGAATTTTGGGGGCGGCCAATCTGTTGCCGCCCCCTAATTAATTGGTTCTTTTTTTTTCCTTTTTTAGATCTAGCTTTGAATTTAGCTACTTTGGGAATTCTAGCTCCAAATCTAGCTACATCCAAAATTGTAACTCTAAACTTAACTACTCGCCCTTCACTCCCAACCCCCGATCCCCATGGTCACTGACCATAGAGAGCGGGGATTGGGGGAGGGGGCACTGTTAAAGGCTGCCTAGGATGGCAAAATGCTAAGTCCACCACTGCTCCAGAGAGGCTCGTCTGTGTCATTCCAAATTTTTCATGAAAAACACAAACTGAGGGGCCGTAAAATTAAGGTCGTTTCAGGTAAACGGTGGCCCTGTGTTTTTAGTTGGGAGTAATGGGAGAAAAATTTGGTACTCACTCGTAATGCCTCCGCACTGACTTCGCTGCAAGGGAAAGGGGGAAAAAAAATGTGAGAATCAACTTTTAATTTGGTGACAGCACTGCCGTGCACACCGCGCTTCCAGAGACATGCACAGTCGTGTGAAGCTCGCCCCGGCAGAGAAGTGGGCGGAACATGAAGAATGTCTAACCATTAAACACAAAAGACAAGAGGAGAATAGCTGATCAAAACAAACAGCCAAAATGGAAGAGACAGAAAATGGTTGAACAGACTTTCCCACAAGCAAAAAAAAGACACTGATGATATTTAACAGTACCAGTTGAAGGAACCCCTCAGTTATCATCATGAATGACAAAGAGACCGTGACAAAGGAAGTGAGCAGTGATTTGCAGGATTAGCGTTCTCTTCCTAATAAAAAGAGGATAAGGTTCTCTCTGCTCTTTTTTACTTTTAACAATCTATGAGTCATCCTAGGATGTCCTCTGGTTCAGCTCCCGAGCTGAACTGGCAGGATTATGCCCCACAAAAGGGGTAGCTTGTTCAAACTGAAGATGTACAGTTGACTGGCAATGTACAAAGTGAGAGAAAGGTAACCCTCAATGCTAAGAAAAATATCAGCCTCTTGGTAATTTTGTTTTTGTTTATAAAAGCTAACACAAGTAAACAAAAACTGAGGACTGTTTCAAGCTTCGTGACTGACAAGCCTTTATTCTGGCCAAACTAAAAAAACCTGTTTCATGAGTCCTTCAGTTAAAACTGCCATGATTATGGCCACTACATCAGATTTTAAAATGTGAATCCTCCAGGTAACAACGGAGAGTAGTTTGGATACGCCTGTTCTCAAAAAAAAAAAAAAAAAGACTGCCATACTTTAATCAACGCATGTGCTACCAAGTTATCGAAAAATAAGTTGACAGTTGCGTGGGGGATTATAATTTCACTTCCCTCCTAACCTAAATCCGATTGCAGCAGACCAATGTTCCAACTTCCCATTTGTAGCAGCCCTTGATAACCACTCTGACAAAAACATAGCATCCGATAACCAACATGCAAGCAGTGTGCACTTAGAAGAAAATTTATGCACTAGCAAAAACATTAACTGGAAGCCATGTCACTGCATAAATAAACACAACGAAGCTCTATAGTTTGTTGCAGGTTAAGAACAGTGGAACAAGGTCCTCCCTCAAAGCCCTGCCACTCTTTCCACTTTAGGAAAGCAAATGATGGAGAGGAGGAAACAAACAATTATTAAAGTAAATACCTCTATACGAGGGGCTTGTCCTCCTTCTCTTAACCTGCACCCGATTATAATGTGCAATTAACATGACACATACAACCATACAGAGATTTAGACGTGTACTACTTATATGTTCATCGCATGTCTGGATGGATAGAGTGGCAACGACACGCAGTCAACTGCCCGTGCGAAACGGAGCCATACAACGTGCCTCGAACCCGTGCCGAAATTCACGATCAAATGTCCATCCGTGTTTACCGTCGTTAACATAACGCACGTGTCCGCCTTCCCTGTCGGCAAGCCGACCGGGCGGATCCCCAGTTCGGAGCCACAAACCGAGACAGAAATGCTAATGCGCCCCTGCGGTGCTTTGCACAACAGGGCGGCTAGGCCAACCGTGCAAACGTGACACAGATAGCCGGGCAAGTGCGCATGTGCTGGCAAACAGCACCCGACGCCAGAGGAAGAAGTGCTCACAATTATAGGAAGGGAATTAGAAGATAGAAGGAAAATGTCAAACACGACATTACATAAAATTGGTGGGCTAGGTGATTTAAGGGGAGACACTGCTCTTTGAGGCAAAAAACTACTAAAAAAATACACATATCTGAAATTGTGTGTGAAGATTGACAGACACTTATCTTGTTCGGAAGTAATTTTGTGAAATATGTCTCTTTTATCTTAAAATATTGACATGAAAACATAGCCAAATGGATCTGGACATGTGTTTTGCTGTTATTTCAGATTGAACTATTTGCACACTTTGCTGATTTATTGAAATCCTATCTCCACTTGCACACATCTAATCTTCACCAATTTTTTTTTTTTTTTGTAGGCGTATGTGCGAGTGGTTTTATAAGGGGTATAAATATGTTAAATACGGCTTTTATTTCTTGAATGTGTCTTATATTTCCTTGAATAAAAAAAAATGAGAACTGGAAATTAAGAAGTGGCATAAGAAACAACTTCAAAATCGCCAAAGCTTTTATTTATACCTCCTGGAATTCCACAGACCTTTCAGTTTACTGAGATTTGTTTATTTTCTCATTTCAGTATTCGAATTTGTCTTAAGCCTTCACATATTTTCAAATTAAACTGTCAATATTAACAAAAAATAATGTGACTACATCAAAGCCAAGTATATATTTGTAGTCAGATTGTAAAGGCAGATAAGCAAAGTAAATTTCATTTGAATTGAATTATGAGATATAAAAAAAAATCCCTAGAAGCAGTGCTGTTAGTGAGAGGATGCCGCAATATCCTGAGAGAAATACCACCAAAAATAGGAAACAAGCTGGGTGAAAATAAGTAGTAAGCTAACTTTCGGTATGCAATAAAAAAAAAAAGAAATGCTAATTTTAGATTTTGTGAGCTGCAAAACTTGAGATCCCAGGGAGAGGCAATGAACTTAAAAATGATTAACCTTCCCTGTCGGCAATGTTCGCTTACTCCCGCCGTGGGTAAGAATCACCAGTGGCCAGGGTCCTGCAATTACTAACATTAGGCTATTGTTTGGTGTCCTTGAGAAAAGAGCAAACTATGCAAAAAAAAAATAGGGGTGGGTCATCTTTTGGGAGTATTACGGTATAGAAAAAAAATTTAGAGGGAGGCTAATTGTTTCTAGGCTAGGTGGTACGAGCTACTGGCCAATACAAAATGGCTGGGGAGAGTTGTATTACGGCTATTGGAGATCTCCAGTCTCAAATTTCAAAACTTCCCTCATGCTTATAAGCCTGAGGATGCCTCTTTGGGCGATGTAAAGGAAGAATGTGCATGCACATCCTTGACTGGGTTGGTTCATTAAGCTTTCTCCAGATAACTAGAGTGTAAAAGGGCGTTGCCACCAGCTGGCTGGCCTGTACGCGTAAAAAATGCATTATCCAACATTTTACGCGATTGATTGTTTGTCCTAATTTAATTTCAGCAATGCTTCCAACGTTTAGACGTCTTTGATGAAAACTTCTGCGGAACACTCCAGCGAAACAAAAAGTTCAGAGGTGTCAGTGACAACTCTGTCGGCGTCAGGAATAAATACTGATCCGTGGATGGCTGCACCTGCGACACGGACAAGAAGCATCTTTTGCGCACTTCCACGAAAAGACTGGGAATCATAACCCAGACTTATAAAAGTCTCAAAGTTTCCCACTACTTTTCGGTCAAAAACGCCACTACAAAATGTCACGTCGTGCAGAAGTCGTCTATTCAAGATGGCTCCTTGCGAATAGAGCACGTCTCACTTAGGGCCACATTTCAGCGTTAACTCGAGCCAATACGTTCCTCCACGACAGCGGTTCTTCCTCCACGACCGCAGTTCACCCTGCTACGACATATCCAGGGTCCTTGGGCCAAGTCAACATCAAGCGTTCCAATCTCCGATCTGGCCACACATTGCTGTTGCCCGGCAGAAAAGACATTATGATTCTTTCCCACATAGGTTGCCGCTGGTCGTAAAGACGGACAGAGAAGTTACGCCGGACACCCCGACAACACTGGGCCACGCAAGTTGCGAAAAGAATGGCGTAAGTTGAGTCCACGGAAACGAAATTTGCAACTGTTTCCCGTTTGTCTAGCAGCGCATTTTCAAGCACGACGCGCTCTCAGCAGACGACAACCAGAACAATCCATCAGACTCACCATGGGAACATAAAAAGACAAGCAAGAGACACGGCAGAGTTCAGAGACAATTCAAAATGCCTAGACGACATGTCTTCTCAAACACAGCCTAGTTATGCTCCTCAATTTTGAAGCTTGAATGCCAGGTTACGCCTGTCCCGTGTTGTGTTGCGCCTCAGCCGTTCACGCGCATTTCGCTCTGCCTGAAATCAACTATGACCGCTGTACTTCCTGCTTCGCTGTAACGCTTGCAGGTTTCACTGGTTTTCTTCCGGAAACATTTCAAGCATCTTTAGCAGCACCTTGTGTTATTTGCTTCCTTGAGTCACCTGTGCACTGGTAAAACGTGATTTTGCTATAAAGCGTGCAGCGACAATTTCATTTCTAGATTCAACTTTTCCACGAAGTCCAGTTTGGTAGACACGAAAGCTAACTTAAACTTTCTGTTTTAAGCTCTCTAATGATGAGTACAGCACACACAACCAACGACCATGGAAGAAAAAGGAACTCACACAGTGCTGTACTCGGGGCCGGATTAAGGTATGGGCTAAGGGGGCTGCGGCCCAGGCTGCCAGGAAACCCTATGCTGGCCCCCAAAAATTAAAGAAAAAAAAGGGGGGGCTAATTGGTTTTAGTTTAAAACAGCTCAGGCCTAAAGGAGGAATAGAACTCACAGGAGCCTCTGGGACCTGACTTTCTAGTGTCATCGTAGTCTTCTCCCCCCCCCCCCCCCCCTTTTTGTTTTCACGGTGGAGTAGGGATACTGTAAACCTATAAATTTCCCTTCTCCAGACAAGCTAGTATTTGTGAGCGCGTTGAAAATACTGTGATAGGGCAACAAAATGTATGTGTTGCCTCCCACCCTCCTTGTGGGAGGGAGCAAAGCCATCTTTTCTAACCACTAACAGGCTTTTCAAGGAGCTGGCTCTTGAGATGTCCCCCAAACGTTTTTGTGAGGCAGTGACTGCACGCAACTGCTCTGGAGCCTGTGTCTGATCTGCCAGTGCAAGGAAATACTCTTCCTGCCATCGAGTGATATGATTGCTGCAATTTTTTTATGAGCCTCCAAGGTATGACCTATTTTTCTTAGCTTAGAGCAATACGTCCAAATGGCTAAAAAAAGTTCTTAATTACTGCAATTAGAACCAAGACCACCTTCAAAACTAATTGAAACATTTTCCCCTTAAAACAGACAGCACGTTTGAAGAGAAGTTTAATATATCCTTGACTTTCATGAGAAATGCCTGGGAATCCGCCAAAATGACAGCGGTTGCTATATTACAATCGCATTCAGTCTCAATTATTTCCTTTATTATTTGAATGCAGAAGTCTGTTAGTTTGGAACATGATAGTTCAGTTATTAGAAGAGGTTTGAGCTCTAAATACTTTAACCACCAAGATCACTTTGTCGTCTGTGTGTTACTGTTACTGTGTGTTACTGCTCGAGCTAATTAAAGAAAGGCTAGTTAGACAAGCTCTAATCACTGGATAAAAACACTAGGCATATTCTCGGGACAGTTTTCGAGTTGTGACTTGCGAGTCGCGTCTTTAGGGGCACCAAAATTGTTTTTTTCTTTCTTGTAATGAGAATTTTGAGGGGCATCCTTTCGATCACTGTCGAATGCAATCTGTGCCCACGTAATTATGCCACTCGACATCAAGAAGGTCAGCTGTGCCATCTCTAACTCAACATCATAGTGAATTTATGCGAGTTGGCAGACACATACTGTATAAACAAGGTTTACACCTGGTCAAACAAGTCCATGGAGACGCAGAGTCATAATTTTCATATTTTCAATGGACGTTTACGAGGCCCTGCTCAATGTGCGTGACATTTTTTAACACCTTCCCCAAACATTCATTGCTTTGCGTTTTGCACTTCTTACTGAGTGACAGATAATTTCCTAAACAGGCTCTAACCTACAATTGCATTTGCTTCGTTTCCACCATGCGAAACCCAAATTTTCAAATCATCAAATTTACCGATACAGAACTCTTCTAAGATGTATGTATCATAAAATGAACAATATTTGTACTTCATAAGGTGGTGAAATATACATACTGCCGTCACTGTCGTTACCACCACCACCGTCGTCATAAGTCAGTATCATCTCCATCATTAGAGGCCTCATGAACAGCCTTAGCCTAGGGTACCAAAATTCCTTAATCCAGCCCTGGCTGTACTCACCGTTTGTAAGCATGTTCCGCCAACTAGCCTTAGCGTCAAATTTAACATGTTCTAAGCAAACAATTTAAAAATCGAATTGCAGCCTACCATGAAACCTACTGCCCACTTTTCTTTGTTACCTTTCTTGTTCCTTCAAACAGTGTGTAATCCGTTTTCAAACAGAACATTGGAGCAGTGATTTCCCTACACCCCCTAGGAGGGCTGTACACCCCTAATTTCAAGTCCTGGGGAAAGTTCGACGAGTATTACTCAAGCTTTTGCAAAAATGATGAGACAAGTCACATTTCACATCACATCCACAAAACAAAAAGAACCTTCAAACAAGTTGAACTTTCAGCTGCACCGACTAACAGTTCTGGGAAACACGCCCAGCGATTAACCGACAAACTCTAAGAAAGAAAAAGCGAAATCACAACTCACAAGCTCAATGCACACCGAGTAAAAGCTTCCAAAGCATCGCTCAGCATCATGCGCGAGTTCCGTAAAAAAAAAGCCAGGGCACCTGTTGCTCGCCCGAACGGTTCGTGCGTACTCGTGACAAAGTCGCCCCAATCAATGCAGGACGAGGGCGGGCGGGCGCAAGGGCGCTTACAATCACACATCACGATCTGTAACGGTTCGAACAATAGCGACAGCCCCCCCGTCAACAACAACGCACCCGGTCACCTTTGATACGCGGGCAACAAGGGGGACCCGCGAGTCGATTTGCGCTAAGTCAATCATCGTCCCTGAACGTCAATATCTCTACTACGATTGGAAATGAACGAAGAACACATTGGCCCATGCTGACCCCGTCAATTTTCGCATTTTAAACCAGACAATGCGCCACGAAAACCGACGAGATCCGAGTCGAGGCCTAGTGAGACGTGTAGCGGGCAAAACGGAGCGTCGAAATAAAGTTCCCCGTCTACTAGGAAAAAGATCGCGGCGGAAACAAAAGTTCACATCGGGTAGAGTGAGCGGTCACACTATCACACTATGTTGACCACTTGGCCTAGGGACTGCGGACACGGAGACAAACCACACGCACGCACGCTCGACCACAACAACCATGCTGGACAGAGCGGCGAGAGAGCATTAGCCTCGGGTCAAAAAATGAGTCAACGTCGTGTGAAGGCTTGCGCGTGGCACGAGCGCAGCTCTGTTTATCGTTGCGCGAGCGCCAACGTTTTCGTCAAAAACAGAAACGTCGAAACGACGAACAAACGGACGGGACACACGAGAAGACGCCCCTCAAGACTCCGCGTTGTAACAGCCCGATTGATATTCGAGGACGACGTAAACATGTGATATGCGCGGATCACCCAACAAAAAAGAAAAAAAAGAGAAGTTTGCGCTCCCCCGTGCGAAGCATTAGGCCTTTTCCGACCGGTTAGAGCACCGCGACTGTTCGTTTTCCGAACGCCAGACGGGCACTCGCACGCTCCCAGAAAAAAACACGAGTCCAAATGGACGTGATAGTGACTCACCCGTTCATAATAGCCATACAGTTCATCTAAAATTCGCGTCCACGGTCTTCGCACTTCGCCAACATGCAGCAAGTGGTTTTGTCGTCGACCCTACAATATGGCGGACAAGCGCGCCTTGTGGTGTGCTGCGGGACTGCTTTTGTGTATTGTGTGGCCTTCTTGTTTGTTTGTTTTTATTTTCTTTCTTCGCTTCGACTCGCTGAAGTGAGCGATTTACCGCTTTAATTCGAGGAAAGGGGACGATGATAAACGAGCGAATATGTGACGCAGCGATAGTACGGGGGACGGGTTAATGAATCCTTACGACCGCGCTTTGGAAGAAGAAAAAACAAAATAGAGAGGGAGAAACCCGAATGGACAAACCGAACGGGCGAAACAAGAACTAAATTGAGTCACCAAAACAAACGGTGGCGGTCCCTGTCGGGAAGGTCAGGCGGCCAGGTAGTCAACCTCATTTCTTACGGCCGCGGGTAGAAGCGACACGAAGCGACTAAAAGACTGACAAGCGCGAAAAACCAAAGCGCGCCAAGTGAAAATGACATCTTATTTGTTGATTTTACTGATTAAGGTTTCTAAAATTTGTAGTTACTTACCCAGAAATTACAAGGGCAGGCAGAAAGCCTATACCGCAAAAATATCGCTCTATATTGAATTTTCGTCTCAATCACAAACTTGCAGACTTACAGAGCAAACACTTCGCATGTTCAGGGTCTTACAATTGGCTTGTGCTGTTTATTGCCCACTTCAGATGCACACGCAGGACCAGACTGCTAGCACTTAGCATCCGTTTATTTCTAGGGTAGGCACAGCTTACAAATATGTACAGAATGCCTCAACGCCTGGACACTGCAGACATTAGTGCAACTACCCCCAGCAAAAAAAAAAAAAAAAAAAGAAACAATTGTCTGAATTCAGAACTAAAACAGAATAATGGCCATTCCATGTGCATTTCTGCATGTCCATGTGTGTGATATTAGTTGGCACATTCGTGCGCCCTCTTCTCCAGACTAGCACAAACAGTTATCAAGACGGAGATCATCAACTGCTCGGCACACTCTTATTGTATGACACAGCAAATGCCCAGGTCTAGAGCAGACTGAGCTAGAACACGAACTGGATTTGTCGGGAGAGGGTCCGAATGCAAAGCATTCAAGACGACATTTACAATGTCCAAGACCTAAAAACATTACATCAATCTCTTTTCCGCTTTGTCAAAAGCTACTGTCACCGACAGAATTCGAATGGCAGGGCAAGTCTTTGGAATGCCCGTCCTCTAGCACATACTCCATGCCTTCCGCCACGGGTTGGCTGCATTCGTACGCTCGAAGTGCACAAGGCGTCGAAGAATTGTTGAAGGCAAGGAGCTCACGCTGGAGGCGGGACGACTGCAGCTCCTCCCCGTCGTTTTCATCCTATCAGTGATCATAGCCTCATCAGAACAGTCTTGAAGCTTTAATCGAAAAAAAAAGAAAAAAGCCTACCTACAGGAGTTACTACATAACGCCTTCAAGTGGCACACGACCTGCACCTTTCCTACAAACTCTGCCTAGGATCGGGGGAAAGGGCGAAACCGACAATGGGGTAAGAGAGGGGTAGACCGACAAAAAGCCGACGGACGGTCCTATCGATTCGTGGGTGCGCTTTCGGGAGCCTGAGGCACCTCGGACGTTCCCGACGACTCGGGGTAGCCTCTCCACTGCAGCGTCCAACGCCACCAGGTGACCTTCATCCTGTCCCAGACGTTCTCAAAGGAGTCGAAGGCTGGCCGGACGTCCAGCAGGGCGAAGCGGCCGGAGTCCACGCTCACGGGGCCGCCGTCGTAGTAGTCAATGACGTAGCGCACTTCCTTGCCACACCGGTCCACAATCCAGTCGTGACGGTCAAATGGAAGCTCGTACCTAGGAGGCAGACGGTAACGTTTAAAACAAACGAGCATATGATAACCCTAAGGATAGAGTCGGGAGACAGAGAATCTGCAGCGTGCTACGAGGTGCGCCGAGCGCTTGATCATGAGCTTTTCTGAGCTTGGGAGTCGAGCCGAATCCCGAGCAGGCTTATGACCCACTGAATAGACCTGTTGCAAAATGTGCAGCGCCATTCGTGGCGCCGGAAAGACTGACGGGAACGGTAGGCACAGAACTGGCTGTAGCAGACGACGAAGGCAATGGGGGAAACGCGGGTGAGTGGAAGAGGGCAGGCGAACTACTGCGCCACCCCCTCTCTCTTTCTGTCAAGTATCTCCCATCCCCCTGCGTAATGAAGTCTCGAGGTCTACTATATTTACTCAAATTTAAAGGGGCGGTGCAACGATTTCAATTGGAATGTTTTTCACTTCACACGAGCTTACTGGCACTAGTGAAACTCAAGGATACTCGCACGAAACGCCACTGACCAAGAAACTCCTTTGTTGCGCTGTAATTTCGAGGACAAAACCGATCATTTTCATTCAATCTCTCCTTCGCAAAACCTGATGACGTAGCTGGGCAGTAGCAGTACCGCCCAGTGATGATATTTGAATTCGGCTCATAGATTGGACCCGATCATGGCGTGGACACTCGATTTGGGCTCGTGATAATCGATAGCTCGAGAAGCATTCGGCTAGTGGCCCGTGTCCAATCGCTGCAACGACGACAATAACCGAGCCATAACAATGTCTGGGAACTCAGCGCGTGTCCTGTGCCTTGCCAACCCCAGCGCGTGGCTATGATCAACATTGGCGGCATATAATCGGCTCCAGATCACGTGGCCGCTTGTTCTGGCTGCGAGTTGAGGGCGTGAACTCTGCTCGTTTTTCTTTATTTATTTCTGCGACTTCGATTGCGTGTGGTGAAAAACGAACGGGTATTTCACAGGTCATTAACGTCAGGGATCCGTTCTAAGCGGTATTTGCGCAAAACACAAAAATCGTTGCATCGCCCCTTTAAGTCGACCACGAATATAGGTCGATGCCTTTATATTAAACTCGCCGAGAATAAAAGGATAAAAATAATTTAATATAGGTCAACCTTCTTTTTTTTTTAACAACACAGGAAAGTTTGGGCAAAAGAAAGAAACAAATTTTTATCTACAGCACTCTCAGCTAAATCGCAGCGCAATGCCAAAAACTTAATCATCGTCGGAACTTCCAGAAATGTCATTGTAGTCGGAAGCTTTGTCAGCTTCGTCGACATCCTAAAAATTCGCAACAATACCTCACTGACACCGTTGCAAAATGGCAACAACAAGAAACGAAAGGTGGAGACAGGGCTAAGCGACGAAAGATCCCATACAAAGACGTGAGCAACTTGCAGCCGCTGCGAGCCAGGCGTCGCGAGCAACAAGAAGTGAAAGTAACCTCCATATTTTGTTTTCCTGCGCGTCCATGAGGGGGAGAGGGGAGGAGACGGGGCAAGGCTGTGGGGCCAGAGCCGGGTATAGAGAGAGTTTGGTCAATGGGAGGAGCAGGCAGAGCCAGGGCGTGCACCAAATTTTTATCTACGATAGACGGCTTGGCATGCTCTCTTGGCCAACCAGAAGCCGAAAAGAATCCCCTAGCAGTGGTAGTGAGGAGCAGTTTTAATAAGAGCATAAGGGTTAAATGTAGCAACTCTTCATGGTTGAAAATATGGTGCACGTGATGTTTCGATTATGATTGTGCAAAAAGATGTAAGAAACGAATGTGCCGCTTAACGCTGTTTTGCTCGGACATAGTGTGACCGCTCAGAAAGCAGATTCCTGGTCCTCGGCACGTGGCATACAGATAATGTCGATCGTTCCGCTAGTTGCGCTCTTCCACCATGATTTTGGATGACCGTGATTGAAACATTACTTGCGCCATATTTTCAGTCACCGAGAGTTACTTTGACGCACTTATTAATCTCGTTTCCCGCGACCACCGCCAGGGTATTATCTCCTGCTTCTGGTTGGCAACATTCAAATTTGTGAAGATGCCCTGGAACACGCCCAGCCCGCTTTCGGTCAATGGCGCCTCATATTCTTCCCAATGAATGGCCAAACTCTCTCTATATACGGCTCTGATTGGGGCAAGGTACGCGGCGTGTGTGTGTCGTGTCGTCGGCGAAACCTGACGCCCGAGGAACGCCGCGAGCAAAGGCCATGGTGCCCCCCCGACTAGTTGCTGCTGTTTCAGTTGTTTTCGTGCACCAAAAGCTTTCTGAAACAAACAGCAGTGCGGCGCTATGGTGGCGACGACGGCTCGGAGACTCGATAGCTCTACACACTTGGCAGGGTCCCGAAGTTTGGTCACGAATGTAGGTCGAAAGTTTCTGGTCACACGTATAGAACGACCCTTAATTTTTGACATTTTGAAAAAAAAAAGGTAGACTCATATTCGAATAAGTACGGTATGTGACCATGCACCTGTTGGAAGGCACTTTTATAACCACACCGATATTCGAGATTTCTTGGTAAAAAAAAACGGTAGTTAGACATACTTTTTTCATGAATGAGAGAGCGAAACCCTTGCAAGCACAGCCCCTGGGCACCGCCATCTTGCTGCTGGCAGGTGTGAATCATCGGATAGGCAAGCCAGATGGATGGATGGATGGATGGATGGACGGACGCAACTGACTGTACCCTTCGTATCGGGTGGTGGCTTGCGCCCCCTAGCCTGGTAAGACGTGCCCCCCGTTCCCAGGCTGGTGCCCGAACAAACTCCATACTGCATTTCCCACCCATGGTAGTCAGAGTATCTGTTCAAGCATGGTAGCTTGCACACGTGTAAAGCAATGTTACCATTTCCCGTGGTTTATCACGTTGGAAATAGTGAGACAACTTGTGTTTTACACAGGTCACAACAGGAGGCAGAGGGAAGTGCTCTTCATACCCGAGCCAGTGGCGTATCCGGGCCCTCGGGGAGTAGTCCGTCGCTTTTCCGCCAAACTTCTTCAGCTTTGGAGAACAGCACTCCCTGCAAAACAGAAAAAAAAAAACAAAAAAAAAAACACTAGTTAGGTGACACGGAAGCGAGTACCGGACAGTGCATGCTACTTTCCTGATACTTTTTGGATCTCAAAGCAGTAGCATTAGGTCCATTCACCACTCATTGAAAGAAACATTCTACCCCCGAATGTGCCTAAGCTGTCTGGAATATGTCTAGGCTGTGGGTTTTTTTTTATCCAGAAACATGAAAAGAATTCCAATTTTGGCTTTGTTTGGGGTTAGTGATTGACAGTCTAGTAAAATGAACTTAAAATTAAACAGAAATGAAAAGTTTCCAAAAGAAACTGATACTCCAAAAAGCACATGCTCAAAGGTAAGAACCAAAATTAGAAAAAATATCAGGAATCACTAATATTTAAAACATCTCCAGGTATGAAGTCGGCTTTCAAATATGAGCTTCCACCTTTCTCAACACCATCCTCCTCTTTTGTCTTTCTTTCCAAATGGATATTTGGAAATCACAAAATTTTCTAAGACACTCCTTGTTAACATGTCACATTAGCAACCACGAAAGGTGCCTTTCATGGCTATCAGGAAGAAATAAAGCCCATTACATTGGAACACCGGAAAACATCGCCTCGAAAGAGACCGCAAAGCTTGCCTCTTTTCACCATAGCCACTATGGCGGCATTTTGCGACATTGTCTTCGACTTTGACAACAGTAAAGAAAGAACATGCCTCTGTCCGTATCAAAGGACCGTTTGAGGCATATTTAAAAAAATATGTCAAACAAATCAAGCACCACTCCTTAAAATATCTCCCAATCTCACGATTAGCAATGAGTGAACCAGTCCAAGACTGGCAAAAAATAGAACATGACCTAACCATACATGCCTTCGACCGTGTGAACTGTTAGAAGAAACAACAACTGGAGTCTGTTGCAACAAAAGATCCGTAGGAGAAGTTCTGCAACCAATCCCCGGAGAAAAATGTCCTACCCGATATAAACGCACCGTTTTTCTGGCGTCACAGAATACTAGAACACTGCGAAATGTGCCCTTCAAAACCTGCATACAGTTGTTTAAAAATAAACATTATTTATATATATATTTTATAAAATTGTCAAATGAATGATGCTTCTCAGCTACTAAATAGGTTACGCCTCAGGGCAAGGACACTTGAGCCAGCTTGTCGATGACAACATTCCTGCTGGTCATCTGAACCTTCATCCCAAATCACAGGAAATGGCTTCCCGTCCTCTGGAAATGGAAAAACAATCTGTGAAAGAGCAAGACGACATCACCTTAGTTTCCTGACGCTATACACCATTCCAATGTTTACAAAATCACAGCCCAGCGTGCGATCTTCACAGCCCAGCACGTGCGTGTTCGTCGCTTCGGAAAGCGAGCAAAGCACGCGCCATACGCACGAACACTCAAAATGGCACCGGCCACACGCTCTTTTTTGGAAAGGTCTATATCTAACCGGGGTGGGGGGAAAGGGTTGCATTTCCCTGTAGTACCTAACTAGTATTGCCAACTGCACCTGCTCTGCAGAAGGCAACAAAATGAAGGTGCCCACAAGACAATCGGAGAACGGAATGTCGATACCCTAAACATATCTTATTGTGGACGGTTGAACGTGTTGGTGTTTAAATTATGATAACAAAAGAGGGGTATGGAAGACATACAGACAACACAGGCTTTCACGTCGTTTGCTTGTCTTCCATGTCCTTCTTTCGTCATCATAACACATCTTATTATTTGCTGGCTCTAGGCAGAGCTTTACTTTTTGTGGAATGAGCTTCCTCTCCTGCAGATCATATGTTGCAACAGACTGTAACAGAGAAACCAGGACATGAACAGTAATTGTGTGGTGCGTATGCTTAGTCTGCGGGAAGTAAGTCGGCCCCAATGAGCATATGGTGTCTCAGTTGTAGACAAGAAATTGAGCCAGCTAAGTAGCGCTACTAATCTGGTGTCTTTGACGTGCACCACGCAGTAGCGATATGTGACCACATGCCGGTGCGATGCTCGTCCAGATCAAAACAGGCAGGGGTGGGGATTGAACCAGGGATCCTGGGGTTCTGCAGCACAAGGTTTTAACCCCCTATGCTCTGAGCTACAGGGCATTAGCCATGGGCGTAGCTCTGGCAGGTGCACTGGTCGTCACAGCAGACAAACCTTGCGGAGCAATGTGCTTGCCCTTCAAAGCTTCAATCAATCATGGTCTCCCACTTCTCATAAGGGGTTGACTGCACCCTGACACTCACTTGGGACGCAGTGCCTTTCCAGAACGAGGTGCTCGCATTTCAAGGCTTCGACCAACCACGGCCTCCCATTCGTCGGAAGAGCTCGACCGTGCCCTGGCACTCACGTGGCATGCGGTACCTTCCACAATAACAAGCTCCCGCTCCAAGGCCAATCACAGCATCCCACTTCCCCGGAAGAGCTCAACCGCACCCTGGCACTCACTTGGCATGCAGGGCCTCCCACTTGAGCACCTCCTCCCAGGCCATCTCGTTGTTGGAGTTGTGGATGCGGATGATGTGGGCCATGTCCTCTGGTGCGAGGTCCGCCTCCCGCCAGCGCCAGCCCTTGCGCAGCATGGCGTTCCAGAACATCTGCTGCGACGGGTACTCCCACACCTCGCCGTCCTTGCCGTCCGCCTTCGGAATACGCGACATTTGGCGCTCGGTTGGCAGCGGGAAGGGCTGGTCCGGAGCAGGCTTCTGGTTCGGGCTCGGCATCTGAGGACGGGTGAATGGACAGATGATAGTGGCTATACCCTTTGTACTGGGTGGTAGTTTGCGCCACCTAGCCTAGAAAGATTTACTACCAGATGGAGGCAGACGGAGAAAGACGCTGTTCACACGTTTGGGCTGATCAGATCGGTCCCTCTTCCTTTTGTACACTGTGTCTTCATGAATAGGCACCGGTATGGCATTGTCTGCAAATTACGTATTTTGGGCCTACAGCTGATACTGGCAGGAATGTCACACGGAGTGCCGTTTGAACTATTGGCCGTGTCAGCCTTAGCAGGCTACAAAAAGTACCCAGTGCTTTAGCAGATGACGGAGTGCGGATGGATGAATAAGTGTGGCTAAACACTTTGAATTGAGTGGTAGCTTGTGCCACCTAGCCAGTGTTTTCAATCTCAGCTGCAAAAACATATAAGGTAATACTATACTCCGTTCACCTCCAAGCAGACAGGGTGGTGGTGGGAGCTACGAACTAGATCAGTTAACCACGTCCCTCTCATCACCTGACAGTGCTCTCTGCCCGTAGGTACGGGTGAGAGCATGACCCCGTGACGAAAGATAGATATACGACTGGTCCAAAAAGCTCATAGACTCCACAGCCCTGTTAACTCAGGGGCAAATGGAAATTAGTACAGCAGCAGATGACAAGTCACAATGCCGCCAGCAATGCCAGCATGCATGATGTCATGTGTCTCACCAGCAACTCTATAGGCTGTTGTAGAGTAACCCTTTCAAACGCCGCTCACCGTTTATTGTGAAAACTTTGCTTCAAAAACTTTGGTTGCCAGACATAGCAGCGTCCGCTCCGTCCCATGGGCACCGCCATGTTTGCCGTGACACAACGCCATGACACAGTAAGGGGGCTGCGCTTTTTGCAAGACTCAGTTTTTTTTAGAAACCTTCGCACATATTGTAGTGCAAGAACGTCAGAAATGCATAGTTGCGAAGCTTCAAAAAACCACAACGATGCCAAGAGTGCTGTAAAAAGCAAAAATCTTTTTATGCACAGCCCCTCTCTTCACAAGAGCCTGCATTTGAGATTACCATTTCCCATTTTTGTCGCTGGGGGCTAGGATTTCGGACACTGGTGTGGTATATATTACAGAAAAGAAAAAAAAAAGCGAGGGTTTTAGATGTACCCATTCCACTCTTTCCACTTTAGCAGAGCGAACGCTGGAGAGGACGCGAGGGGAGAGAAGAAAACCACCAATCATGGCGAGCTAAAAGCAATTTGTGGGAGGGACTTGTCCTGCTAACATTTTGACGCGAGTCAAATACCGAACCACTCCACTCACCATGTTACTCGGGTTGATGTGCTCTTCACCGGCTCTCATGGGACACTCGCTGAGATAGGTTTCCGGTTTCTTGGTCGCGGACGCGCCGGTGATCTCGTCGCAGGCTCCGTGCATGGGACATTCGGACGGCGGCTTCTTCTCTTCCTCGGCGGTCTTTGTGTAGACCGTCACCGTACCGAGAGGTCCGCTAACTTCTCTCGGCTTTGACGCCGTTAGCCCCATCTTGAGCCTGCTCAGGGGTGAAAGAAGGAAGTTCGGAAGGTGACGATCAACTCCATTTCGTCTCGAAAGATCGTGAAGGTGACACTTCGAATACTCGCAACTGCGGGTCGCTGTATGTTTCGTATTTTACCGCCGAGCTCGGAACACTCAGATTAATTAGATACAACGTGTATGGGCAAATTATCTTAGGGGAATTTGAAAGGAAACACGTTAGAATAACGAAAGATAATCGCGACTCCGCGTCTGAGAAACCGTGTTTTATTACTTACTTTGAATAACTGGCTAGGCGGGTACGCTTGAAGCTCCAGCACTTAAAAGAAAGGCACGATTGTGATCTGGTATCACGTGAATGAAATGTGTATTAATTTTACATTGTACGCAGTAGCACGGACATTTTTAGAATCTATGCCGTGCTTCCCCGCACACCATGCACGTTTTTCTGGATATAACAGGAAGCGGAAGGGCGGAAGTGGCACCGGCGGCACCTACCCGGTAGTGTGTGCTCTGTTGCAGGCGTGTATGTCCCATTATAGCATGTGACGTCATACTTATTCACGGGTTCAAAAACAGTGTTCAAAAAAACGTAATTTTTGGTTTTAATTTTCGTGTTTTAATTTTATAAAATTAAAAGTTTTGTTTAATACTAAAACCCTAAAACAAATCAGTTTTGTGACGTCATAAAAAAAGAGCTAGCGAATTTGAATTGAAATAATTGGTAAGATGCAAACGCACCGGAACCGGATATTTTAGAAGTACGAGCAGTCGATTGGTCACAATCTCCAGAGGACGTTCGATTGGTCCAAAAAACGCGAATAACCAACGGAACGCGCCAAACATAAAAAAGGCGGTGATCGCTGGGTCGGCTGTGTGCACACGTATCACCTCTCTCTGCGATCGCGCCAGCATGGAAAGGTAATTTTTCACCGATCTGTCTTTAATTTAAATCACTTATCTCAGACGAACTCGACCTTGAACTTCTTTTAATGCGAGTGTAAGCACCGTCAAAATGTTTTAGACCTTTGTAACGAAACGGACACATACCACGATCGCTCCGTCGGTACCGTGACAAACTCGTATTACCTGCATCATTAATCAAGACATCGAGCTTGTTTTCTTCATATCTTTTTTAAGCGAAAAAGCTCAGTTTTGGGTAGGATTATAAACAGATTAAAGCCTAACCTGCTCGCAAGCACCGTATAGTTCGATCGAGCCTTCCGTGTACACGGGTGTCCCCCTTTGTCTACGCGGATGTGCCCCACAAATTCGTTCACTGTCTCTCGTTCGCGTTTATTCGTGCACGTTTCGCGTGCTCGTATTTAACCATCGCTCCGTTCGCGCTTGCACCTCAGGAGACCGCTCGAAGATGCCACGAAAGCAAATCAGCCGCTCAGGAAGAAAAAATGCACCGCGGGGATTAGAGTCGACGACCTGAAAGGCGCCAAGTCGACGTCGATCCTGTCGGGTTACTTCGACGACGAAGACGCTTCCTCCGACGAAAACTGGGACGCCACGTCAGCTCAGCAAGTGCGCGGGGACATTCTCGAAGAGATGGGTGTTCAGTACTTGGACGGTCCGTGCTCGCAAGACCGACGAGACCGAACCCCGGTCTCCGTGCCAAACGCCTGGCGCGTACCGCCGATCCCCCCTCAGCCGTCCACCGTACAGGTAAGCGATTCCGGGCTATTTTGATTAGTTACTCGTTGCAGGGACGAGGAGATTACGTGATATTCTTAGACAGGTACTGTAGTGCATGTAGGACTAAAACAACGCGATAACGGACAATGTTACAGACTGAGGCCATCTTTAACCGAACTAACCCTTTGGTTAAGTTGGCTACTCCTGGGGAACGCGACACCGAAATATAATAATACTTGGATCTTATTTGAAGCTTATTTAGTGTTTTTTTTTTTATAAATATAATTAAAAAAGGAGCGTACAAAACAACTGAGTATTTGGACTTGTTCGACCTCCCGCCTAATCAACTTTGATTGGGCAGCTTTTTTTCTTTTTCTTTTTTTCTCTATGCTGCTGATTGGACTATTGTCTCATTTTCGTCTGCGATTTGTGACATGCGCGCGCAGTCGCAGCCTGCTTTTTGTTTGGTGACCATGAAACGAATGTCGAGCGATTTTGCGGCGGAGCTCAAGCCCAGTCCAGATGAGCTGGATTCGTTGCGAAAGTACATGTCAAAACATGCCAAGGTATTGTATTTTATTGTGTTAGGATATACCTTTGTTCCAAGACTGCCGGACGCAGCCCGAACCCGCGAGATAGGACAATGGAATTGGAGTGAGAAAAGATGTGCATAGTTCTTACCATATGAGGTACTGCTGTCTCGACGCATTTTCGCGACGGAGACGCCAGTCGGTTGGAAAGCGTCGAACTTAGAACCAATACTAAGATGCCTTTATTATGGCATCTTGAGGGGTGGCATGCTGCTTGCCACTTTGTGGCCCAGGTAATGGGAGTTAGGGTGGTCTAGTTGGCCACTGAGAAGATAAAACCATGTCTCTTAAATATATACAATTAATATGGTTGCAGCATATCCCATGGTAGGATCCAGTAGAACATCGCAGTAGTTTGATATTAGCCAACTGTCGAGTAGAGCCATCAGGCATTTGGGCATACATGACGCGGAAGAGGTGGAGGTAGATGTAAAGAAGATCCAGACTTTTTTTAGATGTGGTACCAGCAGTGTTCACAGAACCTCAGTGTGCACAAACATTCTGAAACGTCGATGATGACTATATAAACAATTCCACTAGCTGCCTTCTGTGTGCTACCGCTTTTATCTCCAGGGCTGTGGAACGCATTGTAAGCATGCACGGTAGCATCCTGCGGAATACCAGATGCACCGCATGCGTCCACTGCCCGGTGAATTGGCATTTTTGGCTTGGGCGATGAAGGTTGGAAGGGTGTATGGCAGTATTCACTGGCAGCCATAGCTGAGTTCATTATACTGCTGAGCACAAGCTGACGGCAAGCTTCTGCGGTGTACCCTTTATATCGGGCAGTAGCTTGCGCCACCTAGCCTAGTTGTACATCATTCAATTCTCTCTAGATAAGTTTCACCAGTCTTGCAATCTCCTCTTTGTTATTTAAATGAACTTATCATCCATTCTTTTATTCTCGTCTGCAATCCCCAGCGCTCCAGCCAAATCCATCCCCCCCTCCGGGGGGGTGCTAGCCCTGAGCACCTCAACACCATGTTCTATAGTCTCATCTTTCCCTTGGCGTACAGCACACCGCATATCCATTTCCTCATACTTTGTCCTATATGTCCTAGTCCTCAATACTCCTGTCCTAGCCTCGAATAACGAGCTCCCCCGTGAATTATCATACCAATGTTCTTCCTTATTTCCTGTTTTCGTCCCCTATACATAGTTAAAGCTGATTTTCTCTGCATTCTTTCCTCCTAGATCTTTCTCTCGGCTTCTTTTACCTCCTTTTTCACAGAGGTAGCCTGTTCTCCATCCACACTTGACTGTTGGTATTTTAATTTTAGTTTTCGAGTTCGGTTTGTCTTTTTAGGGTTCAAACTTTTCATGTTCAGATGCTTATATACCTTCCTCGCCCATCGTGTATCCTCAATTGTGTACAGTCTTTGTTAAAATTTCAACTTACTGGCCGCCTCGAAGGATGCCCAGCCCATGTTTCCCTGCACTCCTTCATTTGGTGTATTCCCAAGTGCCCCCAGTGCCAGTCTACCCACGCTCCTCTGCCGGGTCTCTAAGCTCGACTGGACCTCGGATTTCATGCATAATACCGTATTGTCAAAAGACAACCCCATTACCGTGACTCCTTTCCATATTCCCCTAAACAACTTCACATCCATTGTAATTCCACAGTGCCCTATGCTTCATAGTTGCTGCATTCCTTTTTCCTTTCTTTAGCATATTTTCTTCCTATTCTTCTAAGTATTGTTTTCCCTCATTCAGAGCCATACAGCAACATTGACAGCGTGAATTCCACGCTGTCAATGTTGCCGGTCATAGCAGCCCATAGGTGTGAGCTCATTCTGAGTGCATGGTGTGAAGAGCGCGTTCAAATTTGGCATCCGGTGAATACCTTCTATAGGCGGTAGCAGGCTCAGGACGCAGTTCCAGCATTGTGGAAGGCACTCCTTGCCTTCCGTCGTGCATTGGCTAAGCTGGCTCCGCAAACCGCCCAGGCGTTGTTGAGGCTGGGTAGCTCACGCTGGAGCCAGGGTTCGTACTGAATTCTTAACCTGTCGTCGATGTAATCCAGTTTGACGGCAAACTTGGAACTTTAGGAAAAAATTAAAGACGGTTTACAACTCCTTGAAATGCCGTATTAGAGCGCAGCTCTTGAGGAGGAGGAGGGGAGGGTATGAAGAGGAGATAAGCCCCTCCTTCCAGGTCTCCTCGTCTTCTTCCTCTCTCCACCTCCTCTCATTCTCCTCCCTCGTCCTTCCCCTCCCTGCCTCCCCCTCGTAACGTCACTCGTAAAGGTGACATTCACGAGTGACCGTGACGTCACGTGTGAAGTCATTATAGAGAACGTCCAATGATGCAACGCGCTGGTCACGAGTGACGTGCATGTTGCATTATGGGATGTTTCCCATAATGCAACGTGCGGGATTCTCGTTACGTCGTGTGCGACGTCATTGTGGGAAACATCCCATAATCCAACGTGCGGGTCACCAGTGAGACCCGCACGTTGCATTATAGGACGTTTCCCATAATGCAACACGCGGTTACGTTGACGGCAACGACGACGCCGCTCAAGCTGGAAACGGGTGTCTAAGAGCTGCATTCTAAAATTGGTTGGTTACCTTGAAAGAATCGTAGGACTTCACGGGCGACTGGGCAGAAGCTCTGTGACGGTCGGGGAAGCTGGTGAAATGACTATCCCGCATTCTGATAAAATATAGGATTGGAAAGCGATGAACTTTGTAGGCATCCCACATGAAGTTTGTGCTCTTGCTGTGCCTTGTCGTCAGTAGAACATTCCTATAACGAATTGAATTTGCACGTAATGGCCGCCACAATTCTAAAAGTCTGTCTTTCTCGTCCTACAGGCGGTGAGGAGTGGCCGAAACGTGCCGTTGCAAGCGTTCTATAACGAGTTTGTTCTTCACAAGCGTAACAAGCAGGACGTAGACGCTGGAAACGGTAAGCGGCATTTACTTCTCTATGGGGATGATTCTCGTCACCTAACTTTAGTTTGGAAAGACGTCCAGATAGTTTGCCCAAAGTACCCTCCAGGGTTCCCCAAACTCCGAATTCTTCGACTGTCCCCGCCCCAAACTAGAGTGTTCTTATAGCTTAAGCACTATTAACACATGAAATTCTTCTCTACGAAACTGACCAATCGTAAAATTTTGTCTGCTCGTCGGTGCATTTTTTGCTAAATTTAGCAGGGATAGTAAATTGGTGTTTAGGTCACGTGACGTCAGTTTCCCCGTATTAGATTTTTTTTCAAAATGAGAAAGGCGACAACGTGGCTGTTACGCACTTTGTATATATCAATGTACACATCGCAACACTGTTAGCGCGAACACGACATCGGCGCATTTTCGCATTTTGCTTCTAAATAATATTTGCGAGCACGAAATTTTATCGCTTACATGAAAGAACTAAATGAGCTCTTTCCGTATCAATAATAACTTGGATGACATCCCTTGGTTTCAAAGAGCAAAGCTGGAAAAACCGGCGATCGCTTGTTCGCGCTAACAGTGTCGCGCTCTGTACATGACTTCATAAATTGCATTTTACACTTTTGACTCTATGTATGCTGTGCCCTATGCTGTTCCATATTCTAGTGAATAGTGTATTCAGTTCAAGGAACTTTCAGTTCAGTGAACTATTTCCTTGGGTCCCTTAAAGTTCGCTCAATTGAAGCTTACTGTATCTGAATTGGGGTATCAAGGTGCACCCGTATCGAAACCGCATCTTCGGACTCCATATCCAGTTTGCATACACTGTCAGTATTTGAACTACATTTTTAGCCTGTATTCATACTTTATACCAGGGACTTATCTGTGTCCAAATGCTATCCTTAGACTTTCGTCTCATCTATATCCTTAGGCTATTCGTTGCAAATTTGCATCTTCAGATTGCATTCCTATCTGTGCCACATCCTCGGGCTGCACATGTATCCAACGAGCCGCATGCCCAGGCTGTTTTGGTGTCCTGACCGCATTATGGGACGTTATCCGAAACGCGTCGAGGCACTATTTGTATCCGAACCATATCCTCCGACTGTGCATTTTGTGTCCAGACTGCATCTTCGGGGCGTTTGTGTCCAAACCTCACCTTCGAACTGTATTCGAATTCAAATACAGTCTCGAGTGGTAACGTTTCGCGAGAGTGCTCTAAAGTCACCCCTCGTGCAGCAGGCGCAAGGCTGGTTATGTGACAATGCGGACAGTTAGAATGCCACCCGCGCTTTGGCATCGCCAGCCTTGTGCCTGCTGCACGAGTGGTAACTTTACTGCACTCCCGCAGTTCACACGCCCGGTATCCTGGGATGTAACTGCAGAGCGTAAGGTCAAAGTCCGTGTCCACCAACATGAGGTCAGCACGGATACCCAATCACATTTTGTGCTTACCCACCGAAACATGGCCCACTCCACTTTTTTATGAATTTCGGGCAGCAGGGGGATGGGCGATGACTTGGGATATTACGGTAGTAATGTACAATCCAATTACTGAAAGAAAGTTTTAGCACGACAGTGAAGATTTTTGAATGCTTTAGCAAAAGAAGTGCGGGAACATTGTGAAACCCAATCCTTGAACTCCGCACAAGCCCCTGTTTGTTTCTTTCCTTTTTTTTTTTTTGTGTGTGAGAGAGTGCTTTTTTCTGTTCCAGATCTCTTCATGAAGCTTTCGGACGAAACAATCCTGGACATCTTCAAGTGGCTCCCCAAGCCGGTGCTCGCCAGTTGCGGCCGAGTCTGCAGGCGGTGGTCCCACCTGGCGTGAGTGCTTCTTACACCACCCGGTGCTCTGGGATCGACACTTGGCCGGCATGAGAACTTCCCCCAAAAAGAAACGTTTTAGGGGCGAAGCTCCTTAGGGGCTAGCCATGTCCGTATGTCCGTCCGCCGTAGGCCGGCGTCGGGTGCTCGTGCTTCTGCTCGTGAAATCACGTGCTCGTGAGCACATGCTCACGTGCTCGTGTAGGGCAAAAAAAAAAATTGAAAAAAAATATGAAAAAAGAAAAAGAAGAAAAAAAAGAGTAGGGGGTTCTGAGATGCCATCCCATCTGTCTGCTTAAAAAAAAGAAAAAGAAGAAAACCACACATTCTCCTACTGACATGAATGAAAAGGCTCGGCATGCTGCGGCTCGGCGTCTACGCAGACAAGCACCACCAGAGCTTCGCCCCAAGCAACATCATTCACCATGTGGAGATGCAGTCAATTTTTTTCTTCGCAGGCCTCTTTGCTTTTTTTGCTTGGTTTTATTAATCAAATGAGACCTGGTAGGCTTGGAAATGATAAAATGTTTTTGTCTTACATGCTACTTTTTATTTTTGTGCATTCTTTGTCCTTGTGTGCTCTTTGTTCCTCGGAGGAAACACCAAGGCCTTTTTGTGCATGCCTTGAGCTACTCCCAGGTACTAGTAACTAAGTGGACTACCTTTAATTGTGGCTCTTGTGCTGCAATATATTTTTACTTAATGTGAGACATAGATTTGCCATGCCTTTTTGTCATGAGGGGTTTCATGTCTTCAGAGTTTCTTTAATGAAATACCCTAATAAAGGTTGTTTTTTTTTCCTCTTTTTTTGTTGGAAGAAATCCGGGGTTAATCGGAGAGTACTTTCATGACATTCACTGTTTATCGGAGTTTCATTTTGACGTCCTAACACGTCAAGATCGGGAATAGAAAGAAATATCCAAACACAAAAGCACATAAAATAAACACATCAAAGTATATAATTCTGCATAGTATCTACTTAGTGTTTGTGGGGTCTTAAGTTTCATTGATGCTGAAACAGTGTGTCATCCTCCCTGTAAGAGGCCGAGAGTGTGTGCTTAAAACTGGAATGCTAGTCTTGTACATTTCCATACTTCACTGATTTTTGTCCTTCCCCAGAAATGCAGTAATGTTCAGCAGGTGTCCTGAACGGACGCTTGTCAATTACCCGACGTCGGAAAGAAGACCAAGAGTATTTGTCAGTCCGTAATTTTAGGAAGACAAACGTGAGATATCCAAAGGTTTTCGTTAGTCATCGTTATCTCGAGTGGCAGAGTTTTTCTGATAAATTTTATGACAACATTTTACTGTCGAGGTCCTGAGCTATGGGACAGCATATGAGAAAAAGAGTCTAAAGAGCAGGAGCGAACGATTGAGTCTGGTTTCAATCTTGGCCGCAATCGGACGAGTGTGGGCTCTTTTAAGGTGAATGTCTATGAACATTTATCTCATAGTACAGACCCCAGCGACCTGTCATGAATTCTTGCACGTTGTGGATCTTCTCGGCAAGAAGTATCGGTTAAATAGTTAACAAATACATTTAGGATAAATGAGCCTAGCTGGCCTTTTACTTGGAGGCCACACTCTCATCTTTGATTTTGTAGTTGGCTGTGTTTGTAGTAGCAGCCTTTTAAGGGGGGACACTACCCAGAAAAAACAATTTCTGCAAAAAAACGTTTATTTTGAAAAATGTCATATTTACATCCACCAACATCTAGAGGTTATTCCCAGAAAGTTTCATTAGATTGTACTGCATAGTTAATTTTTTATAAATTATTTTCGGTCCACCAACGCTAAAGAAAAGATAGAGGTTGGAGCACTTTGAACGCATTTTTTTCCATTCCACTTTCTGGCATAAATTTCACTTTAGGAAAACTATCGTTTTGTTATTACATAACTTGGATTCATTTTATGAGTTTTTCTGGGGTAAAATTTTAAGGAGAAGATAACTATGAGCTTGTATTTTTTATTTTTGTCATTTTTCACGCTCAAAAACAAACATTTTGGACAAAGGATGGAAATCTGTATTTGTGTTTATGTGGCTTTTTTGTCATGAAAGATGGTAGAATATAGAAATATAGCTCCATATTTATCTGCTCTGAACTGTCCTAATGCAATATAACACATGAAAACGACAAATTTATAAGTAATTTCAAAACGGTAGTTTTCCTACGCACGCACGCCCACTTTCATCTTTGAACGCTTGCAGTTTTTTTTTGTACTTCACCCAGGTTAACGAAATTTGGCAGAAATGTTTTTAACATCAAGAGAAACAAGCCCTGTAAATATAATTTAAATCAGACAAGTGGTTCAAAAATTTACTTTTTTGGGTAGTGTCCCCCCTTAAACCAGTTCTAGTACCACATATATTTACGGAGTCGCGTGTTTGCTAACAGAGTGCGATATATAACTCTGTTTGGCTCAGTAGCATTTTGCGCCACAAGACTCTTATTCACCGACAGCCAAACTGGCCCTGGAAGACTCAATATTTGTACCACGTTTCAAGTCGGAGAACAGATGTATTTCGCATTTCAAAACGCGCGTGTCCCGTACACTTACTGGTGGACTTGTCACGAGTTGCTCGTCATCAGTGCCCCTGGCTAGCACTTTCGGAAGCAAGGGCGATTGGACACCACACATTACTAGTTGCACTAACCGCACATAACCACTTCACCGGGTGTGCTCCGTTCCTATGTTGCAACATGACCGGACGTGTCAAAACAAGTGACCCACCAGATCGTCCGTGAAGCAATCACGCGCTTGCGATGCTTTGACCACTCCCAAAGAAATTGTCCACTACGCCGACCGCCCGCAGGTTCGACGAAAGCCTCTGGCGGAGACTGGACCTGGCCAAGAGGTACCTGAATCCCGGCGTCCTCAGGCTCGTGCTGAGCCGCGGCGTGGTCGTTCTCAAGTTGGCTATGTCCGAGGTGAGCTGCCGGTCGTCCTCTGATGCGCTGGACCCGCCGAACAAGCTGCGCTTGAAGTATAGGCCCTTCATTCGCCAAGCTTCTTGTGGACGACGGGGTTTTCTTGCGGTGCGAAACAATGCTGGGTTAATTTATAAAGGCAAGGTACCGGCCCGGCATATTATTGTGAGGTTTGCATAACCTAGGGCCACAACATGATTTGGGTCCTTGTGCTAGTGTCAGCACTTCATTCCTCAATTTTCTTATGGGCACCGCCATCTTGGCACTCAGGCGCAACCGGGTGCAGTCTGCGATCATTGTGATCCGGAAGTGGTGCTTCCCGAGCCTTAGCTCCGGCGTCGGGAAACCGGGCGATATTGTTTTCCTGCTTCGCAGGCTGCTCCCAGCATTTCCGGAGGACAGGACATCTTCCTATGCATTCAGTGACTTTTTTTTTTTGCACGCAGGTACGTCAAGCGCATTTTTTGTCTTAACGCAGAATGCGTTTTGTCAGCCGATTTTCATGGAGAGCAGCAGCCGGCTGTAACGAAAAGTTTACTAGGAAAAGCGTTACGCCCAAGGAATTCATACAAAAAGACGAGTCCCCGGCAGGATTTGCACTCCCCGCCTTGAGGTAGCGGGTCGAGCGCTTTGTCTGCCGAGCTGTCCAGGGTCAGAAGCTGCTAGCACGCTAGAAGGAGTTCACTGGTGTAATCGCTTGCATGTGGCCTTCCCATCATGCTGCACCATCTCAGAAATGAGAGCGGCTCTTCGGTAGGCTGTGCTTTTTCGGAACCCTTTTCCTCTTCCCCGGAGGTCCTATCGCACGTTCCGTGTATAATTTTTCTTTTTCTCGCATTTGCTCGTTCTTCCCTGCTTTGTGCTGGCAGCGAATCGGGACCAAACGCTCAAATTTGCGGCTTGGTTTCTAGCCCTCATTTTTCCACATTCTCCGTACTTCTCACATGTGCAGGTGAAGGGGCCACTGTTCGACGGCGACACTCCGCTCTGCCATCCCGTCGACAGCAGGTAGGTGCCACGTCTGGGCCCGAGCGTCGGAAGTTGTCTCCGAAAGACGGTTTGTGTGCGAGTGTGGCCGGTCACATTGTGCCCGTTTGTGACCGCTTACGATGGGAGAACGCCAGGCACGTAGCCAGGGAGGGGGGGGGGGGCGGGCCCCCCCCCCCCTCAAAATCTTCCATTTTGCTGGGACTTCCTCTCCCCCCTCCCCCTCACACAGCATTTTTTCATGGGAGGGCCCCCCCCCCCTGAAACAAAATCCTGGCTACGTGCCTGGAGAACGCGCTTGCAAACTTGCACGACCTGCCTGCTAGCCTTGGAGGAAAAACAAAGTGTTCTCGAAAGCCAATTGTGTATAAAGAAATCTTTTTTACTAATGAACCAATAATTTGATTGTAACTAAACTTTTTTCAGGTGTTTTTAGGTAATGCATTTATCATAATAAAGTTTAACAAGCGTTGGTTTAAAAAACAAAAAGAAATTGGCCTTAACAAACCTGTTTTGTTTTTTTTTTGTTTTGTTTTTCGCACAAGGAGGAAAACGATAAAGACTGTTTGGTAGACGCCGTCGCTCACGGATGGGGCGACATAGGAGATCCAAGCACATATGGTACAGTCTGCGAGTGGTGGCCATCTTCCTTTCTCTGCATGGGAAATGACTTTTTTTTTCTTTTTAGGCCTGACCTTTTTTCCCTGATACCTACCGTCATAAAATTTAAGTGTGATAAAATGCACCACCTAAAGACACCTTTGCCAAAGATTTCAATGCGCTCCGTCCATTGGTTTATTCGTATGACTTTTTCTACGCCCGGGTGCACCCTGTAGATTGGAGGTGTTTCCATATGCCGTTCACCCCTTAAGCCGACTGGGATGAGAGCTACGGGCTTGCCGGACCAGTCTGCCGCCTTCCTTGTCATCTTTAGTAAGTGTGATCAAAAGGATCACATAAGTGTCATCACATGAGAGTGATCATGTGACTAAAGAGAGACATTTGACTGGTCCAACAAGCACATACTAGCCCCCACTGCACCGTCGGCTTAGGTGCGGCACCGGCGTACCTGTGTGTTTTTTTTGTCGTTGGCAGTTGCAAGCTGTCCCAACATAGGGTATCGCACTCAAAGCACCAATGTGAGAGTCTCGCTTTCACAGACCTGGAAAGGGGGTCGGAGAAAGCGGCACGCTTTCGAGCGATTTCGGGGCATCATTGTTTCGTCGTTCCGGTCCTTGCGGCTGCCAGGTTCAGCAAGCTGCAGTACCTGGACCTGAGCATGGCCTCGATTCCCACCGAGACCCTGGCACAGCTGCTGTCGACCTGTTCGCAGCTGAAGAAGCTCAGCCTGGAACACTGCACCCTCAGCGACCAAATCTGCAGGTCAGGCCGAAAAAGCCGGCGGCGGCGTTTTTTTAGGGGGTGTAGTCAAGTTTTCGTGGGTCCTGCGGTGACTGCTTTGTTGCCTGCATTGTGCAGGCAGAAGGGAAGGCCTGTCCTCTTTTTCACTTACTGTTTTCTGTTTTCTGACTTGATTTACAGCATGTAAACTAAAGCTTTCAAAGCACTTTGGATGGCCCGCAAAAATCGGTTTCTCAACGTATCGCGCTGCGATTTACTACAGAGGTGCAATCGGGTGTTCGAAGTCTGTAGAAAAACAAAATCGAAAAATGAACTTGTATGGTTCGAAAGAAGAACAAAAATTGACTGAATCCTGTTCTGGGAAATCTACGCCGCCACTTCACGGACGATGTACGCTTAGCAAGAAGTGCTGCCAACAGATGGCGTACACTGCGTCGAGGGAGTGCCGGACGATTCGGGTTCTTTTGCAGGATCGTCTGCTATCATAACGCCATGCTTGCATCGTCTGCGAAGTGGCGGCATAGATTGCCCAGGACAGGTTTCTGTTGTTTTTTTTTCCTCTTTTGAACAAGGTAAGTTCATTCCTTGACTTTTTTCATGGTAAGCTTCCGCCACCTGCTTGACCTCTGTAGTAAATCGGAGCAGGATATGTTGAGGACACCGACTTTTGCAAGCCGTCTAGGTTGCCTTGAAAGTGTCGGTTTACATGCTGTAGAAGTGTGGCGTGTTTGAGGTTCACAATTTTTAGTTGTAATTGAGCTTTTTAGGCGGAAATATATAGAACCGTAATTATTGCATTGTGCGGGAAGTTAGCGAGCCCCAGCGAACGTCTGGTGTATCTGTTGTAGGCGAGAATTTTAGACGGTGCAGTGACGTTGTTAGGCTGGAGTCTTTAATCTGCATCGTGCAGTAGCGGTGCATGACAGCACGCCGGTACGATGCCCTTCTAGGTTGTAACAGACAGAGGCGTTCTGGTGGTAAATTGTGTCGTCGCGAGTTGGAAGGCACATCGTCCTTTTGTTCATTCTTTTGATTTCAAACCAATGGTCGTTGCCCACCGACTTTCATCACGACGGAGGCGAAGCTCAGAGTGGACTCTCCTTTGCGTAACAACGAGCAGTAGGGGTTGGTCTTCCCGGTTGGAAACCGTCTGTCTCTCGCAGTCTACTTGCAGGCAACCCTGACCTCGAGTGCCTTAACATGGCCATGAGCAAGGGCTTCACTTCGGAAGGTTTGCTACACATTGCCAAGGGCTGCAGACGGTACGTCCGTGCATGTCTTCGTCCTTCTTGTTAATGTTCCGCGTGCACTTTGTGTGCCTTTGGTCGATTGATTGTATCGGTTTGAATGGTGCAAGGCCCAAATTTGGCCAGAGAGCGCCAATGATGTAGGAAGAGAAGAAAATGATTATGCAGGTAATTGCTAATGGCTGTGCTGTTACGGGAGACCCTATTATTCTTGAGGCACAAAAATGGCAACAAAAAAGTTATTTTTTAAAAAATAGCATGTATTGTAAGTACCACACTCAGGAAGTGCAGATTGTTAGCAATAGCGGTCTGCACCATACTTTGTGCTCTGCTTTGCACAATGCTTCATCAATGTGTCAAAGCCTTTAGCCTTCATTTGACTACCACTCTAAGGTGACGTGATGGACATGTGAGCTTTTCAGGCAGAAAAGATCAAATATTTCACTGTGAAGACTGGTGGCATTCCTTCTCCTGTCTTGGGAATGTCTAGCCATACAGCGGTGTCATCGCCCTTCGAGTGGTTGCACGTTTTACAGCAAAGCTGTTATAAGCTAGGGTCTGGGGGAAAATGCATCCTCACTTGTCAACAAGAAACTCCCCATTGGTTGTGGCAAGTATGAATAAATAAAAATAAAAAGAGGGGCCAACCAGCGTGAGTCAACCTTTCTTAACATTATTAGATAGTGAGGTCCTGATCCCTCGTCATCATCTCTTCGTATCGTCCTAGATGTCGTCCTCTATGCATTTTCCTCTAGGTCATCCATGAAGTCGTCCTAGACATCGTCCTCTAGGTATCATAGTCGAGGTTCACGTGAAGTGGATGGGCTCTACCATTTTTTTTTTTTTTTAATCTCTAAAGAAGGTTGTGTTTCTTTATGTGATGCTACCATTTTAACGAGTGTAGCCTCCCAGCCTTTTTTTTAAAGCATGAAATGCCTTTTATCGCTACCCCCCAATCCCAAACTTTTGTTTGTCTGTCCGGCGCCCGCATTTTCTGCCAAATTTTAGCGGGAAAAGTGGCATCATGTGACCTATATACACCTTGGGGAATTTGACGGCTTGTGAACTATACACAAATTCAGTTGTCTGCTGAAGTTAGTGGGAAAGCATGTCTTGCGACCTATACACCAATCCAATTTCCCTGCTAAATTTAGCAGGAAAATATGTCACATGGCACACGAATTCCCTCACCAATCTTATGATGCCTTTTATGCATGTAAGACTTAGTAATAAAGGTCACTGACTTCTTTTTCTGCAGACTGACTGCCTGGAATCTAGCGTGGACAGAAATGAACCATGAGAAGGTTACTGTTCTTGTGGAAAATGTGACGCCCGACATGCGAGAACTCAACATTTCTGGCTGCAGGGGTGCTCTGTCTGATGCTCGTGAGTGTTTACTTTCTTTTCTTGCTGTTATTTGGAGGGGCAGCGTGTCGTGAAAAGAGGTGTGATTATATTCTAAATCTACGGCTCCAAGGTGTCTACTAACAGACGAAACCTAGAATATATTTTTTGTATTCACAATTTCTATTTTTGTTTGTAATACCGAAGCATCACCTTTTCGTAGGCCTATGAACGAGTCTAATATCGTAAAAATAAGCTTTTTTTAAAGCTCGATGCTCTTTTTAACGGAAGCCCCTGAACCCAAGTTGTTGTTCGTGCAAGCATTTTTTTTTTTATTTGAGAGGGACACCTTTTTTTTCTGCCACAAACTGTTCCTTGAGAATATGTATTAGTTATACTCTATCAATATTATTTCATTTCAAAATTTGTACAAGTTTGTTAGACATTCTTGAGAAAGCCCGGGGACTGTTGCATTGAGTTGCAGATGTGGTTATGGTGAATACCCTTGACCTCCCATGCTGCTTAAAGGGGCGATGCAACAATTTTTGTACTTTGCGCAAATACCGCTTTGAACGGATCCCTGATGTTAATGACCTGTGAAATACCCGTTCGTTTTTCACCACGCGCTATTGAAGTCGTAGAAAAAAAAATAAAAAAAACGAGCAGAGTTCACCCCCTCAACTTGCAGCCAGAACAAGCGGCCACGTGATCTGGAGTCGATTATATGCCGCCAATGTTTATCATAGCCATGCGCTGGGGTTGACAAGGCACAGGACACGCGCTGCGTTCCAGACATTGTTATGGTTCGGCTGTTTTCGTCATTGCAGCGATTGGACACGGGACACTACCCGAATGCTTCTCGAGCTATCGATTGTCACGAGCCCAAATCGAGTGCCCACGCAATGCTCGGGTCCAATCTATGAACCGCATTCAAGTATCGTCACTGGGCGGTACTGCTACCGCCCAGTTACGTCATCAGGTTTTGCGAAGGAGAGATTGAATGAAAACGCTCGGTTTTGTCCTCGAAATTACAGCGCAACAAAGGAGTTTCTTGGTCAGTGGCGTTGCGTGCGAGTATCCTTGAGTCCCACTAGTGCCAGTAAGCTCGTGTAAAGTGGAAAACATTCCAATTGAATATCGTTGCACCGCCCCTTTAATGACAGCATTACTAATGACGATAAAACGGCAATGGTGGGGGGGGGGGGGGCTGGCATAGGTTTACCGTTACCTTACGCTGCCCCGAGACTGGGCAGAGGGCGCCGAGAATCCAAAGTGGAAGAGGAAGGAAAGGAGTGACAGTAGGCAACGCCTCTTTTTGAGACATTGCCTCGGAAAATGCTCAATACCAATTTTCCAGTTTACCGTTCACCGTGGAAAACGGTAGCTAGCAATACTACTAGTTGTCTCCCGATATGTACTACTGTTTCTGTTTTCGTTTGTTTCTGTTTTTGTTTCTGCTTGTCCCATATCCTCGCTCCCCCTCTCCTCCCAGACGTGCAGAGGCTTGTGGCGCAGTGTCCCGGCTTGACCGTGCTCGACATCAGCGATGCCATTAACGTGACGAGCGACGTTATAGAGGCCGTGGCCGGCGGACTGCGCGATCTCAAAAGGCTCGGGGTCAGCCGATGCTACAAGATCAAGCCCGCCACTTACCTGTGAGATATTTTTTAGTGCAATGTGCATTTTACCGAAAGCGAACTCAAAGATTTGCGTTTCGTCGCCGTGGTCGTAGCCGTACCAGGCCATCACGAGCTACATTTAGTTGGCTAATTTCCCGCTAAATCTAGTAGAATGCCACTATGGGTCACGTGGTTCGTGCCACTACGAGTTGTGTGGTCGGGTGACCATTTAACCTGTGCCAGGCCACGTGACATGTCATTGTGGTGTCACGTGACGTCGCTATGCGAAGTCACATGGTCACGGTGTCGGCAATGTTACTGCACTCATTAACGTTGTGTGTCAAGTCGCAGTGTAACGTGACCACATCGCATGACGTCTGGTCATGTGGTATCAGACCACCCAGGTCTGCATTCGGGGTATTTCTGCGAGGACTTTCAAAAATTCCTAAAAATGGAGCACATGAGAAAGAAAGAAACTCATTTCGGAAACAAACTGCCAGTCACAGCGGACGTTGGGGGTTGCAGAAACATATGCCAGTTAGAAAAATAATTACCTAGAAGTTACTCACTACCTTTTTAATTGGTGAAAGTAAACATACTGGTTCCAATTGAAAGCTTGCTGGGCGTCAGTGTGACTGATTCGGGGATTTTCGATGACGCTCGGCAAGTTTCATATTCGGACCATATGTGTATTTTCACTAATTGAAAAGTTAATTAATAACTTTGAGCAATTATTTTGCTAATTAGTATGTTTTTTTTTTTGCAATTTTTAAATCAATCACAATTTTCTCACAGTTTTCTTTTTTCTTTAATGCGAAAGCATTAACTGTCTCATGGAGCGAGCTGACGTCATCAGTTGGAAGCGCGAAAATTGCAGATAGTTTCCGCGCGCCTTCCGTTCCATTGGCTGGCGCGCAGTCAACGGAGCTCCCATTGGCCGCTGCGCCATGGCCTCCGAGATCCCGAAGCGCGCGCAAGCTAGTATGCAGCAGACGACAAAGGAAGCGGACAAGCAGACAACAAAGGCAGTGGACGAGTTGTGAATTTAGTTGTGAATTTTTGAAAGTCCACAGAAATACCTGGTATGTCAATATAATGCATTCTGCATATGGGATGTTTGGGTGGTTGGTAAAAGGAGTGCCAGGAGAAGTAGTACTCGGACAGGAATACATGTCTGGTGGCAACGAGTGCAGTGTGACCTGTGTGGTAAACCCTCACAATAAACTTTATATATATATATATATATATATATATATATAAAAAGCTTTTTTTTTTTTTGCTCTATATAGGACCTTCATTATGTAAATCAGTACCTCGAATTCATGTAACACCTCTTGCTTCATTGTTTCCATATTTTTGCCATATATCTGCTTTTGTCTGTAAGTAGATTCACCAAACAGGGTTCCTGTTTTTCGGCACTTTTTCCTACAAGGTGCACTTATTTCGTTCTGATAAAACCAAAGTCCTAAATTATTTTTTTTTCCCACTTTGCAATTTAATTTTTGCCACACAGGTGTCTAGTACCAATATTTATTGGCAAATACTAGAAACCTAAAACCTTGCTAGCACCTTACTACAGGTAATATATCTATGCGGTGCCAGAAATGGATGGCTAGGTGGCACAATTGCTGCCGCCCTGTTCAAATGGACCATCCATTCATTTTGATAACTCTTTGGCTAGGACCCTGAACAAGATGGAGTCGCTGAGGCATCTAGCGGTCTTTGGGGTGCTGGCCGACTGCGCGCTGGTAACCCTGCGGAAGGGGCTTCCCCGCGTCGAGATCAACAAGGAGCTCTTCTCCACCGTTGCCAGACCGACCATTGGGATCAGCAGGAGGTCAAGCATTTGGGGCCTCAAAGTCAGAGACTGACCTCGGCTCCGTCTAGGAACCTTAGAAATTTACGTCGGAAGAGTCTTCTCGTAGGCCTCTTTAGACAGTGCAAGTCAGTCTCCAAGAGTATCATGTCATTGACTATTGGGGAAGTGTATTTATCTATGGTGCTTAGGTTTGGCATTTGGAAACGATAGACAAGCATGGCTAAGCAAATTCCTTGCTTGGCCATGCTTGTTTTGTGGCGACATCTTGCAGTTGACGTGGGCAAAGAGACAATGCTTGACCTATGGGAGCAGCTTGGTTGAGTTTGAGTAGTTTTCTTGTTTTAATATAAAACTCGCAAAACCAAAACTTGTGTGCTGTTTGTATAAAGAGAGTGCAAGTTGAATGGTTGTCTGTGCCATTGTCTGTTTTCAAGTTGTGACCACAGGGTGATTGACGAGGAATCTTTTTGTACCCTGCATTCAGGTGTGGTCGTCTTTTAAAGTTTCTAATCGAAAAGAAACTTTTCATGCGTGTATGTTACATTGGAAAACTGCCTGCACTGTCTGCTCAAAGCCTAACAGCAGACTCTTCATGACTCACTGCCACCAATCTTGCCGTCAAGAACGGCATTTTTGGAATAACTTGTTCTCGTCCCTTTTTTTCTACTCTTTTGTTGTTTTTTGTTCAACGTTTGTTTATAATGCTCTTCTGTTCCAACCTACAGTGACTTAAACAGTGTACAGGTGGTATCATACTGTAAGTACGATTCACAGAAAAAGTTGTTTGAAATAAACGGCTGCAAATGTTCCTCGTGTTTTCCGTGCTTCTTTTTCTGTTAATAGATTATATAAAGTTCCGCAGATATGGCTGCTTATTGCACACGCATGTGTTGTAATTTATAAATGTGACGTGAAAACCCTTCGGCGATCAAGTTTTTCCGAGTTTCGTGTTGCGCAAGGGGTTGCGCCGAGCAGACGACAGCGCAACAGCAACAGTTGCCATGCCAACTCCCACAGTACCGTAAACGCCAAAAAAAATATAAGAAAGCATCATCATATTTTAATTATGAAATGACAAACTGACATTGACAAAAGAAAGAAAAAGTTATCAATCGTTTTTAAAAGATAAAACTCTGATAGCGGCTACACTAATGACTTTCTCGCTTCGCTGGCTTCTGGGATTTTTGCCCCCGGAGGCGGCGACGCGTGGCGCCTCCGAGCGTCGGTTGCTGGGACGACAGCGGGCAAAATGGCTGAGGTTCGTACCCATTATTTACTAACTAATTCTTACAGTTTATCGTGATTTTTCTGTCACTTGTGGTCGGAATCGTCCCATTCTAGAAATTCGAACGGTCAGCGTAGATGTTGCGAAACCGTTCCACGGCGGTGAGCCCGAGCGCGAAGCTGCGCTTGCCGCGTTATCGCGCGCCTTTTTTTGTTTTTGTCTAGCTTGTCACTAGGGTTGGTCCCCGAAACATTGACCGAATTTGAAACCTCACCGTCGACTCAAAATCCCGCCGCTGCGCTCCGAAGTCGTTTTGTGTCAACTTCGCTTTTCCGACTGCCAGTAGCCCTGTTCCTAGGGCGGGCTCTATCCGTGAAGACTTCTCAAACGCGTTGACAAGCGCGCGCTTCGCGATGTCAACATCCAGTTTTGTTTGTGGAGCTTCACTTGTCATTTCAAGTTCACGGTGGGTTCAATATTGCCCATGCTGGGTCAGCACTGCTCCCCGATAGTGTCACGGCATCCTAAACTTCCGACGCCTGCCCTTGGGAACGTAAAAACGGGCGATAACGCGTTCGCCGTGTTTCTCGCGACGTGATAACCACACTTCCATGGCTCGTGAGTGTGTGGTGCTTTTATATCGAAACGAAGCAATGATCGTCGCAAATACTTAGATATCGGCTGCTATCTACGCGCATTGGCGCCCGTCGCTGAAAGTGAAGCTGGCTGATAGAGGAATGTTTGAAGTTCAAATCGGATATCAATCGCGCAGATTCATAGAAGCTGATATTTGTTTCTCTACGCGAAGTGCTTTCGTGCTTGGTTACCTTCCTGTGGTGTAATATCTGTCTCAGTTTGGCTGGCGGAATCGGGAAGGGAACTGATTACAGTTACATGTTGGTTATCTGGCAGCAAATAAACCAACCTTTTTTGCGTATACTGGCAACGTTTACTAGTTTGGAATTAATGTCTAGAAGCGCTTTTCTGGTCTGCTTCATTTGGCTGAAGTATTCTCCGTGGAGGGAATACCGCTCAACTCTAAACTCTGTTTCACTTTACGATGGGCCACAGCGGTTGCTGCGAGCCATTCCAGCACTGTGAACAACTTGCGCGACTATGTGTCCTGCATGTTGCTGTGCCTCTCCCCAAGGTCATGTGACACTCGCACAGCTCCAGTGGCTCATAGCATCTGCTGTGGTCCATTGTAAGGTTGGACGGAGTGTTGGCACCGAGATGTTTCGGTGGAGCCCTCTTATTGGTTTCTGTCCGTAATGTCACAACCTTTATTTGCTTCACCGTGAGGTCGCAAGTTGTGATCTCGGTTACTTCTCATTAGGGTTCCGTGTCTTCGGATAAATCTGAAAAACTCGGAAGAACGCCTGCCGGTAAAATTTTCCTCAATTTAGCTTTATCCGATAAACTAAGAATTTCAATGTACCAATGCCAGAAGAAGAAAAATACGAAAAAGAAAAAGACGGTATTTTAGGTTTGGTCAGTTATCCTGAGAAAATGCCACCCCAGTTTTCTTTAAAATATTGGGCCATTGACAAAGGGAATCTTACCGCTCATCTCCTCAAGGTTCGTTCAGAACAATGGGTCATTGTTCTTTTGGGTCATGACAAAGGCCACTTCCGGTTTTCGTAACACTGAAAGCTGTGAATCATAGAGATTTCATGGAAGGGGGAAGAAGAGGTGGGCAGTTGAAGCTTCTATATTACATCCTGTACCACCACCCTGCGCAGCCACAGGGTAGGTTAATGGATGGGATGGGATGATTACCAGCATCCCAGAAAGTACCTCTAGGAGTTTATTGATTTTAAGGTATCGACATTTATCGAAGCAACATTTGTTTGCAATTTTGCCGCGAAACAAATTAGTATTGCCGATGGCAATGGCACCAACCTCAAATCCAGCTGAAGAATTAATAATTGATTCAAGCTCATTCTCTTTAATCTAGTGTACATTTACACCCCAATATTTTTATTTATTTATAAAAAATAAAAAGCACTGCAAAATTTAGCTTCGAATTTCGAAGAATTGGGAATGGAACAAATATAAACTTCACTAAACTTTGAATTTTCAGCAAAAAATAAACTCCGAAAACATGAAATCCTACTCATCTTTAAGTTTCGAACAACAAGTTCTGTGGAGAGTGTTAGAAACACAGTGGAAGCTTGCAGTCATCACATTCTCAAACAAACACCGTCTGAGTAAGTGTTTGACCAACCATGGACAGCCAACCACAGCGACACTTGCATCGTTAATAACTGCATTTGGGGGGGGGGGGGCATAACTTGTCAGCAAGAAACGAAAGACCATAAAGTAAGAAGCGAACTCCTACGACAGTCGCACTCAAAACCAACAGACTTGTTTTTTCGGAGAAAAGAGAATCTGTCGGGCATCGGCTTTCCCGACAGATGTCCCTAGCGTACATTCATTTCCTCAAACGGTTCTTGACCGATTGGAACGTCCGTCTTTGCAGCCCAACCCAGGCGACCCGTCGGCAGGTAAGTCCTCTTCCGACAGTCCGCCGAGGAGTGCCCAAAGTGCCGAGAACCGAGAACGTGTTTCGAACAACATCTCAGACAGCGACCAAGACTTTGACCCATCTGCGGAGATGCTCGTCGATGAGTACGACGACGAGAAGACGCTCGACGAAGAGGAAGCCCTGGAGAGCGACGCCAGTGACGACGAGCTGAACACCCTCCAGAAGGTGGGGCCCGCTTTCGTGCCTCGTCTGCAAGGTTTGCCCCGGCACTACAACCCGGAACGAGTAAAGAATATATAAAAGGCAAAACAAGAGTGATAGACGTTCGCGATTAAAACATGAGCTTCTCCCAGTGGCGTGGCGAGAGCAGAAGGACGTTTTCCCGCACGCCTAAAGTTCCGCGATTTAACATGACGGTGTCCGCAAAGAAAAGATCTTTCAGAATAAGAACACTTCTGCCATTGTATCAGATTTGAATTAAATATCTTCGGCTTCCCCTCTTAGGCACCTCTGCCACCGTCTTTGTGCTCAAAATCATTGTTGGCAGTTTATCTGAAGCCCCGTCTGAGATCGTAGTAAACGCCTTTCCGTCTTCTAGAAATGTTAAAGCTGTCGTCGACAGAGAAAGACGACGTCGCCCGAGCTTCCCTACGCCATATTTATACCTCGGGAAGTCGCATATATTCTATTGCGACGTTTGCCAATTGTGCCTTCTCTGCAGTAAGCAAACAAATGGCGGCGCCCACAAGAAAAACGAGGGACACAGTGCTGACACTAAGCGAAGCTCGTTCAGTGGCTCGAGTACGGACGAGGCGTTCGCCGACCCCTAAACGATTAGTGCTTTATGCGCATTCCTTTTCTTCAATTGTCCCAGGAAGGAGAGATGCCGCTGGAAGACTTGCTGGCCATGTTTGGCTACAAAGACGGCGAAAAAGCCGTCGACGCAGATTCGGAGTCTGAGGAAGACGACGAGGAAGAAGAGGAGGAGGAGGAGGAAGAGGAAGAGAATGAAGGAGAGGCCGAGGAGGCGGCGCCTCGCGTCGAGACCGTTCCGCCGGCGAAAGTGGTGGCGGCACCCCCCGCTCCCCCGCCTCCGGTGAAAGAAGCGGAACCGAAGGCGGCCACCGCCACCAAGACGCCGCCGCCCGTTGTGAGCCGGACCCCACCACCGCCAGCACCCACGGCACCTCCTCCACCACGGAGGGAGCACCGGACCACTTCCACGGCGCACCTGCTCCGCTGTGAGTTGGAGGGGCGTTTTCTGTACTTCGATTGTCATAACTTGGCAAACGTCGAAATCTACGTCCGTATTCAGCCAGTTAGAGCGAGGCATGTGACATTGCACCGTTGTAGTGGAATCCTCTCGTAGAGAGGTGTCACATGTGACATATCATTTGTTGCACAAGGTGTCACATTGGCTCACGGGAGCCACTGTGTTTGCCGTGTGCCGTCGTGCTGGATTACTTTGAATCACATCGTTGAGTGTCTACACATCGACTAGTTTTGAACGAGAACAGCACACGTAATCTTTTTAATGTTTCGTGGCCGCGAAACACTTCTTAATTGTCTTTCATCTTGCACGTGCGTGTGAAAACTCGCTTTTGCGGTCTGGAAAAATGGCACGATTTGATCACTGCAGAATGTTGGAATTGGTGCTCTTTCACACCATTTAATTTATGAAATGTGCATAAAAATAATGTTTAACATTTACAGTTCTAATGAGACCCATCCTGAGGTTGCTTTCTCACCTGATTCTTGTTCTTCATAGATGGATGAACAGAGCGTTTGTATTGACTGTACCTTGCACCGCTTCGAATACATTCGAACCCGCTACAAATTTTGCATAATTTAATTATTTCTCCCATTAACGCTACCATTGCTGCCAATATACTTAATCTTCCTTATTGTTGCACCTTATAATGTTATGAACACAACTGTCACAAGACCGAAGTTTATTTTGCAAGTTCGACATTTATTGACTGCAGGGACGCACCAGCTGTGACCTCCAACATCTACTTTATGGTTTATTGTTCCTGCGCAACCTTGCATACAAAATCGCAAGTAGTAGGTTTCGGAACAAAATTTCTAGTCCAGTAATGCGTCGTTTACCTCACTTATTTGGTTTGTTCCGAAATCGGTAGGATGCCTCTGGTGATGCCTGATGCACTGATTCGTTTCTCGTTTGAACCCCCTTCATCTCTAGCCGTTTCCCACGCGAGTGAATCGTCCAATTCGGACTCCGACGAGGACTTCACCATTGAGGAGTACTGGAAAAAGGTGAGCGCAGTCACATTTTTGCTCACGTAATCCGAGTGGCGGAATTCTTTGCCTTTTTCTGCTCACCCCTCCGCCAAGCACAGTGGAAACACCAGAAACGCGAGTCACCATTACCACGGCAATAAGAAAAAGATGCCGATTCTCCGTGCAGTGGCACGGAGAACCTGTGTTTGGGGAAGCAATTACGGTGTTTGCCAATAGCAGAAGAAAGCTCGATAAGGGGGGGGGGGGAATGTGCTAGGCAATCGTCACATAGGTTTCACAGAGTTGGGGAAATTGGAGAAAACTAGGGACTTGCCTGGAACATGCGAGATATGGCATTGCTAGAAGCCTGGAGGCATTATAGAAGGTGCTAGGTAATATGCACAGAAAAATTAGAGTTGGGGAACTGCCGGGGATTGGGAACTTCCCGCGGCAACAGTGGAGGGGGAGAAAGTTGCTCGGGTAGCTGTACGAGACGCCGAGAAAGAAGGTGAGAGTGGGAAAAGTTAGGAGCTTCCCCCCAAAAAATGTAAGGTGTGTCTACAGTTTAAACTTTGAGACATTGAGGTAGGCGCTAGGGAATATGCACAAAGGCGTTACTCAGTTGGGAAAATGTGGGAAAAGAGGGGGCTTTCCTGAAAGTTGCCCCCAAGTTGCCCGAACACGCACATGTGAAAGAGCAAAACTCCATCCGTAAGCACGCCGCTGCCTCTGCTCAGCTCAGTCAAGCTGGCTGCCATGTTTATCTTGCCTTCCCCATACCTCGACACATTGTCACACGGAGTTCTGTTGTCAGTGCCGACAGCTTTAGGCACCTCTGCCTTATCTAATTACTTTAGAAACCCAACTAAGATTGTCGGACGGTAGTCTAGAAAGATTGTAAATTAAAAAAATGTGAGTATGGTAAACATCCCGAAAATAGCATCCAACGATAGGTTTCCCTCTGCTTACCGGTTCACTAGGTAGGTAGCTGTTTCCGGCACACACTGTACGAACCAGAAAAGGTAACCGCTTCGCGTTTCGGGTGCCCACGGCGTTTGGTGGCGCTTTGGAAGCTTCGGATGCGCTTGCGTCATTGCAGACGGCCTTTCTCCCTCCCTCCCCCTCTTCTTTTTGCAGAACGAAAACTTTAACGATGTAAACCTGTTGGGACCTGCTTACGCCAGAGTGCCCCATCAGGTACTGGAGCTGCGCTTTTTCCTTCTCCTCCTCTTTTCTTCCCTTCGAAAGCCCTCGGAGATGTTGGCGATCGGAGAGCTGCGCCGAAACGTTAAAAGGGGCCGCGCTAAGCGACCTCGACGTTCAAAGAGCTTGAAGCTTGGGGAATTTCACGCCGATTATTGTGGTGCAGACGAGGGGAAACGTTGGCGGTGTTTCGTGGGATTACCGCGATTCCGCAGAGTCGTCGTGAAAGGTCTGGGTTTAGGCTGCTTCCACTGCACCATTAACTTCTCGGCAATTTTATGTTGGGAGGCAGAGCATGTGAGCGAGGCATCCTAACCTTTTTTATCGTGCATAGTAAGAATCCGTTGATCACAAACGGGTCTATTTTACGGCATTGCTGGTCTGTCGGCTTGGGCACTGTCGTGGTGCCGTGGAAAGGGCATTCCAGGTTGACGTTGGCATCCTCATTGAGCAGGGTTTAAAGCTGAAAAACATTAGAATCTTTGTTATTACTTCCTTTATTTCTAGAGAAGAGAAGGAATCCATTTAGGGCTACTAGCTTCCTGCACTAACCACCTCCCTTAGTGCAAGACACAATGCGTGAACCCTAAATTTAATTTATACAGGGTGCCATCCGAAAAAAATTACAAAGTTTCTTTCACCTCAAAAATAAACTTTGCATCGCCGAACGCTCGTTCTCCTTCCAGATGTAGCCCTAACGGTTTGAACAAGATGGCACAGTTTCAAAACTGACCCGTTATTTTATTCAAAAGTTACGAGTTATTTTCTTAAATTTTCAATGGGAAAATGGCGGCCCCCTGAGCTCTCGAATACATGAAGCTGAATGGTACCATTCGGTGAAAGCGGGCCTCATTTCCCCACTGGAATTTTCAGAAAACCACTTGAAACTTTTCAATCAGATAACAAATGGTTTTGAAGCTTGGGCATCTGCTTCGGACTTCTAGCGCTATATTTGGGCGGAGAATGAGCGTTCGGCGATGCATGTCTTAGTTCTGCAGTGAAAAAAATCAGTGCAAAGTTTTTCGGGGGACAAACTGTACGTAGGCTCATTGTAATCAGTATCCAAATCATGTTGGAAGAATTTCATAATCCTGTGGACGAACCAACCGATTTGCAGTCAAAACTCAAATGCATATGTTTCTTTTTATTCATTTTTTTTTAAGAAACGAGTGTTTTACAATTGCAGTCTTCGGTTTAAAAGTTAAAAGACGCCACTGAAATTCTGCAAAATCGCTCGATACACGTAAAACGTGGTGGGCGTCTTTTCATCTAAAGCGAAAATCCCTTTTCCCGGTTCTATCATTTGGCGACCGGCACCGGTCAAGCCGTGAAACCGTACTCTGCTGCATTCCGAACGCACGCACAGTGTCTCGCTCTGGGCCCGCTAACCACGAAGGGCGCTGGCCTTCTTATTCCTGCCTTCGAGAGGAAATGTCGCTATAGGCTAGTGACAAATCTGTGCCTCAACCTGCGCGTTCCGGCGGCTTTCGTTTGCAGACGATACAGGTGGGCTCGGAATACCAGGCCACCATCCCGGTCGGCCTCTGTAAATACGACGACGCGCCAGGTGAGATGGTCTCTTCTCTCAAAACTGTGCCACGGCTTCCAAGAGCTGAAACACTTTGAACGCGCAACGAGCACGTCGGTGACGGGTCTCGCACGCCGGAGGAAAACGCAAAGGGAAACGCAACTTGACGATTATTGTTCGAAGTTTGGGTCCGTCTTCCTGCCTTTCGTGTTTTCTTCCTTGATGTCTGAAACACTTATACCAAGAATGTGTTTTGTAAACTCTCCGTGGTCGTCCTTTATTTTCTGTTAAAAAAAAAAAAAGGATGGGGGACTGCAAATTATGGTTTGCAGTGTAATCCTTTCCCGTTTTAGGTGCCCTAATCCACGGTGTGCAAATTTTAGATTGTACATCTCCTGTTGTGAAGACTCGCTTATCGCAAGTTTTGTCACTCTCTCTTTGTGAGAGTCCTTTCATTCGGGGTGACCAAGTAAAAACCGATTAAGATTATGGCATCTAGAAGGTTGATAGTTAACTATACTTTGTGGCAATGTAGCATAGGCATCATAGATTTCAAAATGTCCAATTTTCGAGACCCGGACCCATAGAAGTTTTTTTTTTTTTTTTTTTATTCAATAGTATCATACCCCATTTCGAAAAAAAAACAAAAAAACTTCAAAACAATGCTTGTTTATAAGTAGCTGTATTCATTAGCACGCTGCCCCAAGTGATGCTTGCACTGCACAGGCACGCATACTCAGCAGGGACCCTGAAAGCTTGGAGCTTGCTCTAGTAGCTTATGCTACACTTACGCTTAAAATAAAACAGAGTATGGGTACTAAGGCCAGTAGCCTTGAAACCATATCGCGCCTTTGCCGAAAACAATGTAAAAGTCTGACTGTGTCGACAGCTTGCTTGCCAAGTTGCTCATTGAGAGAGCTGGGAAGAAAAGTTGTGAATGCCAAGCAGTGCGTGCATGACAGTGTTCCGCGTGCGAACCATCCACGACGTAAGATAGTCTATAGGCATGGACACGCAGCACGGCAAACGCTGCGACGCTATAGACGAGATGAGTAATATCTGCACACGCTCGAGTAGCCTATGCCCACCACACGGCGCAACTGAGATAAAACAAAAAACACAAGCAATAAAACAAGAGTGTTGTTCCCTATGGCACCCAGTCACACTCGCTTTCTGGTCAGCGCGTCTGATCTGACCTCGACCGATGCTGGCTTGAACAACGCGCCAAAGATCTGTATAATTCAGAATGTTCATAAAACTTTTGGCCGCCATTGAGGCACGAAAATAAAATCGGTGACAAAGCTGTGTCTAAGCGACAAGCTTAGCGCAAGTGCCAGGCTCTACACAACGCGGCACGCCAAAAAAACAACTTTAAAAACAAGCGTGTCTCTCATGGAGAAGCATGGGAAGCAAATCGTCTCCTCGCCGCTTGAAACTAAGGTGAGGAGAGGATTTTATCTGGCTGCTGCGATGCGCACGGTGTCCATACCTATGTGTCTGGGGTCCTTCATTTTCGGGTAAAACCTAACGGTTCCCGATGTTTACACCCCCGGACATGTTTATCTCAAAAATCGAGTTGAACCCGATTTTTTTTTCCTGAATTCGAAAATTGAATTCCAGCATTTTCCAAATTGCTCTGCTCCGAAAATATTTTCTAGGGAGAGCAGAAAGTTGGTAGGGACACATATGCACGGGCTCCAGACCTCTGAAACAATCCTAGATTCTTTTGGATTCAGTCGACCGCAGTGACGTAGGTCGAGCCCTCGAATGTTGCCTTTGCGTTCATTGTGAAGTATCCTTTGCCCTTCTCCTTTTTTTCGTTTTAACCAGCACAAAAAAGTTAAAACAAAAAAAAAAAAGAGACAAAGAGGAGTGAGAATTTACTCATTTCAAATGTATGTACGCTGTAATGCTGAGAGAATGTTCTTTCGAAAACCGGACAGGTCTAGGATGGAGACAGGGATGCTGTGCATGCAGAATATTATGTAAGCAAGAAGGATTTACGAAAAATTTAAAAGCCCATGTGAGCCCTTTCCACGTTTCAATGCTATCTTGTATACGGTACTTTATTAAAAATAATACCTGTATTAAAACCTATCAATTCTTAATTATATTTGGATGTTTCTAAATATAACCCGAGAAACCCGAATTTCAAATTTGGATCTTTTTTTTTGATTTTGGATCAAAGCACCATTTTGGATCAAAGCACAAGGTTTTTACCCCCCCCCCCCCCCTCTTCCCCCCCCCATCCCCCTTTTTTTTTAGAATATAAAACCCGAAAACGAAGGACCCTACCGTAACATCCTGAGAAGTGCCCCGACCCCGAAAGATAACACTCGCCTATTTTTAGCACGATTTGCTCTTTCTTCAGACACCCCAATATACTATTGGCCATTTCTAGTATTTGCAGGGACCTGGTGTTACTTAGCCAAGAACATTGCAGACTGGGAAGGACAGTAGTCCTTGGTTCGTCGCCCCGCCCTGCAATCACACAAGTTTCACAAATCACAAAATCCAAAGCGAACTTTTTTTTTTTTTTTTTTTCAAACTTTTTTTATTGCACTTTGAAATTTAGTTTACTCCCACCTTTTCACTCGATTCGCTTTCGATTTTAGGTATGCTATCTCTCAGGGTATCGCGGTATATTTGTCTAACACCGTGGAGCCCCCCCAGGCCGAAGGTCACAGCTTTCTCGTTTTTCTTTTGTGCCCGTCCCGCAGCCTACGAGAACGAGGACCGTCTGCTGTGGGACCCCGCCAAGATTTCCGACACGGACGGTAGGAGGCGCTTCGATGGAGCGGTGGAGGTGTTGCACGGGTCGACGTGGTCCAATTTAGCGCTCTTCGTCGTCGTCACTCTTCTTTTTTCTGACAGGGTCCGCACTTTCTTTTCAGTGGAGGACTACCTGTCGACGGCTCAGGAGCCCACTGGCAACGCCGTCGGCTACGGATCCTTGCCCGTCGGATGTCACACGCGAGACGACGAACAGGTGGGTCTACACAGGCTACGACGAAGCATTTTGTGTGCGGTCCCTCCGCCGTGTCCAAACTCTATGCAGCAGCTTCGAGCTGCTCTATAGTGCATGGGGAGGGTTTTCAGTCTTCTAGATCTCGAGAAGTGCTTATCTATCTTGATTTAGAGCCGAGGAACCCCTACCGGCATTGGCACGGTGAAGCTGCAGGAAAGCGTACAGACGTTGTAAACAATAACGCACATACTAAGGAGGGTTTGCCATGTAGTCGCTCATCGATGGGGGGCTCAGATCTTTGATAATAGTGCTGGAACTGTGAGAGCACTTTCCTTTGGGGCAGGAATGGTCTAACAGATTTGGCAGCTCAGAGAAACGCCTGAGGGTACCTTTATAAAAGTACCGACAGGTCCAAAATATATTTTTTTAATTATTCGAAACGATTGAAAACAATGCCTGGACATTATCCTTAAAATTTGAAGCTTGGGAACTCAGTATTTTTAAAGTAAAAAAACAATTTTCAAAATCCGAATTTGAAGTTCCCGCACGAACTGCGCTAGTGTTGTGATGTCAAAGATTGAGTCATCTTGTAACTCGAGTTTCTCGCAAGCCTTTGGATCAAACTCTCCTAACTGGAAGTGTTGTGTTCTCCCGTGTCCCGCGATCAACCGCGCTTCTCCGTGCGTGCCGTCTATCGCTGTGTGCAAACAACACTTCACTTTCAAGTTTGAAATCCTTTAAGGGCTCTTTCAGCGATCTCGGATACTTTCAAATGGTGTGAGGTCGAGGAGGATGTGCAGTGGACTTTTGTGAGCTACGCGAGGGGCATGTCACGCCAGTGCTGCGTGAAAGGCTGCCCCGGCAGAGTCACAACCAAAACTACAGCGCACAGACGCAAAACATAGTTGTTTTGACCATTTGACGATTTCCTTCTCTAAGTCTGAGAGGTCATCGGGCACCGAAAAGAGAACTTTGACCGATTCCTGGACTCCCCGATCATCTTCAGTGCTACATGTGCTGAGTTCCACCATATGTTCCGTAGGAGGATGAAAAGCCAGGAGACTGGCTTTTTATCCTCCCATGGACAATTGCGAACACACAACGCCCCTTCAAAAAAAAGGGGCATAGTGTGTTCGCAATTGTATTAAAAAAACTTGGAGGACGCTTAAGCTTCGCCTTTAAGAATAGAACGCAATATCGTTATCGGGCGCCGTTCGCAAAGCCTTTTTATATAAACCCGCGCTTATTCCCAAACCGTGTGTGCATAGTCAGTAGCGACACGTGTGGAGCCATGTCACGTGACGTTGCACCGACACGTGACGCCGCCGTAACATCATGTGTGATGTCACACGTGTAACGTCACATGACGTAACACTTGAGTGTTGTGGGTTGTATGAAAATCCCGCGTGAGGTCGTGTGGCATGACATCACGTGTGACGTCACTCGTGGCTGTGACGTCATGACCCTATCAACCCGCTACATTTGGGAACAAAAGTTTCCGTGAATTTAGCGGAGAATTATCCCGCCTGGCCAAAATGTTTCCCGCCAAATTTAGCAAAACAAAAATTTGGGAAATTTATCCATTTTCCAATCCCGCCGACGCCGGATTTTCTGCGACACGAGCTCCTTAACACTATCACGTTAAAACACATTTTACGGATGCCGTTACTGGATATAGAAATGTCGCTTACGAAACTTCTATTTTTCATACAGGCTTCGTACAGCTCCTTGAAATCCTTGAATACCCTTGATTTCGTTAAAAGTATTTTAAGGGCCCTTAAATACCCTTGAAAGTTGAAACGATCCTTGTATTCCTTGAAAATTCTCCAACAATTGCGTAAATGCCGCGTCGTCTGGCAACATGGCATGTCGTTTGTTCTAAATGATAAAGCCAATCCAATCCAAGGCGTCCCGTGTCATCGCCATTTTTGCTTTGTGTTGAGTGTGTTGAGGATCGTGTTGATGGGCGCGAGACACTTTCAGCCGAGATTGAAAGCCGAAATGCCGGGTGGAAAGTAAGTTCCAGCCTTCTTGGCTGGAACACAAAGACTATTGCCAGTGGGTGAGACCAGATACGAATGACTCCTTCCGAGCGAAGTGCGCAATCTGTCAAAACACTAGCAAAAACCACGGTGGCCTGCTCAATATTCCAATGTCGAAGGAGTTAAAGTCCTCTGTACGCCTAGCTAGGCAGAAGTATGCTGCATACTTAGAAGAGCACAAGAAAAAAGCAGCCAGTGAGCAGAAAATTTTGAAGAGAAAAGCAGTTGAAATGGAGCTGGAGGGAATGCATGAGAGGAAGTTGAAACTCCAGAAAATTCTAAAGTGCCTGCTCGAGTCGAGTCGGCGGAATGCTTCTCAGAAGATGCTGAGGCGAAGAATGACTTGACACTTTTGGCCAAGGCCAATAGTTTTTGCCGTGCAGCGAAAGAAAAGGAAACAGCTACAGCTGCTGTAGAACGAGAAATTCTTGCCAAAAATGTTCGAAGAAATTTCTTCGAACATTCCTTGAATTTTGTTTTCTGATGCCCTTGAAATCCTTGAAAAGTCCTTGAATTTTGTATCAAAAATTCTGTACGAACCCTGTCATACTTGAATATGTCACAAATAAAAAGAAGCTAGGACGTGAGAAGAGGGAGAGAACGGCACCAGCCAACGAAAAAATAACCTTTGGGGTGTCAGTGCCCCTTTAAGGGAACCCCTGGGTTGCTAGGAACTCAGTGTTGCCATCTGGAGCTTACTCCAGTGCATAGGCACTGTGAGATGCTGAACACACCAGCTCGAGACCCATTCCAGGCACTGTAATGAGCTGTTTTGACTACTAGATCACCTGAATGTTCCCAGAGCACAAAAACTCCCAAGCTTCGTCTCGGAACGTTAAAAATTTTAAAGCGCCGTGTTTGTATCGCGATGGCATGCCACGCGGCTCCTCGTCGCATAACGGTGTGTCTCGTCGTGCTGCGTCGCTCGATGGCACTTCACGTGATGCTTTATAGCACAACGGTGTGTCAAGTGGTGCTGCGTCGTGCAGTGGTATGTCACGTGGCACTGTGCAACATGAGGGTGTTACGACGCTGCATCACATGATGGCATGTCACATGACGTTGCATCAAACGACGGTGTGTCACTTGGCGCTGGGTCGTGCCGTCCTGCATAACGTGACGATGTGTCCCGCGATTCTGCATCGCACGGCGCCGAATCGTGCCACACCGTGTGAAGGCCTGTTCACACTGTTGCAACAGACTGCGACCGAGTCCGACAGAACCGGTTTTTAAGCCTCTTGTTACGGCTTACGACCGTGCCGCCCAGCATCAATGGCGGTTGTAAGCGGCTTAAAACCCCGTTTTGTTGGACTAGGTCGTAGTTGGTTGCAACTACGTGAACCAGCCTTAATGCGACAGCACGTTGCATTCCGCCATGTCGCGCGACACCGTGCTATGCGATGGTGCGATGGCTGATGCGGCCCTCTCGGCGTCTCCCGGAAGCAGGCGCTGTACCTGCTGCTCCAGTGCGGCCACAACGTGGAGGAGGCCCTGCGGCGGCGGCGCATGAACCCGGCGCTCCCCTCGGGTGCGTGCCTCGACGAACCCCCCTTGCAGCAATCCCCCAGGGTTGCCCGCCGGCCCGCCCCTGGCGGCGGGGACCCCGAGGCGGTGCACGGGAGGGGTCGGGTTTCGGGGTCCCCTGAGGGCCAAGTGCTCGAGCGGGCCCCGCTCTGCCCCTCCCCAGAGATGAGCCTGTGGTCCGAGGAAGAATGCCGGAGCTTCGAGAGCGGGCTACGCCTCTACGGCAAGGACTTCCACCTCATACAGCTGCACAAGGTGGGCACCCTACCGGGCAGGGACTGACCGGGTGCACGCGGAAACGTCTTCCGCCAGTGAGCAGACGAAGCAAAGGCGTTGTGTGCTTATTCCTTCGTCCGCCTATAAAGCCGGGTTCCACAATTTACTCTACCTCACTTCAGAGCAGAGGATTTGCATTTCAGCTCGATTTGCACTTCGGACTTCTGTCTAGAGTCGCTCTGTTTGTGTTCTCACGTTATATAACCTTCGGGAGCAATTTGGATCTAGTCAGGATAAAGAAGACGGCCTAAACCTGCACGTCGTCTGTTTCATGCCATCATACTAATCGAAAGGGCACTCGAATAAAAAGGGAAAAAAAGAGGAGTGCACTCGTAGCCACTAGGGGTAAAACGGTAAACAAACAATGCAGAGGCATTGTTTGTTTAGTTTTTAGAAAAATTTTTTTATTCCCTTTTTTTTGCAGCCTCTGGATAATTTACATCATCCTAAGACTTGGGTCTTGTCTGTTCTATTTGTAACGCAAGTGTGCTTTTGTCGGTAGTTTATGTTGTTGTCCACGGTATAAAACGTTGCGCTAGTATTTTGCTGCCGAAGCAGCTTCGAGGAATTACTCTTAATAAAGGCTAAATAAGGATGAAGTGGACGAAACGGCACTCGTTCTGTCCACACCTTTCACTCTGTCCCCTGTTTCACGCTTCGGTGCCGATCTACTAGCTGCTTTTCAATGCCACGAGCCAACTCGTGCAGATTTCTACTCTAATTCAGCCCCAATAAGCGGTTCTGCATTTTCCTGTTGACACTGCGGTTAGTTTGCGGCATCGACGACACAACCGCCCGTCGGAAGGCAGGCCGACGTGCACTCCGTCGTCGTCGACACCCACTCAAGTCTGGCACGTGCGAACGCAGGTGAGGACGCGGTCGGTGGCGGAGCTGGTCCACTTCTACTACCTGTGGAAGAAGACGGAACGGCACGACATCTTCGCCAGCAAGGTTCGGCTCGAGAAGAAGAAGTATGCCCTCCACCCCGGGACCACGTAAGTGTCCGTTCATCCGTATAAAGCAATGTTCCTTCGAACAGTTGCAAACAAAAGAAACCTGGACGTTTGATCCGGGTTAGCATGGCGACTCGGAGGATCCGTTGTGCCAGTCAGTGGTGGTCCAGCCATTTCAGGTTTTTTGGAGAAATTTGTATCGCATAGACTCCCCTTTTGGAGCAGGGAAACTCTCGTTTTGGAGCAGCACAAACAAATAGAAGTTCTGTGCTGTTTTTTTATTGCTGGTACCAGTGCCCATTCATTAAATCAAATCGTGCAGCACATTGAAAACCGCAGGTTAGCAGTAGTACAGTTGAACCTCGATTTTGCGAAACCCGATTTTACAAATTTTCCGATTTAACGAACAAATTCGGATTCCCCGCACAGCCTATGCGCGAGGTCTCACTTCCTCTATATTAATCAAGGTTCAACTGTGCTGCCCTGGCAAAGTGCCCCTCCACAGCTTTCAAGCAAGTTCACAACATAAAAAAATTGACCGCATCTCCACGTGGTGAATGATGTTGCTTGGGGCGAAGCTCTGGTGGTGCTTGTCTGCGTAGACGCCGAGCCGCAGCATGCCGAGCCTTTTCATTCATGTCAGTAGGAGAATGTGTGGTTTTCTTCTTTTTCTTTTCTTAAGCAGACAGATGGGATGGCATCTCAGAACCCCCTACTCTTTTTTTTCTTCTTTTTCTTTGAGCCTTTTCATTCATGTCAGTAGGAGAATGTGGGGTTTTCTTCTTTTTCTTTTTTTAAGCAGAAAGATGGGATGGCATCTCAGAACCCCCTACTCTTTTTTTTTCTTCTTTTTCTTTGAGCCTTTTCATTCATGTCAGTAGGAGAATGTGTGGTTTTCTTTTTTTAAGCATTTTTTCTTCTTTTTCTTTTTTCATAATTTTTTTCATCTTTTTTTTTTCCAATTTGTTTTTGCCCTACACGAGCACGTGAGCATGTGCTCACGTGCTCGTGAGCATGTGATCTCACGAGCAGAAGCACGAGCACCCGACGCCGGGCCTACGGCGGACGGACATGGCTAGCCCCTAAGGAGCTTCGCCCCTAATACATTACCACTACCCTCTTAAACAAAAAACAGTTTTTGTTTGTTGCGATTTATGCTAGCAGAGGCCCTCAGTAAGCGATTTACAGGACTGTGGTGGAAAGAAGTTACAGGCTTTACACAATCATTATATATATATTGTAAATGAAGAGGGGAGAGATTATTTTATTGCATTCAAGTTAGGGGAAGGGAAAGAGCTGGCGAAAAATTGAGCCAGGGGCGACACCAGCTCTTTACCTCTCCCTAACTTTAATGCAATAAATTCAATAATCACTCATCCCTATCCATTGACAGTATTACGACTGCCCTTGTCAATCTTACCTCACCCCCATATATATATATATATATATATATATATATATATATATATATATGGGGTGAGGTGTGTGTGTAATGAAAATCTGCATTTCATATAGTAATTTATAAAGAAAAGAACTCACCATAAGGCAACCATTTTATTTATGATAGAACATTCTTGCAGCTAAAGCTTAACCTGCATTGGCGGCTGCGTCGATCTGAGACTTTCAATTGTGGCGACAAACACCGAGGTTTCCACGAACCAAAGTCGGGACGATTTTGAGAGTTAGAGCTAAACTTGCGGCGTACATCGCAGAAGTAGCCAACCGTGTGACAAATGCGCCCCTATATAATTTCTTTATATATTTCTTTTTATTTTCCTGGTACGCGATGTGGGAGCGACCTACATTCGAGTCGACTTACAATCATGTAAATACTTTTCCTCACTCGCAGCGGTAATCCGCAGCCGCGATTTCGAACCAGGAATTTCGGGCTCGGTACCCATCCCCGCCTTTTTCAAACTTGGTCAGCATAGTACGGGCGCACGGTCGTGTAGTCGCTAGCAGTAAAACTACAGGCTAAATTTATCTACAGCGTAAACCACGGTTGATATAACCTAAGTCAGACCTACCGCTCACTGTGTAAACGTTCAACGCAGCTTGGTTTGTTTCAGTTTGATCGTGATAAATATACTCAAGGCGTCCGAGAATCCAAAACTGTAGCGATTTATTACGCATGTTTGGAAGCTCCATTCGGAGTTCACGCAGTGCGACAGTATGACAACCAAGTGGGTGACCAATCGTTTATGGCATTTGACATGAAAAAAATCGGAACAATTCGCAACAAGGAAATTAATCAACAACCACAGCGAATGAAAAGAGAACCATGTTCGGTATTGATGCCGCTGGTCTGCCGGTGAACGAGCGTCCAAACAGATTTCTACTATGGAGTCTTTAACTTGCGATGCGCATGCAGAAAAAAAAAAAAATTACTCACGTTTGCTCATCTTCAGGAGGACTTAGCTGTGGCGATGCAGATAGGAGCAGCCACAACGCCGCATATCACAATGGTCACAACCAAACAATAATGTCACTGAGCCGGAAGCCTGGGTTGGATTGTGATGGCTATTTTCCACCGAGATGCCAGTCGAAAACGCCATTCTTCCAAAAAAAAAAAAAAGGATTCGTTCACAGACCGACTAGCTCTTATGGCGCAGTTTGGCACAATTTGTGTCTTTAGGTGCAGCAAGGCGCAGGCAAAGGGGAATTTATCAAAATTGCGCAATTGGCGCAGCTGGACCACCCCTGAGAGTGCATTTTACATGCCATCCTCTGGGGTAGCAGTTGCACCAGTGCGAGCAACAGAGTGCATTTGTGCGTTTTACTTTTAAATGTCTGCAGCTGTACACATCTTCCGTTTTCTTCCGATTTTCCTCGACTATCTTTGTTCCTCAGCAAATTTTCTTCCCAGTTTAGACGCCATCTTAGGAGATCTGAGCCGCCCATTGATCTATAAGTGCCCTAGTATGTTTATTATTGCTTACAAGGCCTGTAAGCTTTTGCACTGCCTTATCACACGAATGCTGCGACCAGGAACGGGTTCCTCGGCTGCCATTCCAAGTGGATCACTGCTCCTCGAGATCAGAAATTTTGAGAACCCCGAAGTCGGACAGAACGCTCCCGTTAGATTTCCTTTACGTGCGAGCCTTCGTCGGATAGACAGACGAGCACGAGGTTTTCCGACAAGCATGTCCCGTTAATTACATGTTGTCGTTCTTGGGGGCGTGTGGGGGGCACCCATTCTTGGATTGAAGGTGTCACGAAAGCAACTCCTATGCCTCAACGGGACAGCCCAAACCTTTATGCCGTGCCTCATACTTCGTCAACCCTGCAGGGACTACATGGACCGTTTCCTGGACGAGCAAGAGAACTCTCAACAGCAGCAGCTGCAGCAGCAACAACATCATCAAGACGGCGAGCGGTCCTGCAGCCCCAGCGAGCCGAAACGACCGCGCCTCGCAGGCCCGCTCCAACTAACCAGCCACTTGGTGCGTCACGAAAACGGACGAGATCCCACGGGCGCAGACTCTGCCAACCCCGCCGCATTCCCGCGCGAAAACGGCCGGGGGGACCGCCTGTGGACGGGACCCGAGAGCTCGTCGGACGAAGACGACCTCCCCCTCATCGCCACGGCGAGGCCGCCCCTCGCCAAGACCGCCCCGGCCTCCCCGGCGGTCTCTAACAAGGCGACGTCTTCGGGAACCCTGGCGGCAAGCGCACAAACCACGGCGCCCGCCGCGCCACAGCCGGCCACCCCGGACGAGTGACGTTCCACCTTCAATTAGGGTAACGTGTGTATGTGCACGCGCGCGGAACATTGTCCGTGCAGCGTGCGGGGCCAACGGAACGGAGTGCCAGTGCACGGACAACTGTTTCGTCCTACCCTCCGGACCAAAACTGTGCGGCGGGAAAGACTACCTCGTCTCGGTGTGAAAGTCTGTCACGAAAAGTGCCTTCTTCCTCATCCCGCGTCCCGTCTGCCGAACGTTGAAAAGTCGCGGCCGCGGGTCTTTGCACATTTTTGTTTTTTTCTCTCCTAACCACGTTTGCACCATACTTCTCTCGTGTTTCGATCGTCAAAGTATTGCGAAGCCACCGTTTTATATCGCTTGCCCCTTTTTTTTTTACCCCTCCAAAGACGCAGAGGAACGCAAGTTTCTTTGCGGGTGCTCGAACGCTTCGTTGGGGAGAGCCGAAGCAAGAGGACGCTCGTATTGCCATTAAACGAACACATTCGTTTTTGTACAGTTTTTGTGTTGAAATGTAACATTTCGTTTACGCTTTTAACGTCCTTCGGTGGCGTGACGCAACTGCCGGCTCACTCATTGCGCAAGCCAGACGCGAGGCGGCAAAGAACCACAATTTGACCTCGAGAAGAAAAAAAAAGCTCTTGTTGCCACGCACATTGTTTACGAGACCATTACCATTATGTACCAGCGAGTGTATGGGGACGAGTCGGTTTTCCTTACCTGCGCTCGCCCGTTTGAGAAGTGTTGCAGACGGGACGTTTCTTCGCTATCATCGTTTTCCCCATCAACATCGGTTGGCGACCGGCCCGGAAAACCGGTGGCGTCGCTTTTTAAACTTCATTGCACTTTTTGCAAGTCGCACCCCATTTCATTGCAAGCGGAATCGGCGGGCCAGATCCCCCGGCGAACCGGAACGCGCTTGCCCGCTTTCTGTAAATACGTTGCACACCCCAGCCGCGGCCGGCATTTCTCCCGCAACTGCAAAACGTAGAGGGGAAGGAGAGGGAAACAAAAAAATATCCCCCACGAAAACCTGCGAATTTCCGGCAATTGCGGAAAACTAGGAATGTCCGACGGACCCGTTTTTGCTAAGTGACGTCGCCACGAAGGAGCTAGTTTTAATAAATATTTATTGGTAGCGAGTATGCAATACGAATGTGATGAATTAAAGGGATGTGTAATTTTATGAGACGTGTCTTTTATGTGTTCTGCCATGCATTGTCTTCTGGCAGTTGGAACTATACCTTGCTCCACATGTAGTGTGCAATGCTTTCAAAACTGTTGGTGCGAACGTGTGGCTAAGTCTGGCGGCTTCTTTGCCCGAGAGCGTGTGCAAGGCGCTCTAGACGGAATCGCGTGCTCGCATCGATAACTTCAACAGTGTTGCATGCTACATCTGAGACGGAGTGCAGACACTTTTGGCTGCAATGCAGCACAGCACTACTTCGATACGATTACAGCTTGACATACCAACAAATGCAGTTAAGGGGACACCCTGCAGTTTGAAGATACTCGGTCAATTCTGATCCTATTTGGATGAAATTCCGATGCCTAGTGTAACTCTCACTGCTGAACACAAATCTAAGGGTTTTATTTGCCTACCTCTAATACTTTGAAAGAAAATCTTAGATTTATGACATATTCTTTTGCCCAACTTTTCTATAATAGCCCGAGAAATAAATATGGCAGAAAATATGTCTATACATTGTAAAAGCAGTAGGGAGTGCAACAAAACCATACTTTTAATTTTAGCAATCTCCAACAAAAAGTTATGACACAATGAATTTTTTTCACTGACAATTAGAAAAATGTTATTATACACATTACAAATTTAAAAAAAATATGATACAAATTACTCAAACGTTTGAGTCTTGTTGCACTCTCTGATTTCTGAGCTATCAAACCCCCAAAGAATTATTCCTATCCACATTCTAGATCCCAAGGTACCATGGGCAAAACTTTGTGTTGTGATGAAAAAACAAAATCTGTGAAAACAAGGAAAAATGTTTCAAACAATACATGCAGTTTATTTACAGCAAAATATACATGTTGGATGTATAGGACAATGCCTAGAAACCACCAGGAATATAATCCTGGTCATTCTTTTGCCCACGCTTTCTTTTCATGGCTTGTGTGAAGGTTTGTGCACGGTCATGTTTCCTGTTAGAAGCAGTCAGTCGCTGGTGGTCCTTCTCACTTGACCTCTGAGCACTTGCTGTGCCTTGGTGTAGATGGAGCTCTTTCAGGATTGCACTGGTGGCACGCTGTTTGCCGCAGTTGAATCTGAGCACAGCTTGTGCAACTGCACATTCCACGCTGAACAAGGAGGCATGCTGCTCCTTTGAAGAAAGCGACCATATTACTGAGTGGAGGCTTTCATTTGCGTTCTGAGTTTTTGCACGTTGGCACCTTTTCAAGAGCTTCTGGTCAGAGAGGCATGTATAGACAGGCAGCAGGGCATCACTTACATAGCCTGGTAGGTTATAATGATGCTTTGGCGGGGTTTCATTTCTGGCAACAGCAGCATTTTGCTTGCACCATGAGGTTTCCCCTGTGGGGCAAAGCGCATGGTTGGGCTTCGCATCAGTCGATGTGATATGGTAATACGATGCCATCACCGCTTTTTGCATTTTTTCAATGTCGCCCTCATGCGACTTCAACGCCCATCCATAGTACATTGTGAGCTTAGTTACGAGATCAGCGGTCAGTTTCCCTTTGCCACCAAGACTTGGCTTCCCTTCACCCTTCTGCTTCTGCACAAGGTTGCGGAGTGCAGTGCCCATTCTTTTATGTACATGATTGACACAGTCCTCTTTTTCTACTTCCACGAAGCCATACACCTTGGCATCCTGAAGTGCATTGTATGACCGACTGTCGCCATCACACAACATTGTTGTGTAACGTAGTCCATGCTTTGCAAGCGAACGCTCGAAGAGGATTGTTGCAGCTTCAACTTCCATTTGCCCTGGCTTGCTTGAGCTGTTCCTCTGGCAGATGTGAGTGTCCTTCCACTCTTGGTATGCAGGATCACTTTCCTTTGGTCCAATCTCGCAGCCCAGGCAGAAATTGGACAGGACAACAAAGTCAAGCACATAGCCGGAGAACAGTTCAATAACGCTTCCAACGCCTATGTGCGACGAGTGACCCCGGGTCATCCAGGTTCCAACGTACGAAACAGCGATGTTTCCAGGGTTTCCGAAGTTCAGGTCTCCATAGAGCGTTTTTACTGCTCCCGCGCACTCGCTCATCGCAGTTCCAGCTGCCTTCTGGCCGCCGGATTGATCTTCTAGACATTTTTGGAATTTCTTCTTGTGCAGACCTCTTTTTGAAATGTTCATCGCAGAGAAAAGATCATTCAGCACCGTTTGTCCGTTTCCGGTACTCGCAAGAGCAAGCGATGCGAGAATGTTTATCTCGAAGGGGTTGCACGTCGCGTTTCCCTTCCCCCTCGGAGAACTCCACTCCGATTTCAGTTCACCGCACTTAGCACAGCTTAGAACCAGCTTCACCGCAACCCCATACTCGCGGTCTCCTTTTGAGATGTTTACAGAACCACCGCAAACTTTGCACTTGACGCACTCGAGAAGCGCATTCACAGCCGTTAGGCTTACAACTGTGAAGGCGGTGCCGACCTCCGGCAGATCTGAGTTTTCGTCGAGGAGAGAAGACTTCCGATGTGTAGCCGACACGGACGACAGCTTTTGTCGTGCTTTGGTTGCGTGATGCTCTATCTCCACCTGCTCGGCTTCGGAGATCAGAATCGTGTCGACGCGCGTCGTTCCGCTTTCGGTCACGGAGGAGGACGGACGAGCAGCCGCACTCTCGGGAGCGGCGCAGCTTGGCGCGGTGCTGTTTGGCGTGCTGGCAGAGCCGGACGCCGATGGCTTCGAAGTTGCGGATGACACTTCATCAACTACGGGTCGTCTTTTTCGCCGTTTTCCGAACTTGTGCGCAGTTCTAAACTTCCGATGACCGCCAGCCATGGTCGCGCAACGTATCCAAGATGGCGAACGCGTCTAGCAGCCGAAATCACAGAAATCCCTGAGCGTCCAATGAGAACGCACCATTTCCCACATGTGACAAGAAAGCTCCAATGGCGAAGCAGTATTCGAGTTTCTTTTCTCTTCTAATATGTTCATTGTTGCCAGACATAGGGCACAGATTCCGCTAAAACGGATAGCTGAAGAAAGCAGCTTTCAAATGATACCAAAATGGCGGCATTCCACAACCTGCTCCCCGCACAGGATTCGGCCGAAAATTGTCGTTTTTTCCGGATTTTTCACGCGCGAACAGTCCGATATGTGACTTTGAAATTATGTAACTAAATAAATATGAACTTTCCTGGTGTAATAATTGGTCAAAACGTAGCTTGGGACTTATTAATCAAGAAAAAAAATGTTTGAAAAAATCTTTTTTTTTTTCCGATTTTTTTTCCCCCAAGACTTGGGTGCCCCCTTAACGTGGTAAAAAGAGTAAATTAGCAGTTTTTAATACATTCTATTCTCCATACCAAATTCCGTGTTGCCATTTTGTTTTCTTTTTTTTTTTTTCAAGTTTGGAGGTTATTGGCGTTTAAGTCTGTGTTTTTCGGTCTCTAATTTCAATGCCGGGGAGAATTCAGTGTTTATTGGGCTTGTGTTGTAAGGTGACTGTATAATCACTGGAGAAAATATTGTAAGTTATTAATGAGAAACATTTTTTCCAGTAATGCTGGTATAGCTAAGAGAAGAGAACGGGGCAAGAAATGTGGTTTTGATAGAAAGGAACAACCCTAAGGACAGTTCAGTGCAACTGTGTTATGGGTCAACGAGGAAAAAAAAAAATAAGTAGGGTAGAAGATTTTTTTCCGTAACGCTGGTGTTTTTTGGGTTTTTTTTCGAGGACAGCTTAAGCTTGGAGTTTTTCGGTTTTCACCGATTCAAAGAAAACCGCCTTGAGGGTTCATTTTCTGTGTTTATCGGTATACACCGAAAACACAGAACTTTATCTATAACTAAAGACTCTTAACATATTCAATGTAACATCCGGGTGAAACGGTACACGAAAAGTCAAGTAACTATGCAAGTGCTGGCAAAAAAGACTATGATGTAGCATATGCTTAATGTCCTATCATCTGCATCGGTTGTCCTATTATCGATGCCTGAAACGTATGGTCCAGTGTCCAAAAAGAAAAAAGAAGACATGCTCAAGTGCTGTAAAAGTGAGCCTCAGCACAGTTAAATAAAGCGGTCACCCCACTGCCTATGCGGAATGCAAGTTCGTCTGCTTCTTGCGCAGGGGTTGCGTTGACATCAAAATGCCAAGCTCTGACTGGTTCTTATTGGAAGGATAGTGGGTAGGCTTTAATGCCAGCTGCCTTGAGGTCTACCCACTACACTTCCAATCGGAGCTCGGTGTTCTGACGTCCCAGCAACCCCTGCGCAAGCAGACCAACTTGCGCTTTGCATACTACAGAATGACGCAGCGTTATGATATGGTCACAGCATGTGACGGCGCGTTTGGCTACTGTAGCAAGTAATGACAGGAAGCCAAACGAGGTTAGTGGGATATGTATGTATATTTACACGCCAGAGAGCCGCCCACTCTACAGGACGGCACTCCTGAGGTAATTGATGATGCACAGGGACTGGCTGAAGGTGGCTTCCAGCTTCGTCCACGACGCCTGCTGCTCTTTGGACAGCGAGTCCAGAACTTCCCGGAACTCTGCCTCCGAGGCCAGCGCATCTGCGTGGATCTGTAAACGCAATGAACGCCGAGCGAACAAAGCAACACTTGAAATTAAACCCGTGTAGGTAGGCACAGGTCGGTAATCTAGTAATCGGCATTTTAAAAGGTCCACCGTGACATCACATGAACACTGTTACACGACGTCGTCAGTGAGACGGTCATCGCACGACAATGTGACATTGCAGAGGACCTAAAAATGTTAAGCATTTAGAGTGCCTTTGGAATATAGTATACCAAAGAGACAGCAAGCGAGCGAGCGAGCCGACGTCATCAACTTTGAAGCAGCGCCAAGCAGCATTAAATCCTTTCTCCAAGTGAAGCCAGCTCCCAGCTCTGAAACCACGCGAAAAGCCTCGACAACGGCACCTAGTTTCCCCGATCTCAAAGGAGCAAAGTAAAGCTAATGGATTTCAGCTTCAATCCCATTGGCTGGCACGCGTAAACGAGGCTCCCATTGGCCACTGCGCATTATTTTCAACGACCGCCACTCCATGGCGCTGCATGTCAGCTAGTGATGCAAAACTATTAATTGTTTTGGAAAAACGATCGATAGTATTGCAGAACTATTGATAGTTTTTCAATAGTCAACTATCGATAGTTTTCCGATAGTTGACTATTGATAGTTTTTTTACTATCGATAGATTTTTGGCGGCTATGGAGACTATCGATAGTACTATCAAGAGTTGCACCACTAGAGCGAACGCAGTTGCCGCACCGCCGCTCGCCTCCCTTCCTCACTCTTCGCCCAAACTCCCGTCTTCGTCATCAATGAAATCTGAACCAAAGTTGGGATGGTAAGTGCTTAGGCTAGTTGGTGTCCCATTTGAAAAAATAAAGCGAGAAAAAGAGAAGAGGGAGCGACGCAAACTACTAATGTCGGAAAACTATTGATAGTAAACCGTCGACAGTACTATCGATAGGTTTACAATAGTCGACTATCGATAGTTTTCCGATAGTCGATTAACGATAATTTTCGGATAGTCGACTATCGATAGTACTATACAGTAGACTCCCTTTAAGACAAACACGAAGGGACCTTAAAAATTTGTTCGACTTATCAGATGTTCGCCTTAACAGAAGTGCCCTAATTATCATGCTGGGCATGTCTACATTGCTGTTGACCAATAAACACAGAATGAAAAGGCCTACAATGAAGAGATACTTAAAAAGGGACATTTATTAGGCTTACCATGCCAAAAGAAGAAAAAAATAATGTTTCACACACCACTGGTGGGGGAACCGATCCATTCGGTGATTTCTGACTGCCACCTCCTCTGTGCAAAGCGGTGTCTAGCGATGAAAGACGACATGTGGCCCATGTTCCTGAGAAAACATGGGCCACATGTCATAATTTAGCGTTAATCACTGTCATCACGTCCATCAGACTCCTTGTCCGACGCCTCCTCCCAAAGGCAGTAGTCTTCAGTGCCGTCGAGCGCATTTGAAATCCCGCACTTCTTGAAAGAGCGAGCAACGAGCATGCGCCCACGCAGTGAAAACCCGGCGCGGCGCATAGGCAACCTGCAATGCAGTTTGGCGCTACACGTTGCGCCATCTAGCGGCTGCAAAATAAAGAAACTGGGTAGGCCAGGCCTGCGCGGGTCGCGGGGGCTGCGGGCGGACGCATCCAGAAACCACGTGTGAACTTTGCATTTCGGATCGGTGTGAGCTTTTTTGGAACCGTATTTCGTAAAAGTAAGTTCCAACTTCACGTCTCTATGACCTCACCGGGTTCCTGTAACATCTCGCCTACTCCTAGAGTTCTCCCAAAAAAATAAACGTTGCTACTGCTGCGTAAAAGACGGCCAGAGTCGCGAAGGTGACTCAAGCGTCAAACTTCACCGCTTCCCTTCGAGACCTTGGGAAGCGACACGGCGACAGAAGTGGATTACTGCAGTGCGACGCATCAAGTAAGTGAATTTTACAAAAACTGTTGGGGGGGGGGGGGGGGGGGGGGGATTTGAACGAAAATATATGTGCAGGCTTGGAAAGTGGTCGGACGAGCTCGTTTTGCAGACTACTCGGCAAAATAACATATTTATACAAGTTGTATTACGAGTCGCTTTGACAGCCTCATAGGGAAATACGATAGGAACAATCGGGCCGATTGTTGCTTCGCTGTGACGTCGAGAATCGGGCGATCAGGTCTTCAAGCGAAAGGCCCGTCGACCCGTTCCGGCACTCCTAATGCCGTTCGGCACGCGTGGTCGCAACCAAAACCTTCCAAACCTGCGAGTTTTCAAATAGAGGATTTTCGTAGCACAAAGTTTTGTTTGTTTCAGCAACCAAATTTAATGCTGACTCTGGTAACAAATGTGACGGCGTGCAGAAAGCAGGATGCTAAAGTTTTTCTTTAGAAAAAGCTTGTGCGATGTGTAGTAAATATCCTTCTTACACGTACACTTTGTTGCCTGTCGCCTTTTTACACCAGGCTTTGCAATGTGCGTACGGTTCTGTTGCATGCAGAGTTTGGTTCTAATTACCCAAATTTTATTCTAGTGTGTGTGGGCGTCGGGAGGAGAGGACGGCCGAGCGAGGCGCGAGCGGGGGCCAGCCGGCGAGGAAAGAGGAAGAGCGTGCTGCATGAGGCTGGGGCCGGAACGACAGATCCGTCCTGGCTGGTCTGACCCATGGCGAACCCCGGAGAATTCCACCAGCGAGGTACGGATCAGGACCGGCGGAAGCGGCGAACCCTGACCATACCGGCCTAGTCTACGACGATCCCGGAGTGGTTGCGCAGCAAGACTCTGGCTGTGATAGCCCGGAAGAGCTAGCCTATGCAGCACTGGCGTGGGTAGGGCGGTCCGCAGGCCTGGACACGGGCTCCGACTGTGAGCTGGTCTAGCGGCGGGTGCGGACTGCCGCCTCTCGAAGACGGGCTACCGGGATGTACAATAAACCCATTTGCTGCCTTCTCGTTGTGTTGTGTCACTTCCTGGGAGACGAGCGAAGCACAGACCGATCGGGCGGCCACAAGTAGTGAAGACAACTCAAACTGGTGTCCAAATTGTCCAAATGATGACTCTAGAATATTCTCTCAACACTTGGACCTACAAAGGCTCCCGATGGCCTTAAATAACCCCATAAAAGAACCAGGGACATGGCACGCAGGGACACAGGTGAACACGGGGACTGCTGAAATCGGGGTCGCCGCCGATCGCAACGGCCCGACGGGCAGACTGGCCGCCCCATTAACAGAGACTCCTCCGCTTGTGGTGCTGAATGCAGTACTCTCGTGGCGCCGCCTGGCCATTGCCGGCTGCCTATAGAGCGAGTAACCCAATGTCGGCTCGCCAAAGCATGCAGCAGCTCGATGTTTATGGCGAGGTGCCGTTCACGCGGCTCTTTTACAAAGTTACGGCGAGGTGCCGTTCACGTTGCTCTTTTACAAAGTCGCTGAGACATGCCTCAACGTCCGCGAACACGCCATTCTTTGGGCTCCTAAAGCTTCTTCTCGTTCCGTTGCACGCGAACACAGCTTGCTTTTGTCGTCTCCATCCGCGAATGCTGCCCTCATTTACGGCGAATTGTAGTCCGGCAGCACTGTTTCCGATGTCTTCCGCAACCAAAAGAACTTTTCTTTTGTAGGCGACCGATTGTTTTCGCGCCAACGCCATTGCCGAGCCTGACCGTGTACAAATGGTGGCGCCTCGGACGTTGTGAGTTTAATGATGATGATAGCTGTTTTGAGCGCCATATTGCTTCGAAACCGAAACTACGTCAAACAACGTTAGATCGCGCCTCATCGAAGCTGAAAATTAGAAAAAAAACCTTGTATTATATGAGGGTTTTTACGGTACATCTGACATACACCTCGGCCGGCGCCGGGCGCAATGCGCGGCGTCGCCGTCGGTGCAGTGCCATCGCGAAGGGGACCTATAAAAGTTCGAGTTATCCAAAATGCGCGCGCTAAGCGGTTCGTGTTAAACAACGTTTTTTTTGCAATGCGTCTATGGGAAACCAACCAAATGTTCTTACTTTGTTCGGCATATCCGAGAATTCCGCTTAAAGACCGACCCACGAAAACCATTTTCCGCAAGGTAGGAAAATGCCCCTCGCGCCCTCTTCTTTTCACCCTCTCCCAAAAGTCACGTGACGGCCGGGGCTTCTTTTGTGTCGGCTTTTCCTTTAGGGATAATCCTCAAAAAGCTCAAAAGGAGCGGCTAGCTGCGAGTGCCACAAGGACCTTGAGACTTCCAGGAGTCTTCCCCTCGTTGACGCGGGCAGGCTCAATCCGCGAGACTGAGGAAGCCAGCGCGACCGAGCGCCTTTTTCTATGAGCTGCAGGCCCGAGGCCGCTCGGTCGGAGATCGAGGGGCCGTGGTATGCTGGGGTCGTTCCAGCAGCCGCCCTCTGGCATCGCGCGGCTGCTGGAATCATTCCCGTGTCTGCACAAGGATTGGCTTGCGCAATAAAGGGTTCAGGTCGTCGATAATACATTTCTTCCCGAAACATACAAATCAAGTGGCTTTCCCTAATCTCTTCATTACTGTTCGAAACATATATCTCCTCTCATATGTTGTTCGTTACATTTTCCACTATTTTGCGTATTTATTCGTCCTTACCCTTGTTTGATCCGTGTTTTATAACTTGATAAAGGCCCCTAAATATTGGCGCGGGCTTGCGCGATCAACGCTGTACCGGATTTATCCAATATTGGAAAGATTGGCGTCAGGAGAGTGAAACAAGCAAGCCGAAATCCTGGCTTCTAATGAAGGCGGCGCAGTCGTAAGATAGGTTTTTGCTACATCCGCCTTCACAACGCCCGATCGTTTGCACTATCACAACTTCTCACTAACCTAGCTGTATACCACATTTTACCCATAGTTACTATAGATGTGGCCCCACAGGTTTTCCCGTTATGAGCGAGTCGACTTTTTAATGACCGGCGACTCTCCTGAGTGAGAATAAATATTATCACCTTCCCACAACAACCACCCCTTTCTCTACCCTCCCCTTCCCCCCTTTCCCGAGTTGGGGAGATATCAGGCCACTCCATGAATCAGCCTGCAGACTGCGCTTTTTGGCTACTCATTCTCAACACATTCGAACGTGGAAGTAAACACATTGCATGAACGACGCCCAGTTCATTTGCAACCTAACTAATGTGGCTCTACTGTTGGGATTCAATGAATTTCATCGTCAATCATTACTTTTTGATGATTTCATGGTCAAAAAGTGTTCTTCGTGATGCCACAGAAAGAAGTGATCGATTCAAAGGTAGAAATAGGTCCTCGTATTTATGTTCCGAAAATACTCGCTCCTGTGACGCTCTAGTGCAGGGGTGGCCAGGCTGACCCGGCCTGAGAGCCGCAAACAAAACCAGGAAACCTCCAAGAGCCGCATGGGTGAGGGGGGGGGGGGGCGTGCAAACTTTTGTTTAGAGAAATAAACGAAACTCGAACTACTTGCAATGTATCCGAGTCAAAAGCAGTCCAACTGTGCGTAAGGTAGCAGTAACACAATACTACCAAACCGCAACCTTTCTTTCGATTTAAAACGCGTTCCATTTCTCTTCTTGGGGAAGTGGTCGTGTGACCGGGAAAGAGGCGTAGGAGGAGTGGGAGAAAGGGGGTGGGGATCACGGCACGGGGTGGGAAGCCGCGAGCCGCACTTCAACACGCGAAGAGCCGCATGCGGCTCGTGAGCCGCAGCTTTGCCACCCCTGCTTTAGTGCGTAAGGTCAAAGCACCCGAATCAGTGCGTAATACTTTACAACTATCGTTGATGATGAAATATTTGTGAGAAGTGCGTAAAATTGTTTACACCATATTGTAGCACCCTAAACAAACGCATACCTAAACAAAACAAACTGTCGCAATCGCAATGAAAAAAAAAAAAAACCAGCCTGCGAAAACCGTTCCTTTTCCCCTCCCTTCCTCTCTCTCTCTCTTTTTCCCGCATCAATACAAAAAATACCGGCCGAGCAACGAATTTCTACCAAAACCTCGCTTCTTGGAGAAAGTGTCAGGGAGTTTGTAGAAATAATAGGCGACCATTGAATCTGGCCTTCTGCACAAATCATGCCCGGGATATTTCCATTTTCCTTCCACGCGATTAGAAGGCAAGCCGCTGGGGGAATTCATGTGCACTAACATGCTGCTTCTAAGAAAGAGTACCAGATTTATAGTGCATGTCAATTTAGCTGTAAATAATTTAACAGGATAGATTGCTGGGCTGGTTGGTTGAACGACTAACAGGGAATTGCAATTTCTCAATTGCGACCGTCCTTAGTAGACTGTCACACGAGATCCGTAAAGGTCTAATTTGTGTCCTGAACGCGGTGTGCACGTGTTGCGAACGTGAGGTGAACACAGCGCATAATCTTTTTGTTTCCTCGTGCTGCTGCCAAAATTAATTTATAATATTTATTTTGGTCACGCGTTTCGCAACGTTCTTCTAGTGCCGTGGTAAATTTTTCTTTTTCTTCTCACATTTTTTTCGAGGCTTTTCTTTACTAGCATTTATCTCTGTAGAAAAAGAAAGAAGAGCATGTGCTTGCGCGTGCCACTGTGCGTGCGTGGAAGTTCTAGTAAACTTATGGTTGTTAGTCAGCCCATGTCCTGTGTCCTTTTTCTACTTTGTGTCCCGTCTTTTTTGCGCTGTTTTGTAATAGGTAAACAGTTTAATATCTCCGCACAAACATCCGCGGCCTGAAGGATGACATGGAAACATGGCGGAAAGCAGCTTGCAGGAAATAGAAGTCTCTATTGCATTGCACTGGTGTGAAAAATTATTACGTATTTTTGTCTCATTGCTGGGCGAAAACAAAAACAATGTTTAGAAACCGAACACTGTGCGGTTTGAGGATCGCCGAAAGGACATCAAAAACCGGCACAACCTGAACAATACGAGGCGCCTTGCGTCATTCAGCTTGTCCTGGTTTCTTGTTTTTTTGGAGCCTTTCAAAAGGGGATGAAAAATTATGAACCGACTGACCTGACTTACCACATTAGAGCAGTTCATTTTCATTACGACAGGCTCTCTTAAGCGCCTTGCATAGTTTAGCTTGTACTCGTCCGTTTTTATTTTCGGTTCCTTTCAAAAAGTGAGCTCTAAGCCACTGGACCAATCTACCACATTCATAATTTGCGGAAGCAGAGAAATTGGAATGCGACAAAAGGAAAGATTCGCCCGCGTTATTTCAGGCCTATAGAAAAGCGGACCGGATAGAAGGGGGCCAAAATCTTTTCAAGAAAAACACAATCTTCTCTACAAGTCTGTCTAACAATTTGATATGAAGGTATACTTGGACGCCGGCATTATTCGGCTTTTTCGTTTTTTTATGTATATCATACATGAAAATCAGCGCGACCGATTAACTGATTAATTAATCGATTAAACGGTGCCGATTAATTGGGTTAAAATTTTTCATCGACGTCCAGGCCTAACAAATAATGATTGATGATGAAATTGATTGGAGCGCAACAGTAGAGCAACGTTATTTAGGTTGCAAATAGACTGGGCGACGTTCATGCTATGTTTCCTCCCACGTTGGAATTTGGTGAGAATGAGTAGCCAAAAAGCCCAGTAGAAAGCCTCCCGCTTCAGTACGAAACAAACAGGCGGGACGCTATGAAGGAGAAAGTCAGGCTGCTGTCTACGCGAGGTAGGAACTTGGAAGCAAGACCCCTCGAAAATACAAAATCGCCCCCCCCCCCCCCCCTTCCCCCACCCCGACGCTGTCGCTGCCCTCGTGAACCCCGGATAATGAGCTTATCCCGGCTTGTCCCACCCTAAGATGCAACAACAAAAGGAGTCCCCCATCGTCGAGATCGCAGAGTCGGAGAGGGGGAAATCGGAAGGGTGGCGAGAAGGATTTCCCTCCTCGTTGGAAAAAATTTTCGTTGGTCGGTCTTTAAGCGAGTTTGCCTTAACGGGAGTCTACTAGATAGTTTTTTTTACTATCGATAGTCAGATTTCCGGCGAGTATAGATACTATCGATAGTTTTGCATTACTAGAGCGAACACAGTTGCCGCACCGCCGCTCGCCTCCCTTCCTCCTCTCTTCGCCCAAAATCCCGTCTTCGTCATCACTGAAAGCTGAACCAAAGTTGGGATGGTAAGTGCTTGGGCTAGTTGGTGTCCCATTTGAAAAAAATAAAGTGAGAAAAAGAGAAGAGGGAGCGACGCAAACTACTAGTGTCGCAAAACTATCGATAGTAAACTGTCGACAGTACTATCGATAGGTTCACGATAGTCAACTATCGGTAGTTTTCCAATAGTCGATTAACGATAATTTTCCGATAGTCGACTATTGATAGTTTTTCTATAGTCGACTATCGATAGTACTATCGATAGTTTTTCTATAGTCGACTATCGATAGTTTTTCAATAGTCGACTATCGATAGTCGGCTATCGATAGTACTATCGATAGTTTTTCGATAGTCGACTATCGATAGTACTATCAATAGTTTTTCGATAGTTGACTATCGATAGTCGGCTATCGATAGTACTATCGATAGTTTTTCGATAGTCGACTATCGATAGTACTATCAATAGTTTTTCGATAGTCGACTATCGATAGTTTTTCTATGGTCGACTATCGATAGTACTATCGATAGTTTTTTACTATCGTTAGTCAGATTGCTGGCAACTATCGACACTATACTATCGATAGTTTTGCACCACTAATGTCCGTGCCGCGAGCACGCCGGTAACACGAAGTGTCCAAGGTCAAAGCGGCAAAAAGAACTGGGAGAACGTGTGATCGCCCGACGCGGAAGAACGACAAGCATACTTTCGCATTCACAACTCGTACGAAGTGCTTAGGTGTACCTCGAGCCTTTTTCATTTAATCCTTTTCTATTTTGTTAGTTCTCAAACGCTGCCTACATCCCTCTGACTTAATAATATGCCAGATGTGAAAAAAGAAAAAAAAAAGCTGACTGCATGAAAACATGTTTGACAAGTGTGAAGCATGTTTGGCCACTTTGTTAGTGACCAAGTGTGAAGATTGAAAAGAACAAGGTATTGATTCCAATATGTGCAGTGTCCCTCCTAAGTTGTTGCCGACGGGGCTTTGCTCCATCTTTGCCACTCGCAAAGGCAGACTAGAACTGCTCTGATCAGGCAGAATCCCAAATGCAAGCAGACGACAGTAATGGGATAAGCTTCAGTGTCCCTTAAGTTCGAAGGACCAGCTCCTTTTCATGAAAGCATCAAGTAACGTTCAATGCCAAAACGCAGCATGCACCCCTTTCATTCCTACTTTCACGGTTTTCGAGTACATACTACTCTTGTTATTTTCGACCACTGCCAACAGGATATTCTGGGAGTGAACGTATTGCAGAGGTGTGCAAGGGAACACCAAACAAAAGAATCTGTGCTTCCGCACAAAACTGATCATACTCTATTTCATTGGTACTTGGTTGACAGCACGTGGAACGAAAACTCCCAGTGCAGACTTGGACGCCACGATTTGAAGCACATTATGAGGTGGACCAGCTTCCATAGAACCGAGTTGGACCGTTACTCACCTTGAGAAACAGACCTAGGTAAGACTGGATCAGCTCGAAGTCCCGGCGTGACCTCAAGCCCGCAGTCATTGCCCTCAGAAAGTTGAGCATCGCCTCCGCCGATCCCCCGGACTCCGGAGAGAGTCCGCGGATCTCGAAGTCAATGCTCGACGGACCCAGCTCTTTCAACCTCTCCAGAACTGGTGTATCTGGAAGCAAACAAATATACCGGAAATGCACGTCTGATTAGCTGCCGTAGTTCAGCACGTCCGCAAAAAATGCAGCGAGAAGGTCGTCTGTTTATGCATGAACACTTTGTTGGGTTGTTCTGGACAACCCAGGCTGGCCTTCGTGAGCAACCGTGGATATAGCGCACGCTCAGTGTCCCTAAAGGCAGCTCACGAAATCAGATAGTGGACTCACAGTTGCCAGATTCAGCACATGAGTTGAGCAGCCTCCCAAATGCCGAGAGCTGGAAGTGCTCGAATGAGACAATTTTCGAGCCTCCCTGAAAGGAAGGAGAGCACCAAACGAGGTGTTGTCAGTTATCTGTGCTGCAGAAGAAGTAATGACAATCAATTCGCACAAAGATAACTCTTCATTACATTTTTATTGCACCACTCCTGCTAGCGAGATACCGTTGGGTCTCGCAATTATTGGTGCCGTCTGTTGCGACGGCGAAAACATTTTTTTGAATGCAAGGGGGTTAACTTGCGTCTTCCTGGAGATTTTCCTGCCAATACGTACGACCGTACGAAATGGTCGAAGTCCGAGAGTCTCCGGATTAATGCGAGGACCTGCCAGGTGTGCAATAATGAATATACGGGGGAGTGTTTGGCTCACAGTTACGCGTAGGCGGGTGGCTTAGAACTGCTAAAACAGTGTCCAAACTTTTAAAGGCACTTTACTGGGGGGCAGGGATGGTCGAGAAAATTTGTGAGCTCGAGGAACTTATGAGAGTACTCTGGGGAATCTTCGTGTTCCTAAGAACCTCGTTTGAGGTCCCCTGCTCTCGAGGAAACAAGTCTAGCAGATCTAGGTGGTCTACAGACCAACATCGGCTTGCCGAAAACCAGCCGACCGACAATGTCTCACCTCGCCGCCCTTGTCTTCGGGGAGGGCAAACTTGGGGTCCAGTCCCGTCGAGGTGGGCAGGAAGAAAGGGGCAGCCTTGGGGGCCTGTGGTGGTTCCTTGGGCTTGTTCCTTTGCTGCACGAAAAGACGGGAAGAGGGAGAAAGTCACTCCTTCAATGCATCTTCTCAGTTCAAAATCTCTCGTTATATAAATGTCCATCGCAGATACAATGCCGTAAAAATAGGCATTCTTCTGCAGTGACTTAAAAGGGCGGTACAACGATATTTAGTTGGAATGTTTTTCACTTTTCGCGCTGTTCCCTTTTCACGATGTCTAACCAACTTGCCCAACTTTATGCGTTGTTTTCACTTTACACGGGCTTAGTGGCATAAGTGGGACTCAAGGATACTCGCATGCAACACTACTGGCCAAGAAACTCCTTTGTTGCTGTGTAATGTCAAGGAGAAAAACGAGCGTTTTCATTCAATCTCTCCTTCGCAAAACTTGATGACGTAGCTGCGCGGCCGCAGTACCGCCCAGTGGCGATATTTGAATGCGGCTCATAGATTGGACCCGAGCACTGTGCGGGCACTTGATTTAAGCTCGTGATAATCAATAGCTCGAGAAGCATTCGGGTAGTGACCCGTGCCCAATTGCTGCAATGAAGACAACATCCGAACCATAACAATGTCTGCAACTCGGCGCATGTCCTGTGCCTTGCCAACCCCAGCGCGTGGCTATGATCAACATTGGCGGCACATATTCGGCTCTAGATAACGTGGCCGCTTGTTCTGGCTGCGATTTGAGGGGGTGAACGCTGCTTGTTTTTCTTTCTGCGACTTCGATTGTGTGTGGTAAAATCAAACGGGTGTTTCACAGGTCATTACGGTCAGGGATCCGTTCTAAGTAATATTTGCGCAAAGTACAAAAATCGCTGCATCGTCCCTTTAACCTGCCGTCCATCCCGCTCCGTTGGTGTGTTTCTGCATCACTTTAAAGAACTTCCTGTTACCTCTGAATTACATTTCATTTCCTCTCTGATCTATGTGCGAAACCTGCTTTGGTTTGGCACGTAAAATCCAGGAACTTAAAATTTGTTGCCTCTCACAGGCTGCACCGACCCAGTGACCCGTCCTTGGCTCACCTTGACGACTTCGATGTTGAGAAGGTTCTGCCAGCGGGAGTAAGGCAGCTTCGAAAGGGTCACCATGTCGGCCGATATCTGGCCAGGCGACTCATAGTCCCCGACCTCCATGTCTTCTCCGTCGTCGAGAACCTCCTCCGTTCCATCTGTGAGGGGTGTAAATTGTGCAAACACAGATTAGGCGTCTGTGCAAGGTTACAGAACTACTGGTAATGGTGAAGCAGAGTGTGTACCGAGGCAGACTACACTTCCACACCTCGAAAGACAAAATGGCAGCCGTGTGTGAAATCCTTTTCTCCACACAGCCACCATCTTAAAAAGAAATTGTACAAAAAAAAAAAATTATATATATATACAAATATTTTTCTTTTACACGTTATGTTTACTCGATGCTATTTTAAGGCCCGTTCACACTCTTGCAACCGAGTTCGACCGAGAGAGACGAGGCCTGTTGAAACATCTTAAAATTTCTTAGGATGAGGGAACACACTGGCATTCTGGCGCCATCTATGCGGTGACCCTGGAACTGCATTTCACAAGGGCAAAAGTTTTGCGAGATTTGCAAGGTCAAATGTGCGTAATACCTCTAAGAAAGGCTCGTTTATAACATTGACAAAAGTTTTTCGAGCCAAGAAAGAAAGGATGATGCGCGAGATAAATAAAAAATGTGTTGGACTGCCAAGTTCGCACTGCTACCCAACAGATGGCGCCAGTGTGTCCTTTCGTTGTAAGAAGTTTCAAGGCACCCAGTTTTAAGAGGTCGCAAGAGTGTGAATGGGCCTTTAGGCGCGCATTTCCGGCTTGAGCGGCGTCGCCGTCGGCGTAATTGCACGGTGCATTGTGAGAAATGCCCCATAATGCACCGCGCGGGACCCTTGTGACGTCACACGTGACGTCACGAGGGTCCCGCACGGTGCATTATGGGACATTTCCCATGATGCAACACGTGGGGAGGAGGAGGACGAGGGGGAGGGGAGGAGGAGAAGGACAAGGTGGGGGAAGGGGAGAGGGGGAAGAGGAGGAGAGAAGGGAGGAGGAGGAAAGGAGCTTGAAGGATGAGGGGAGGAGGAGGGGAAGAATAGCAGGGAGGAGGAGGAGGTGAGGAGGAGGGGTATACCCTCCCCTCAGTACCCTTCCCACCTCCTCCTCAAGAGCTGCACTCTAATTCGGAGTTACAGGGTGTTGTAAACGTCTTTCGTTTTTTCTTTGGTGATTGTTTCCTGAAAGTCATGAGCCTGCAAAACCACAATCACTGACACTTGATATAAAACATTTATACATTCGCATTGTTTTGCACTTTTCGGTTGTTGCTGGACGGTAGCTGCCTGCCTCTCGTAAGGCTGCAGAAGCCTCATCGAGTCATACGGTTTGACTTCTAAGCCCCTGAAGCCTACATCCATGTCTAACAATGTCCGAAGCAAAATAAAATATTGATTAACTGACTGATTGTACAAACAGAGATTGGAACGCTGGTTGACCGAATACGGCCAAACAATTTGAATCGGGGGGGCTGCCAACGCCATCTACCCGATTTCACCAAACATTAACGGATAACTGCACCTTTTCCTCGGCCGACTGAAAGTGGAGGCATGACAACAGTCGCCATTCTGCAAGTATGGAGGGAACAGGAACCATCTTCCAAGCACATCCTGTCTCATTAATAGGAAGACCTCTGTTCTCCCCAAAATTCATCCACAACGGGAGTCATCCATAATAAGAAGTGGCGAGATAAAAATAACTGCATTTACCTCGTTCTTCCCCGAAACTTTTATCCACGTAACGAGGCCCATATTAACACGACGCAACCGTAAAAAGAGGATGGGCACGCTCACCCGCCGCTTGGAGCGTGGTTGCCGGCAGTTCAACCACCTTGGGCACGTAATCGGCGGGCAGCGGCCGCAGGGTCACGTGACCGTACAGGGTGGCGTTGCACCACAGGTAGACCCCGAGGTCGTCCACGTGCGAGGTCGCCAGGTACTCCCCCGTCGGAGACAGGTCCAGGCTCGTCACAGGAGAGGGGACCTCGAAGCAGTCCACCAAGCTGCGTGCGCAAACGAGAGAGAGCTCGTTAGGAAAAATACATTTAATGTATCTTAATCCTACCGATAAAGACGGGCGACAAGGTGCCTTTTGTGAGCTTGTTGTACATACTCTATGCATATTGCAGCAACGTGGATAGTGCCATTAAGGGTCACGTGACCATGTGACGCGATGTGACGACCAGCCGTGGTGTCACGCCATTGTGTCACATGAGGCCACTTAATGTCACGTTGTGGTGTCAATGATGTCACTTGATTGGTGCCACATCACCGCGTCACGCTGACGATGTTGCCCGACCAACGTGACACCGATGACGTCACACGACCGCCGTCTATTTGACGTTGTGTGACCACTGCCCATTGAATTTGAGCGCTTTCGAATGCCAAATTTAGAGGGACGAAAGCTTGCTGAAATCGACAGGTGTGGGACGGTTTCTCGGCTGAGTTTTTATGCAGATCGCTGAGCGAACTGGCATCCCGCCAGTTCTCTTGGCGATCCCAGCCATCACACGCGTTCCGCATTAGAAAACGAGGTTGATTTGGAAGAGGGGGCACACCAGCCTGATGGCAGGTCCCACGTTCGGACCAGGGCATCCATCGACGACGTTACCAGCCACCGGGCGTCCGGACTGAACGTCTGCAACCGAGGGAAAACAACGTAGAAAAAATGTAATGCCGTATTATCGCAATCCCAGATTGCATCCCCAGCTCGTGCGCTCGCCACATCCTCGTTCGTGGTCCCTCGAATTCCGCCCGACGACGTCACGCTCGTGCTAACCTGCCACTCGCCGAGACCTTGGTGGCAGCACGGCAGGCGGAAGTGCGTGCAGCAGACACCCGCTTGACACAGGTTGCCCTTCAACTTGAGAGTCCACAAAAACTCCAGAAGTTGGGATGCCGCGACGACAGCGACACTCACATTCTCGCTTACTTTTTGGAGAACTTCTATGACTAACCGCAGGATCGCAACGTCTCACGGCGTGACAGGCCAGCTCTCGCGACGTCATTTGTGGTTGCTTTGGGGCCACTTTCAGTGCATGGGCAGTATGAGACACTGGGTACACCAGCTGGACACATGTGACGCTGAGAAGGAGAATGGCTCACCATGTCGGTGACAGAACTGAAGTAGCTGGCGAAAGCACGAACCACCCTCCGGAGTTCCACGTCGACGACGCACACTGCAAAGTCGTCTGTGGCGACTGCCAGCATGCCGCTGCGTACAAAAAGACGAAGCGCAGGTTCATCATTAGTAAACGAATCTAAACAAAAGAACTTTTCACTTTAATCGACCCAGTTATAGTAGAGCTCCCCTGATACGTTTTAAAGGGGACCGCGGTAAAAAAAAAAAGGAATGATCCGGAAAACGTAAGAACCGAGAAAGCTTTTTAAAGGGGACCGCGGTAAAAAAAAAAGGAATGATCCGGAAAATGTAAGAACCAAGAACGCTTTTAGAGTCGTACGGATCAGGATGCAACTCCTGCACGGCAATCTGCTTCGAATGGACTTTCACGGCTCTGGAGAACTACCGCATTTGTTCAAAGAACGGAAGAATTTGTATTTGTAACTGTTCTTTAAAATTAATGGTTTGTCCCCTAAACTAGCCAAAGAATAGTCAACCTATAAGATTGACCAAAATATCCGAGCCTATCAGGGTAACCCAGATTCTCCCCCGCATCAGCCACTGCTTTTAGCACGCCCATGCAGAGGTGAAGCTCGACGCGTGCGCCGGTGCAAAACGGTAAAGTCGACGCACGTCCCACAAGCGTGAAGCCCTCGGCACACAATTACAAACTCTACGCAAAATTAAACGAGCGGAACTGGAGGGTACTGGGTAGACCAAGCTACCAATTGGTGAAGCAGCAGTTTGTAACCATACAAAACAGCATTGACAGGGTTTCTAAATGCCGCACCTGAAACCAGAAAAGCTACCCTTCGGGACAACAACTGTCGCCATCGATGCTCACGCAGTTCCGGCAACAAAACGGCGGTGCCCGCGAGCCTTCTGGACGCAAAAAAACGTCGCACGACGCAGACACAAGAACGACTGCCGTGGCCTTATCGGACGACAAAAAAGATGACCACCATTTCTCCGAGCGTAGCCTTCGGGTGACTGGAGTTCACAAAGGGCGAATGTTAGAAAAAAGGGGTAAAATGCAGGACTCGTGGTCACTGACAAGACGAGAAGGGCGGGGTCTCTCTCCCAGCTGCCCGGCCTACATGCACGTGCTCGCTGCTTTTCGCTGTGTTCTGGCCATACGCACATGCACGAGGCACATGGGACGCCGAAGCGCTAGAGGAAGTGGGAATCTCACACTGGAGGCGGGACGACCGCAACCCTTCTCCGCCGATATCGTCCCGCCAGTCACTGTGGCATCCCCGAGTCTTCCACAAAAATTATGCGCCACCGAAGTGTCTGAACGCTCACCTATCCCGATGAAGGTTCATCTTGGCTACGGGCGAGTCGAGAGAAAGCCTGCTCAGCGGGCGGCCGTCCCTGAAGCCCCAGAAGCAGAGACGTGAGTCCGCGCCGCCCGTCGCCACCAGCTGGTTGAGGGCATCCGAGACCACCCCCCGCACCGGACCATCGTGCGCTGAAACATGAGGGGGTGGGGTCACGTGCACGTCACGTGCGCAAGTTCGTCTGCTTATTGCACGGGGGTTGCGACAATGTCAAAGCGCCAAGCTCTTATTAAACTGATTGAAACAAATAGTGGGTAGACCTCAAGGCATTGAGATCTACCCACTATCCTTTCAATCAAAGCCAATAAGAGTTTGGCGTCGTTCTGATGTCACCGCAACCCCCGCGCAAGAAGCAGACGACTTGCTCTCCGCATTGAACTCAAACACTAGCTCGTCAACGGTTGCGGATCCACGGGGAAATTGGCGCAAGTTCTGAAGCCGGGCGTCGAAAGTTTGCGGAAATATCCAAAATGCCTCTGGATATCCTGGCGACTTTTTGACGCCGGGTGACGAAGTTTGCATCGATTTTCAGACCTGTTCGGTGGAACGCGGGACGGTCTACAACCGACTTTCTCTACCTGAAAAAAGCTTACGCTCGATGGAGGCCTATCAGAATGCGAGGCAGAAATCACGTTTGCCAACGTCACGTCCCCAGGAGTCGCAGGTGGCTTCTCCCGTGTGCCTTCCAGCCATCTCGCCTACAGCAGATGTGCTTGTCGAGATGGTAAAGGCAAACAGTCACTCCCAAAGAGTAGCAGTAATAATGCCCTCTCTATTTCTTTTTTCTTTTTTTGCATTTACTAGTTTTAGCAGTTGCCCTGGAAACTAATATCTGATTGTGTTATTCAGACAAAAGTTTAAAAAAAAAATTGCGGTGGCTTAGCTCGCCTATGCCAGGATATACGTAGCGTGAGCTTATCCGCACAAAATAAGAGGCGCTATCAAGCGGCTTCGGTGCAGCGTCAGACTTGGCTATTGCACAACGGAGGCGCACAGCTGGGCACGCGGCGGCGCCAGTGCGTCTGCCGCGGCTATGACGTCACTCCTCTGAAATGCGCAGACCGGCGAGGCGGACGAGGCGGGCACGGCGGCGGCGGAGCGCGCAGCGGCGGCTTTGCATGGCTCTCATAATGAGCCGTGCTCATTATGCGTGCTCATTATGCGGAGCGCGTGGCGCCGTGCTCATTATGCGGAGCTCCGCCGCCGCCGCCGTGCACTCAGCATAATGAACACGGCTCATTATGAGGGCCACGCGAAACTGCTCAACCTCGGCCAGTGTAGCTAACGCTACAAAATGTAAAGTATTTTTATTTAAGTGATACACCAGAAACGAGGTCGGCTGGCAACTATTCGTTATGACAAAAACCTGAAACTGTGGAATGCAGAAAAAAAGCGTGCATCAATCTCGGCCCTTCGTTGTTATGGCCGCATTTCTACCACATTACCATAGAATACCATGCATCTGCCCATTGCACACTAAGCGCCCATTCCAAAATCTGTAAGATCTGAGACAATACGCACAGCACATTTATATGTAAAATTGATGACCGGACAAACACCCATCCCCCATTTTTTCACGATTATCTCAAAAGTATTTTAGTGGGCACTTGCCCGGTATTTTACGGTGTGTCTCTGATGGCAACTAGTCTCGGCAATGACACTGTGAACCCGACACTGAAAGGCTGTGGAGACACGGTTATAAATAAAGAAGAGGCTCCTCGCTGAATCTCACCGGTGTCCTTGCCGTAGGTCATCCGGTGGATGCCCGACTGGATGTTGAATCGGTCTACGTGACCGGTGCTGCAGCCCACGGTGACAAAATTGCCGCACGAACTCAGAGACACACACTGGAAAGAGATGAAAAACGAAAGCCAAATTATGGCATTTTGCTATTAAAACAATGAATTTGTTTTATGGATACAGACAACAAACGGTGAAGTGGTTCCAAGCACAATAACCTATCGCAGGAAAATGCCGGGAAGATTTCGTGCACTCGCAGCAAACTGCTGTTGTCAGTCAAGTGAGGTGGCGCGATTATTTCAAGCACGATGCTGAATTGCAATACCTTGACCGCAATCTAACTAACTATGCATAAATTGTTCCTTGAAAAAAAAAAAAAATATGCTGTACAGGTTTGTAAACAATCGTACGAAACAGCGCACAGGCGAAGAATCGTTCCCAACACTTCAGCCGTCGAGGCCAGCAAAGATGCCAAGCAAAAAGCTGTACAAACTGCAACGTCCTAAACTATCCGCATTAATGTTGGGGAGAAGCGTTGAAATGCGGGGCAGTACTTTTCAGATGTGGTACTGCCCCACATCGCGAGGGTAAAGGTTTCCACACGCGCTCGTTCTGGTTTATATATCCCGCCGCACGAAAGCGTCGTCGCAGCACCAATTTTTCTCTGCACAAACCGGCATCTCGCAACCAGGCGATGCGCGGCAGAGAAAACGAGACTTTCATTCCTGCAGCAGGATAATACAAAAAAAATTAATTGGCAATCAATGAGTTTTATTAAATGGAAATGTGCTACATTAGTTCTTCCTCACTCCCTTTTAACCCCTTTCCATTCGTTTATCACTGCATCCATATCACTCGTGGAGGGAACCGGATCCATCATTTTAACTACACACATACATCACAGCACATGCACCGCTATACTCCGTTTCACCTTATGCTGTACCGCAGCGAAGGCTAGAAGCGCGAGCTTATAGCGTCGGCAGCTGCTTCTAATGCGCGAGAGCTTGTGCCGCCGAGATGTGCCCTAGAGCAAGGAGCTCGCGCTTGTAGCCTTCCCTGCGGTACAACATAAGGTGAAACAGAGTATAGTATAGAAATTCAGAGCGAAGAACATCCGGCGACGGCAAAGCGGCAACTGAGCACGCTAGCATTCCACCGCACCGCGGCGCCTCCTCCTCTCTAGCTCCGCATCAGCCGTGCAACGTTCCTTTGACGAAAACGAAAACGCATGCTTTGACGAAGACCCGGCGGTGTCTGTCACTTTGTCAGCGTTGGGGAGAAAGGGAGAGGGTGACACGTGTGATGTCAGCACTTCAAACCAATAGGAGTGCCGCACCCGTCACACTCCTCCTCCCTCTCCCCCCGGCGCTGACAAACTGACAGACATTGCCGGGGTTTTCGTCAAAACAAGCATTCCAATGCTAACGCAATAAAAAGGAGCAGCAAACTCACCAGTGCCACGACGCCCTTTGTGCCCTTGAAGCGGTCGTGCATCAGACGATGGCTCCCCATGCAACAGCGGTCGTACGACCACGTCGTTACGGCCGCCAGTCCCCGGTGGCACGCGGCCACGCTGTCCCATTCCTTCTCCCGTGTGGTCTCTGCATGGCGAAAATCCCGTAAGCTTTAGTCCCGTCTGAACAGGTAGAGAAGAGTCATCCGTTGACGCCAACAGAGCGAGAATGGCGGGGCGTGTCTTTCGAACGCACGGGCTCCAGCACGTGCTCCATGCCTTCCACCATGCTTTTATTGTGTGCGCATGCTCGAGGTGCACTAGACGCTGAAGCGCTGAAGAAGGTACAAAGCTGGCGCCGGAGGCGGGACAACTGAGACTACTTCCCGCCGTTCTAAATGTACTACATGGCGTGCAAGTTTGTCTGCTTCCTGCGCACCTCATGCGTGTGTTTACTTCCCAAACAAACCCACATGCTTTTGTTTCCTCCTGACCTCAATTAATGACGGTGCGCGCTTGGCTGCCTCATTGTCGCACGTTCCCTGCACCTTCTCTACATTGCCCTTCGATTGGGGTGCACCTCCTTGCATTCCGATGCGCCAGAGACGCGTCTTGGAACAATCGCTCGTCGTATAGCCATAATCATCCTCTCCAGTTTCGTAGAACAAACCCCAGCCATTTTCTCATTTAATTTCTGAGGGGATCGGTGGCCGAGTGGGCTAACGCACACCAGCTTGGAGCACGTGGAGCGAAAGCTCGCACTGCAGAACCCAGGGATCCTGGGTTCAATCCCAACCCCTGCCCGTTCCGATCTGGATGAGCATAGTACAGTAAAACCTCGTTAATTCAACCCCTGATAATTCGGAAATTCGGATAATTTGAACTGCCGATCCGGTCCCGTCAAACGTATGTATTATTCAATGACAGCAAACGCTCATTAATTCGGAGGAAACGCGGCGCGCTATGGTTAATTCGGACGAGTTCGGCAGGTGGCGCTAGCTACCATCCGTTCCCAAGGGTATGACCGCTATCCATCCGAGGTGCACACGTAGTTTTTCCGGTTTTCCTATGGTTCTCCGCTCTTCCGGTTCTCCGTGTTTCGCACCAGTTTTGCTCTGGATTGCCGTGCTACTCTCCTGGCATGGAAGCGGCAGAAGCATAGCTGCAACGGAAAAAGGGTAGCACAAGTGACCGACGACCGGAATGGCAAAATCGCGACACGCGGGGCTATTGCTCCCGAGCGCGCCGATAGCGAGAGGGACAGTCACGTTTCATGCCTCAACGCGGGGATCCTAAAGCCCGAGATTTTAACCGGCCACCCCCGCGTTGTGAAATTCAACGTGACTGGCACTCCGCAGTCGGCGCGCTCGGGAAAAATAGTGCCGGGTGTCGCGATTTTGCCGCTCCCATTATTGGTCAGTTGTGCTACTCGTTTTCCGTTGCAGCTGTACTAGGCTAAGAATTTAGCGACGAAAAAGGGCTTTGAAGGACGGCGCCTCTCGACAAGTGATGGAAAGTTACGACGTCAAGAGAAGCAGTTTGGCCACGTACGTGAAAATTGAGGCCGATATCCTACGGGCTTTCGAGAGCGAGAAGTTCAACGCGAAAAGAAAGCGGCTGTGGACGGTGGTGCACCCGAAACTAGAAGAGGTCTTGCTGTGCTAAATCGTCAGTGCACGGGATGCGTAGCTCTGACAGTGCGAGTGCGGTGGAGCACTCGACCGCGCTAACGAAAGTTGTCGTCTCCGCCCAAGTGTCGTCCAGAAAGCAGGCGGTAATAACAGATTTCTTCTCAAAATAAAGGTATGTCACAGGGAAACGTTTTCGCGCAGTTTTCTTTGTCCTTTCGATATTTCGACTTTCGGATAATTCGGACATTTTTGCCGGTCCCATGAGATCCAAATTAACGAGGTTTTACTGTACCAGCGTGCGGTTGTGTATCACTACTGCATGATGCACGTTAAAGACCCCAGGCTAGCGGTTGTACTGCACTGGCTAAATTTCTCATCTACAGGTGGGAGACTCATCACCCATTGAGGCAGACCAAATTCTAGGCTGTATAAGCTTATAAACACCCCAATTTTTCATTTAATTATTTAACTTTTCCAGTGACCCAAACAGCTTGTTGGGAGGGTGCATAATTGGTGGCACGTGCGACCTAGCCTAAATGTATATACACAAAAGGCAAGCAAAGCATGTAGACTAAAGAAATGTGTCGGGAGTAGTAGAAACTGCTACGTCAAAATGATTGAAGATAAACATGCCGTATCAGATGTGAATACGGATCTGGGAAAACATGATATGTGGAATTGATAAAGATAGACTTCCCCCTCCTAATAAATAATAATAATAATAATAGTAATAAATATTATTGCACAGTACAAAAATACAAAATCACGTACAGGCCCGCAAAACTATGGAGAGGCTCGTGCATGGACAACCAGCGAAGATACTATTTCATAGTTATTCAATCTAAAAAAAAAAATGAACACACATAGGAAAAAAATACAGATTACACCTTCAACAGTCCAGCAACAGCCCATAAAAAGAAAAACTCCATTGCTCAGTTCGTTTTTATTAGTTGCGGTTGTGGTCAGAGGAGGCGGTAAAGCAGTTTTTCCAGTGCAAGGTTCAGCCATCCTCACTTGTCAACTCCGGTTTTCCACAAGGTTCAGTACTATTGCAAAATACCGAGCATCCGCCCACCCTACAATAAATGCCCACCCCTCAATTTTGCAACATTCAAAAATACACAAAGAAAATATCTTCACATGTTGTTGACTTAAGAAGTGCTCATCCCACAGTTTTACACGATCATCTCCACGTTTTGAGTGGGCACTAGCTCGGGTTCTTACTAGGGTCGTGCGAATATTCGAAATTTCGAATAGTAGTTTTGAATAATGGACTATTCGATATTCGCTTCGAGAAGAACTGAACTATTCGCGTTTTTCGAAGTGTTGATTGCCGTGGGTTAGCCCCGTTGAGTGCGCTTCTTTCCGAGCAAAGGTGCACAGCGGAGAAGCAATACCTGCGGAAGCGAGCTCCGCGGGTGTTGCTTCTCTGCATTACATCGGTGCTCGATAAGAAGCGCACTCAACAAGGTAACCCGCCGTGATAAACACTTGGAAAAGTAGGAATATCGCAATTGCGTCCTTGGAAGAAAAACATACATTCAAAGCGGGATGGTGCACGCGTGCCGGCTGTATTTGGGAATAAATGGAAACTTTCTGAATGTGTATATCTTCATTGTAGTAAAAGTTCCAAAATAATCAGACTGTTATGCAGGAGTATACTATGTTAGGCAGAGATGCCCTTACAAGTTGCGTTCAACATGTGCAATTATTTCTTTTTTAACGCGAGATTAAAGAAGGAATATTTTATAGAGCAAGCTTCGTAAATTCACTCAATTAGGTATAGTTGGCCATCTCTAAAGGATTAACTTTATGTCAAATTCGTCGTTTACTTGCCGTCCCAAGACATCAAACCTTATGAAGACACAGTTCAAAAATATAGGTAAACTTAGCTTATAAATAAACAAGTGGAACAACCTTCACAAGTTTAGCTGGGTTTTCGTATAAGCATTACGCAATGGTAGTGAAAGGCGTGGAAAAACTATTCGATATTCGAATCGAAAATATTCGGCCAAAAGCAGTATTCGCTTCGAATTCGCTTCGAAATCAAAATCCACTATTCGCACAAGACTAGATTTTACGGTAGGTCCACTTCTCTCCTTTGTTTATACCGTAAAATCCCGTAAGGGCGCCCTCCCCCGAGAGATTGCCCATCCCGTTTTTCTGGCTATATATCTTTAACATGAAAACTCCGAAACATCGCCCACCCCCCGATTCCCGTTGGACGTCAAGCAATGTCTGACGGGAATCGCGCATCAACGGCGCGATCGGCGGTACCGGTGTGTCCGGGAAGCAAGTTCATAGCGGGTTCCCACGTTTTTGTCTGCGATCTGCGCACGATATCGGCTCGCGTAACACGCTAGTTGTTCCCGCGTGTATATTGCATCGTGAAATGCGAATCTGCTGCGTTCGCGATATCCGTTCCGAGTTCGTAGCGGATTCCCGTGTTTTTCTCCGCGATCTGCGCGCGCCATATCGATTTTTAGTTCTAAAGAACATGCGCGAGTTGTTCCCGCGTGTATATTGCATCGTGAAATGCGATTCTGTTGCGTCCGCGATCTGCGGTATTTGTTTCTGTGACATGCGAGTTTGTAGCGTATTCGCGCGTTTTTGTCCGCGATCTATGCGCGCGATATCGGTTTCCGTGACAGGCAAGATTGTAGCGAGTTCCCGCGTCTTTATTGCACCATGAAAGTTTAATCTGCTGCGTCCGCAATCTGCGGTATCCGTTCCCGTGAGATGCGAGTTCTCGGCGGGTTTCCGCGAGTCCTTCACACCGTGAAACGCGAATCTGCTGCGTCGGCCACTTGCGGTATCCCTTCCCGCGACACAGGAGTTTGTAGCGAATTCCCGCGTGTTTTTCGCATCGTGAAACGCGAATTTGCCGTGTCCGCGATCTGCGGTATCAGTTCTTGCGTCACGTGGGTTGTAGCGAGTGCCCCGGCGCTTATCATTAATTTTTGATAAAGTTTTGTTGCAGCATCCCCAAAGATAGCCCATCTCATGTTTTTCACCATTTATCTCTTCATTTTGGGTGGGCGTCCTTACGGGATTTTACGGTAATAGCGACCTTCCTAGCCAAGTCTCCTCTTCTGCTAGCCTTTCTGCCGACGATCGTGTTATGGTTGCAGTTGAAGAAGGCGGTACAGTGGGTTTCCTCTCCCGTCTGCGAGTCGACCCGGGGCCGGACTCACCCGAGGTGAACTCCGTGACAGGGGGCATCTTTCCGGGGTCCCTGAGCACCCCGTGTTTCTTGGCCTTCTTGCGGTCAAACGAGGCCTGGCCCAGGCTCTTGTTCAGGTGGTCGCCGATTGTCGAGAAGCAGCGCAGGGTGCTGTCCAGCCCTGTCCACGGAAACAAAGTCACGGAACCACGAAAGACTGCCGCGAGACGTCACGTAACGTTTGCGGCGCCCGTGGAGCGAAAGCTGCAAACATGCACGCCGGAGAAAGGTGCAGAAGGACGGTACGGATGGCACTGCTTTTGCCTAGGTTGCCTGTGCCACCTCTGCGTTTCGTCTGCCGGCCTCATTTATACCAAATGCGTCGCATGACGCGTAGGCAACTTGTTAGCATGAGTAAACCAATGATCGAATAAGATGCTGTGCTACAATTTTCGTCACTATTACATCTCATTGCAGTAGTAATAATAATAATAACCAGAAATTCATTATTTATTTTGCGCCTCGAGAAAACCATGCACATGGGGTATCACTGTGGTGAGATACGAGAAAAAGAAAGAAGCTGATGCATAGACCAGAACAACGCCTACTAGCCTGAGCAAAGTGGTACAGCAGATCGGTAACTGTATTGATATGTATCAAGATCGCATTTAAAACAAAACGGGCAAGGACGCCCGAAAAAGGTAATTTTCCTCCAAACATTTTCCACGTACCGAAGCCTGCCCAGTCCGAACTTTGGTAAACCTGGCCCTCTTCGTTATCGCTCATACGCTCAGCCTACAGGCTAGCTTAATGCCTGCACTATATGTCAGATACAGCATAAGAAAGAAGGTGCGATCGGGAAAAGGGCGGACACTAGGAAAACTGAAGTGGAGAAGAGCGACCTTCTTTCCACAACGGCTTTTCTCGTGCGCACCCTTTTCCCCCGCGCTCTGTTTTTCTTACATTGTATCCAACTACATGTGCAGGCACTAACCTTTGTAAGGGACTATAAGTAAGAAGCACTACTATTTTTGTCTTTCTCTAATTAGGCTAAGGGAAGTGTAAAAGCCCGATCGGGTCACTGTTCCGTTGCAGCCAGGGATATGGGGATTCACGGTCCCCATACCGGGGCTCACGACACCTATGCAGTTTGTCACTGTGGTCAATGAAGGGGTGAGAACAGCAGGAATGGGCTTCAGCTGTCTTGCCTCCAGCACGAGCTCCCTCTGTCGGTTACGCTTCGACGTCTCGTGAGTTACAAGCGTGCATGCGCAGCCCAAGTCCTTCGACACGCTACCAGTCACGAAACTCCTCCGTAACACCATGGGAGAGCTTGGTATGCGACCACACACGACAAGGTAACTAAGGACCGCCAATCTAGCCTGCACTGCCGGAAGTCTGGCAACAACGTAATATCGAAATTTTTAACCGAGCCATCAATGGACTGCGGTGACGCGTCATCGCATCGACGGCATTTCTCGTAAATGTAAGCGTCTTCTGCTCTGTACACTCAGTCACCTGGTCAATCTTTCTTTTCCGCAACATTCCCCAAAATAACATCATTCTTTATTCCTCTTTTTGCCTCAAAATGAATTCTCGATACCGCCATCGCCGTCAAAGGTCAGAGTCACGAGTAGCGTCATCGAGCAGAGGCGCTGCGAACCTGCACGTTCCATGGCCCGACTTTTTCTCGCTCGCAAAAACACCGTTTTGTTTAAAGACAAACACAAAAAAACTATTTTTAAGTTCTGCTGTTAGATATCAGTAAGGAATGACCGAGGCTTGGAATTTGGGGTGGCTCAGCGAGAGTGGCGTGACCAAACAAAGATGCCCCCTCTGAGTTGGTGGCACCCCCGGAGGGCAGTTTGTGATCCCGTACCAAACTTTGGCCGAAGTTTCGTGACCAGTAGCGTACTGAAGGACTCTGAGCGGCCAGAGCATGACAGAAGGCAACGAGCGTGTGCCGGAGGCCAGGCATCCAAAAGAGATGCCCACCATTCTTCCATCGTCAGTTATTACACACCTTTAGGATTTGCAAATTGGACAAACACATTCGCGACGCGGAATGTGCTGCCTTTCACAACACAGACACACACTGTATGAGCGGGAAGGACTTGCCTGCGCTCAGTATGTTGTTCCCCGAAGCACCGTGGAACCTGATCCGACAGGGGGCGCCGCTGTGTCCCTGCTGCTGCTTGAGCAGACGACCGCCGCCGTCCGACTGGTCAAAGATCCACATCTGCCACGACGGGCGCACAAGTTGACTCGGTCAAAATCGCTTACAACGAGCTTAGAGAACAAGAGCTGCACGTCTCTGGGCTAAATTACCGACGATTGATGCGTCGAGAGACCGACTCTATAACCCTGCCGGTCCCGCAACAAAGTGTGACCTCGCTTTTCCCCCGAGGTTTCCTCCTCTCTCCTCCCTCCTCACCATCTTTTGTCCTCCACTCCCGACGGTGAGAGACGTTGAGGGGATATGCTCTGAGCGACCTATTGTAGACCAACCCTCCCGAGAGGCCGTCACGTGACCGGCGGGAAAGGGTAGAGGAGAGTTTGTTGCAAGGAAGATTTTCAGGCCGACAGAAAAATAGTGTGCAGGCCCGCCTAACAGGCATCGCGGTGCACCTTCGTCGGTGGGATGGCGTGCCAGCACACCTCGCCGTAATCTGACCGGTGTGAGGAGGCTGAGGACTGTGCGGCGAGGAGGATCTTCAACCCAACTGAAAATCCCCCTCGCCACACGGAGGAGCTTCCCGAGGCTCACCCTGAGCGAGTTGTCCGGGGACGAAGTGAGGAGGAGGGGCTCGTCTGGGAGGAACCGGAGCCCCGTGACGCCAGCCTGGTGGGCGTGCAGCAGCTGGCTGTCTAGGCGCCGCTTCTCCAGGTCCCAGACCGCCACGTGGCCCAGGGGGCTGCCCGTCGCCATCTGGGAGTGGCCATCTGCGAGGGATACCGGCCGAGACATCGCTCCCGTTGAGCCTCATGTAAAGATCCGTTCGCACACCTACACTTGCTTAGGACTGTCTTCTTGTAATTTCTTACGAGAAAACGCTAGGGAGCCTGTATTACAAAGAGTTTCCAACTGCTGGATCAGGGTCACGGTGGTTTATGGGCCGCATTTGCAAGACGAGCTGCAAGGAGGTGACGAAAGCGTTGATCGTCTGCAAACGTCTCTGCCTTTCTGCCTGCTTTCCTCCTCACAACGTGAAAACGCAGCGCATGCGCACTTGCGACCGATCGCCACGGGAGGTGTCCGCCATTAAACTATAAGCGCTCCCCATGGTTTGAGATGGGCCCTCTCTACAATCGAAGCTCTCTAAAGAACACGCTGGCATGCTGGCACCATCTATGAGGTGACACTGGAACTGCATCTCACTAGAGCGAAGGTTCGACGGTATTTGAGGGATTAAATCTATGCACTCTCCGTGAGAAACGGTTGTTCGTAACGGTGTCAGAAGTTTTTCCGAGTCAAAAACAAAAGAATGGTGCGGGAAAAATTTAAAAAAAAAGAAATGTGTGGAATTGTTTATTGTTCCACGGCTGCCCGACGGATGGAGCCGGCGTGTTGTCTCGTCGGATCTTAGGAGGTTTCAAGGCATACGGTCGTAAGCGGTCGCAAGTGCGTGAGCCGACCTTAAGCCTCGCGTCTCAGACGTCTCGGACGCGCGTAGGGTTACAAACGAAAGTCTCACTTGGCGGCAGCACGTGAAATGAATAAGATTCGTGTGCTCGATCGTAAGGAGTATGAATTCACCACATTTCCACGTATCTGGGATGCCCAAAACGACAGAGCATAGTAGACAAAGGTGGATGGATAGGTGCGGGTGGCTGAACACTCTTAAAGGGCTACTCAAGTCAAATTTCTATATTGAGAACACAACGCAGTCCTACATCGTATCATCTGAAAAGCTCACACGTAAAATATTACGACGCAATTCCGCCTAAAAGTTCATTAAACCGGCCTATGAAATTGGAGCAGCTCCACGGACATCGAAGTCCGCCCAATCTAGCGGGCGACGCGCGGAGCAGTGCAGTCAACGCCGCTGTGTGGACACAGCCAACACTGTGCGGAACGTCAACAACTGGAAGAATAGTTTTGTTTGTTTCATAGTTTTTGAGATGAGGAGCATGAGGGCGGGAGAGAAACAAAAAGGTGTGAAGCAGGTCAACAACGCCCTCACGCCGTCCGCCGCTTTCGTCGATGACATAGCCGATGTCCCCGTACAACGCAATATTCAGTAGTTGACGAGCAGGACCAATGTTGCCTGCCACGGGCAAGGTTTCAGTTTTGCTTTGTGATTTTTATTTAAACGAGGTTTGCAAGAAATCTATTTTCGGAAAACGAATGACATAGAACCGTTCATTAGTAGTCTTGACATGATAATCGCCGGTAATCCAAGAATTTTGGAATTGACCGGAGTTGCCCTTTAATCGGGTGGCAGCTTGCACCCCCTATTTAGCGCTTCAAGCGTCGACAGTTGACTGCTCTTTAATATACAAAATGTAAATGTTTAAACCTTCTGATAGTAAATAATACTTTAAGTAATCCTTCTAAAAATGCAGCAACACTCCTAAAAATGCAGCAACACAACAGTTCTTACAGTTCCTAAAATATTGCATCTGAGCTTTTGCCTAGTCTTCAAGGGCTTTCTTTAACAAAATGCAGAAAGTAGCGCACCACACCAATGAAAATCAAAACTAGAAAACAGTTCAATGAGTGGGCTAACACGTCTCAGCTAGGAGCGTGGAGCGAAAGCTTGCGCTGAGAACCCCCTTCGGTTCGATCCCCACTGCCCCTGCCCATTTCGACCTGGATGAGTTTCGTACCGGCACGCGTTGGTGTAATCACTACTGCGTGATGCACGTCAAAAACGCCAGGTTAGCGGTTGTACTGCACTGGCTAAATTTCTCATCTACAGCTAAGAGACCGATTACCCGTTGAGGCGTACCAACATCAAGGCTGTATAAACATACAAAGCAAGCCATTTTTTTTTTTTTTTTTTCAGTTCAATGCCTTACTGCAAAACAAGACCATGTGACTATTTGTGTTTTGTCCTAAAATTCTGTAAGCTGTCAATGTCACAGTAAATAAAAAGAGAAAATGTTCACAGGCACAAGGATGCAAAATGTGACCTTGTCAGGGAGGGAATTTATGCTAACACGTTCCTGGAAGCCTGATTCCTCGTAAGAAAAATGCTTCGCATATTTCACGGTGGCCTTTGACAGAGTATCGGGATTCTAACATAGAGCATTTCCCTTGTCCTACTGACTGCATAAATGAAGCACTGCCGCCTCTAGTTAAGTCATCGACAGACACTTACAATAAACAGGTAACAAATGGTTTACGCCAAAGTTTTTTAAGATGAAAGCTTGGCCGAGTTGGCAATCTATATCAGCGCAAAAAGACGAGGGCAAAAAAAGGAGACACACGTATACACACACATGCACACACCCTTGTTTGTCCTTCTGTGTCTTCCGCGTCTTCCTGCCCTCGTCTTTTTGCACAGCTGCTGCTAATATGGCCAAATCTTTGTTCCCGGATTGCCGCTCACCCGTGCGAAAAGAAATGCCGGTGACAGGCCCCCAGTCCTGCTGGAACGTCATCAGGGTTTCGTCGAACTTGAGGTTGTGCACCATCACTTGGCCGCTCGCCAAACCTATCGCCACCACGTCCACTGCTGGAGACTGCGAAACAATGGTGGAACCGTTTTCCAGTTGAGACGCCACGAAGCCGCGCCAGTTACAAGATTTTAAATGCTCGGATCTCGACTCCCCGAAACCGGGGGTCTTCAAACTTTTCGATCTTGAGAAACCCCATCTGCCTTTTAAACTGAAAGAGAATGATGACCTTGTGTTAGTCTTTTTTTTTTTTTACATTAAGTCGTCACGTTTAAAATGCACTCGTGCTAATCAGCCTTTGCATTGCATATTTGCCTTTTCCTAAAACTGCATCGGTGGCCAAGCGCATTGACGCACCGCAGCTCGAAGCATGTGGAGTGAAAGCTCGCCCTGAAGAACTTGCGATCCCTGAATTCGATTCTACCCCCTGCCTGCTCCGTTCTTGATGAGCATCGTACCGGCATGTGGTCATGTATCACTACTGCACGGTGCACGTTAAAGACCCCACGCAAGTAGTCATACTGCACTCGCTAAATTTCTCGTCCACAGCGTAAACCAGTGTCGCCATACCCCAAAGGCAGTCTGACCTCATGCTATCTTGACACAAATGTCTCATCTGCTTCTCTGCAGCCTACTTCTAACAAAAAAAAAAATAAATAAACTGCAGCTCCTACGTGTGCAACGGGCGGCGGTAGGGGGAGCTGTCGGGAGTCTGTTTTCTCGTCTCCCAAGAAAAAAGAAAAAACAAGGCGCTCCACTTGCCTGCTCGAGGGCGGTGACGCCGCTGCCCCAGCCTTCGAAGGAGTGCACCAGAGTGCCGCTGCGGATGTTCCACAGCTGCAGTGTCCCCTGGTGGCTGCCCAGCAGCAGCTTGTTCACATACGTCACCGGATGAAGCAACGCGCTCGCTCCGAAGGTCGACGCCTCCAGCGACAGCTCCAGGTAGATCTCTGCCGAGAGTCGACAACGAGGCCCGTCGTCGCGTCCGATTGCCTTGTTTTGTGCGAAAACGCAATTTCACTTCGTATGATTGGCCGAACCCGGCGTGACCAAAGATAACGAAAGTTCACATGAGCCAAGGATCTGTGGCCACTGACGCAGTGAGAATGGCGAACGTCCCTTTCCTGACGGAGGGAGGACGGCAGGACGTCTCCGGCGTGCGCTCTGTGCCCTCAGCCGTACTGTGGCTGAAGGCCAAAGTACGGCTGAAGGTACAGAGAAGGTAGGAAACCCGCACTGAAGGCGGGGCAAATCAAGCTTCCCCCGGCCGTTCTCGCCTTGTCGGCAACTATGGCTACACTAAGCTAGCAAAACCAAAGTTGACCAAATGTAACCCGATAAAGGGGTAAAACAAAAACGAGCAGTCCCATATTAACCCACAGTACAGTCACAGCGATAGCTGTGGCACGTCATGGCGAAGTCGGTGCGCATCGGTGTTGCGTTCACGCACCCCGGGGTGTGCGAACAATACCATTCGGAACGAAACGGACATCTGTTTTGTTCCGAACAGTTTTATTTTGTCCATTTCGTTCTGAACGCTTTCGTTTCGTTTTTGATGCGGAATACGTGAAAGTGCGACTCCCGGCACGCGCTCTTAGCATTGACAGTGCTGCGATGGCAATTTTTTATGGGTTACTTTTAATTTTTTTTTCAGAGAGTGCATGCAATGGGCATTGGGTACTACAAAAACCTCAAGTTTAGGGTGGCTTATTAATGCTGCGGTGTGGCGGCTTGGTAATGGCGCACCTACCCCACACGTGGCGGAGCCGGGATCAATTACAGCGGGCAGCGGGCAATTTTGCAGGAGGGTTTCGGCTACATTGACGACGGACGCCCCACGTCACATCTACGAGGTAAACGACGACTACAACTACTAGGGGTAGTACTACAACATCAACGGACGTTATTTCCAGTGGCAACACGAGCCCATAGCAGCTGTCGCTGTAAAACAGGCGAGCTGGCAAACTAACCAGTCACATTTTCTTTATTTCTCCTGGTGTCAGGTTTACTATGGAACTATACCTGATGTCGGTTAACTGAGGTTAGCCTAACTTCGTGTAGCCTGAGCAAACTCAAACTGATCTCGCCTATGCTAAACTCTAACCCAATAAGTGAGCCTCGTGAGTTAGCCTGAGGCAATCTAACCTGATCAATTTGTTAGTCTTAGCAAGGCATACGTCGCACAAACCTCAGTCATTGGATAACTTTTATTTGAACCTTTTGTTTACAATCTCCACGGTTAACGGCACTACTGAGATATTAAACACGCAAGCATTCGGATGACTTCGTCGAAACGTTTACACAAGGCGAGTTTTGCAGTCTCCCCAGACTAATAACACTGACGATGCTCCAAAAAGGGCTCCCGCGGTTACCACTTTCAAGGTCCAGACTCCCCCGTCTAAAGGGGTCCATGATCCTTTGCCCTCTCAGAATCAGAACTCCAGAGCCGCCACCCGTAGCCACAGACAGAATGAGAACGGCGGGACATCTCTGCATGTGCTCGCTCGAGGCTCACGATAAGCCCAAGAGTCATCGAAGGTATGAAGCTTTCGCTGGATAACCGAAACTCCCCCCTCCCTGCTCTTCTCGTCCTTTCAGCAGCTATAATAGAGAGATCAGATCCAACAACCAAGATGGGACTACAGACTACGACGACCAGGCTACGTACCGGCCGTCTTGATCTCCCATACGATGACGTGGCCTGCCTCGTCGACGGACACCAGGTGCTTTCCGAAGGGCAGCAGGAGCGTCACCTTGCTATCGTGTCTCTTGTACGTCTGCTGCAGCTGTGAACGCAACAAACGGCTCGTCAAAAAGTTTACGGCAGCGCTCCGTCGATACCTGCACACAGGAGAATGTTTTTGTGTCCGGAAATCTCGGCGCAATGTGTACCGAGACTCCGAACTCGACCTTCGACCGGAACACTGTTGATTGTTGCTGCGGTAACATGATCGCTTACACCGGCCGACGGGAGTAAAATGGCACCCGCAAGGCCTGCTGCGGTGGTGACACCATTACAATGACCACCGCAGTTCCAGATGTACCGCGTCACCCCTAAATGTGGTGGAGGACGTTTCATATCGCTTCATCGCACTTCTTGCGTACCTCCATAAGATGCCCTCTCTTATAACATAGTATCTTATGTTAAAACTAGTCATGTGACATCGGACCTGCGAAAGATTGTCACATGTCATGTGGTCATGGCTCGCAGCCAAGTGTGAGTTAATAATGGAAGTGGTTGTCACTCTGTACTCAAGTGTTTTGGGATGGGAGATGAGGTACAAATGCTATATATTATTGTAGTATGACCAAAATGTTTGCGTCTCACCTCACTTCCCCGTCGCCAAGAGTAGATGGTGTTTCCGCAAGAGGTGTACACAAGCCTCGCGTCTCCGGCGATGCACGTGATCTCATCCTCGTGAACACAGCCTGCAACATTGGAGAGATTTGTTACAAAAGTGACACCAAAGAGGTGGGTACGGTTCAGTACTTCAAGAGTGAACAACGGTATTAAAAGGAGAGAAACTCACTTGCTGTAAGCAGATCCAGCTTGGTTCCCTGTACAAGAGAAAAAAAAAAAAATCGGACAAACATTGTTATTTTCTACGACAAATGTTCAAGTCAGCTGTGATGCACCAACATGCACATCGAAACAGGGACATTGAAACAGGGCATAACAGACAGATTGAGACAACTACCGTCACATCATCTGGATGTTAATTGTGGCAACTGTGGTGTGATCAATGCTCTTTCGCGTCTCCGGTGTCAGAACCGCTGTCATTCGCGAATTCACACTTTACGCTTGAAAGAAGTGTCCAAGACCTAGTCTGTTCGATGTATAATCCCGAGTGTCTATGCATAAAGGTTTTACGGCTAAATTATACAAACAAACCGTAAACAAACAGCGCTTTAATGCTGTAAAATGTGAGCACGGTATGCCGGCAGTGTTCCACTTACGCCATAAGTGTGGAAGCTCCTCCCAATTGAAGTGATGACCAGATGCTCTTTCCTTCGCTGGATATACCGCAGTGTGAATGGCACATGATTACATACGTATCCTAAAGCTCGATAACCCTGAAATATCCGGCTTGAATCTGTATTCCCCAGCATTTTGTTTTGAAAGTCTACAGAGAAACACGTGCGTGATTTCAGCTGCACAGTGTTGCATGCCCTGACAGCGATGCTGTTTGGAATCCGACGTGCTTGGGTTTGACTGGAATTCCAGTGGGCAAGTATGTTTTGATGCAACAACTCTATATAATATGTCGTTTATTAAACTAACACACATGTAATGTATTTTTTAAGATTATAATGCTTTGCATTTAATGTTATTTAATGGTTTGTGTTTCGGATACCGTCTTGCGGCTACTGAGCCTCGAACGAAGCATCCGCCATCCGGGCATTTTGGAGTTTGCAGGGAAGACATCCTTTAAGAAGTGAACGCCGTAGAAAAACACAAATTCGGAGTTACTGCCCTGAAATGTGAGTGGCTGCACATTTTATTCGTACACTAGAACCGCGAACTACCGTCTTTTAAATAAAACATCGCTTCGTTTTTAGAGAAAAAGAATGCGTTCTCGCGCGAGCGGGCCATGTTTGATGAGCTCTGATTGGCCGCGAGCCAACGTGTCAAAATAACGGTTCTTCTATGTGTCAGTGCCGCTAAAACGCTCTTTAAATTTAATTCGTGCTCTAGCTACAACTAGATACGCACACGACGCAATTTAAATCCGTCATGATGCCTCTGTAGCCACGATCGGTCCAACGCCTCGTAGCGCTGGAGTTCTTGACGCACTAACGTTTTTTCCACGCTGATCTCGATCTGCTCACACCTCAAATGAATGGTTTTTAAAAGGTTTAATAAAGGGAAGAGCATACGTGCTTGTTAGATTAACCGAATAAACGATGTAGCTAAGGAATATCATAAATAGATATCTCATTTTCTTATTTTATTTTCCTTTTTTTATCGTTGATTTCGCGCGCTTACCGTTCGCTTGGAGCTAACGGTATGTTTCGCTTCTGAGGCGTAGGCGCTCGTGTTTCTCGTCGATGGAAGCGAGAAACTTTCAAGTTTCGAGCGTTAAGTTTACGCGATCATCACGATTGTTACGCTTTTATTTTTGTTTTTTTATTATTATTATTATCATTATTTCGAGACATTACGCTGACACCTGTTGATTGTACGGAAGGGGCGTCGTTCTAAAAAAAAAGAAAATAAATAAAATAAAAATGAAAGCCTCCCGTGCCTCTCGACGATCCGAATACGTATTTGACTGGTTCCCGCAACTCCGTCGACTTTGACAACCTAACCCGACGACGCTTAAAAAAGAAAACCTGCTGTTTTCGCGTCCGTCGAGCCAGCATAGGCAAATACCCAAATGGGTCGGCCGCGTAGCAGTTGTAGCATGCTTGTCCGTGTGTCGCAAGACCGTGTGTGACGTTGCCTACGACAGCTTGCGTGACTCTCACAACTTACAGTTCGTGTACTTGGAATCGTAGAATAAAATGGATGCATAATGTAACAACGAAGAATAGATTCGTTTCTGACGTATAGGAAAGCCCCCTCTACGTCAGAAACGTTCCCGTTGGCGAATAATAGCGTGTACTTTTTCGAATAAGCTTCAGTTGAGAGCGCGTTTTGTGTCGTTGTCTTCGTGTCTCAGTCCGTGTTTTTTTTTTTTTTTTTTTTTACGCTTTATATATTTTTTGCAATGTACCAACTGGCCCATCTAAGCACAATAGATTCGTTTCTGACGTAGAGGAAAGCCCTTCTACGTCAGAAATATCTGACAAGACGCAGATGGTCGACCGCGAATATTTGATGGCCGTGTATGCTTGTGTTTTTGAAACTTGGTGGGCGCGTCCTAAACCCTCTAAATAAGGAGGGGGTTGTTAACCATTGTGCCACATAGGGGTCATGTATGGCCCACCTGTCCCAAATATGACTCTTGGGTCTTCGAAGGGAGTTATATAACGCCAGTCTAAAGGAGTACCGGTTGGTTGGGAGAAAATACGAAAGCCGCGTTTATTAACTCGCCGCGCCGAGCGCGAATGCTCTACCCAAATGTACCGCTAGCGGTCCGGACGAGATACCAAAATTTTAGAACTTGCCGTAACCCAAATCAAAGGTCAGAAGCAGTTTTTGAAAAAATTTCAGTGACAAAATATGGTCCGTTCTAATGGCAGACACCATCCAACCTCATGTGTTCGCGGACTTCGTTTGCCGCCATTTTGTCTTATAAAGTGTACAAAAGAACGCTGATAACTTTTGAATGAGATAACGGTAAAGTTTTGGAACTTTGTCGTCTGTCTCTAACCGCTAGCGCTGCATTTGGACGGAGAGTGAGCGAAGAGCCAGCCAGCAATGGCCAGGCGGCGCCACGAGAGTGTGCACGCGCGCACCATGTCCCAGGTTCCTTTATACGGTTTTAAGAGTAACGGGAGCATTGATAGGTCGAAATGTTTAGAGCATGTTCTAGAGTTGTCATTTGGACACCAGTTTGAGTTGTCTTCACTAGAATAAAATGGGGGTAATTAGAACCAAACCCTGCATGCTAGAGAACAGTACGCTCATTGCAATGGCTGCTCCCGGTGTAAGAGGGTCACAGGCAACGAAGCTTACATGTGAGTAGGATATGTACGCTTTGCATGAGCTTTTTGTAAAGAGAAACTTTTGCATCCTATTTTCTGCACGCCGTCACAGTTTTTTTACCAGACTCGGCATTAAACTTGGTTGCCGAAACAAACAAAACTTTATGTGCTACGAAACTCTACTAGTTGAGAACTCGCAGATTTGGAAGGTTTTGGTTGCGGCCGCGCTTGCCAAACGGCTATGCACGCGTACAACTACGTGTCGGAACGGGCCGACGGGCCCCTCGCTTAAAGGCCCGATCGCCTGATTCTCGACGTCACAGCGAAGCAACAATCGGCCCGATTGTTCATACTGTATTGCCCTATGTGGCTGTCTAAGTGACTCGTAAAACAATTTGTATAGGTATGTTATTTTGCCGAGTAGTCTGCAAAACGAGTTCGCCAGACAACTTTCCAAACCAGCACATCTATTTTCGTTCACTTCAACAATTAATGTAAAATTCACTTACTTGATGCGTCGCGCTGCAGTAATCCACTTCTGTCGCCGTGTCGCTTCCCAAGATCTCGAATGGAAGCGGTAAAGTGGGAGTTACCTTCACGACTGTGGCAGTCTTTCACGCAGCAGTAGCGACGTTTATTTTGAGGGGGAACTCTAGGAGTAAGTGAGATGTCACAGGAACCCGGTGAGGTCATAGAGACGTGAAGATGGGACTTACTTTTACGAAAAACGGTTCCCAAAAGGGCTCACGCCGATCCGAAGTGCCAGTTCACACGTGGTTTCTAAATGCGCCCGCCCGCAGTCCCCGCGACCCGGGCCGTCCTGGCCTACCCAGCGTTTTATTTTGCAGCCGCTAGATGGCGCAGCGTGTAGAGCCAAAAATAGAGCACTTTGGAATTACAACAGGTATGAGGTGGTGAGAGAGATTTGGAAAGGGGTCATGGTGCCTGGCTTGACTTTTGGAAACGCAGTGCTATGCATGAAATCCGAAGTGCATGCAAGACTAGAAATAAAGCAGCGTGGAGTAGGTAGGCTGGCTTTGGGGGCACATTGCAAAACACCAAACCAGGGAGTACAAGGAGACATGGGATGGGCGTCATTTGAGGGCAGGGAAGCGGTGAGCAAGATAGAATTTGAGGATCGGTTGAGGCAAATGGGTGGGGAGCAATGGGCACGAAAGGTTTTCAGCTATTTATACATGAGGAGTATAGACACAAAATGGAGACAGCGCACTAGGAAATTAAGAGGAAAGTTTTTAGGCTATAGTGGGGTTACGGAAGAGCAGGTCTCAGTTAAGAAGAAAGTTAAGGCCACAGAAAGAGATCGGTGGCTAGAGGGAATGCAGACAAAGAAGGCTCTGGAAGGCTATAGATTAAACAAAACAGTTATTGCCTAAGAAAGCATTTATGACAATTCTAGTGGAAACTCATTGTTGTTTGAGGCAAGGACAGGTGTTTTGCGAACCAGAACATACAGAGCGAAGTACCAGGAAATGGACACAGTGTGCGCTGCTTGTGGAGAGGAGGACGAGACGGCTGAGCACTTGATACTCTACTGTAAAGGGCTTCACCCTATGCATACCGAAGACAACATAGATTTAATAAGGTCATTGAGTTTTAGAGACAGCGAAGGAAAAGTGGATTTCAAGACAGTAGAGATTACCAAGCAAAGATTAAGTGAATGGTGGCAGAAAGCGAGAGAAAACTAGGCATTATCTTGTTAACTGATGGCAAGGGGGATTTATAGCCTCACTTTCTTTTCAGTACGGAGTGAATATAGTTTTCACATTTAAATATTCTAAGCTTAAAGGGTAAGACAAAATGGCTAGGTGGCGTAAGCTACCGCCCGATCCAAAGGGCCCAGCCGTATTCATCCATCCATCCATCCAACTGCATTGACGGTTGCCTATAGCGACGCATTGTTTATGTTGGCCGCGAGCAAAAATAAAAACAAAACAAAAAAGCACGGTTTTCTGGCAAACACCCGGTCCCGGTACCCCTTTAGAATGGTGTTAACCAACTCCCTTTAGAGATGAGTCATTCATATGATTTGCGTGATAGTGCTCCATCTAATTGGAAGTAAATTAAATTAAACACGGCTTTGCAAGGCCTTGGCAAATTTTGCGCCATTAAACCCCAATCAATGATGAATCAATCAATCAATCATATTAATGATTCATTACCGCGAGTGGTCTAAAGAGAGTATTGCGGCGAGAGCACTGCTTGATGATCTTCGTAATTAGATTTGGCGCGATTCTTGTGGCAATGTCAAATGTGGCATCTTGCCAAAGGATCGTCGTCGGCGATACTTGCCTTGGTGTGGTAGTCGCAGCCTGGACAAGTTGACCGTAATTATGAGCGCAGTGAGAGGCTATAAGACGTAACCCCTCATACGTTATCAGTAGGGTTCCGTGTTTCCCGTAAATAACGAGAAACCCCGAATAGACCTTTTGCAAAAATCCCAAAAGGCCGCGCGCGAAGTCCTGTGCGCTCATCTTGGCCCCCGAGAAGTGAGCGAGGAGGTAGCGCAGTTGCTGGCCTGCCTTCGCCCGCTCGCCGTCGCCTCTAAGGTTGCCTATGCCGTGTGCTACAACTGGTTGTACCTTGAGTTCCCGGCATTCCTTTCGGCGCCGCGGATGGCGCTGCAATTTCGCCTTGAGTAAGGGAAACCCAGGCTTGACTGAAATAAATCCTCGTGTACAGATTTATTTTGTGCTGATCCGGATCCATACTGAACTGTCCGCGTGGCTGCATGATGCTTCTTGCGTCGGAAACCACGCCCGTTGTCACATGCCCTGCTCTTACCGGCACTAAAAACGCCTTTTTTTTTTTTTTACGTTGAATGCATTTGAATATGTTGCATGTCGCATGCTGGTAAACAAAGCGCGGAGAGCGAAAAAAAAACAACAAGTTTAACTTACATTGGGAGAAAGCACCTTGGCTGGCTGCAGCCTGACAATATTTCTCGCGACAATATATCCAATCTTTCCAAAACCATCATTTATTTTCTCTTTCTTTCTTTCTCTCTCTCTCGAAATATAGATATGTGTGTGTGTGTAAAAGTAAGAACTAAACAAAGCAGTTATCGTTTCTTTTTTTTTATAAGTGCTGAGTGACGTCATTGTAACCTGCCGCTTCGTGACGTCATAGGTTTTGATGCGCCTCTGCTCTTTCGTCACGCTCTCCGTTGGGAACCACTAGCGTCACGGTAGCGAATCGGTGCAAAAAACTATTATTTATTAACAGCTGTCAGAAGAAATCAGTTTAGGGTCTGATAAAAGTATTTGCGACAATATCTAAAAATAATTACGCGTAAAAGGGGTGTCTGCAAGAGAGCTAGAAGAGCTCCGTGACGTCGCAAGTTTCGTGCAACGTCATTAAGTTTCGGCATACCCCTTTCTCTTTCGTCACGCTCTACGTTGGTGACCACTGACGTCACGGTAGTCGGTTGGTAACAAAAAAAAAAAAAAGATGTAGGGCCATTTGGAGGGCCTCGCCGTCTTCGTTCGGAGTTATAGGGACGACATAATGTTTGGAGTTTTATAGGGACATTGGTATGAATTAAGCTGCCTTATTTACTGTGTCGAACGCACTGTTTTCCTTGTTCTCAAAATTCGGATCTGAAAACTTTTTTTTTTCCTTTTTACATTAAAATGGCGACAATAATATGCATTTCTGTCTTGGTTTTAAGTTTAACAAAAACTTACAACAACAATAAATATTCGTTCAGTTGTGATTTACAAACTGTGTCGGACCTTGACTTGACAATCTCATCTCAGAATCGCGTTGTTTGTAGGTTTTGTTTCTTAACATGACGAAATTATGACAATTATTATGGCATTCATCCTTTGTTAATGGTCCTTTTAGCCCCTTTATGTCATGGGGTGGCCTGACGTCCCATTTTTGTCTCAGTTGTATGCAATAACCCCCCTTTTCGTGGGGAATCTTCGTTGTATACCGGACAACGTTGTAGACGTCATTCGCTATAAACGAAACAACGAAGTTGAAACATCTCGGCCCATAGATTACAGTTCAAAATGTCGCTATGCCTATTGGGTGCCTCGAAATACCACTTCTATAACTGCGTAAAGTTTCACACTTTGCATGGAAAACGCGCGTTGCCTAAAAACCATCAAAATGCTACCAAAATGGCAGACGAAGCGACGTCGGGGTAGGATCTTTCCACCCATCGTGATATTATTCCCCATTCGCGCCTTCAATCGTGACTTGTAAATTTTGCGACTGCGCTAACTGTGGCGCGGTTGAATCACTCTCATATCCGCACAGCTGACAGGCCGAAGCAGACGACGTCACGCCGAGACCGACGGACACAGACGGCGCCACCACGCGCGTCGTGGAGCCGCGTCACCGGTGACGTCACGGCGCTGCCTCCGCCATCTTGTAACGGTCGCTCGCGCCATTGTAGGACACCTGCAGCTGCGTCCAACAGTTGTCGGCGGGGGAATGGTGTCGTTATTATTGCACGCTCACAAATGACGTCCCCCCTTTTCCGTGGAAACTAAACGAGCTCGGTGGGGATATGGAGCATTATTATACGGCACCCATCTCGAGGGGCCCCTTACACGCTCACGATCGTCGCGAACGACGTCTCGAACGCTCTGTCCTCATTTGCTTTTCAAAGTGAGATGGATTACCGCTGATCTCCCGCGTTTGATTATCCTCGGTTCTTGATGCGCGGGGAGGCGATCAGGGCGGATTAGTGGCTGCTGTTTTTGCTGCACAGTGGAACTGCAACGCTATTTTTTCTTTCTTTCTTTGTTTTTCTCTTGGATACAGCGTTCATCCGGGTGGTCAAATGCCGTTTGACAACGCCCGTCGGAACGTAAGCCTGTGTTTTTTGTCTTTCTTTCTTGGTTTTGTATTGTTTGCCGATACCGGGTAGAAATGATGTGCTCCCAATAATTGCCTGGATCCGGTGTATGTGGATATGGGTCTGTGTGATATTGTGATTTTTGTTGTTCAATTTTTTTTTTTTTTTAAGCGCCCAGAGAAGAAGCTGCTGCGCTCCTAGCGATGAATTGAGTTATAATACTAAGGTAGTTTCTTATCTTTATTTTTTTTTCCTTGCCATCAAATTTGATTTGGGCTCGCTGCAATCTGGTTGAAGAGAGATTGTAACGGCAAACTCCGCTAAATACGAAAAACCGGAAGACAAGAAAACAAACGACCCCGCACTGTGTAACGCAAATTTGCTAGACGCGAAGAGTTTTACCTGGCTATTTGTTTTCAGTACTTTTTTTTTTCTCTTTTAATCCTCCTTTTAGTATAGTCAGCTCCTTCTCCGAGATTGCTAATTAAATTTCGTCGCCCTCATTTTATCTTTTTTTTTTTTTTTCAAGGTCGTGCGTGGCGTTGTTTTATTGGCTTTTAACATCAACTTTTTTTTTTTTTTTGACGCTCCAGCTGCGAGGTATTTTTCTCTGATGCCTTAGCATTTCGCGAGATTTATTGGTCTTGTATTTCTTTTTTTTTTTTTTACGATCCTGCGGCTTTTCTTTGAAAAACATGAACATCCAAAAAGCGGTCTGAGAAAATATGTCGTTAAGTGCAGCAGTACAATTTTCAAGTGGAAAAACAAAAACAAAAAACAACGTTACTATATATCATTTTAAAGTGAATTCCAATTTTGCATGGAAGAACTTTTTGTTGCTGTTGTTGTTGTTAATGTTTGAAGAAACGAGAATACATGTATGTCGAGACCGGTTATAACGAAGTCAACGGGAATCGGAAATCACTTCGCTATATCCGCTCTTTCGTTATAACCGACTTCGGTTATAACGAAGTGCAAAAGGGAATGGGAAATCGTGATCGCTTCGCTGTAGCCGCTATTTCGTTATAACCGACTTCGTTATAACCGGTCTCGTAATGCTGAACCTCGAATGTCTGGAATACGCACCCAAAAATACTTAGGTTTACGGGGGGGGGGGGGGGGGGAGGGGGGGGGGGTGAAGTGTAGAGAAGAAGAAATATCGTGCTTATATGAAGAGAGCGGTGACCATTCTAGCGTTGCGCAATTTTTCCGGCTTTCATAACAGCATGCTAATGCGTTTGGCAGACGGATTTAATAATGCCAATGCATTGTAGTCTGGAATGTTTGTTTCCTTCGTTACTATCGGACCGAGTAAACGGGTCCCAGCTGTGGCCAAAAAGCACGTGGTTAGAATCGCGGACTTATACGCCCTTGTTGCGGGCTTTATTGGATTTCGTGCGGTGTACAGCATATCACGTCTGGGTAGCTATTTCGGATGCCTCGGCATGCTCTGTTCGTTGTGTTGTTTTTCGCGCATTGGTCATCATCGCTCACGAAGCTTTCGCGGCGCCTTTTCTTCGGTGTGCAAGGACCGGACACTTGCACTCGCAGCGTGTTGTATATATAAGTTATGTGTCTGTTGGAAAGGTCGTTTCTATCTTTGTGTTGAATCGATTTTTCTTTTTTTTTGCTTCATATCGCGTTTAAGAGTGTCTGAACAGTATAAAGAACCTAACCGAATTTAGCCTAACCTAACCCTAATGACCATACCTGACCTTACATAACCTCGCCTAAGTTAACTTTAAAGCGCGAGAGACGTGCAAAAAGAAAGGGAAGGGAAGCATGCGACGTTTTGGGCGCACGCCCTGTTCTCAGCTAATTCCTAACCTAACGCAAAATAACCGACAAAAATAAGGAAACTGTCATCAGCTCGAGCGCGTGTGCTCTGGCTACATTTTAACTGAAGGTTTTGACGAAGTCGAGGCTCGAGAAACGGTACCGTAAAAGTTTTTTTTTTCTTTCTTTTTTGGTCTAGACATTTAATGACGTTAGGTTATGGCTGACGGCAGGGTTGTGTTCAGGTACGAAAAACGGTTTTTGTGGGAAACGCGTTTTTTTTTTTCTTTCCTTAATTTTTTTGCGAATTTCTTTGGTTGGTTCAAAGTCTCCTTGACGCTGTGGTCTAGGTGGGGAATAAAAAAGAAAAACAAGGTAAATCTTTAACAATAAAAGAAAGATTAAAAAAAAAAGAGCAGGTGGCATTCTTTAAAAAGAAAACTAACGTTCGGGGGATTTGTCGATTTCCTGGGCCTCGCGGGAACGGACGCGTGGATTGACTCGCTGCAATCGATCAAGTAATCAGGGCCGCGGGCACATCTGTTGCACGTCATTTCTCGGAAGTCGTCGTCTTCCCTGCTCCGTTTCGCCTTAGGCTGAACCGCAACGTATACGCTACGAAGTCGTCCAAGCCAGTACGGCGCTGCGAACGCGCCACCCCATTCGTCGTTGCGCCCCCTTCCGGCGGTCACGGAAGGGGGCGCAGCCATGGGCATTGGATTGCCTCGGATGTCTCGTAGCGTCCTGTGCGGTCTGTTGTAAGGTATAAACGGAGCAGAGGCCACCAACTCGCGCAGTCTACAAACAAGCCCGTGTTTGCCCGCATGGAAAAATCAAGTTTTAGAGCGCAGCTCTTAAGGCCCGTTCACACTCTTGCGACCTCTTAAACCTGGGTTCATTAAAACTTCTTAAACCAGAGGACACACTGGCATTGTGGCGCCATCTATGCGGTGACCCTGGAACTGCATTTCACAAGAGCGAAGGTTTTGCGGGATTTCCGAGGTCAAATGTGCGTAATACCCATAGAAAGGCTCGTTTATAACATTGACAAAAGTTTTTCGAGCCAAGAAAGAAAGGATAATGCGCGAGAGAAATAAAAAAATATGCCGGACCGCCGAGTTTACACTGCTACCCAATAGATGGCGCCAGTGTGTTCTCTGGTTTAAGAAGTGTGAACGGGCCTTTAGGCGCCCGTTTCCGGCTTGAGCGGCGTCGCCGTCGGCGTCGGTGTCGGTGTAACCGCGCGGTGCATTATGGGAAATATCCCATAATGCACCGCGCGAGCCCCCCCCCCCCCCCGGTCACGTGACCTCGGGGGGGGGGGGGGGGGGGGGGTCACGTGACCTGGGGGAGGAGGGGGTCACGTGACCTGAGGGGTCACGTGACCCCCTCCCTCTCCCCCGACGTCACGTGACCCCCCCCCCCCCCCCCCGAGGTCACAGATCACGACCCCCCTCCCCCCGAGGTCACGTGACCCCCCCCCCCCCCCCGGAGGAGATTGAAGAATGAGGGGAGGAGGAGGGGTATACCCTCTCCTAATTACCCCCCCTCCTCCTCCTCAAGAGCTGCGCTCCAATTCGGCGTTACAGGGAGTTGTAAACGGCTTTCACTTTTTTTATTGCCTTATAAGGTTCTCTTAGGATCTTATATAATCTTTTTGTTATTGTTTTTTTTTTTTTAACGCTAGGTGGCGAAAGCTACCGGCCGTTATCAAGGGTATACAGCCGTTATTACCCATCCACTGGGCACTGCGCGCGCGCAGAAACCAGATTTGCGTGGGGGGAAGCATCTGCGCATGCGCCGCGCCGACAGCAGCGCCACCGCAACGGCGTGACGTCGCGGAGCCGGACGCAAACGACGCTGCGAGCTCGAAAAGCGCAAGTCACCGGGTCTTTTCTGTATACGATTGGTTCATCGATGACAGAACACGTACAGGAACTCGACGAACACCGTGACGGTGCGCTTTTGGCGCTGTCTGATTGGTCCCATTGGCTCGTGGCGTCGTCTGCGTCTATACTTCGTTTCACCTTATGTGCGAGCGAAGGCAAAACTGGAAGCGCGAGCACGGAAGCTCCGTGCGTTTAGGCTTTGCTCGAGGGCGCGAGCTGGGGAGAAATGCAAAAAGCGCTGGTCTCGCGCTTCTAGCTTTGGCTTCGCTCGCAGATAAAGTGAAACGAAGTATAGACTTGAGGTGAAACAAAATATAGCAGACGGTTATTGAGCCACAAAGCCACGTCGAAACTCCAAAGAGCCTAGACTCAATAGGGGGAGAAACTCAAGCCATTGAGAGCGTTTCCACTTTAATGGCAGACGCCATTAAATGGCGGATCACCCCTTCTGCGCCAGTCTCGGGTTAAGTTCATCATGGTGAACTCGCCTGCACAGTGGCTGTATTTGGGAAAATTCGTCGGATCTTACGCCGCCCAGCGGATAAAACAGGAAACTGTTTAAAGGGACGCTGACAAAGCGGCTGCGCGTTCCTAAATTTCTTTTTGCAGCTTCGGAAGCCCCTCTCTCCCTCCCCCTCTTTTTTCATTTATTAATATATATTTTTTTTTTTTTAAGAAAACCGTTTTGAGAATTTGGCCGTTCAGAGTTTTCCTGACCCTCTATTCTTGCAATGACGTCACAGAACTCTGAACATTAGAGCAGTAATTAATAATAGGAATATAATAGCATTCGTGAGACGTGCTTTTTATGGCCACCAGAAATCCAAAAACGCGTCGACTGAAAAAGAAAAATTTAAACGAGTAGCTGCGGGGAAGCAAACAACCCACCCACCTGACCTCCGAAATGTCTGACGTTACTGGTTTCCCGTGTTTCTTGTCTCCTAGTCCTCACCCGTGTAAGGATAGACTTATATCTTACGGTATTCTCGGCAGAGGTTCTTTAGTGAAAAATATTTTGAACAGTGTTTAAGCCGGGGTCACACTGCTTATCCATCGTACGAAGGACAGTCTGCGAACAGATTCGAACGCAAGTCACCTCGAAATCTGTGCTTCGAATGCCTCATGGCAACGAGTTCATTGAGAAAATTGGCAGACAGCATTCGAGCCACGGATATCGCGGTGAATGGTGTCTGGTAGACTGTCTTTTGTATGATATATAAGCTGTCTAACTCCGGCTTTACAATGCTCCAGTTCTTTGCGCGAAAAAACAAAAACAAAGCATAAATCACTTTTGAAAGTGTCGAGCCTCTTTTTGACACTAACATTGACATCTGCGTCCAAACGAGTCTTCTTTTTATTTTGTTATTTATTTAAGTAGCTGTAGAGGCCCCGGTAGTGCATTACATAGAGGGAGGCATCGTAACAATCATTTGGATAATTACGCAAAATCTATCATTTCAAAAAGTAGAAAAAAAATATATCACATCAAAGTGATTGCCAAAAACTAAACTTCGCACTCAATAATTACAGGCGCAAACGCGCGCGCGCACGCACGCACGCACGCACGCACGCACGCACGCACGCACGCAAAAAAAACGATAGTTACAAGTCGATAATTACAAGATGAATTCATAATAAATAGTCAGGGTCACTAACGCACACACATTAGAAAGATCCGTGAAATAATCAGAAGTGTTGCCGTCAAGTCAGCGATAAATACGCTTGCAAGAAATGGGTCATCGTGAATTAGGCAGCAGTGACATAAAATGATGGCGATTACTGGTCAGAGCTATTTCACTTGCCAACTCATTCCAGTCAGTCGTGGCCAGAACAAAGGGGAAAATTTTAACTTCAAGTTAGTCTTCGCGAAAGGAACAGAAACGGTGATCATGCGTGCAGGTGGTAGGACGTAATATTGACAAAATTCAGATGAGCTATGAAAACTAAATATTTATATGAGCTTACTTCTATGTTTGAATCTATAAGTTTGTAATCGCAATGAACCGTCGAACAAGAGCTGGTAAATGTCATAGTTTTCGTTTTTTGTACATTTATTTGCACCTGCCATGTATTACACCATGATAGTATGCTGTCCAAGTTTCTTTGAAGAGCAAGAGAGTCATCTTGATCAGATATTTCCCGATATAGACCACGCAGTCGTCTGTGAATAGGCGAATTTTAAATGGAAGGTCTTTCGGTAGGTCATTTATATACATTTAAAACAACAGCGGGTCAAGAGCTGACCCTTGGGGAACTCCTGATTTAACGTTCGTGGGGTCTGAACTGATGTCCTTTACAATAACTGATTGTTTTCTATTGTTCAGAAACTCTGATATCCAGGTAATTACAGTTTCGTTAATTTTTAGACACTGTAATTTTTTAATGAGACGACTGTGAGGGACACGATCAAATGCTTTTGAAAAATCAATAAAAACTGCGTCCGTTTGTGAGGATGAGTGAATGCTGGCATGCAAATCAGTTACCAGTTCAAAAAGTTTAGATTCTCACGAAAGGCCACGTTGAAAACCACGCTGGTTAGAAACAAGTATATTACTAGAAACGAAGCGCTTCATTATACACGAATAAATTATATTTTCTAAACGTCTGCAAGGAACAGATGTTAGTGAAATAGGTCTATAATTTGATACACTGTAGCGATTTCCAGGCTTATGAATTGAAATTACATTTGCCGACTTTCAAATCGTCGGAATACTGCCGGTATCGAGGGACCGCTGGAATAAGCTGTCGGGTAAAATACCCGTGACGGTTTTTCTTTTTCTTTTTTTTTAATTTCAGCAGCTTTAAACACACCCCGTCAGGCCCCGGGCTTGATTTAGTTGGTAAACGGTCAATGGCACTGACAACTCTGTCGATACTAATAATGATATTCATATCCGTATTCACGAGTGTGTAGACAGAGCTCGTTCGTAAACACTTTACCAAAACAAAAAAAAAATGCGTTTAAATGCCAGAGCTGACTCACAAGCAGACAACTTTACGTCACCTTCCTGTATTTGAGGAAATGATGTTCTTTCTTTCGGATTGACGACTTGCCAGAACTTCTTGGGATCATTTCTTAATATCTTCGACAAAGCATGATTAAAAAAAAAAAAACGTTGCTTTGCTTTCCTAATGTCATTCTTGCACAATATAGCGCACAGTCGTCGTACAATTACCAGTCACGTTCTGTATCAGTATATTTGGCTCTTCTGAATAGTCTTTTCTTTTTTAAGATAACGCGCTGCGCGCCTTGTGAAAACGATGGACAGCCCACAATCGGGGCGATAGCCAGCCTAGGAATAAAATTTTCGCTCACAGAAATTATTTTTTTTTTTTTATAGATGTCCACTTTTCTTTCGACGGGTCGAGCCAGGCAACTGCTTTCATAATTCACCAAAAAATCGGACAATGATTCCGCTGTCGCAGTAAGGTCAGCTTTTGAGAAATCATATATGACCTTCATTAGATCAACTCTCGAAGTATTCATAGTATTCATTGAAATATACTGAATATGAACGAGTCCATGATCACTAATTTCGTCAAGCTCACGAACAGATATGTTTACGAACAAGAAGTTGGGGCGCGAACAAGCTGGTCTAAGATATGTTTTCTGGGTGTGAGAAACAGATGAGGTCTAGAACAGCCTCTCCCCGTGTAGGCTCACATAACCAGTTGGTTAATTGAAAAATAATTTTACATATTTATAAAGCTTGAGCGTTCATCTTTGCATAGACTATGCAGGTCAAGACCACACCAGTCAACGCCCGGATAATTAAAATCTCCCGCCAAATTCAGTGGTGCACGAGGATACTTGCACCGAATGAATTCGAGAACATTTGTTTGGCTATTGCAAATTCACAAGTTGAATCGGGTGGGCGATAACATACTCCGGTTACAACTCTGTGAAATGATACGCTATCAATGGACACCCAGAGTCTTTCAAGAGGCGAGTCAACCAACGGGCAGCATTTCGGAAGTTATATCTTTTCGAACCGCGATGATTAGGCCGCCACCTCGTTTGGATGCTCGATCCTTGCGAAGTACGTTGAAATTATCGTCATTTAAAAGTAAACTTGAGTTTAAAATCCTGTCGGAAAGCCATGTTTCGGTTCCTATGAATACTTCTGTTGAGCAGGAAATGATGCTACTCGCAAGCTCATGCTGCTTAGAGGAGAGACTTCGAAAATTAGCTAGTACATAAAAATGGAATAGCGTGGCATCGCTTTTCGCGGACGATCGTTTTACTGAGTGTAGGAGTAATTTTTGCACGTCACGGTTGATCATGACGTGCCGCGTCAGCAGTTCAACGTCTCTGCAGACGGGTATAACACACTATCGGATTCGGCGTCGTACACGTATGTACATGTGACTGTTGATAAATGGTTTATCGAAGGAAAGGTTTACTCGATCATTTGCTGTTCTTAACGATTTCCCAAAATCCTAAAGCTTTTTTTTTTTTTTTCTAATTTGCCGCATTTTTGACGAGTATTCTTCCTCGATCCACACTCGAAGTCCGTCAGTTGGCCTTAGCTTTGACGCACCACAAAAGGATCACTTGTTTGCTTTTAAAGTTTAGAAATTTAACAATAATTGGTCTAGCAAAGCCTTTCCTCTTGGGACCGACCCGGTGCGGTCTCTCGATATCGCCAGCATTTATTTGTAACTAGATAAAAAAAAAATGATTGCGCGATACGTTTTGTCTGAGACCATGATTCATTTTCTTCCTCAGGAATATCCCTTTAATCAGTAAATTATTCCTTCTCGTTTGGTTTATGATGTCGTCTACGGCACCAGATAAACCACTCGTTCCTTGTTGTTTTGAAGACACGTCTTCGAGCTTTTTGTTAATGTCACAGACAACTTCATTCCTGCGTTTTAATTCTCTCTGCACCGCTGTGATCTCGGGAAACGCTCTCTCTAGACTTAAAACCCGGTTACTGAGGTCGTTAATTCCTGACGTGAGCCCATTCAGTTCACCAGAGGTCTCCTTTTTGGTGCCTCGCAATGTCGGAGATAACGGCCATTCAGCTTGGCAAGTATTTCGTCGAGCTTCGCGTCACTGGATGGATGGATGTTACTGGCTATACCATTTGTAGCGGGCGGTAGCTTGCGCCACCTAGCCCAAGTCGTAGGAGGGCCAGGGTTGGCTTCGACGTCACTCGAACACATATATAACCGGGCGAGGCAGAGCGTTATCGAGCAAAATCTGAGGACACGGGAATGCCCTACGCAACCACAAGGAGGAACACTGGAACATCGATGGCACTTCCCCCTCTCTCTCTCTCTCTCTCCTTGACGCCCATTGTTCGCAGGATGCAGTCAGAAAATACTAAAGCACAGATATGGGATTTGCGGTAGAAACAAGCAAGAAACAAGGAAGTATGTCGGTATAGAGAACGCAACTCACCTACGATGCAAAAAAGGTTCAGCGTTAACTCGTGAAACGCTTGACCGCTCACCGACTTACGCAAAAGCGAACAGGACCGAACCGCAGTTTTGCGCGTAGTTCATACGTTGCGCCAAGTTTTTCTAACCATGTTTGCTTGTCAGAGAAAATAACGATCCCTTTGTATTTGAAGAATGTGTGTTTCGATAAAGTCACTACTAAACTACCATAAGTACGCATATATAAGTATCTTAATTCACCACATAAAGAAAAAGTCAGAACGCCTCCGCTAAGTGCTTTTTTAATGCGAAAGCATTAACTGTCCCATGGAGGGAGCTGACGTCATCAGTTCGAAGCGCGAAAACGGCACCTAGTTTCCTTCGGTTCCATTGGCTGGCGCGCGTCGACGGGGCTCCCATTGGCCGCTGCGCTCGTCAGTTTCCACGACCGCTTACCTCATGCCGCTGCGTGTCCATTAGCGCGCCGCTAACACGGAGCGTCCAAGGTCAGCGTGCCCAGGGGAGCGCGCGCGCTGATCGGCGAAGTACGCAGCAGACGAAAAAGGGAGCGGACGAGCGGCTTGCATGCTTTCGCATTCACAACTCATAAAAAGTGCTTAAATGTACCACGAGCTTTCCTTTTTTTTGCGGCAATTATTATGTATTGTTCGTTGGAGGCTCACGGCTGGTTCACAGATTTGCAACGGTCGCGTTCTCATGCAACGGAAACGACCGTAAGGACCAAAACACCGCAACAACCGTGACTCAAAGATTGCTTCGTGAAGCTACCCCTTGCATCGCTTGCCACGCTGTGTACGGCCGAACACATGTCACGGTGACTTAGTCGTTACGGTCGTTTCGGTTGCGTGCGAACGCAACCAACGCAGATGTGGGAATTAGCCTTCACCGACGAAGGTCGTGAAACGCGGCACGATCTTGTGCACGTGCGCTAATTATTATTAGGTCGGGGTCGACACATGTGCGCGAAACGAATTTCGTGAAGCGAATCGTCTGTTCTCGTGTGTTCTGAAATAGCTGGTTGGTCTGTACCGTTTAGCGCTGCAGCGATGTTTCGTGTAGATTTAGAACCTCCGAAGTTACCGCGGCGCCATTTCGGGGGATCCTGGGGGATATTGTTATAAGCCGAATTCGGTAAGAAGCTTGCGCTGGAGGCGGAACAACTGAATTGCTCCCCCCTGCTGGTCTCTCTCTCTCTCTCTCTCTTAATATATATGATTTGATTTAGTTTAGAAATCGGATTAGTGTAATTTCCTTTTCGATACTTTCAATTTTTCCGACACCCTCGAAATCGAAACTACAAAAGCGTCGCCTCTCTTCAAGTTTGGAAAAATCCAATTTCAAAGAAACTATAAAAATAAAATGGCCCAACAACAAAAAAAAAAAAAAAACAAAGTGGCAAAAAATATTTTCGCAGTTTTATGTCGAAAACAGATCACGAGATGGCGACACACCTCGCTCTGCTTCGTACCTAGCGTGCCTACATTACAGAGTGTTCCCAGTTGCTCCATCGGGTTCACGAGTGTCGGTCATTTGGAAGTGTCTGCCTTTCCACACGCTCTCCTTTTCTCCACGCGAACCACGCAACGCATGTGCTTACATCCGCCCAGGGGGGGCGTCCGCCAATAAGGTGCAAATGCTGTCCCCCCGAGGTTTGAGTTGCTCCTTCTCTTAAAACTAGGCTCTCTATCCGTGCGTATCCGTTCCTTCGCGCGGATTGCGTTCGAATCGATTCCGCCAAAATAGGCGTCATTGTAGCTGGCTTTATAGCTTCTCCGCCACACTCTACAAGCAGGCGATCAACGGTTTTTTGGAACAGGGCTCGACTTCCCGTACAACCAGCGATTCCACCAAAGTAGGTGTCATCATTGCCTGCTTTTTAGCTTGTCCGCTACACTCGACAAGCAGACGATTGAAGCATTTGGAACGAGGCTCGACTTCCCGTACAACCGTTACCGGTCTCGATAGGCATCTACCTTTCCGCCTACTCCATATAGTAGCAGTCTTCCCGGGTCGAGGCCTCTCGCGGAGCTCAGACGTCGGGCTAGGTTTTTTTCTTCTATCTTTTCGTGTTCTCGTGTAGCCGCTTGCCTCCATTGGTGTCCACTCCGCCATCGTAGCATCAGCGGCGGCTTCGAGGAGACGGTTAGGCCTTGCGGCCGTGGGTCACAGTGATTCTTGCTCCCGTTTCGTTTTCCGAGCAGACGGCTTTTTCTCTCGTCGAGTCGGTGAGCAGGCCGGATTCACGGTAGGTTCGCATGCTCCTGCATTCGCGCCTGTGGTCGGCGATTCACCGTCCTTTGAAACCTTACCGAAACGTAGCTTTCTGAGCGCCGGAAACCTAGCTCCTTAACTCTGGCTGTTTGCTGTTGTCGGTTAGGCCGCGGCTTGGACTATCGTAGCACAGAGAAGAATGCGTACCCTTGAAATGCACATCGCGGTGATCGCTTGTGGAGTTTTAGGGGTTCGTGGGGGAGTTCTAAGAATATCCTAGGTCTCGTTTTTTTCGTGAGCGCACGACCTAACCTACGAGTGAAAGGTTTAACGGGTTGCTTTATTTTTTATTATTTATTTCGTGGCCTTGGGTTCTCTTTGAGTTGGGTTACGGCAAACAGATTGTATTATAAAAAATCAATCCGTCGCGCGATTAAAAAAATAATTTGAAGCGTATAATACCCGTTTGTGAGATTGTCTGCTACCTTGACGCGATGTTCAACTGCGATGTCGTTTTGGAACCACCGCGGAAAACTGGTAGCTGCGAACGTGGGTCGTTTTCAAGATTTCTGCGACCGTGTTCGCGGCTTCTTCGTTACCCGCTTCCTCTCGCGTCGGCTTCGTAAGCCTACCTGTCCGATTCTTGAACCCGCAAAACCGCCTGTAGCGGTGGTCTGTAAAGCTAGCTTCCCTGCTAGCCGACTCACGTTGCGGTGAAGCAAGCCTCCAGTGGGCCGGACCCTTTCGTGCGTGGCCGACGTTTTCCTTAGGCCCGATGGTATCCTTGAAACTTTCATGCCCGTAATATTGTTGGTTTGACGGATTACGTGGAGGGAGTGTTGTTTTGGGGGCGATGAGGGGAGGATCTTGTTGTGGCGTTGCGGTTTCGAAATCCATGTCGTGGCGCGCCGGCCGGGTTGGTTAGGCTTAACCGTACCGTTGCTTAAAAAGAAAACAAGAAAAACGTCGTGGGGTGGGGTGGGGGTGGGCGGTGCGCTTATCTAGGTCACCGGGTCGGCACGCGCAGTCTTGCTCGATGCAGGCTGAGACAAAGAGAAAGAAGGGGAACGCGGTACGGGAGCGCATCGAGCGTATAAGTGGCGCCGTAAATTCAAAACAACCTTTTTTTTAAAAAAAAAACAAAACAAAAAAGGTCGATAGTTGAGAGATATGCTCGAGCGGTGTGGGTTAGAAGTTGAAACGTACGCCTCAGTTAAAACTTCGAATTTTTTTCACTCTAAACTGTCCATGCTAAGTGCTTTTTGTTAAAACAAGAATTACTAGAATAAAATTAAAAAAAAAAAAGTTCTGCTGTTGTCTTGTTTGTGTGCAGACCGGCTACAACTTAGATTTGCGTGAACTTTGCCGACGCTTCCCATCACATCACCCAGTTGATGTCTCTCGTTCGCTTAGGTGAAAAGTCCAACTTTCTGCTACCATAAATTAACACAAGCCCGGGTTACTTCACCAGCGAGAACAAACAAAGGATAAGGTGGAATACAGTTCAGCGACTTTTATTTCGTCGAAATAGGAATGTTGGCGTGCACGTCACTGGTAGCTTTAAGGGGCAAGGCAACGATTTTTGCAGTTTGCGCAAATACTGCTTGGACCGAATCCCCGACGTTTATGACCTATGAAGCAGGCGTTTGTTTTACGCCACACACATAGAAGTCACAGAAAAAAAATTAAAGAACAACGAGCAGCGTTCCTCTCAACATGCAGCCAGAACAAGCGGCCACTTTAAGCACAACGACACGTTTGTCAGCGTCAACGATTATATGATGGCAGCTTTGTGTTTGTTTTCTTTTTGCGGAGAAAAAGGTGCGATTCGACCGTGCTTTCTAGATGGCCGGCAGCCAGGACCAGAAGTGGCAGAAGGATGCGGTGGATCAGAACTTCGACTACATGTTCAAGATCCTCATCATCGGCAACAGCAGCGTGGGCAAGACGTCCTTCCTCTTCCGCTACGCGGACGACTCTTTCACCTCCGCCTTCGTCAGCACCGTGGGCATAGACTTCAAGGTCAAGACCGTCTTCAGACACGACAAGAGGGTCAAGCTACAGATATGGGTGAGCACACCCTCGGCGTCACGCTCGCTACTTCAAGCGCTTTGGCGCATGTCTCCTCCAAGAGGCTATAGTACTTCGTTTCACCTTGCAGCGAAACACGAAGGACGCTACGAACCACCACAGCCAACCAAATTCCACGAGTGTGTCACATGACCTTCGGAAAGGGCGCAGCAGTGCGCAGGGCCCTAGTCGTAGGACACAGCACTGCATTGGCTGGTGTGGTTCATAGCGTGCGCTGCAGCCTATCGTAAGGTGAAACGAAATATAGCAGTAGCACGACAGTGAAGCCAGCAAGGTTGACACTGACGGGCAATGTGTTTTCAACTTTAGGACCAGAAAGATATTGGGCTTTGGAGCAGAGAGAAAATGAACACTTACTACTCCTTCACGGGCAGTCGACCGTTCCCGGTACGCTCAGCTGGCATAAAGGATGGCCGTTCCGTGGGCACTCCTCCTAAATAAAAGTTGCCGATCGGGCAGCTCTAGTTCCGTCGCCAGCAGACACCACATCATACGATACCCTAGAAAGTGCGTTCCAGGGCCCTGGTACTACATCCATTAGTACAAGCTTTCTTTTTTATTGTCGCCGGCTGGACGCGAACGGCTGGGCGTCTCTCCCCCGCGTCCAGCCTCCAGCATGCGCATGTAACCTTCTACCATGCTTCGGCTGCTTGTGCGTGCTCGAAGCTCACAAGGCGACAAAGCATTACAGAAGGTCGCAAGCTCATACTGGAGGCGGCGCAACTGAAGTTCCTTCCTGTCATTTTCACCTTGTCAGTGACTGTAGCACGCAATATTAGAAGAGGAAGCCCTTGACTGTCAGGCATTGTTTTTTTTTTTCTTTTCCGCGAGAAAGCAGGCTACGAGTTGTTGACACCGACGCATCACTCTCATACTCCCGTCGCAGGACACAGCGGGCCAGGAGCGGTACCGCACCATCACGACGGCCTACTACAGGGGAGCCATGGGATTCATCCTCATGTACGACGTCACCAACGAGGAGTCCTTTAACAGTGTTCAAGACTGGTGAGTGGCCAGGCTGGGAGGAAGCAGCGGTAAATTGAAAGATTTTGTCCAAGCGGGACGCAGCACACGAAATAGGCCGCACGCAGGTTTCGTTGTCAATGCAACGTGTGCCTGGCACAAGTGTTTGCGATGCTAATCGAGGACAGGTCTTGTGGTAAAGGGAAAAGGAAAAGAAGACGGGACAACCTGAAATGACAGGAAGCACTAGCCAAAAGATGTGGATAAGCATGAAGAGTGACGTAGCGCCATTGTTTTTACCAGCCGTCGGTAAAGTCCCTGGATAAAATTTACACTAAGCGTTCCTTACAAGTACCGACAACCGTCGTAGTGCAAAAACGCGAGGCACGTGCCAAGTGCAAGTGCCGCGCTGCCATTTGCTTCTAAGGGCCGCATTCATGCACTGGTGCATTTGTCACTACTTGTAAGACGAGCACAAACGCATCGAGGAGCTTTAGCTGTCAGCAGCTCTTCCGGACTTGTAGTGGATTGGCGGAGAAGGTTGGACCACGGATGCGACACAAACTTTTTCTCTTCTCAGGGTGACGCAGATCAAGACATACTCGTGGGACAACGCCCAGGTGATCCTGGTGGGCAACAAGTGCGACATGGAGGACGAGCGGGTGGTGAGCACGGAGCGGGGCAAGCAGCTCGCCGACCAGCTCGGCCTCGAGTTCTTCGAGACGTCGGCCAAGGAGAACGTCAACGTCAAGGCCGTCTTTGAGCGCCTCGTGGACATCATTTGCGACAAGATGAGCGAGAGCCTCGACTCGGACCCGGCCCTGCTGGGAGGCTCCAAGGGGACCCACCTCACGGACAACCCTGGCGCCCCGCCCAACGCCAGCTGCCAGTGCTAGGCGACCCCCCCCACCCCCCGTACCGGAAGCGTCGTTCCTCCCAGTCGGTTCCCGGATCTCGCTCGGTGGCTCCCCCCTGCGTCGACCCGTCGAGACGTCGCGACGGGGACGGCGCGCCGAAGAAGATCGACCGTTCTCGGCAGACGGGAAGTCGAGGCGGGCGGGCGGGTCAGACTACGGGATTTCTTTCGCCCGCGACGCCGCGAATCGCCGTCTACCGAGAACGACGGTCTGGGTTCAAACTGTGTCGCGACGTCAAGGACGAGGGAACGCAAGAGCGTGCCGCCGAGACGACTCGCCGCCAGTCGTCGCACGAGGGTCAGGCTCGTCTGGCGCCTCCTGCAAGGTCGCACCGCGCTTTGCTCGGCGCGACTCGGTCGACGGTCTGGCGTTCTGGGCTGTAATGCGGAACAGCGAGGTCTGTATGTCGCGCTCGTCCGGGAGCGGACGACCGACGCTGCGTGAAAAGACGGATCCGGGCTTTCACTGTTTCTCGGTAAACTTCGTTGGCCGTAGCAAGTTCTTCTTTCCCCGCGCGTTTATTATGGACGGTGTTAAAGTAAAACCTAAAATCTTTGTTTCGTCGGGGTATCGAGCGGTCCCGAAGCGCTCCTCGTCGTTCCCGACGCCGTGCGGGTCAGCGGTAGGTTTTAACCGTACGTCGCCGACAAAGTCTGGAGATCTCTCTCTCTCTGCCTTGTGACCTTAGTGTTCCACCGGTCAGCCGTTTCGTCTGGCGAACGTGAGGGCAAACTGTCGAGTCCGCCGTCCCCGTCAAAACCCGTTCGATCCTTCCGTTTTTCTCCCCTTTCCTCAGCGAGCAAGAGTGCGAGTGAAACGTCTCGCGGAAGCTCGTCGGAAAACATTTCGCGAGCGCAAACCAAATTTGTGTCGGCGCTCTGGCGGCGGAAAGGCACTCTTTTCGAGCGCACCTTCGTGGCCGGTTTGTCGCGATTGGCCGCACCGTGACGTAGCTAGTCAGAGATGGGGTACAATCAGAGATGGACAGCTCACACTGCCAGAACGTCTTAGACGGAAGGAAACGTGCAGGGGCCATCCGCTATTTCGGCGCCGCGGGAGGAAACGCCATTCCATCGCTTTGCGGACGGGGCGACATTCCGGCGAGAACGACGGACTTCGAAAACCTCACGTTGGCGTCTTTCGTTTCTTCCAGATTCGAGCGTTTCGCTCGTCTCTCAGCCATGTTTGTCGCGCAAAGCCGCCGCTGCCGCCGCTTGCGTCTTCTGTTCTCCCGCCCCACCAGCTTCGCTTTCTTATCAAGCTCGTTACCGGTTCTTAACGAGGCAACCGCCACAAACGTTCGAGAGGGCGAGGCCGGTTAGCTTAACGGACTCCCCGCATATTTTTGTTTTCTTTCCTCCTACGCGTCTCCGGCTGATCGATCGGCCAATCCGAGCGTGCGCACACAGAAACACAAACACCTACACACGCACACACAGAAACCTACTGGGTGTGTCTGTAAATTCCGGTTTGCCTGTGTATAAATGTGTACATATTACATGAAAAAACAAAAGGAGAAAAAAAAAAGTAGCTAGTGTCCGGACTTCGTGAAACGGAGACAGAGAAGGCAGGGGAAGAAATGTGCAATAAAGAAAAAAAATGCCCCCAGACGAAACGCCCGCAAATGCCGACGTAAACCGCGAGGGTGCGTCGACCTCCGTGTGGTTTCGATGGCCTTTCCCGATCAACTCCCATACCAACCCCAATCGATTCCCAACCTGTCCCCGACCCTCCCTCCTCCGCCTAGAAGCACGATTCCGACAATTGCCCGAGACCACGCACCGTGCGGGTTCTAGGACTTGGGCAAGACTTCCAGTGTGTGTTGCAGTGGTGCATGTTTGTGTGCATGCAAGCACCCCTGGTGTGCTGTAGAGAAAGAAAAAAAAAAAAGCTAAACTTGACGGCGTCGTACAACCCTAGGAGCACACATGCAAGAATTTGTTGCCTTCCCCAAAATCAGTTCACTTTAGTTACTGACAGGATCAGAACGGCAGAGAAGTCCTTCGGCTTTCCCCGCCCCGGGCGCGAGCTTCGAGAACGCTTCGGCGTCTCGAGGAGTCTCCAGCATGTACGTGCAGCTGAAGCACAGTGGAAGGCAATGAGCGCATGCCGGAAGGCCGGGCGTCCGAAAGAGACTCCCCGCCATTCTAACCCTGCCAGTGGACCGTAGCTGTATTCTGGGAGGAAAAAGAAAATCTTTGCATCGCGCGTCGAGCTGCTTGGCACGTGCCGGCCGTGCTTTTGCGAGCCGGTTTGTTTGTTTCGGTAGCACCGTGTTCTTTGTTCCGTTCTGCAAGGTTGCTGCTCTAAGAGAGGCAAAGACTCGTGTAGCGTCATCGTTGGGCGTGCTGCATTCTCGATCAAACCTCGGACGGCGGAGGGCAATTTTCCAATGCGTCGCATTTAGAAAGCCTCGAGCAACGCTTCGTTGCGTTCGTTGAGCCAGCTTCCTCCTGGATCCAGAGTATTTATACACTTGTTTTCGTTTCTTTGTTTCCCATTTACGTTTCCTGCGCTTTTCGCATTTGCTAGTCACGCGACGTTCCGCAGTCTTTTCGAAGTGAAGACGCCAGTCTAGTCGCTTTGTCGGCGCGAGACACGTTCGAAGCGCCCTAGTCGTTTTTTATGTTTTTCGACATTCGAGGACGAATCCTTACTTGTCCGCGTTCCGGTCGTTTCAATGCATTGTGCAACGGTGAGGGGGGGGGGAAGCGTTCACCGCAGGTTTCCGTCTCGCGGTTTAAAAACGAGATCTATTTTTCGTAATGCAGAGCACCATACCGCGATGAAACCTTCTACTAGTACATTCCAGTTTCGAAATGTTGCGGTCTTAAGGGCCACGAAGCCGTCGTACCTTGCGTTCCAAGACTGCTTTTCGGTTGTGTGCAAGCAAGCAAAAGTAATCCCGCGTCACGTGTAGTAGTCGGAGGGTCACATCCAAGGCGAAGATCCGCGCGTCTCGGCAGGACCGCGCCGAGGCGAAACTAGCTAAAAATGTAGACGGGGACGACCTGTGGGTAAGGACATCTGTGGTCACGCGTGTTCCCGTACTCTGTGAGCCCCCCTCAAAACGCGCAAGGTGTGTGTCTTTATTCTCCCGTGTCTCTCCCTCTAGTCTGTATACTGTGTGAAAGCCGAGTGCACAAACATGCGGGCCCCCGTTTTTTTTCGTCGTGTAAGGTATGCTTGGGTGTGCTAGGAAGTAGTCGCAACACAATCTCCCGAAGAGGATATATAAGTATATATATATATATATAAAAATATTCCCTTCTCCATCGGCGAAGAGAAACCAAATGTTTTCAGGACGAGATCGTTCCCCTCTCCTTTGACGAAAAGGATTCTGTTGTAACAATTGTAAAATTTTAGTTTTCATGCTGTGGAGTAAATAAAGCAACAAAAAACGGACGAAGAGTGTGGTGTGGTGTCGTTTGCTTTGGGGCATTTATTGTTCGTCTGGGCATTCGCACAAAGGTTGCCTATATTACATATGTACACGCGGCTGACCGAGGCCTTCGCTCAGCTCCTGTTGCAGGAGAGACAGGTGGCGTGCTCTCCGTACTGGTTGTACCTGGAAGCGAATGGAAGTGTGAGTATTTTTCTCGTTGAATCCGCGCTAACCTGCAACAGCAAATGCCGGCCACGGACTTTGAAAACACAACCGGGGTGGGCAGCATTCCGGTATGACATCACATTGCTCTCTCTGTACACTGCATTCCTCAATGCAGTGTCAATAGGGACATGTCCCTATTTCTAGGGACTGTCCTTTTCAGCTAGGGACAGAATACTGTGCTGCTAAAGTAACTATGGCTTTTAAAAGGACACTGACACCCCCCCCCCCCCCCAAAAAATTATTTTTTTATTTTTTGCCAGGCAATTCATTATGGTGTCAAAAGACTACCCTATCAATATTGTGCTACAGCATCACATGTATTTTTAATAAAGTCAAAAAACGCAACTGCTCGAAACCGAAACTGGACTGGGGGGGAAGAAGAAATAGAGAAGAGGAGAGTGTTGGCAAAAATCACGTAACTGTGCAACTTTTTTTTTTCTTTTTCAATTCGCAACTTTCTGAACCTATTGGGGGCGCACTGGTGCCTATCAAAATGGCTGTCATCTGGATGATCGTCGTAGAACAGCGGTACGAGCCTGTGTCTGCGACGCGTAAGTAATTCTAGTTTTGCTATATATGAGGAGTATTTGAGCCTTACTTTATTTTTTCACGTCCGGAATGTGTAGGCAAGCCCATTTATTATGAGGTCAATCATCTAGGATCTAGGGAGCGCGATACTCACACCGGGGTACCACCATTGCTGAAAGTTGCGAATTAACATATTTGCAGCTTTTTAGAAGCCACAAAAAATGGGTATCATTTTTTTTCTATATTTAATATTGAGTGTGTGCCTTCGATGACCCACGACTTCGATTATATGTTGTGGCTGTGTCTAAACCATAGAAAACGGCCTACGTGACTACGAAGAGGAGAGTGAGCGCGACTCAAACTGTCCAGTTCTCGATTGGCAGTTTTCGGGCAGAAAGAAAACAAATTTTGAGCCGCAAATAGTTTTCTGGGTAGTTGGGATCTTGTATGTAATGTATGAATAAAAACCTTGGCGAGCATAAATACCTTGTCAGTGTCCCTTTAAGTTGTCAAAATAGCTGTGAAGCTGAGAAAAACATTCATAATGTAATGACGACTTTGTGAAAAGTATTGACGTACAGCACTGAAAAATTGGTTTATATATTCAACCTGCAACCCACCCATGACAAAATGCTGTATGAGGGAGAGGGGGGAGAGAAGGCCCCAGAAAAATTTATGATTTCGCCTCCCGCCCCCGCCCCCCCCCCCCCCCTCCCTTGCGGCCACGTGCCTGCCTTGAAGTGTCTACAAGTTTACGGGAAGAAAAATTGTTTTGTTCGTTTGGGGTCGTGGTGGCAGGGTTCAAAGGTAAGAGAGGATCCGCTAACTGTCGAAATGTACACTTGTGGAAAGAGGTGTTCTTGGGGTTTTCCCTTCCCCTTTTTCATTCGTTTTTTTCCTATTTATCCAGGTTTTGGAAAATAAAATTTCAGCTGCGCTTGAGACTTTTGAGTGTCTATGTCGTTACCTGCAGTCTCGAAGTTTCTGAATTATGTTTTATGTACAGTCAGCACGGAATGAAGCCGGAACGCGTGGCCATCGATACAGGCTGCTCCACCTGGAGGGCCCCTAAAAACTAATGAAAACGCACCTGGGTGCGAGGGTGCGGGTCCTGCTAAGATGTCCTCAACCCTCGCGTGGGGCGTTTGGGACTTTCGCGTTTCGCCGGTGGCGCGCTGTAAGCGTCGTCACTCGGGGTGCTTTTCTGTCGGCTATAGCTCTTTGCGATAGGCCCTGCTCAGACGGGGTGATGAATTTATTCCGCTCCGGAATTGATACGCCCGGCATATCGGTGGTTACCAAAGAGAGCATCAGCAAGCAATTCCTCGCTTTTTAAGAATCGACTGATAACCTCGCACGAAAACATGCACATTGCTCATAAAAACCGAGGCATCCGCGTCACTCTGTTGGAGCATATATTTATTTTTTTATAAAGAGTATGGTCGCACGAACAAATGAATTTTGTTTCGCGTTTATGACGTTTCACTATTTTTCAGAAACCGCGCGTGGCACGTTGTTCACCGCAGCGTGGTTCCGATGACACGTCATCGAGCACTACGGATCTTCCGTGCACGAAATGTTTCAACTTTCATTTCGCCCTTGCGATACACAACGCAATAATGAATGACAGCACTGAAGAGATATCGCTGGGAATCCGATACACAAAGCGAGTGACAGTGCTTTTTGTAACGGATGTGAGGGCGCTTACAGCGCGCCACCGGCGAAACACGGAACTCCCAGACGGGCCGCGCGAGGGTCGAACTCATCTTAGTAGGACCCGCACCCTCGCACCCCGGCGCATTTTCATTAGTTCTCGGGGGCCCTCCAGGTGGAGCAGCCTGTATCGACGGCCACGCGTTCCGGCGTTCGGGTTTCATTTTGTGCCGACTGTACACAAGCTTGTTTGCACCCTTACATTTATTTTATTTATCTTTGTCCTTTATGCTTTTATTATTTCAAGTTAAGGAACTATGTTCAGTGTTCAATTAGAGGGGGCATCACAGTGTATGTAGGGGGGCCGTGACCTCGTTCATACTGCGGTCCCCTAAACTTCAGTCAAAGTTTAAACCACTACCTCAGCACGGAACAGAGGGGGCAGAAGTTTCTCTCGCACGCCACGCAGGTCCGGCTGCATGCGCCACACGACGAACGGTCGCAGAAGTTGCACGTCGAGGCCGTCATCACTGGGCAAGGCTTGAAACACGAACAGCACTTCGGGAACTGCCCGTTAATCAACGTTGCTGAAAACACAAAAAAAGACATCACGACAGCGCTTATTGTAACCTTCTCAACCCGTCAAGTACTATAATGTTGTCGCCTAAAAGTAAAAAAAATAAAAATAAATAGTAACTTTGTTGTTACTTGTGGGGTTCTGTAGGCAGCTGTCACTTTCAAGATCTCTGCCGGCAACAGCGGAGTTCTGTGCTTGGTTCGACGCAGAGAACAGCAGCTTCAGAGTTTTGGCTGTAAATTTAATTGAGAAACTCCTTCAGGTATTTAAAGCGTCGAATACTTCAAACTTTAAAGGCTCACCGTGCACTGCGGCCATCCGCTTCGTCGAAGATCGGTCGACGTCTTTCTGCGCTACGTGAAACTTACATTGGACGGGAAGTTCGTCCGCAAACGGGTTCGTTCTTTTCATGGCTAATTCCTCGTCGAAAAATATCGGAGAAAATAAAAAGAAAGTGATAAACTTGGAGCGTATCAAGTGTTCACAGTTGATAAATGGTGAACGCGCGCAATTTCTGCGGCTTTGGCTTCGACTAGTTTTGACAGTAAAGTCGCAAAGTGCTCGAGAGGCGCTTTGACACAAGAAGTGTGTCTAGTGTGTGTAAAAGCTCGACTTGCTGCTAATTATTTTTATAATAGATTAATTAAAAATGTGCTTCGAACTTGTTTTCTTTTAATTGTTTTTAAAACTGTCAGCTTTTAACGTTTCTGGTTATACAGAAAAGAGGTGACGATACCTACCAACCAATTCAATCATTTTGTTCAATGTATTTCTCTATTTGTGTATAGGTTTCAGAACTTTGGAGGATTTCTTGCTGTCGAAAGCGCGCAGCACCGCCAACGAAAATGTTCGCGTGATTGATAGCTCGCTGCCGTCATATCTTGTCCCCCACACCCGCAATCGCACGCAAGCAACAAACTGCAAGCTGTCTTCCGAAGTCGACTTCACCGTACCTGGTCGCGGAACATCGCCCACAGAGAACTTTAACCCATCCGATGGGCGGAACGTTGAGCTACGAGATCGCGCTGTGAACGCGGCTACCGAAAGACAAATAACGCTGCATTCGTTCCCGTTGATGTATGTACCGTCGCTTTACTTAATCATGGCGTTCCAATGATCGCGCCCTGCAATGAGCCTCAAAGCGTTCGACCTGATCCCCGCCAACGAAAGAGTCAGCAGCGGACTGGCAACGACGGAGGTACGGCTTCGCGAACACACCTCCCTGCTGTGCTTGTTGGAAAGATGCGGCCGATCTTCGGTTGCACTCTTTAACGAATTGAATGTTTCATTGTGTTCCAACTAAAACGATAAGAGTAAAATGCATCCAGACGAACGCCGAGATACGATCAGCAGCCGGTGTGCGTTCAACTAAATCAAAATGTACCGGCTTTTTTTTTTTTTTTTTTAATGAAGTTGCTTTTGCGTTTGTTTTGCTAAAGTAGAAAGGGTGGAGGGCTTTTTGGGAGGAAGGAACTTGTCCTGCTATTTTTAACCTGCAACGGACTGTGGTGAGTCGCCTAACCGTATTGTTAACAAGGTGACTCCAGTGTCTCTTCCGTGATTGCTGGATTGATTTTCCCATCGTCCAATCGGTTGGCACAGAGGTTATCATTTCGGCTGAGCCATATTCTGAACATTTATTGAACCAGTCACTACTTTGTTACGTTACTGGATGTGAACAAGGTTTAATTTCCGGAGCATGGTAGAGTCTGTGATTACATTCAGCCGGTTAGCTAAACAGTTTTACGGTTGGTTGGATCTGCACGATTGTCCCTTATTAGGTTTTGCTGTCTAAGTCTAAGACTGAGTCTAAGCTAATTAGTTCAAGTCAATGTAAACAGTCATTGTTAATCAATTGCAGTCTTTTGCTCTGCAATAAAAAATCCCAAGTCATCACAACTTGGTAATTATATAAACTTTTTTATATATCCAGATCAGCTGCCTAGAATGCAGTGGGAAGACCCTCTATGCTGGCACAGCTGACGGGTAATGTCCAATCTCCTGCTCGTATCATCCGGAGAAAATGCAGGCTTCCACTGTGTTTATTTTTTGTGCTTTCAAACGCCTTCACACCATTTGCAGGTTTCTGATTCAGTATCGAATTGAAGACCAAAGCAGCAACGACGTCCTGCTGCAGCCTTTCGACACCCGAAAAGAGACGCAGAAATTTCTCGGCACGGTGAGCTTGTACTTGATCTGTTGGGCCGACTTTCCATGGCAGTGCAGGGGAACATGTGTGCCTCAGTTTCAAGATGTGCGTCACTTGCATGTTCGCTTGCATCGCACACGTTTAGAATTTGTAAGTTTGCTCTGGCTTCCTTTCTAATATGCGCGCATCCTACAGAATAGTGTATCCCGAGAGTTTGGGAGGAGGTTCAGCCGTCGCACCTCTAGCGGCAAAACTAGAAAACTATACCTATGAGGACAGCCACTATTTATTTCGGTTTGTGATGTAGCGCTTGTCTGACATAGTTGAACGCTGTGTCTGCATTTGTGTTTAAAGGGGTAGTCCGGCCGTTTTTTGAGCTACCTAAACAAATTGCATTTTCTGACTACCCGGATTTCAGTCGTCACGGTATGCTATTTATTTTCTCGAAATTCAAAATAGCAATTAAGAAAACCGTAAATGAAGATGACGCCGAAACCAGCATTCAAATGTTTGCGCGCTCTTCGCTGGTGTGACGTCACACATGGTACAGACTTTCAGGTCGTGCATGTAGTCTTAAACAGAGTATTTCGAGTGTTTTTTGCATGCTTCTCAGTGAATCAGTTACCAAACATTCTTTTCCCACCATCAAACGTCTTGTAATCAGTTGGGAACATGGCTTACTGCTGCTTACTGCCCACTTTGTACCATTTCTGTTGTCACACTTCAATGTTGCCAGTAGGGGCTCCCGGTTTGAGAAACACAATGAAAACGAAATTTGAAAATTCAATAACTTCGCAAATTTTTTTTCTTTTCACACAATACTTCGGGAACTCGTAGAGCCATGTCTATCGGTGTGTTGAGCCAATTTTGAGGCAAATCAGCGACCACGAAAAAATCGCCGGAGTACCCCTTTAATGCAATGTGCGCGTTCCGACGAGATGGATGATGTAATAATCCAGTCCATGGGGCTTTGCATTGGGGAAACAGTGAGCTCTGTAGAAAACAAGCTGGACAACTCATCCCCTATAGTTCCATCTCCTTGCCAGTACCGACACAAGAATAACTTTGATGCATTTCAAGGCGTTGACCCATTTTCTTTCGTGATCTAAGCTTGCATTAATCCTTGTATTCCTTATGGAATTGACTTTGCACATTGTACTGTGTTCTTCAAATTCTGAGACTGCATGGTGTGGCATTTCAAACATCTTGGAAGTATCTGTTTGTTGTTGTCGTCTGCTTCAGAAAAGGCCTGTCCGGACACTCAGAGCCATGTCAGCACTCAATAGGCTCCTCTGTCTCAGCGACGGAAACCTCATGTGTCTCGACATGACCGACCTAGAGGTAAGACGGTATACGTCCAACGGCTCCCACAGATATACGTCTTGTATTGCCAGATTACAGAAAATGTTCCATTGTTTTATTCAAAAGATAAACATCTCGTACTATAGCGTCATTACAGAAAATGTTTTGCTATGTTATTTGACGGATAGACATCCCATATAGCCTGATTACAGAAAATGTATCATTGTAAACCTCCCCTCTAGCCTGATTGCAGAAAATGTTCCATTACTTTACAGATCCTGAGTGGTCTTTCGAAATTGAAGGGCATTTCTGCGTTTTGCGTGAATGAGAATCCTACCAAGAACGACCCCTTCTGCGTCCAAGTAAGTTGCGAAAATTTATATCACATCTGAGCTGAATTTGGTTTGTAAAAGAGATATGTCAAGCACTCAACTCATACACATTATTACGCATTACCCAGGTGCATTGGAGGTGGAACAAAGAATCAGTGCTTATTCTTGCAATGTCATTCGAACAACACAGTGTTTCATTTCGCCGGTTTCTTGCCGCCTTGCTTTCTACGAGTGAGGCAAGGCGGTAGTTACACGCTTTGCCCACGGGGAGCAGGACCACTGGCTCAGAGACGCGTCTTGATAAGAAACCAAAACTTCAAAACGCATCCCAATTAGGCGTTTATTCAAAGTGCTGTAAAATACTGCGCATGCATTATATCGTTTGTAAAGCATGCTGGTTTAGTAGTTTTCAATGACGCTCAAATAGTGTCTAGTATTTTCTGGTGTGTAAGATGCATCCCCCACTTTTTGCAAGTTTCTAAGTAAAAATTAGTATATAAGATGCACCTTTGTACAAGACACACCGCCGAAAATTGTGGAAAAAACATGTGTCTTATGGATGAGACGTATCGTTGCATAAGATGCACCCCTCACTTTTCGCAAGTTTTTAAGTAAAAATTAGTATATAAGACGCACCTGTGTATAAGACGCACCGCTGAAAATTTTGGAAAAAAAGTGTGTCTTATACACCGGAAAATACGGTAATTGAAACCATAGCTCAAAATTCACCAATTTAAAAGTCGATCACAAAACGTAATTATGAGCCTAACTACACGTAACATTATTAATTAATTTTCCTGAATAGGCCCTTTGGCAGAGAGAGATGGCCTACGACATCAATTCTTTTTCTGTGCGACACATACTTTTCACAGGAGCGGTTTGGCCAGCGTTCCGGGAGACGGACTGCATACATGTAATATATAAACTGTATTCGCCTTTTTCCTATGGCCACATAGTCGGTGGCGCTATCTATCGGCTAGCACTGGCACACTTCCAGTCCGCGTATATTTCCCCAAGTTTTCACGCACCATTCTTTCATCGTAAGACCGAGTTACGTCCGACAGCGCTGCAAGCGACCGTTTCCCAAAGATAGCGCGTGTACTTGATCTCTCAAATACCACAAAACCCGTCGTCCAGTTTGGAAGCGGAAGTGTCCGAGGGCTATTCGCATACATGCTGGCGCCACCATCTTTAAACTCGCGCGAAAAAAGGGGAGTAGTATAATCTAAAGCTGTCTGCTTTGGTCACCCAAGGCAAAAAATATTGCAACTACCGTCGGTGTGGTAGACTTATAGTTGTCACGAAAGCTTGTCTGTTGTTGCCGACGGCGTGTCACAGCAGATCACCATCGCTTGTGCAGGTATGTGCTGCCAGGCGAAAACAGCTGCAATTCCACAGTATCACCGACGTCAAAGTGCTGCATCAGGGGGACATCCCTTTGCCCGAGCCCCCCATTGCCATGGTTGGTTGGACGGGACGGTCGTTTACGCCTGCAATTCATTTGAAACAAACGTGTTCCGTCAAGTATAGAGCATAAACTAGTGCTTTTTTTGCTTGTGAAAAAGTTTATATTGTGACCGTTTATTGCTACAAGCAAGAGGTGAAGTGAAATTGAGTAGTGTTGACGATGGGGCTGGCTAATAGACCATTATTAAATACAAGCAGTGTGAAGGACATATACAAAGAAAAGAACCGCTGTGGAGTGTTTTTCTCCTTGCTTGTTTTCTGCTTCTTTCGTGCTGTTCATTTTTAATAATGCAGTTGAGATTGCAAGGCAATGCTTGTCTTAGGATCAAAACTGTAGGGCTGTTAGGTTTTGACTCCTTGAATGTTATATTAGGATCTCCAACCACTGTTCCCCAAGAGTTTTCTTAGAGGTGCCAAACATGCCAGTTAAATGACGTATTGAAACAATAACTAAATCGTTGTCATGTCACCGAAAATAAACAGATGAACGAGCCCCTACTGACTGAATTAAATAATTGTTACGAAGATGTCGAAATGCAAGCTCAATAAGGCCCATTTTTCTGCATATATTAGATAATTTCCTCGTTAGAGTCCGCATGAGATGATGAAAATGCCCCATGATGTTGTCAAGTCAAGTACGTACTAAACAAGCGAGGTTGTTCGAGAGAGAAGAACAAAGACTCTATAACTCATATGGGCTTGCCTAAACTTCTTCACAGGCGATGGACGGGGACTACGTTTGCATCGCAACGGCTACACAGTATGCCGTCGTCTGCTGCAGGACGGGACACATTCAGGACTTGGTGCCGTACGATAGCGGGCACACCATCGGCTTTGTCAAACGCATCGCCAAGGTAACAATCGTTTTCGTTCACTTTTGCGATTTGAACCTGAGGTGTGACATGTTTCAGGCACGTACTGAAAGAAAATGTACCGGGTGTTTAAAATGAAAGAGGAACCACATTTCTCTTGCCGCAGAAACAAACTAGTGTATGTCGCCGAACGCTCAGTCCCACCCCCCAAACGTAGCGCTAGCGACTAAGACCAGGTGACTTAGAGTTTCAGAAGTGACTATGATCCGACTCAAAGGTTGCTAGCAATTTTCTAAATCATCGATGGAAAAACGGGGTCCGGTCCCGTTAGCAGACGTCATTTTTCATCTCTACATATTCTGGGGAAATGTTTTGGCCATTCTCTCGTTTCCCAATCCTTGAATTGTCGTTTTTTCGCGCTGGCATGCAGGACGAATTCCTGCTGAACGGTCCAAGCGACTTGGGGATCTTTGCGACGAGCGCAGGAGTCTCTCAACGCCCGCCGCTCCCATGGGGCGCCTGCGTTTCGGCCGTGGCATACAGCCACCCATACATCGTCTGCCTCGCAGAGGAGTCCGTTACGGTGTACAGGTCAGTTCGGACGTTCGCCTCGAAGCTGATGCAGTGTGGACTTGTAGATCCAAGACTTCTTTGGCACGCACTTGCGGACTGATAGCGCAGGAAATCTTAGCAAAAGTCAAGAGTAAGCAGAAAGAGCCATGACAAAGCGCATGTTTTAAGCCTGACTTGGTGGAGTTCTACGCACCGAACCTTCTACGCCGATTGTTCCAGAATCCCACGCGTGTACATAAAGGGCTCCGCGTGCCAAGCCGGAGGCAGTCTCGCCCCAGTGCTCGATCCTGCTGTTTCGCCAACATCGACGCCTGCGACGCTAGCCTTTCTCTATTTTGTTTTCGACACAAGTTTGCCCCATTAAACGTTTAGTTTCTTCAGATATTCGCCGCCTCTCCTCATCTGTCATTCGTAACAATATATTTTCCACATTGTTTTGGAAATAGTAACTAGGCTATATAGTTTTTTGTCGTTTGTATGCAACCCACTTTTTTTTTCAGGTACCAAGAATAAGGAATTTCGTTATTTAAAGGGGTACAGAATTGAAACTTGTAATATCCCCAGAATACTTCGAAACGGGTAAAATGTGAAATATGATATCCATAAATGATAATCACGCGCTTGTATTTTCAGCGCATGCCATCATTTTTCGTTCCAACGAACAAATTCTGGCGAGCGCTTTAAAATCGGCCATTGAGGCGGTGTGATGCATCTCGGGATGTTTTGCCTGTGACGTCACACTCGCAACGTCCCGGGCCCATAAACGGCCAAGGGTACCATAATTACGATCGCCGTCACTAGGTGGTGCCAGCTTTATCCTCAACGCGTTACAATCCCGCCAAGTGGGAATACCTGAGGTATGATGTACTATACTTCGTTTCAGCTTAAGTTCAGACGCATGCCGATGCTACAGGCACCAACATGTGGCCCTGAACAGTGCTTGCACTGCACGAGCGCGCATGCTTGGCAGGGGCGCTGAAAGCCAGGAGCTCGCGCTTGTAGCATCGGCTGCGTCTGGACCTAAGCTGAAACAAAGTATAGAACCGAGACATGTGCCAAGTGCTGCTCGTTCCCGGGCACCTCCATCGGACACGCCGCGCCGTGGTGCTGCTACTGATAGGCCTGTGACATCAGATATTCCAACGAAGCTTGGCCCCCCAACCACCAGGTGGTATTTGGAAATCATTTTATTCATTTTAAAATTGCTTTTTTTGCATTTACAGATGAAAGACTGGTGTTTGTGAGCTGCTGTCATAAAAGGGACCACGTGTACACAAAGAAATGGGCGCTAAAAGTTCGCTTTCATACCCCTTTAATGCCGACGAAGCAGTAAAAGAAAATCTAGATGAACATAAAAACGTGTTTATAATCCTCAACATCCATTTGTGTACCTCGGTCAGATATACTTTACCTGAATCGAAAGTGTGTTACTAAGTGTGGTAGGTTGCCCAACTTATCCTTGAGTAGTACAAGTTTACGTTGCAGTATTAAAAGTTGAATCGTAGTTGTGCTTTTGAAAATTACAGTGCATAAATTCATGGAACGGGCATATCGTTGTCATATATATATTGTGAAATATTGTTTACGATATATGTTTCATAATATATATGATGACGACGCAACTGAGCTAAAAGCAATGATATTTTCAAGATGTCTCGAAAGTTTTAGGAACACTACCTGTTAAACATTGAGCGGCAATCACAATGCTTGTTTTCCTTACCTATATTGCTCACACTCAGCACCGTGATGCAGGCGAAGAATCATGCACAAAGGAGGGATCAAAATTGTTTCATGTAATCTATACGCACTTTCATACTCAAATCGAAACTGACCTAAAATAGCACGTACCCCAGTGAACATTTTCTTATACAATGACGTCTCATTAATATGGACAGCTCCATTCCCTCAAAAACTCCTTCATAATGTGAGTTGTCCATAATAACGAGACAAAAATGCATGCATTTTCCCAGTTTCTCCCCAAAAATGGTGTTCATTATAGCGAGGTATCCATATTAAGGTCAAGATTGAAGAAAGAATAAACATGTAGGACGAAGACGCGAAAAAGCGGCGTCGTTGTGCCCGAAAGATGGTTATAAAAATATGTCATCAAGCACACGCCGCTTACACTCACGCTCAAGTGCGGGAGCATGATGTCACTGCTGGAGCGCCGTGTGCTGAAGGTGCACTTCGGACTTCATCTGTGCTCGTTGTGTGCTTCGTACGTCTACATCTACGGCCTCGACATCGGCAGCAGCGTCTACATCTACGGCGGCTTCCACAGGCAAACATGGCCGCCCACACAAATACGCCACAACCTCCTTAAGTGTCCTCCTCTCGGCGTCGTCCTAGACGTCGTCCTCTAGGCGTCGTTCTCGACATCGTCCTTGATGTTGTCCTTAAGGTCGTTCGAGTGGTCGTCCTAGAAGTTGTCCTGGTCGTCGTTGTTGACATCGTCCTTTAGGACGTCATCCTCTACGTCGTCCTAGGCGCTGTTCTTGATGTCATCCCAGACATTGTCTTAAGGTCGTCCGAGAGATCATCCTCGGCGTCGTCCTCAACGTCGTCCTAGAGGTCATTCTAGACGCCGTACTTGGCGTCGATCTCTAAGACATTGTCCTCGACGTCGTCTTATACGTCGTCCTAAACTTTAATACATGTACAAACATTACTCGAAAACATTTCTCCCGCGGGACTATAATGCTTTTGCCTTCCTACATGTAAGCAGTCTTGAGTGTCCTCCTGTAATTTTTTTTATTTGCTACTGTGATGGCACCGTTGATAGAATCTGTCGATTCTTAGTTTAACAAATTTTGTAAGTTTAAGAAATTATCATGTGTTAGATCTTGGTCAGTACTGTCTGGGATTCCTCTCCGGCTTTTTTTTAATATCACCGTAAACTATGTAATCCTAGCAATAAAATAATGCTATCACGAAGGGACGTTGTCTTCATTATGATATATAGCAATGTATTTTGGTAAATGTCTTTCGGAAGTGCTCTGCAGCCCTCCTCGCAAGTTTTGTAAATTGCGTGGGCAGATTGTGACCTGAGGGCCTACGTACTCCGGCTGTTGCCGTGTTTATGACGTTGCGATTATGTTTTTCGTCCTTCAACACCAGCATCTTCGACCAGCAGCCCAAGCAACGCATTCCGTTCCACGGCGGAACCTACATGGACAACTTCGAAGGGAAGCTGCTTCTGTCGGGAAAGGACAGCCTGTTCGTGCTCCATCCAGTGCCCTGGGAAGCTCAGGCAAGTGACCGAATCAGCTTCTTTAACAGCAGTAGACTCTCATTAGTTCGAGCTCTAGGATGCCACGAATTTTGTTTGAATTATTGAAAGTGTGAATTATCAGAAATTCATCTAAATATGATGCAAGATAAAATTATGATTTATTATATGGATGTCTACACATACTGGGCAGATATTTGATGATTTCCTCTACATAGGCCTACCAACCATAAGCAGTTACGCCACATGTGAAACGTTGGTGAAATGTATGAGAAGTTTATTAATCTCTAAAACATGTTGTCTATCGTGGACTGTTTAGACAGCACATGACATCTCGAAACAAAATTAAGTTGGTTCACTCAGGAAAGAAGTTGTCTATTGTGGACTATTAGCCCTATTGAGAGCGTTTCTTACTGAGCACAGGGTCAATGCGGAAAAGTAACACCCGCGAAGCGAGCTTCACGGGTGTTGCTTCTTTGCACTGCACTGGTGCTCAGTAAGAAGCGCTCTCAAAGGGGGTGCAAGAACAAAAAGTATGAATTACACGAAACCGCCGTCTGAATTAAGCGGCTCATAAACAGTTGCGTACCAACTTGTTTTTGAGTGGGGGGGGCAAACCAGACCAGACCCCCACCCCCTCCCCCAAGGCCGGTGGGCGGTGCCCTTGGTATCCCTTGGGCGCCGCCGGCCAGTGTTTGCCGTGTCCAGTGGTGGCTGTTTCAGGGGGGGCAAAACACATGCCTTGCCCCCCCACTCCGAGAACTGGGGGGGCAAGTGCCCCCCTTGCCCCCCCGGTTGGTACGCCCATGCTCATAAATATGTTAAAAACATAGTGGGACAACCGAAATTTTGAAATTTCTTTGAATGAACCGAAAGAACGAAATAGCCGAGTTTGAATTATTGCGAGCTTGCTGAGCTAGAATGCTGTTAAGGGCCTTGTTTTTTGGGCTTTGATATTTCATGGGTTTGAGTGCAGGGAACTTTTGAAATCTTCGCATTCCTGGCGAGGATTCCCCCAAATGTACCCTCGCAGAAACCTGCTTGAGATAAATGTTATGTTATCACCAAGTGTGTTTGTTTGTTTGCTTTTTCTGTAATTTGGTTGGTGCAGAAACGGGCCAGGGTTGGAGACACCAACGCCAACTGCCATGTTTTCAAGATTTCTACAGCTTTATTTTTCGATGCCAAAGTGCAGGCTAGGGCTGTGCTTTCTTCGTGCAAACCCAGTATTCTTATTTATTTATTATTTATTTTAACACTTCTTTTAAATTTAGACAAGGTATGTCAGTGCTAGTTGGACCTTTACACTACCGTAGAATACCGTGCGTCCGCCCATTCTGCACAAAGTACCCACCCCAAAATTTGAAACATCTGAAAAAATATGCACAGTACATATATATGTAAAATTGATGGCCTCACATGCGGCCATCCCCTATTTTTTCGCGATTATCTTCGAATTTTGAGTGGGCGCTTGCTCTGTATTTTACGATAGAGCTCTCCTATTGGACAATGCTTGGCCCCGGTAAATGAGCCTATCGTAAACCTGCGTCTGTACAGGACTCTAACCCTAATTCCGCTGGCTTGGCACGGCTCACCTACTGCTCGCCCCCGCCCATTCTCTGGAGTCTTTTGGACATGTACCGGCGGTAGAATATGTTTTGTCCATAGCACGTTGCTGCTGTTTTGAGGAACAAAGTAGCATATTTTCTGGACTATAGCCCCCACCCAGTGTATAGTCTGGAGGGGCAAATTTTGGGTTGAAAATAAAAGATATTGCTTAGATAGTGCGCACGCTGCACATAATCCGCACTTAGTGCCTAATCTGAATGTAAAAATTATCATACACTGCACACCTTGACAAATGCCTGCCGTATTACCTAACAAAGAAGCCCGTGTCAAACATAAATCACTATTAATATACTCTGTTATTCATAACATCCTTCACGTCTTGTCACAAGGAACGACCTAGAAAAAAACAAATCCTCGTACTGTCCGCACTTGTAGATAGTCCGCACCGGGTCAAATTTAAACCTTTAAACACATATGGTCCATGGACTGTACGTGGTCCGCGGACCATATGGTACCTCCGGACCATGTATGGTCCGGAAAATATGGTACCTCAAACAAGTGCCAGGAAATTGCAGTGTCGTCGTTTCACCCCCTCACTGTTCGCTCACTCACGTCACCGTCCGGTCACCGTTGCTCAGGTGCAAGCGTTGCTGGCCGACGAAAAAGTCACGGAAGCCCTCGAACTGGCCAGACATTCCAACAAGAGCGGGCTTTCCCTGGAACAGAACAAACAGGTACTGTACGACGAACGCTTCGGAACGAGCCGCGTCGCGAGCGGCGGCGACCGCTTCTTTCTTACGTCACCTTAACGTTTTACCAGCGAGTGCCAGCTGGCACGTTTCCACTCTAAGAAAAAGGGACCGTGAAGTGAATTTCAGTCCGCCATAAACAATTTTATTTTATGTCGGGATTTTTAGTAATCGCGTTTCGTTTAGTGGGCCGAAGGAAGGAGGCTAGAAAGTCTAAAGCCTGCTTTTCGGTACGAAAATTCGAAAATATGGCGGACTCTTTCGTACCTCCTTTCCATCGAAAGCTCTCCGCCTTTTCGCTGCAATGCGTCCGCGGTACCCAAAACACGTTGGCCGATCCCAGCTCGTGCATTGGACGCGAGCACCGCGTCGCTCGGACGTATGCGCCTGTCAACGATTGATTCGTCGACGCATATGTGGATTCGTGTTCGTGGCCGACGAGTGTCGTGTCGGCACTTCCTGTCGCCTGCGAAGGACGAGTTCCACGTTGTGCTTAAAAAGCACGGTGGAAGCTCGGAGTCGTCGCACCCAGTGCCCCAGCACGTCACGACCACGTGATTTCTCATTTCGCTTTTGAGTGGAGGATTAAAGTTAGTGGAGGAAGATGTTGCAAGGTACTTTCGTGATCCTTGTAAAAAAAAAAAAAAAAACTAACAGTGGCTTAGCTCAGCTATGCCAGGGTATACGTAGCGTAAGCTTAGGTTCAGCTGGTTATTCTTAGCTTTCCTGGTTGTCTAGGATTAGCTTGATTATCATGCTTACTGCTGCTTCAATGACACACACACGGTATACGCATCATGTGACTACTTCGGGATCCGATGAGTTAAAGGGGCTATGCAACAATTTTTTTACTTTGCGCAAATACCGCTTAGAACGGATCCCTGACGTTAATGACCTATGAAACACGCCTTCGTTTTTCACCCGACGCATTAGAAGTCCCAGAAAAAAATTAAAAAACAACGAGCAGCGTTCACGCCCTCAACTCGCAGCCAGAACAAGCGGCCACGTGATCTGGAGCCGATTATATGCCGCCAATGTTGATCATAGCCACGCGCTGGGGTTGGCAAAGCACAGGACACGCGCTGAGTTCCAGACATTGTTATGGCTCCGCTATTGTCGTCGTTGCAGCGATTGGACACGGGCCACTACTCGAATGCTTCTCGAGCTATCAATTATCACGAGCCTAAATCGAGTGCCCACGCAATGCTCGGGTCCAATCTATGAACCGCATTCAAATATCGTCATACGGGTGTACTGCGATCCCCGCGTTACGTCATCGAATTTCGCGAGGGAGAGATTGAATGAAAATGATCGCTTTTGTCCTTGAAATTACACCGCAACAAAGGAGTTTCTTGGCCAGTGGCATTGCATGCGAGTATCCTTGAGTCCCACTAGTGCCAGTAAGCTCGTGTAAAGTGAAAAACATTCCAATTGAATATCGTTGCACAGCTCCTTTAAGCTGTGCGCCATGTTGTTTTGTATCAAGCAATTAAGCTGCCGCCCAGAGCAACCGGACAGCGCGAGCCATGATCTCTAGCGGGTGCATGCGCGCGGCACGTGTATCGGGGACTGACACGTGTGACGTCACTGCTCCTCGCGCATGCACAGCACGGCTCTCCAGGAGCCACGTGAAACTGCTCAACCTCGGCCAGTGTAGCTTACGCTACAAAAGTATTTTTAATGCGTAATATGTTTTGTGCGTCGTTTCCCGCGAGAAAATTGTCGCCAACGAGCGTCGTAACGACCGTCGTAGCAAGCGCCACGAATGAGGGACACGCTGGGAGCGTTATGCACATTAAGGTTTTATGTAAAGTTTACGTATAAAGTTTGAGCCCCGGCCTAGGCTCTAACCTGGGTCGGTACGGTGGCAGTCTGATACTATGGCCACTGAGCTATTAGCGCAGCTGCTCTGGAGCGATGAATGATTTTAGGGGCGAAGCTCCTTAGGGGCTAGCCATGTCCGCCCGTCCGGCATCCGGTGCTTGTGCTCCTGCTCGTGAGCTCACATGCTCACGTGCTCGTGTAGGGCAAAAAAAAAAAAAAAAAAAGATGAAAAAAAAATGATGAAAGACATATTTGTGCAGTCGACAGGATTCGAACCTGTATGGGGAGACCCCAATGGATTTCTAGTCCATCGCCTTAACCACTCGGCCACGACTGCGGGACGAGTAGGGGGCTCTGAGATGTGGTAGTAACTCAAGAGCTGGGGATGTCATGGATGAAACGTTGCATGTAGCCACTCAACGTCTATACAGGAGAGGGCGCTGCGGTCAAATGCGTATATAATCGCGTTAAACTTTGCTAGCATTGGCTCAACGTTTATAGACGAGAGGGCGCTGCGGTCAAATGCTCGAATGCGTAGGTATATAACCACGTTCCATACCACACATTCTCTTTCTGACATGGATGAAAACGAACGAAAGGCTCGGCATGCTGCGGCTCAGCGTCTACGCAGACAAGCACCACCAGAGCTTCGCCCCAATCAACATCATTCACCACGTGGAGATGCGGTCAATTTTTTTATTTCGATGCAAACTTGCCGTAGAGAGTCTCGGGTTTTGGGCGGAAATGATAGCTGATACAAATAAAAATGCATAACAAAATAAATAATAAAAAAACAGTAAAATCATAAAATTAAATAATAGCCATAAAATAATGCAATTAAAATACTTCAAAATAAAAAATTAAAATAGGTAAAACAAAGATTGAAAAGTCCTGCACAAACGGCACCCAGTGTGTGGTTTGTGCGGGACACATTATGTGCTCCCCGGTCTTTGTCAGCATAATCAAACCTGTATACTTTTCTTTCTTTTTTTGCAATTACATTTTTAAAGGGGCGATGCAACAATTTTAAGTTTGAAAGAAGTTGCAGTTTCTAATTTTTACATTGTTCATCTTATTAAAAGAGTTGGAGAAACCACCTTACTCTTTTGAAATTTCGTGACTCCGTTGCGTAATAGCCGAAGCAAAGAACGGGAATATTTCACGATTTGCAGCCACGGGGTGGCTGCCATGGTAGCTAAGGCGTGACGGACTGCTGGGGACATTGTAATAAGTTGGCAAGATGTGCCATTTTGTGCTCATATAAATATTGTCTTTTCGACATGAATAAGTGCGTCGAAAACCTCGTATCATTGACAAAGTTGTACTATATTCAGTCTTAGTGGCGCCATCTGCCCGAGGTGAAAAAAAACTATTTCTCCCTTAGTCTCACACCGTGGGATCACACTTTTCGGAGGTGCAGTGGGGGACAGCGGGGTATTTTTTAATGAGCCATCCGCAGACCATCGCCGCGAAGCGGCGTAAACAGGGGGGCCGGGTGGGTTAACACGCACCTCGGTGATACACCCCCTGTACCCCATTGCACCTTCAAAAAGTGTGACCCCACCCCGTGCTGGTATGTCAGTTTAAATTCCTTACAACAAGGCTCGTGTTTTGCCCCCCGCTCCCGGCCCTTTCTCTCCACATCGCTCAGACCGGGCTTAGACCAACCTTCAAGGTCGCCATGTCAATTGCAAGCAGAGGCTGTGCGCGCTGGAAGCTTCGAAAGAGAACCCAACTGGATTCTTCACGTCCCCATTGTATAGAGGGGCCCAAAACGTCAATTGTCTGACATTAAAAAAAAAAAAAAAAGAACTAACATGCACAACCAAATTTGATTTTCAGTTCTTTAATCCAAACAGGAGAGAGAACAGCTATCACAATTATTTGACCAAAATCTAAACATTGTTGCTCCAAACTCCAAATTTGAAAAAAAAAAAATAATAATTTTTACCAGTGAAAGTTTTAAAATTGGAAATCTGGAGACTTGGTCACATAAAATGCCGTCAAGAAATTTTGTGTACTATACTGTGTGTCGTCGACGCAAGCTTAGATTGAGATGAGTGATGTAACATTTCGATGTAACAATAACAAGCCCACTTCTTAGTTTGACATGACCCTAGTTATGTCCATGATGGTTTCTCTTTCTCCACTACAGGTGAAGCAAGCAGACCCCAATCTGTTTCTATGTAATGTGTTGTGGATTCTTGCTCTTGCAGGTCTTAAAGAGGATACACCTGCAGGCGGGTTTCATCGAATTCTCTCAGCAGCGCTTCGAAGAAGCCAGGCAGCTTTTTCTGGAAGGAGGGCTCGACGTGAGGGAGGTGAGTTTTGTTGCCGCCGCCTGACGGTATGATCTGGCACATTTGATCTGTTTAGGAAAAAGAATGGCGCGGGGTTTTGTTTGGGTCAGACCTGGGGTTGCCTCCTGTAGAATTTGTTTGGTTGTCATCCTCTTCATATTTTTTTTTCTGCTCCCGGCATAGAAAGATGTCGGATGCATGATGTTGACGAATGCCACCATTTGCCTAACAAGGACCATACGGTCAGATTAATTTTCACATCAATGAGTCCGTGTGTGACCACATCCTATGCGAGCGACAACGAGGTCCCCGTGGCCCATCTACGTGGCAGGTGATCCCTTGTGACGTGGCCTTCTACATGATCAATAAAGGAACCAAATGCGTCATGTTGTGTGGTGCCACACGTTACCGTATGCCACACAAGCACACATCATGTCATCCTACATGGCCGCATATCGCACGACGCGATGCATGATTATGTGTCGTATGTCGTTGTACGTGGCCCTGTGCCACTCAATACCACCACACAGTTTTGCATTTTACGTCATCTTGCATCACCCTACGTCATACGACGACGCCACGCGCAACCATGTGTGACTCAATGTGGTACCATGTCTCACAACGTGACTCTGTGAGAGTGCACTGTACCGTATCATTCGGCACGTGCGAGACTAGCAGGTCACTGAAAATGTGCATGCTTTTCTGTCCAGTTGATCTGCCTCTACCCAGACCTGCTTGCCGCTTCGTCTGCATTCACCAGGGCCTCCCCGAGGCTCCACGACGTGGACGACGTCGTACGCCTGTGTCGGAGTCAGCCCGAGCCGCTTTCGAGGTTCTACCAGTTCCTCATGTCCTACCTGGAAACCGCACGGCACGCAGATACTGAATGTAGGATGGTAAGTGTTCCGCCCCTCTTTGCCCAAATGCTTCTGACGTCAAGTCTCAATTGTAAGAGTGGAGTAAGGAGGTAAGTTGGTCTAGTTTGTGATTGTCAAACATAACGAAAAACGGAGCTTATAAGAGCTGGACAAAGAGAAGGAATGCAGCTTGTCCGGTCCTTTTGGACGCTGTTTTTCATTATGTGTAAGATAAGGGCTTTATGTGCCTTTATTTGCCAGATACGACAGAAATGGGATGACCGAATTTGTGGTCCTGTAAGCTTCGTCAAATTACTAGGTATTCGTGTGTGTCTCAAGTATGCTGTCCCTGACGGTCGCTTAAAGTGTTCTGAAGCTTGAAGCAGTAAAAACTGCAAAAAAAGGTGCGGTAATAAACTACCTGAAAATATGCGGAATTTATGTGGTGGTACACAATATTGCGTACTCGATTTGATGGATCGCATGAATTGATGGCTTCTCTCCAGGGGTTGTAATCTTTCTCGTGGCTGTGATTTCGTGGTGGACGTACATCTCTGAATTTGCAATGTTGGGCATTGCATGGGCTAAGGAATTAAAAACAAACACAAGAAATGCCATTTTTTTGTGACCACTTAGCCTGCTAGGCCATTTACGCACCCAGTTTGAGCAATTTTAACTATTTTCCAGAGAGAAGGCATTTATGTTTTTGCAAAGATGCGGCTTTTCAATACCAGTCGCCTAGGCTTTTCTCCTCTATGGTATTTTCGTAAAAGGGGACGTTATGGCAGCTATCAATAATGGTTTCATTTTAATACTCCCCACCTAAATACCTAATGACACATGCTGGAAATCTAAAGATACGTACGCTACAAGCTCGTGTCTCTGCGGGAAATTGCAGCCCGTTGCTCGTCACTGTATCCCAAACGCTGGTTCACACTATGGCACCATCGACATCAGGTAGCCCCGGAACTGCATATAACTAGACCAAAGGTCCTGCAGTTTCTGCGAGATCAAATGCGCACACTGTCTACGAGAGATGGTCGCTAATAACATTGTCAGTGCTATTTCAAGCCCACGAGAATGGAATGATGAAAAAAAAAACTATGAGAATGTATGCGCGTGTGCGTCAAAAGTTTCGTGGGCTCACTTATGGATGGCATTAGAGTATGTTTTCCCGTCGTAAGCAGTTGTTCGAACCGACCTTTAGTGTCATTTCAATTCGGTGTTAACATACTAGTGGTGGGGCGGAACTCCAGAGGTTCAGTTTTGGACTGTTTTGGAAGCTTCCGAAACTTTTTGGACGAAATTCCGGTTGTTTCGAAGGTTCGGCAGTTTTGTCGCTCTCTAGCCAACATGGCATTGTTCTTTCTAGGTTTTGTGGATGTTGAGAGTGTTTAAAGACTCTAAAGCTTGATACAGACCGAAATTCGATGAGTTTTTTTTACCAGGTTGCCTGCGGTGTGTGGGGGATCTTCATAGATCCTACAATCCCATGCTAGGCTTGCGGGCGCATTCTAGATCCGTGCAAGTGACGGCCAAACTGACGGCAGGAGCTCAACAAGCAAAGCTATATGGTAAAGCTCTATGGTAGCTTGTGCGTATTCAAGTGTCAGAGCTCTGGGTGCAGTGTGTAAGCCTTCCGAACATTTCGGTCACGAATCACTGTTCACTGATCAGTGATTTTATTTCAACTCTGGAAACGTGCTGCCACTGGTCTTCAGTGGAGCACTCTGTGTGAAAGGCACCTAACTGTCATGCACGAACAGTAAACGTCTTCGGGTAAGCAATGGATTATCATCTTTCTGAGGAACTAGGAATAAGTTACTACATAGTCACTGCAGCAGATAGTGATGGGAAGTGAAGCAAACCTCGTTAGTAGTGATGGAAGACAGAATTTGTCGGTACCGCAAACGACAGATCTGAAGTAAAGGTTCCACACCCGTTGTCCGCTGCCATCGCCGTCCCCGCGAGTCCCACGGGCTACGAAACGCGAAACAACACCATGTTTAGAATTACACAGTGAACGCACAGAATGCTTCCGGTTCTCGTGCAATTTTTTTTTTTTTTCAGTCAACGTATTTGCAGCTTTTTAGAAGCCACAAAAAATGGGTTTCATATTTTTGTCTATTTTTAATATCGAGTGTGTGCCTTCAATGACCAATGACTTTGATTAAATTTGGTGGTTGTGTCTAAACCTTAGAAAACGGCCCGTAACCACGGAAAAGAGAGTGAGCGCGACTCAAACCGGCCAGTTCTTGATCAGCGGTTTTCGGGCGGAAAGAAACCCGAATTTCGAGCCGCAAATTCTGTTCTGGGTAGTTGGGCTCGCATATGTCACGTACAACTAAAAACCTCGACGAGCATAAATACTCTGTCAGTGTCCCTTTAAAAGCACGCTTCAAAGCCTCCAGTAGTGCAGTACGCAGAACACGGTAATGGTTTGTCCCTATTGATGCAATGAAAACGAGCGTTGCGATTTGTGATAATCGATTTCACCTACCTGCCCGCTCGTTTTGGTCATGTGACGACGTGACTGTGGAAGTTAAGAAGTCGAAACCATTTTGACCGCGACACGCAATCTCGACGTTCTGTGTCGCATTGTCCGTTGTTTTATTTCTCCGTATCTCAAATTTTATCTGAACGAGCCTATTTTGTTAAATTGAGTATTTATATTAATTTCAGTTATTTAATGTGGTTTATAAGATTGTTTCGCTAAAAAAACGCTGCAGCACTCAATAATGTGGTCTGGACATTGTGGCAGCGCTCCGACACTATCGGAACCCATCTGAAACACACGGAGGTTTGGCTGTTCTCCCAAAACTTTCCGAAACCGCTGTTTTCGGACCAAAACCTGTTTCAATAAATGTTTCGCCCCCTCACTAGTTATTACAAACCAACATGGCTCCATCGAGTCTTTGTGTGCGCAGTTATAGGTATCAATCGTTTCCACACTTTGGTTGCCGCGAATACTGGCGATATTACGAAATATTGCTAAACTAATGTTTTCCTTTCTTACAATGCGAGATTTCGTCGAGCATTCGAAACATGTTCCCGTCAGGTTTCTTTTCTTCTACCCGCACCGCAACCGGCGCATCCTGCGCCTGAACCTTTTTTGGTTTATGTGGGCATTGACCTGTATAATGTTAAAAATTGACCGCATCTCCACGTGGTGAATGATATTGATTGGGGCGAAGCTCTGGTGGTGCTTGTCTGCGTAGATGCCGTGCCTTTCGTTCGTTTTCATCCATGTCAGAAAGAGAATGTGTGGTATCGAACGTGGTTATACACGCATTTGAGCATTTGACCGCAGCGCCCTCTCGTCTATAAACGTTGAGCCAATGCATGCAAAGTTTAATGCGATTATATACGCATTTGACTGCAGCGCCCTCTCCTGTATAGACGTTGAGCGGCTACATGCAACGTTTCATCCATGACATCCCCAGCTCTTGAGTTACTACCACATTTCAGATCCCCCTACTCGTCACGACTGCGGGACGAGTCGTGGCCGAGTGGTTAAGGCAATGGACTAGAAATCCATTGGGGTCTCCCCGCACAGGTTCGAATCCTGTCAACTGTGCAAATATATTTTTTTCGTCATTTGTTTCGTCTTTTTTTTTTTCATCATTTTTTTTTTCGCCCTACACGAGCACGTGAGCACGTGCTCACGTGCTCGTGAGCTCACGAGCACAGGACGCCGAATGCTGGACGGACATACGGACATGGCTAGCCCCTAAGGAGCTTTGCCCCGAAAATTGTAAAAGTATGATATTACAGTCTAAATTGGTTATAGCAGACCCTGATAGTGACCAAGATTTCGGTCTGTTGTAAAAGAAGTATGCTGTGTGCAGATACGAAGTTGAACCAATGGTACAGATAGGAAAACTAACCAAACTTTAGAAAGCAGTATATTATTTCCGAACGTTTGTTGTGACGAGTTTATACTGTATGTTGTATCGTATCACAGTGACAGTCCAATGTTGTTGCTGTTGTTTTTTTTTTGCAGGAGGTCAACACGGCCCTGATCAAGCTGTACGCATCAACGGGGGACCACGACGCGAGGCTGGCGTCATTCCTGCAGACGGACGGAGGCACGTGCTGCGACCTGGCAGACTCGGCCCAGTTCCTCAAGAAGCACGGCAAGTTCCACGCGGCCGCGCTGCTCTACGACGCGCACAAGGAGCACGAGAGTTGCCTCCGCCTCTGGTCAAGGTGAGACAGAACGGCCCTTCCGCAATTCGGTGCCGTTCCCAACTCCGAGCGGGTTATTTTTCATGCCGTCGGCCACCTAAGGATGAAATACCGTGTTCCCATTTGTTTTGTTATTCATTTACTATGTATTTATTTGTTTATTTGAGTTACTGCCTTATGATACATTGTTGCAGGAGAGGAGTATGTTGGCTGCTTAGTCGCGAAATGAATTCTAAATACAGATGCAGACATACGAAGACTCTGAGATTCTGTTACCAGGGGGAGAGAAGCAGTAGGGGTGTGTGAAATGGGGTTGGAATTGAATAGCGTTGTGCCATTCGTAGCCTTCACAGTGCAAGGGAAAGCCATGGCAAACAACAGTTTCAACAGTGTTAAGCTATAAATGACACCGCACCATTCGTATCCAACCATTATTTTCACACCCCTAATAAACAGTATGATGTCCTACAACGCAGGAAACTGCAATAATGTCGTCCTCACAAACATTAAAAAAAAAAAAAGAGTCATTAGAAAGCATTGAAACAATATCAGTCGGTAGCCGATCCTATCTTCAGTGGTTGGTAGAAGGAAGAAACAATGACTGTAATATCCCAAAAAATGACCCACTGTCGAAAGGTAGCCCACTCCTTTTTTTAACATGATTTGCATTTCTTCTTACACAGAAAGACAGTTTTAATTTTAGTAATTGCAGTGCCCTGGCTAACGGTGACCTCAGCTGATATGGGGTTACTATGGCGGGAGGTAAGCAAGGGTTGCTGACTGGGAAGGACGATTGTCTATGCTCCATTGGCCCCTCAACGTGAAAGCAAGTTTGGCAGCTCGCAGAACGCAAAATTAGCATTTTTGAGATTTTTCTCGGTAGCACACCGAAAGCTAGCCCACTCTTCATTTTCACCTGATTTGCTCTCACTCTTAGGTGGGCCGTCTCTCGCGATATTACAGTATGTTTGAAAGCATCGTTTCTGCAGTTGAATTTTCTCATTGTGCAGCCATGATCTGACCATTGTAAGGCACATTTTTAGGTTTTTCTTCCAAAGACCCATTCACACGGTAGCATTCGACTATATTTTGGGGACATACCGACATCTGGCTGTGAGTTGCCGCATAAGGAATAGGTACCGTAATTACCCATTTCTTGCCTGTATCCTTTTTGAAAGAAAATGTACCTAAAAACTGCCTGCACTTTAAATTGGATACGAAACCAAACTCAGAGGCCTGTTAGAATCATTCTTGAATATAAAAGCTGGGTGCACCTTAAATTCGGGGGAATTTTTGAATAGAATAAATACGGCAACTCAAAGTCTCATCTCAACGTAAGCATCCGCAACGTAATCGGACGTAGTGAAGCGCCACCCTATGAACGGGTCCAGCGCGTCATAGGGTGGCGGGTCCGACGACGTGTGACAACGCAGTGTCACGCGTCGTCGTGTGACACTGCGTTTCGACGGCTTCGTCGCATTTAAACGGCGCTCGCTCAGCTGGAGCACGTAGGAGCAGTGTGTAACATTAATTGAAAGCAAGATTAACAGTAAGTTGTTCGGCAATGCCCCTTCTGTCCTTTTGCAGTATTTTGTCCGGCGAGATTGAAGACAAGATGTTTCCGGGACTTGCCTTTTACGTCGACTATCTCTCCAGGTACTGGTCAACTTTTCGGTCATACCTAGTACTGGTAGAAGGTTTCTGTATGTTCGAAATGTTTCTTTCATGCTTGAAATAACACTCCCTACCGACGTACCCTATGCCGTAACGTTGAAGTGCTGCCACCTTACAGTGTGCTATCCCTTTGAAAATGTCTTCATATTACGAGCCTTCATATTAGCCTTAGACTTCATATTAGAAGGAGCTACCAAGCACCACTCAAGGCTGGTCCACACACACTTGTGGCAGTTTACGACCGTGTGCCTTGAAGCCTCATAAGATCACATCATCATCATCATTAAAGATGATAAAGATGATGATCTCTTACGATGAGAGAACAAACCGGTGCATTCTGTCGTTTAGCCGTGGAACACTCAGCAATTTCATGTATTTTCTTTTTTTCTTTTTTGGCACATCTTTTTTTTTTTTTTACTTGAAAAATTTTTTTATTCTTGTGAACAACCATTTTACATAGGTAGTTATGCACATTTGATCTTGCAAACGCCACAAAACCTTTAATCTAGCGAAATGTAGTTCGAGGGTCATCCCATAGATGGTGTCGGCATGCTTGGAAAGCAACCTCAGAAGACTGCTCGTTGTTCGTGGCTGGCTGGAAGCGTGCCCGAAAAATCCTGTTCTCTGTTTAATTTGCCTTTCGAGATAATCTGTCTACTCTAACCACCCAGCGTGCAGCCCCGATCCGTGCACACCCCGTGTTGCGCACGAGAGTCGGGGTACATCTGTGTTACGATTTGTAGTTGACGGCTAATTCAGTCTTTGTCTGCGGTCTTATCCACAGGTTGGAGAACCACCAGCTCGTGTGGATGTTTGCCGAGGCCGCCCTGGAAAAAGATCAGCTAGTTGGACTGAAGGTACGCCACCTATTGACAGTGGTAAACGACGGGCGATGATTGGATCCACCCGTACGGACGCCATTTTCTCGAGGCTCGATTCTTTGTGATGTGGGCACCTAGGGTGCCTTCATGTGCGCTTTGCTTAGGGTGGTGGCATCTCGCCATTTTGTCCCACACGTTTATTTTTATTTTTTGTTCAGAAGCGCGTGAAAGAGCGTGTTCCTGCATGCGTTTGTGGCGCTGACTGTGCTATGGTGACATTTTGTTTTCTTAGATTTTTTTGTATTTTCCCCATGAGCGCATGCTGTCGGCAACGGGTACTACAAAGGGTGGCATCACCCTAAAAAGAAGGACATTGAGGCCCCCTATGGGCACCGATATACGACCAGTTTGTTTCTTTCAAACTGTTGTCTTTTGCTTCTCTATCCCACCGCCCCCATTTAAGAGCACAAGCCTGGTCGATCTTTTAGGTTCTGCCCGCGTACGCTTGTACCCAGGAGAGGTTGGGAAACTTTCAGAAAACGTTTCCGCTGATATGTATTCGCGTGCCAACTTTTCGCCACCCCATAATCTGACCGCGAGTCTGGCACGCTTTTTGGTCGCATTGCACCATCGACGGCCTTGCACCGCCTCCGTTTGATTGCCGGGTTGTTTGTTGCACTCTCATTGAGCAGAGCATGCATCAGTTTCTCGAAACCAGGAAAATGAGGTACATATGCGACCCGTGGAAGACCCCAGATGACCACAATGCATTATGACGACCTTCCCCACGTGTCGCAGGCCTCAGACGTAGTTCTTTGGCGTGTTCCCCTAAAAGATATTTTGGTGTGCAGTGGGTTCATTGTAGTTTTTCTTCGGTATATCTGAAAACATCAAATTTAAATTTTGGGCTAGTCTTCCGAGCGCGTCGGAGTATTTGTGTGGCGTCAAGAGCTAGCTTTCGCATTCTGTATTCTTGTCCGTGTTCAGGTGTTCACGGAGAGGCCTCCCGAAGAGCCGGAGACGGAGCGAATGCGGCCCGACAGCATCTTGGAGTTTTTGCACCGCTTCTCCGACGCGGTGGTGGGCTACCTCGAGTTCCTGGTGTACCGGAGAAAAATCGAGGTGTGCGAGACATTCTCAGCCCTGTGTTTTTTCTGGCATCCGGCAAGTTGCACGAAACGGTCCTCAAACTCCGTTACCAGGCCTTGGAATGAAAGGCTTGATGGCGAAGGACACCGACGTCGCGTCGCTTCTTACGGCCACGGCCTTCATTGGCGAGGTTTCGCAGAGGACCTCGGGATGCGTTTTGTGTAAATCGTGTCCGGGAAATTTCTCCAGTAAATTTGACATTGTGACGTCACCATGTCGAGTGGTGCCACAACATGTCACGTGACACTACAACATCATGCGACTCCTTGCGCCGCCTCCACGGCTCCGAGGAGAAGCGCGGGCCTACAGATCTCCAGTTGGCGGGTTCGAATCCCGGCTGGGATTTGAACCCAACAGGCTTATTGCGAAGAAGGCGCCGTATTCGAGACTTCGGTTGCACGTCAAACGATCCCGAGGTGGTCAAAATAGACCTCGGTCCTCTGCTGGGGCATGCAAGTTGCCTTTCGTTGGTTTGGCATGTAGAAACCACAAATCTAGCTCGTGACACTGTGACATGGGGAAATCGATGGCCAAGCATGTTAATGCACCACAGATTGGAGCTCGTGGAGCAATGAAATCGCTGCTGCAGAACCTGGGGATCTCTGGTTCGATCCCCTCCCCTGTCCGTTTCGATCTGGATGAGCACCGTACCGGGGTGCGGTCGTGTATCACTACTGCTGATGCATGGACACTGACAACCTCCAAATTCTTTTTTAAATATTTTGCGAGGCGATTTTTATTTTGGTGTCAGAAGACTACCCATTCAATATTTTGCTACAGCGTCAGATATATTTTTAATGAAGTAAAAAAACGCAGCTGCTCGAAACCGAAACTGGACTGGGGAGGAAGAAGAAATATAGAGGAGGAGAAAGTTACCGGAAGTCATGTGGCTGTGCAACTTTTTTTTCTTTCAATCAACGTATTTGCAGCTTTTTAGAAGCCACAAAAATTGGGTATAATTATTTTTGTCTATTTTTAGTATTGAGTATGTGCCTTCGATGACCTATGACTCTGACTATCTTTGGTGGTTGTGTCTAATGGTGAATTCCACTCGTAGATCCGGAGCGCTTTCCGAAATCCGCGAAGGAGGCAAAATTCCGCTCCGTGGGACCCGCTCCGAATCCACGAGGGGAAGATAAACTCGCCTTTTTGGAGCGACCTCCCCCACACTCCTCCCCATCGCTTCCCCCTCCGCCATTCAAAATGGCCGCTGCTCGAACTTGACAAGCCCACCAACGCCTGAGACGACTGACCTTTCCGACGCAGAAATAACACGCGACACAGGCCGTGCGAAATTATACGTACCACGGCGCTCATGTCACAAATAACGAAGACGTCCGCGCAGTCCGCGTTCGGCACCGTCACATACCTTTCGGCCGCGTCGAAGCGGCGGGGCACGGACAGCGATTGCCAGCGGTGGAGTTCAGATTTCTGATACGACTTTAATAAACACAGAGGTCACAAACCATCACTTGCACGGTCGTTGCCTAATATTTTCTTGCTTTATTGCACGGGAAAACCCCGGCGGAATGCCGTGTAAAAAGGTAAACAATCATTGGCTGCGGAATGAACAGGCCTAACCTTGCGTCTGCCTCCGGCTTTCCTGTCGTTCTTCCTCTCACGATCACAGCTGTCAGCGCTTACGATTTACCACGCTCCATAGTCCCGGCTTTGTATCCCTGATCTACGGGAGGTAGAAGCGTTCGAGCCGTCACAATCCCACGTAAACAACCGATGCACCCAAACAGATCCAACTCAACGACCCGTCCGGCCCGCCGACCTTGCCGACCTCGCGACCTCGCCGCGCATGCGCACTGCCGATTTAGAAGGAAACCACGTGGGCCGCTCTGTCAACATCCGGAGAGATCTGTGAAATCCCGCAGAGCAAGTTCGGCGGAGTTTGAGGCGCTCCGTGGAGCGGGCGTTGCCAGAGATCTACGAGGGGAAGATGACCAGCTCGAGCCAGATCTGCGAGCGGAATATGCGCGCTCCAAATGGAGCGCTTTTGGATTGCTCGAGATCTGCGAGCGGAATTCACCATAAACCATGGAAAACGGCACGTGGCTACGGAGAAGGGAGTGAGTGCGACTCAAACTGGCCAGTTCTCGATCGGCGGTTTTCGGGCGGAAAGAAAATGAATTTCGAGCCGCAAATTGTGTTCTGGGTAGTTGGGCTGTCACATGTCATGTACAAATAAAAACCTTGACGAGCATAAATACCCTGTCAGTATCCCTTTAAAGACCCCAGGCTAGCGGTGGTTCTGCACCGGCTAAATTACTCGTCTCTGGCGTAAATCAGCGTTACCGCATCTCGATGGCAGACTTCCCTTACACTGTGTAAACACGAACGTCAAATCTGGTTTTGGTCTTGGACACTCTGGCGTCGCTTAACACTGTGATGTCACTTGACACCATGACCTCCTATGAGAACCATAACCCAAAGAGCCAAGATGTTTTACAGGGAAGCTGTTTATGGCCAGGGTTCCGTGGATTTTTCGTGTGCGTGACCAAAAACTTTACGCTCGCACCGCCGCCTTCCCTTCCCCGGATAAAAGATTCGAAGAGATACGTCTTCCCCATATAAAAGATTCGAAGTAAACAACCAAAATAAAGGGTTGACGAACGCATGTGTGTGATGCCATTTGTTTTAGGCTTTTGCTTTACAGCAGTCGCTGCTGCAGACGCCAGGACGTGCGGCGCGTGGAACACCATTCTCTGCATTTTCCTTGATGTTTGGGTAATTTAGCAATAGTTCTATTTCACTTCTCTTCACTCGTCGTAATGGGCAGGCTGCGTATAGTCCGCACTCCTGAAGAGCAACGCGCCTACGAAGAGCAACGGCGGGACCGGCAATGAGGATGTCAGCGGCGGCGGCGGCGGACGGCAAACACTGCTGATGAAGATCGTGCACAAAACGTCGAGCGCATGCAGCAAACTAGACACAACGACAAATGCATCAAATAAATGTGTGTGCGCATCGTTTCGTCACGATGACCACCGATCAAGACAATAAATGTGTTCGTCCCTTTGTTGAAAATTCTGTGTCACGTCTGTGTCGTATGCTAAACAGCTTGGCTAGTCATCCAACTTCACAGAATGGAATGGCTCATGATTTTTTTTTAGCTGATTGAGTGGTAGATGTTTTTGCATTTGCTTTAGCAGTGCCTTATTGTTTTCCTCAAGGAATTACAGGACCTGCACGTCTTTTACTGTGTTGCTTAAACAGAACAAGACTGCACGTCTCGTTCTGTTTTGCGACTGAAACTGCCGAATCGTTTCTTCGGAACTGACAGGCAACCTGCGTCTTCTTTTTGCAGAAGGAGAAGTACCACACACTCCTGGCCGTACTCTACTTGGAGACGGTCTTGCGGTACCTCAAGCAGAACGGACCGAGTGCCGACTCTAAAGAACTAAAGGACGCCAGGTAGCCTTCTCCTTGCTTGCTCAGTAGTGTTAAAGGGGTGATGAAACAATCTTTTCATTTTTGGTTTCCTACTAATGCTCGTAATGAACTCCTTACTTCGCAACGCAGGATACACACACCGGTTTTTGTTTTTGTGCATCTGATATTGCAGAAAGGAACGCGGACACGGCTCAAAATGTTTTTTTTTGTTGCCGACCACCTTTTCTTTTTGCAAATTGATGATCATGACCATACGCCATAGATTCTCAAAAATAGCAAAATAGTACAAGAAGAAAAAAAAGACACATTTGCAGTTAATAGTCACTTGTGCCACTAGCTACATGTCACCTGAAACTCGCAGTGACATCAGAATGACATCGCGTGAGGAAGGGAGGGACTTTCGTTTCATGGTCCCCTCAACTTCTGAACTTCCAGGTACTAATTTGATTGCTTTCGTTGTTTTTTTTTTTCTTTTCAGAGAAAAACTGCAGCATTTGCTGAGCAGCTCCTCTTCGTACAGGGTGCAGCTGCTGCTTGGAAGAGCTCTCGAAAATAACCTGTATCAGGAATGTGCCATACTCTACGGAAAGGTCAGTTCAATGTTTCGAGAGGTGTGGGTTGGTAAGGTTGGCACATTAATTGAGCTCTTGGAACCAAGTTGTGATGACGTCGCCTAGGTTAGGCTTAGGAGTGTAGGTGACACTTACCCGCGTTGACGCTACATTAAGCGGGAATAATCAAATCAGCCATGCATGGCTCAAGTTCTATATTCCATGTCAACTTGGTACCTATTTCGTGCAACGTTGTCAAGGCTAACATAGCTTTTGTAGTGCTCAAATGCTGTCAGAACTACTTGAGAGTGTGCGAAGGAAATATGAGGCAAGTCCAGATGACTGCAGCCGCAGCAGCATGGTGCTGCAGTACTGTGGAAGCTACTTTATCCTTGGCAAAGCACAGAAGACTTGATGCTTGGTAAAGATATTGTCAGGAATGACAATTGATGAGGCGACGAAAACTGAAACAAACTAAACGTTTAATGGAGCAAACTTGTGCCCAAAACAAAAAGGAAACAGAAAACAATAGAGCGTCGCGGGCGTCGATGGTGGCGTAACAGCAGGATTGAACGCTGGGGCGAGACTGACTGCGGCTCGCCACGCGAAGCCCCTTATGTACTCGCGTTGGCTTCTGGAACAATCGGCGTAGAAGGTTTGGCGACTAGAGCATTCGGACCTCGAACAAGCAACAGGGTTCTCGAATTTACCAGAATATTAAACTGAAAGAATAAATAAATAACACGTAACTACCAGAAATCGAACCCGGGGCCTCCGCACGAAAGTCAAACTCGGTAACCACTCGGCCACGCACGCGCTCGCTCGCTGACGATCATGGCAATATTGAGTGAAGCCGACCAAGTTTAGGTAGGGGTAAGTGAAGCCGAGCAGGTTACATAATGTTGCTCAATGTCAAGCTACCTTCTTTGAATTAATTTAGGCTACTGTGGTAAAGGTGAGCTTAGTGTTCGTGTGGGTTAGGCTAGGTTATATTGATAGTGGTTGAGCCAACACCTTTTTATAACATAAGGAATGTTGCAATAATGAAGACACAACCTAATCATTTCTGAGTGATGTACTGGGAGTTCTCGAGAAAAGTGGACCGAGTTTTTCAGCCAAGGTAAACAAACTATTCATCGCAGAATGCTCAAACTCTATGAAAATTTGATGCTAGCGGTTAGGATAGAATGCGAAAGGTTGAGAAAATTACGTCACCAGGGGATCAAAATTAGCCTAACAGAAATTGACATTGTGTGCGCCTGTAGCATCTATTTCAGTGAAACAAGCTTGTCAGCAAGAAAGAAAACAATGTTCTCTTTCTCTCTGACAGGTGTTTCTCACCGAAATAAATCCCACAAGCGTTCACAACATCATTTCTTGTTTTCACAGTAGTAGGGTTAGGTGGACGTCGGCCGATAGAGAAATTTCGTTTCTCTCAGTTATCTTTTAATCAAAGCGATGTCCCCTTCTCAACCTTTTGCGTTCCATTCAAACTGCTAGCATTGCATTCTCACTGAATTCAAGCTTCCATTCATCCGGGCTGAAAAACACAGTTTTCTCTTTTCTCGGGAACTCCCTGTAGTTCGGGGTTCGCTTACTCCGAGTTCGTCGGTGGGCTTACGCAAGGTTCGAATGACACCAGTGCAGATCTTAGTTAAGGCTAGCTTGCATTGACATGGACTATAGTTAAAGTTTGTTTAGTCCGTGCTATGATCACTGACAGGGTGAGAACTGCGAGGCATTTCTTCGGATCGCCCAGCTTCGAGCACATGCGCGTTACCTTTCGCCGTTGTCCGACTGCGCGTGCGCGCTTCAGGCCAGCGCGACACTGAAGCGCCATCGAAGGTAGGGAGCAGGCGCCGGAGTCGGTATACCCGAAGGGCCTCCCTGCCGGTCTCAACCTGTCGTACACGAGCCATAGTGTTTGTTCATTTCGGTGTTCTGTATTTTATTGCAATGGCTGGGGCCAAGACAAAGTTCCCCACGTTTGTCGCAGATCCGATAACATTCAAATAAACTCTGTGGACGCGAACCAGGCGTGCCTTCTAAAAATGCCCCGCGACGTAGCTAGTACGGGCGCATTCGTGACGATCCATCACCCTTTCAGCTGGAAGACCACGACAAGGCGTTGCACATTTTGGTGCACCAGTTGAAGGACTACATGGCCGCGGAGGACTACTGCCGCACCCTCTCGCGGGGTCACGACCGGCGCTTCAGGCACCGGCTCTACCACACCCTGCTGGCCGTCTACCTGGACGTGTCGTTGGAGTTAGTGGTCGCCCTTTTCTTCCCGCTCTATCACGTTATAACAAACTCCATGGTTTTGCTAAATGAGTTTGCTATAAGTGGCCTGTCATAGACATGTGGTAAGCCTTACTCGAAATCCGTGGTTTACTCTTTATATGTTTTATAAGAGGAGACTGCTGTAAAAGAAGTTTGTTAAAAAAAAAAGTTGTTACAAGACACCTTTTTCTTTCTTTAATGAAAACTGTTGTAAAAGAAAGTGTATATTTTAGGGAAAGTTTGTTATAAGAGTATTTTTTCTCAAGAGCAGTTTGCTATAAGAGAAGTTTGGCATAAGAGCAATTTGTTATAAAAGACCTTCTTTATAACTTTGTTATAAGAGATATTTGTTATAAGCATGGCTGTTGTGAGTGGACTCCACAGTAGTGCTACCAATTCACTGGGGGACGTGTGTGCCAATTCAAGCACGCAACGAGGTTAGGTCACGGTGCTGGCAGAATTGGAATTCTTAATTAAAAAGTGGGTAGGAATGTTTTTTATGCGATCCAAGTATTTTATAAATCAGCGACAATATTTTCAACATTTCTTGTGACCGCGTGCGTGAAACACACGCACGCGGAACATTTCCGCGTGCATGTGACCGTCTGCGTGTAACAGTAGTTGCTGTTCCACGCATGACTCGGTTGTTTCTCCTGAAAATATTTTCTCAGATTATAAAGAAGGCCATAAATACTGAAGCGCAAAGGACGAGACACTAAACTAGAAGGACACAGGACAAGCGCTATTCACAACTGACATTTACTAACCAACACGCAAGGGAAGACAAAAAGGAAGAGAAGGAAAGGAGTAAAAGAAAAGAAAAATATAAAGAAGGCCTTATATGTTCAAATGATATACAATTTTGCCAATAAACACACCCTGAACAGTGCTGGGAATATTTAGGTTAAATCTGATTTCTACCCTAAAGGAGGCAAGCATCTAAAGCTAATGGCTCTATTTCTTTTCTCTACGTGCCTCAGCAGGACAATTGTAGAGGGGAGGGGGGGGCGGGGGGGGGGGGGGGGGGAGGGGGGAGGGAGCCAAAGGGCAGAAAGTGTGACAGTTCAGAATACAGGATGTTGTAATGTGACGCAAGAAAGTGTGGCTCTAGTGTTTTATTTTTCGTGTAAAGACATCTTGAATTCACAGCTTTCTCAGGGATTCAGCAGCTTCCACATGTTTTGTAGTTAAGGAATTGGAAATTTCTCCTACGGTATGAACGTATGTTAGCCCCTTCATGCATACGAGCAAAACGAAATCCTTCACAAGGGAAGCCACGACTGTAGAGTCTAAGAAATGGATGTTTTGCCATGACGCTGCGGACCATAATTTCTCAGTAAAAGTTCATTATTGAAGTATTGACCATCTTGCCGTGCTGCAGCGAGGAAGACCAAAACAACCTCCTGGCTCCTGCCGTCCAGTTGCTGAACAGCGAGGTTGCTGAATTTGATGCTGTGAAGGTTAGTCGTGCTTGCCTCCAACTATCCATGAACCCGGCAGCAGTGCTTCCGGGAAGCATAACGCCCTACGCAGGCGTCACACTTTCGAACACACCTCTAGAGATTGTGTGCTCGTGCTCGTAGCCTTTGTGGTGGGGACAAAGGCTACACGTGTTTCCTGCATGTGTTGTTGTTATAAGAAATGCTTGTTACAAGAACAGTTTGTCGTAAAATAAGTTTGTTAAAAGAAAAATTTGTCATAAGAAAAGTTTGCTATAAGAGAAGTTTGCCATAGAGGAATCTATTATAAGAAAAGTTTGTTATAAGAGTTCCATACAAGAAAAGTATGTTATAAAAGAAGTTTGTTATAAGAAAAGCTTACTATTAGAAAGGTTTTTTATAAGTAGTGTTCGGAGTTTTCGGTTTAAACCGATAAGAACCGATAAAAGTATGCCGAATTCCATTTTCAGAAATTCGGCTTTGACCGAAAATGGTCAGTTTTTAGGTTCGGCATTTTCGATAAAAACCGATAAAAGTATGTCGAATTCATTTTCTAAAATTCAGTTTTAACCGGAAAAGATCACTTTGACCTTCCAGTCGTACGACAGAGCTGTGGCAAAAAGTGGAACGACAGTGTCTATCGAAACATGTCCGAATGTATGGGATACACGGGTGCCATCACGAAGTTTCAGTTTAATGTGCGCATCATCAATGGGAACGTGAAGTCCGAAATGCCCCATGACTTCGCCATATACGAGCGTGTTTTCAAACTCGTTGTAAGGAAGACTGACTTGATGCAAGCTCTGCATGCTGTGTTGAGCTTCAAAACGTCGCACCGTGTCTCTTTTGGCGGTCACAATTAGTTGATTGGCCGATTTTGGCTCAGGCAGCACTTCATCCCCTCAGCCTGCTAGTGTCCAGTGTTAGCGTTGAGAGGGGATTCTCGAAGCTCAGGGTCATATTAACAGGAAAGAAACAGTGTGAATCAACGAGGAGAACCTGGGAAAGTACATGTGTGTGTACTATAATAAGATCACGTAATCCTGACGTACAGAAGGTGAAGTTCACGTTTTTTGGGCATAGGCTTCATATCTGACTTGTTTGTACTTCTGTTTTGTTTTTCTTGTTTCTTTTACAGTTGCACACATTTGTCAAATAAAGTGTTCATTCCTTTTTTAATGTATCTGTGCCGTTATTTTTTGAGTGATCACATATATCAGAGCTACAAGGATCATCTGATCCGGTGTCCGTTGGTGTTTATTTTATATTCACCGAAAAAACCCGATAAACTTTTGTGGGCATATATATACGCCGAAAAAAACCCGAAAATTAAATTTTAAAATAAACACCGAAAAAAGTATGCCGAATTTTGAAGAAATAGAAACCGAAAACCCGCAACCCTAGTTATAAGGGTTAGTTACATATAAGAAAAGTACTGTGTCATAATATTATAAGAGAAGTTATATGACTGAAGACACCCTCCTTTTACAGGTGCTGCAATTGATCCCACCAACGTGGTCCGTGTCCCTGGTGGATCAATTCCTGAGCAAGGCTGTGCGCACCTCTCTCCACCGGAGTCACATGACACAGGTGGAGAACGCCCTTTCCCGCGGCCAGAACCTGCAAGTCAAGTGCACCAAGGTGCTGCTCCATCAGACGGCCTTGACCCTCACCGAAGAGAGGTGAGGAGCAGGCTCGGATTTCTGCCTACAAGTTGTCCATTAGAGTGGTGAGAAGGGGGGGGGTTCTGTGGTTGAATGTGTTAATGCGCCTCAGCTCGGAGCATGTGGAGCAAAAGCTCATTTTGCAGAACCCAGGAATCCTGGGTTCAATCCCAATATCTGCCCGCTTTAATCTGGATGAGCATCGTACTGGTGTGCAGTCGTGTATCACTACTGCGTGGTACACGTTAGAGGCTTCAGACTAGCAGTTGTGCTGCACTGGCTAAATTTCTCATCTACAGTGGAAACACCAGACGATAGGGTTAATGTAATGATCTAGAGGGAAAGGTACCCTGCATTCCGTCTGCTTCGGAACGGCAGTCCATAGATGCGGAGGGACAACGATGGTTTCGATCAGACCGTATTGCTGGCAGCGCTTCGATATACGCCAAGAAGCAGAAAAACATTGCTTGCAAGTTTTGTATCTGGTGTTTCTCTGGCTTTATTTTGCACAAAAACACCGGTGTCGCACATTGTATAAAAATAAATGCACCTGCAGTGTTTCAAAGTTGACGAGCGCTCGAGCAGCAACTTCAATTCGTTGCAGCAAGACGAACGCACCTAACTTGTCGTCTGCTTTCTTTCTCCTCTTTTCTGTCACACTTTTTTTCTCGGCATCGATGTCGGCGCTTACGATCTGCTGCATTCTGCTTCCTTCTTTACCTCCCTGCACCAGACACCCATTGGGGCAGATTAACTTCCTTCTGTCTGAACATACACCCTACACAATTCCTTTTATTAAGAGACCATGATGTTGATTCCATCACAGGGCATGCTCCGTCTGTGGACGTTCCTTCACGGAACCCACCTTTGCCTGGTGTTCGGATGGATCGGTGATGCACCTGCAGTGTTCCAAAGGCCTGACCAATGGCACGAACCATCATCCCAAGGGCACAAGTCCAAGAAGCTGCTCCAGATGAAGCCTCGCTCGTTTCCCTTTCGCCGTTTTTCCCAGCCCCTCCGGCTGAAGGATCGAATGACCATAGATATTTGAATGGCACAAGCACACCTATGCGTGCCGCCGTCTGTACAGTCGTGAAAACGATCATTTAATAAATTTATTTATTTTCGTATTTGGTTCCGTCCTTCTCTTGGGTTCAACAGAAAACTACTCATTTTCCCAACTTGCCTGACTGCTTCCTGTACAGTGTACACTGTGCGAATTCTTTGGGTATCAAGGCATTAAAATGTACACCAGTTTCTTGCTTACCTGTCAGGGCCATTCAACAAGCCTCACATTTGTGGTCAAGGGGTGCATCCAGGGCTGGGGGCAGCTTGTGGCGCTTCAGCTTCCCTCCAGTATAGTCAACCTTATAGACCGACACTCTGTTTACAAACAAGCCCGTGTTCCACACCAGATGTGGGCACTGTGCGAGTGCAGAAACCAGATTCGCGTGAGGTTAAGCTTCTGCAGATGCGCCGTGGCGACAACAGCGCCACCACAGAGGCGTGACGTCCCCCAACCCCTTCTACCAACCATTCCTGTCCTCCTCCTCCCCCAGAAAAAATATTATTCGCTATGCCACCGGTGTGTGCCTTCTGACGCGGGGCATACTAGCCCCCTATTTTCAAACAGCTAACAATTCACGCTAGAAATAGCCCCCCATGATTCCACTCCCGGCAATTGCCAGACGACTTTTCACGTTTTTGTGTACGCTCGTGTGTCTTGAGAACGAGGTGACTTGCTGTTCTCCGATTAAAAATTTATAAGCAATTTACGGTCATTTTTAATGAGAAAATGGGGCCCGCTCCCAGTAGGTAGCAGACGCCATTCATCCGTGCATTTTCGCCATTCATCCGTGCATTACATACATGAGTGCATTACATTCATGAGTGCATTACATTCATCCGTGCATTACATTTAATGAGAAAATGGGACCCGCTTTCAGTAGGTAGCAGACGCCATTCATCGTGCATTTCGCCATTCATCCGTGCATTGCATAACTTCTAATAAGGTAAGTTGCGAAATTTTGGCGCTTGGTGCCAACTGCTGCATTTGGGCAAATATTGAGCGTTCAGCGCCGCGTTCTTCATTTTTGCGGGGACAAAAGGACACGGCTCTCTCGTCCTCCAAACAAATTTTCGGCTACTTCGACGATCCTCGAATACGAGAAAATCCCGGGTTGTGAAAATGCTCATTCCGATTCGCAAAAAGTGGCCGTGTGATGGACCGAGAACACATTTCCAATGGAGCTGTCCAATGTTTCAGTTCCAGTTTCGATGCCCCGCATAGCGGAAGCGGAAGTATCGCGTGACTTTACCCGAGAGACTCGTCCAATCACGATCGTCTTTCCTGGAGTCATATGACCCAGCGCTTCCTGTTCGCGTCGCTCGGCTTTTCGCGCTAGAATCGAGTTGGTGGTGCTTGCATGCTCGTTGGAAGGCGTATGAAAACTGAAAACTGCTGCGTCACCAAGCGGTCGCCAGCTGCCTTTACCCGAAGAACGCAGTTGGCAAAACAACGCCCCCCTGAAGGAATGCCCTGCTGGCCAGTGCGTCTTCGGAGCGACGGACAAAACCAACGTTGAGAAACAGCAGCCTTTCCTGGTAATAAGCATTTCTTGTTTTGCCCTGATAACTGTTGTACGCACGCATGTGCAAATCTTACATGTTTTCTTAGGACGGCCTCCGCCATCGACCATTCCAACGCATTCTGGGTATTCGCGCGGGCAGCTCCCTTTTGTGCGCACTATCAGACGCATGCTCATGCATCCGCAGCTCAGTCAGTGACTCATCATTTTCCGCCGGGCTGAAAAGCGATGGAAAGGTCGTGGAACTTGTGGCTCTTAGTTGCCGCTTACTTGGCGCGATAAGCGATATAAATTGTGTTGACTGCCCGACCAAGTATCGCATCGGTTTTTGGTCCTCATGAACATTTACACAAACAGTGATACACACGTAGACGAGCTAACAAGAAAAATATGAGCAGAAAAATTAAATAAGACACCGTTCCAAAATAGTTAATTTGACTGCTAACACGCGAAGTGCACGATGCGTGGAAGTACCCGGTGGCTTGAATGTGAATGCGCATCGATCGATGTCGCCCGCTTTCGTGCTGAAATCTTTCGGAGACCGAGGAGAAACGTCACGCGGGCGATTATGTTTCTATTGCATTCGTCATTTGCGTTATGAATGGTATATTTTCTTAGTGTATCCTGAAATTGTTTTACATTTTTTTTTTTATGTGATGGAGCATATGGCATATGGAACAAAATAAAAACAGTGAGGTGCGTGATTTTAGCTGAGGTTTTACCTAGTAGCAACAAAACGCACAAAAATAACTTTTTGAGAAAGTTTGTGCTGAACTTTTTTTTTTTATTTCTGAAAAGACACTTTTTTGCTATGTCTTCACGACCGCAACAGCTTCCTATCAATCACAATAACTATAAACACAGTGAAACTAGGGAGCAATTGTGAGGCAGCTACCTCACTGAAACCTCCGATCGCACTGACATGACATAAAATCCACACGCTGTGTGGTGAACTGCACTCTTCCGTGTCTCCTTGATTCATCATCCTAGTTTGTCAACAACGAAGAAGCGATCGCAGCCACACACTCAAGCACTGCCGTGGTTCTCAAAGCCCAATCAATCCACCTTTTCTGCTTTGGCCTCGCGCTCTTTGTTGTCTCCGGTCTGGTAGGCCTCCCTTGGGTTTGTAAGGTCTTCGTCACCACTGGATTCGTCATCGCTACCCAGTCTCTTGATTCCTCTGTCCCTGATGGCTTGCATGGCGGCCTGAATTATCATCCACGTCCAGAAGACGTGCATGAATTGCAGAGCCAGCAAGAGGGAGCAGAAGACGTGGTAGGCGGAAGACATCCCCACAATGGTCACCGCTTCGAAGATGGCGCTGTAGACCACTCGGTACGGGTACAATCCCAGACGGGACACCAACCAAGAGATGGTGAAAAGAAAGAAGGTCGCGTCCGCGACACGCTGGCGATTGACATACCTCGCCATCCTGGTGACTTCGAGTGGCACGTCCGCGAAGTCGTGAACGATGAGGACCAAAGAGCCGACGCGGTGGAGGTTGCAACTCCACGAGAGGCAGAGCAGGGTGATGGTGACGACGTGGTGGGCGAACATGGTCCAGAAGTCCCGGCGCTTCGTACTCACGAAGTGGGACGCCGTGCAAGACGTGTAGAAGCCCAGCTGGATCATGTAGTACCACCAGATCCCGTCGGCCACGGGATGGTAGGGGAAGTCGTACCAGCAGTGCATCGTGTCCCACAGCCAGGGCTTGTCCCAGAGGACGTAGAGGCCGTAGCAGAAGATGTGCGCGTAAAAGAGGAACCTCCATGCGGTCTCGGCGAATCTAGCCAGTTTCTTTTCTTGCGTGGTCCGTTGGTGGACCCAGAGTTGAACGCATCGCTCTGTGACGTGGAGTTCCGTGGCCAGGAGGCGAACCTGCTCCTGGGTCATCGTGCGACGGTTTGCGGTGAATGACTTTGTGAAGACGTGCTCGTCTTGAGGGCGACGGTGATTTGCACCGCGGTCTTTGATTCCTAACCATACTCCGATTGGGCGAAACGCGGTTTTTTCGAGCATGTACCGGATGACCAGGAGCAAGACCGCGACGAGGCCACCGTAGTAGAGATCTTCGCATCGGGCGTGCTTGGCTCCGTCTCCTCTGCCGACGACGTCTTCCCACGTCATGTTAGGAGGTAGCCAGAGGTCATCGTTCCAGAACCACTTCCCGAGCCGGGGGATCATACCGCCCGCCATTTTGGAGTTCTCTGGCTGCGCGATTCAGCGATCTGATGATGATTGTGCGGTGACTATATAGTTGCTCTGATAATCAAACTTTCCCCTTTATCGAATAATTCTTTGAAGTGTGCAGCTTAAGCTCTAATCGTCCCCTTTCCAAAAAAAAATGAAAAAAAATATATATGTGTGTGTGTGTGTGTGTGTGTGTACTTTATTTTAGCCGGAGGCCTGTCTTACAATATTAGCGTGAGTCTAATAGGAAAATGTTACATATTAACTGAACGTTTGATGAGCTCGATTTCTCGTTTCTTCGATGCCATTGCTTTTCTTGAAAACAGGAGGTCGGTTGTGATGATTGAGCAGTTTTGGTTGGAGTTCCACTGTACGATCTCTAGTGCAACGGGCACACTTGCAAACGCAAGGAGCTCGCGCATGTAGTCAAGATATAGTCTTTTTTTTTTTTTTTTTTTACGGACAGGAAAAAAGAATAGTCCGCTCTTTGTGTGTGGACGCGTTTAGCAATATTCTCGGAGCAAATAATTGTCATAGTTACGGATTCACGGCTTAATAATTCGGTAGAATTCACCCCCGATTCGTTTTTTAAGAATAAAAGAATTTGGACAGCCTCCTGTTATCTTCGTGCTTTGTTATACCCCGGAAAAACATTTCTGAGGCACTTCACTGTAGTCGCTGACAAGGTGAGAGTGGCAGGGACGAGCGAGCTTCCGGCCTTCGACGATGCTTCAACGTCTCGTGCACCTCAAGCGTGCAGCCTAAGCACGGCGGAAGACAGTTTTGCACTCTGCTGAAAGTCGGGCGTTCGAAAAGACGCACCTTGCCGTTCTCCCTCTGCCCGGGGCAGTGCGTCAGTCACGCGTATATACTCTTCCTGGGTAACGTGGTCGTGAAATTCGTAAGGTACTTTTCGGAGTTTATTTTTCGCTGGAAATTTGGGGTTTATCCGAGTGGATTGCTGTTAGATTCCCAATTCTCCGAAATTCGGAGTTTAACTCTACTGCGGTGCCAATTTTCAATATTAAAAATAAAGGTGACTAATTTCCGGAGAAAAACGTACCCTGGGTTGATAAAAGGTGGTACTCCCAATCGCCCTTGCGATCGGGAGTACCGGCTGTCCCACGACACGTCTTGCAAACAAGTGCTGCTTCAATAAAGGTCAGTACTTACAAATGTAGCCCAACTCCCGAACGTAGTCGTTGGGAAGCATAAAAGCTTCAGTACCCTTTGCTAAAATCTACAGGATTTTTTTTTCTGTTATAAAAACAACTTTTTTTCTATCTAAGAAGCACAAATAGTGTGGTCCAAACTGAACACCGGAACAGTGGCCTTTGCCGTGGCCCAGAAGTACATTGACCCGTTTTACTAGTGTACGAACCTTGACGAAATAAACGGTAAACTCTATTTTGTCATCGAGATGAAAGAAATATCGGTGGCCTTTTTTCTGTATAGCTAACTCCGTGTTCGACAATTTGTATTCGTAAAGTACCGACCTTTTTGCTTCTCATTTTGCCATTCTGAACCCTAAATTCGGAGTTTTTCGGGTAAATTCGAAATGACGAATGTTTTACCTGCGAGTTTTCTTCGGAGTTGTTCGGATTTATCCGGAAACAAGGAACCCTGGATAGCTAGGATTTTGTGTTTTCGGAGTTTATTTCTCCTGAAATTCGGAGCCTATTTTTCGCTGAAAAATTCGGTGTTTGTCGGAGTTTATTTTTTTAGGTTCCTAATTCTCCGAAATTGTAAGGATAATGCAAAGGTGCAAGCGAGCTGGACAAGAATAACGATATAATCCCTGGAGAAGGGGAACAAGGGGGACAAAGGGCAGACACAAATCTTCAAACACTGCTAGGTGACTGGTGCGCGCTGAAAAAATCCCCCTGGTCTTGGTATCAAACCCGGGACCTCTCTATTTCCAGCAGAGCGCTCTACCGACCGAGCTAACCATGAGTTAGCAAACGGGTTTTATGGGCTGCCACCAGTCTAACACTAACAAGGGTGAACAACCGTCATTTTTAAGGTTATGTCTCCCTTGTTCCCCCTCTCCGGGAATTACCGTTATCTCTGAAATTTGGAGTTTATTTTACTGTATTCCAGATTTTAAAAAAACAACAAAATAAAGTTTGGCTACCATAACCCGTTGTCCCGAAGGAACCTCGATGAGCTAAAAGGCAAACCCTTTTTGTCAGTAGTTCAGTATTTAAAGGAAACTGAAGTGGCATCCCCTCTGCACGGCTAACCCTGTGCTCTTATAAAGCTAATTAAAAAAAATAATCTTTTTTTTTTTTTACATTGTAATTTTGAAATTCGGAGTTTTTCGGATAAATCCGAAGTGACAGAAAACTTGCCGGCGAATGTTTTTCGTTTTTTTTTTTCCGATTTATTTGCGAACACGGAATCCTACTTATGGGTCACGTGGTGATCAGGCCACGTGAAATGACGTCATATGACACCGTCACGGTGACCACGTGAAGTTACGTCACGTGACTATAGCTTACCAGCAAAGAATCCGGGAATCCTGCGATGTCTGCCCCTGCCCGTTTCATTCCGGGTGAGAATCGTTTCAGCTTGCGTTTCGTGCATCACTACAGCAGTGGTGCAGCAGTGACCAAACGTCTTACAGCGGCAACACCAGATGCCCATTGGACTTGACTAACTTCCCACTGGCTAGACATACGCACTAATTCTTGAAGCTGTAGTCTCGTGTATACCATCGTCCCTCCATGCTTGGCGGTGTGGCCCGTTCCATCGGGTTCCGACTTCGTGAAGTACACACATCGCGACACTGTTAGCGCGAACATGACATCGGCGCAATTTCGCATTTTACTTCTAAACAGTATTAGCGAGCACGAAATGTTATCGCTTACATTATAGAACTAAATGAGCTCTCTCTGTAGCAATAATAACTTGGATGGCATCCCCTGGTTTCAAAGAGAAAAACGGGAAAAACCGGCGATCGCTTGTTCGCGCTAACAGTGTCGCGCTCTGTACGTCTTGGTTGTGTATATCTGTTTCGGGATTCCAAACGTGACATGACCAAATATCCATCGTCAACTGGGAACAGCGTCTTTTTAAGATCTCTGTCGCCTTCTTCATTCCCTTGTGGGTTTGCTTCGGCTCCCAATTTCGTTAGAGAGGTGATGACCGTACATTTGTTACTCTGGCACTTTTGCGTGGTCCACGCAATTTGTCAAAAAGCAAAAGAAGTGCAAAGCATAAACAAATATAAAGGTGATTTTTTTTAGCAGTTGTTTAATTTTACAATAGACCGCAGAGGACGCTTGAGTCTCCTAGCCAAGAAACCAAAAGTATGATTAATTCCCTCGCCCTTCTAAGTAGGGATGTCGCGAACCTGCCTAGGTTCGAAATCGACCAAGTTCGACTTTCTCGAACTACCTAGGCGAAGTTCGACTGAAAGTTCGGCGTTAGTGCACATGCGCAAATATTTGAAGACTATAGTTGACACCACTTGGCGGAAGAAAAGCGCAATATTTGTGGATGCATTGCTTCACCGGTTCCCATTACGAACTAACGAAATCATTAAAAGCATCTATTTTTGCTTTTATTTTGTGTAAACATTTGTGACCTTTTCATGACATATATGAAAGAAACTACTTTGTAATTTTTTTTTCTCTCCAAAATTTAAAATTTTGGCGTAGAAGCCGGGCAACACTGTCCATATATGTTGAACACTAAATGGACAAACCGAACCCGAAAATTGAAAAGTCAAATACCAACAGTCGAGTGCTGGGAAAACTACCTCTGGGGAAAAGGATCGTAGAAGAAGCCAAGAGAAGAATGTGGGAGGAAAGAATGCAGGAAAAATCAGGGGACGAAAACGGGAAGGAAGAAAGGAAGGAACATTGGTATGATGATTCACGGGGGAGCTCGTTGTTATTTGAGGCTGAAACGGGAGTATTGAACTAGGGCATATATATGTATATATTTCAGGAGTATTGTACTAGGAGTCCTAGTATAAGGGAGTAGATACGCGGATTTGAAGAATGACAAAGGGAAGGCGAGACAATAGAACATGTGGTGTTGAGGCGCACAGGGCTTGCTCCCGCCTTCCCGGAAAAGGCGGCGGATTTAGGCGGGGCGCTGGGTTTTGCAGACGAGAACGGAAGAGTCGATGAGGAGTGCACTTTAATAGAAAAAAGAAAGATGAGAAGACTGGTGGAAATTATCTAGGGGAATTGAATGGCGTACAACTAACCAACACAGCCGGCGACAGAGTAAAATTGGGACTCCCTTTCGTGTGGCTCCGGTTCAAAGTCCCAACCCCGTTCTCTCAGTGGGCTCGGTGCTGGGGTAACGCCGACTAGGTTTGACCCGAGGAAAATTGCCAACTCCCTCGCCGGGGGGGAAGAGGCGGGGGGTGTTGCTTTTTGTTCTTTTGCTCGATCCCCCGAAAGTCGTCCTGGTGATATCCCATAGCGCTCGGTGATAATTAGTGACTTGCAAAAGGGAAGCAAATTGGCTTAGAAGAGCGAAAGGAGAAATCATACTTATGGTTTTTAATTTCTAGGCTAGGTGGCGCTAGCTACCGCCCGTTATAAAGGGTACAGCCGTTAGCATTCATTCATTCATTCATCCATCCATCAAATCGAACTTCGTCGATCTTTGCAAAAAGTTCGAAGGTTCGCCGAACCAGACGAAACTCTGGTTCGACAAAGGTTCGCGACATCCCTACTTCTAAGCCAGTTTTCTCCAAGCCATCCCAGCCAGTCCAATCCAGCGCCTTGAATGCATGACGTGACTCCCCGAAGGTCACGTGACACTCACGCGGCTAAAGGTACGCGTTCAGAGGTAGGGCCACCAAAATGGCAGCTAGTGTGACGTCAGTGCGAGCCACCGAACTCGACTATAAAAGTGATTCTTTTATCCAGCAGAAAATGGAAACTGGCGGAGTTCGTATTTTTCTCAAAAAGACTCGGAACAGTCGTGTAGCTTGACCTTTTCAGTTTTCTTCGAAAAAGGTAAGCAAATGTCAATGATCGCGATTTGTATGCCCTTTGATCGCGAATGTCAGTCGTCGCAATTTGTGTGGCCTTTGGCTATTGGACTGTGACTCCTGAGCTCTTCGCGCTTGCTTATTGTTGAGCTGTAATCCGCGCGGCATTGGCCGTGCCGGTGATAGTACGCAACCTCTGAACAGACTGCCCATTAGCTGAGGGGGTGTTGCACCTAGAAACCACGAAAACACACCAGTGTAATATAAAGTTCTGTATTCTGAGATCAACAAACACGTAGCCTCTTGAAACGACGCTAATTGCTATGTAATTAAAAAAGAACATACCTATTATCATACATTCTGAGGACCAACGTTTGACCTATCTGTCCGTTTCACACGATAATGCTGCATAGCTGTGGCGTTCCTATCGTTGCATATCCATTTCCGACGGGGGAGATGGCGCTGACTATGCCTATTTGGGCCTATCAACTCCCTCTATTAACTCACATTTTAATACCGCACTATTTCGGCCTGTTTTCTGTTGCTATAACTTTTTCACTGCAACGCACGTCAACGGAAGGGTTGTCTTGCACAGTCCATGGCTGATCTTGCGATCCACGTCCACGGCGACGACGAGGTAAGTCGGGGACACAGATTTCCTCGTTGAGACCTCTTCCTTCTTTGTGGCGCCACTCTTGAGTGAGACTACGTCAGTTACGGTCTTGCATACTTGCCCGCCTGACCGGAGACGACGGAAACCCGGTAGTTAAACCCCCACGCTTCTCGACAACAAATAAGAAATTGCACTCGTCAAAACACTTGAGCCTCGCCACGCTGTCTGCTCAGTCAGTCTTGCGGTTCTTCGGCTTGAGCCCCTTGCTGTCTGCGGCCTTGTGGGAGCCGTTCGACACGATGGCAGGTTGGTCCTCTTCGTCCGTAGACTCGTCGGCACTGCCCAGTTCCTCAACGCCCTTGTGCGTGATGGCCTGCAGGGCGGCACGAAGGATCATCCACGTCCAGATGATGTGCATCAGCTGCAGGGCCATGAGCAGGGAAGCGAAGATGTAGTAGATGGGCGCCATGCCCACTATCCGCGGAGCGTCGACCACCACGCTGTAGACCACGCGGTAAGGGTACAGCCCCACCCGAGACACGATCCAGGAAACGGTGAAGACGGCGAAGAGAGCGTTCGCGAGCCGCAGCCAGGTGGCGTACCTGGCCATCCTGGCGAACTCGAGCGGCACGTCCGCGAAGTCGTGGACAATCAGAACCAGGCTGCCGACGCGGTGCAGGTTCATGATCCAGGACAGGCAGAGGAGGAAGATGGTGACGATGTGGTGAATGAACATCTGCCAGAAGTCCTTGCGCTTGGTGTTCACGAAGTGGGACAGCGTGCAGGAGACGTAGAAGCCCAGCTCTACCATGTAGTACCACCATGTCTCGTTGGCGATGGGATGGTGCGGGAAGTCGTACCAGCAGTGCAGCGTGTCCCACAGCCAGGGCTTGTCCCACAGGACGTAGATGCCGTAGACGAAGGCGCTCGCGTAGAAGACGAACCTCCAGGCCGTCTCAGTGAACTTGGCGAGTTTCTTCTCCTGGATGGCGCGTCGTTGGATCCACAGCTGGACGTTGCGTTCCGTCATGTTGAGTTCCTTGGCGAGACGGGTCGTCTGCGTGTGGTTCATGTGGCCGTTGGTGGTGAGGGCCTTGGTGAAGATCTTCACGTCCTCGGACCGATGTGCGTCCGCGCCGCGCTCTTTGATTCCTAGCAGCACTCCGAGCCGTCGGAACACTGTCCTTTCGAGCGTGTAGCGAATGAGCAGAAGCGCCAGAGCGACGAAGACGCTGAAGTAGAGGTCCCTGAACTGGGCGTTCTTGGGGCCGCCCGCTTCAGCGTCGCCGGCCATGATGGCCCAGGTCACATTGCCGGGCAGCCAGAAGCTCTCCTTCCAGAACCAGCTCTCGAGTCGGCCAACCATACTGCCCTCCATTTTGGAGCCAGAAAGCCCAATGGGTTAGCGATGGCGTTTTGGGTCTTGTCCTTGGTCCTGCTCGGTGACAAGACAGCTGTTGAAAGAACAAAGGGATTATTGCGATTACTTGGAGGTTCTCGAGACACTGAGGCTCAGCTGCTGCGTCAGTGTTTCTTTAGATTAAATTGCAAGCTGAACCTGTGTCAACCCTTTAACGCAAGATGGTATGTCGTTTGACGCTGTACCTGGAACCCTTATGATATAATATCCTTGTGGGCTAGGTGTGACTATTCAAGATTTATGTATCACTACAGGCCTTGTTCAAGGTCATACCGGCCACCATACTTTCCTCCGTCCCCTTTTTCTTTTTGCAACTTTATGTAGCAATGTGCTGTAAACTATGAGAGCTTGCGCGGACCTTTCAAATGTGCGAAAATTTCGCGGCCATTCTGCGCCTTGTGCACTGATCACAAGTTATGTACGCTGAGTCCTTGTTTCCTGTACATTGCACATTAATATGATTTTATACTCCTGAGGTTTGCCTCGGGGCTAACACCCCTAGGACGTTATAGCAGCACCCTTCAGATATCAGGCTAGAGAGCATAATAATTTCGCAATACAAATACCGACGCCACGAAGATCGCATGCACTGATGCGATTGCCGCTTCATTTTTGCCAAACAGCGCCACGGTGTTTCGTACCCTGCTACATCCTGCTACATTTCACCAAAATGTCGGAGGAGTTCGCGCCATGAATATTGTGCCAAATTTCGCTTTATAAATACGGAAACGAATAGATCAGTCATCACTGCACCACCCGATTGCTACGGCAAGCTTTCGCGAATTTCCAAGGCTTTCGGTTATCGCATAGCATAACGTGTGATTCGATTCGATATTGCTGTCAAACACGACTCGGTACCGTTCGGGCAGTTTATAGATGGCTCCGTCGAGTGCTCTTCTCTCCGCGCACTTCTGCGTTGCAGTGAAGCTACGCTCCCGGAGCAGGCGTCGCGATTTCGTGTATCTCGCTTCGCCACAGCGCAGCCTCGTGTTGTTAGGTAAAGTACTCCTTTAGGGTAGAATTAAGCCCAAAGGCGCGCCTAACGATAAAAGAAAAAAAAAAGAGTGGGAATATTTAATGCTGATGCGATAATATTTACCTTGGAATAAAGTTTAAAACCACATTTAGTTTAGCGATAGAATGAAAGCTTGAGAATAACACTAACACGTTCAGCAGCTTATTACTCGTTATCTATTATTCGTGCTTCTGGTTCCGGATAGCTTCTGGAAGTGCCGCTTGACAGGAAAGTGTTTGTGTGTGTTAATATGTACAGTGCACGACACCTTTAACGCAAACACGGCATGGGTGTTTTTTGTTTTTGTTTTTTGTTTTTACTTCGAGAGTGCAATGGCCAGCACCAAATTTGGCCGCTTAGCTTAGTGCCCCACGCGAGACCTTCCCAGTGCACTAGTAGTTGTGATGATACAGGCTTTTTAGAAAGTTTGAAATAACTGGCGTTCGCGCTAACTCTGTCGTACTGTGCAAACAATCTTTTTTTTTTTGTATAGGACGAATGACCTTTTTTTTTTCGTTTACGTTAATAATTTGCTTTCTGTCGGGCCGACGTCAGAAATACTTTTTTTTTTATGTGATATTATATAAGTGCGAGCAGACTCTTCGTGCTAGTAGAGGCAGGTGTACTGTGGAGTTTTGAACGGATTGTGGTAATTTGAAAGGTGTTGTGACGATTATCTATAGTACGTTTTCCTACGGTAATGCAATGAACCAATCATGAACGTTATGTACTAATCATTAACGCCATGTTCTAATCTTTAATGTCATGTACTAATCATTAACGCCATAAACTATATATATATATATATATATATATATATATATATATATATATATATATATATATATATATATATAACAAAGTAATAATGTAGCACGGTGTTAGATCACAGGCAAGCGGGTTTAAACACCGGTACCTCCACGCCAATCTGTTATTTTACTCCTAGTGTTTCCATTTTCTAAATTTAGAAATTAGGCGCTTTGTTCACTGGATGGACGGATTTCCAGGCTAGTCGGGGTTTCAGAGTTCTGCGGGTGCAATTTGTATTCCGTCGAGCGAGTGCGCGGGCGAATAACTCAACACCGAGACAAAGATGCACAGGTATTCAAATACGGCGTCGTCGTATGCCCTGCATCTAAATGCTCGTCAAATAGGACCTGTACTGTTCGAGGGTCTCGCGTACAGAAAACGTCGCGCTTTTCGACGTAACACCACGCTTTTCAACGTGCCGCCTCTCGCCGGGATTGGCGAGACACGACGTCGTGCGTCACCAAGGGCCGGCGCGGTTTCCGTGACAACCGGCTCCGCCGGAGATTGCCGAGCGCGCTCGGACGGGGTTCGGCCGTCGTCTGCTCCTCCCGCTGCCTCCCAACACCCGCTTCGCCGGGGAGGCCTTTCCAAACGCACCAAGTTTTGCGGTTCAACTTCATCTTGGACGTTTCATGATCCGTGGCCTCCATTCACATCATTACACGCAGCGTTTCAACGTAGATCAGGACGCTCGAACGACCGGAGATCAAACTCACAAAATAGCCGCTAGCCGTCCCGGTGTTGCCATGGCGATTCTCGAGACCAAAATGGAGATTTACCGTTACCTCTGGGTCGCGGTGTCGTGTGTCCGCGGCGCGCGTCGCCCGAGTGACTCGGGCAGCCAAAAAACAGGGCTCTTCGAGTTACAGCTACCCCTTCGCGATAGCTGCATAAATATGGCGGCCAGGGCCGTCTGCCAGATTGCCCGACGATCTTGGCGTCTCGCTTGTCGGCATCCACGAAAGACCGGCGAAACCCCACGAGTATTGGCGGATCGCCGGTTCGTTCTGGGGGGCGAAGAAAGCGAGCGATTCTGACCTTTGGAAGACCCCGACTGGAGTGGCGCAGAGCCGCGGCGGCGTGGAATAGCAGACGACGAGGAGTTGAGCCGGCGGAAATAGCCGTCTGCGGGGGTGCGAATCGCTCAATGTCACCGCCGTGAGCAGCGTTTCGAGTAGCCTCGGCGGCGTCCTGTGTCTTGCGCAATCCATTCTGTCATCGTTCCGTGTTACCACTCGGAGAACAAGCGACCGTCGAAAAGGTTTGGCTTATTGTGTTCACGTTTTTTTGCGTCCTCGTAAGCCGAAACACGCGTGACCCGGCCAGCCTCCCGTGCACGTCTTTGATATGGCGGACGGAAGTGACGTGTTTATAACCGCTTCCGGTCACTCTTTAAAGCGGTTGTAGCGGTGCCGTTAGTGCGGCGAAAGTCCGGTGGCTAGATAGTGTACGCCGTTTCCAGGAGAGAGAGAGAGAGAGAGTGATTTTTTTTTTTTTGCAATGTTGTATGTTATATAAAGAGTTGCGAAACCATACCGGATGCATTGTGGTTACGACAGCGTCTTAAGGTGTGTGCGGGTGTCGGGTTGCGGCCTTTGTAACGCCTTCTTGATGACTACATGTCTCAATGTTCCGACCGATTATTGGGATATGACGTCATCTTGCTATCAAAAGCAGGGGCAGTTGAGTCATACTTTAATCGTAGGCGGTAATGTCAAAATTAAAAAAGAAGAAAAAACTAATTGTTATTTTATCCTTTTTTTATTTTAATGTGTATCGTTGTATCTTGTCCTGCTAATATGTCGTTGCTTGTATGTTGACGCTGTGGAACATGGTTCCATCCCCCACGCAGGTAATATTAATAGCGAGATCGTTGCTTGGCACGCGAGACCCATCTTTGTCAAGGTCGAGGGCTCCCTACCATAGCGCGATCGATACACACAAAAAAAAGAAGAAAAAGTATCTCAGCATTGCCTTAAAAAAAATAAAAGGAGAATTCTACTCGAAACGAGTACTACGTTAAAGGGGGCGTTGAGACTATTTTACACCTCCGCTCGATATAAAAACAAACAAACAAAATTAAAAAAATGGCGGAACATTAAACTTAAGAAGAGGAACGCAAAAATAGAGTTGGGTGACTCAAAATGGCCGCCTATGCACTTGCGGCAACTTTATTTTATTATTATTATTTTATTCCGTGAGATAAGCGAGACGTTGTTACGAAAGAGCGTTACGAAAAACCATTACGCTTCCTGCTAAATTTCGCGGACTTCAACGTCCCGGTGAACTTAGAAACGTAGTAAGACCCGCAAATTAGTTATCTTTAAGTATTAGTGATGCACAATTAATTATAAGGTGATAAATATATACAGTAGATTATATTCCTACGAGAACAGGCCATTTAAACGCGATAAACACACATTATATGCACAATTTTGAGGCGAAAATACATTACATACATCATTGTAAGGAAATAAATAGGCATTATACATACATACTTATAACGACAGAATAACAATAAATATAATTATGTTAATAGTTGTTATTTTATTTCACGCGATAAAAAAAAAAAAATACAGAATCAGGCCTGCCATAGCCGCACTGGATTTGACAAAGATATATCGTTATTTATTTGTTTTCTTATCACGCGTTTTGTCACACTTTCTCACCCGGCACCCTGGCAACGACAACACCTTCATACGTTCCTTTGTAACTTGAGCGAGCCGCGCAACACACAAGCGCTCCAATCGTGTCAAAGGCCTCTCCCAGCCCTGGGAGAGCCGCACGACTCCAAAACCGTTGTTCTAAATACTTTCGGTTCTGCCTCGGCGATGCCCTCCTGGTCCGCGCATGCGCAACGCGCCGCGGTATATTTCGACGTTTATATTTGACTCGTCCGGAGTCTCTTTAGGCATTCGAGGCGCGAGGTCGCCTCTCCACTGCCGCCTCCTTTCGCAAACGAAAAATAAATAGAGAAATAAAAATAAAAAAAAAAATTAAAAAAGGCGACTACACTCCGACTTTTTTGCAAGAGATAGGGAAGGGCAGAGCCGTAGCGGCGCTCATCCTTGATTTATGCGCATGACAATTTAACTTTCCTTTTTTTACGCACTGTCTTTTTGTGTGTTTAGTTCGCGACAGGTACAACGACTTAGGGACCGGAAAATACTCTCTACACCGTATTATAAGTCGCACCGTTTTATAAACCCTGCCATAAAAGGCAGTTTCCGTGAAAAAAAAAAAAAAAGGGTTATGTATAAGTCGCATTTATCTTTGTACGGTCGGCACGGCGAAAGTACATTGATAGCAGTGTTGGAGCTAATGCGTTATACAAGTAGCGGCGTTACCGGCAGTAACCCGTCACTTTCTTCTGTAAAACAATTTGAAGACAGTAACGGGTATCGTAATTACGTTACTCGTTGTAGCTTCTACCCAAACCCTAAAAAAAAAAAATACTCTTTCCGTTTTTTTTTTGTTGTTTTTCTTTGTCTTTCTAGGCGCGTCGTATGAATCCTGTCACTCGTCCCACATATACTTCGACAATTTCGCCTTTGTTTGCCCCACGCAAACAGAAAAAAAAAAACGCACGCACACGCACACACGCACGCACGTACGCACGCACGTACGCACGCACGCACGCACGCACACTATGTTTTTTCGAAATATGACCCTTGTCATCAACGCCAATAAAAAAAGCTGCGGCACGTTACTTGGTAACGGTAAAGCGTTCTTCTTATTTTGAAGTAACTTAGGTCAGTAACGCGTTCTTCATATTTGTATACCGAGCCTGAGGTAATTCGTTACTTTATTTTTCGGTAACGCCTACAGCGCTGACGAATACTAAAGACCGCGCATGTGTATTGTGACCAGCGCGTTAGACGCGCAAGCCAGTTTCACTATTCTCGCCAACGAATCGAATGAAGAACATATGACCTCCGCAGCTTTCAGAAGAGCGGTGAAACATTTTTTTTTTCCTCCGTACTTTCGGTAAATGTAGCGCTTAGAATTCATTCTTGACGTAGATAACCTACGAAACGCGAGTTTTTTTTTTTTTTTTTTCGCCTATCCGTGCAATAATCCCCCCCCCCCCCAAAAAAAAAAAAAAAAAAAAGAAGAAAGAAAGAAATTGAGTTGTTTTGTGTTAATTCCCACTATAGTCTTCGCAATACCTGCGGCACGTCACATGCCAAGTCGTATGGGCATCGCCGTCGCGTTGAGGAATTTCGGCAACATCTACGATGGACGCCCTAAAACGCCAACTACATCGACAACCACAGCATCAACAACAAACGTCATTCGTCATTCTTGTCCAGCTCGCTTGCACCTTTGCATTATAGTCATTTCCAATCGCTGTAAAAAAAAGAAAGAAAGGAGAAATCTGAGCAGCTTCGTTCACCTCCTCAAATCGCAGCCAGCACAAGCGGCCATGTGATCTGCTGCCTATTATATGCCGCCATTGTTATCGTATCCACGCGCTGGGGTTGTCATAGCGCTGGGCACACGCTGAGTTTCAGACATGGCTAAGGGCTGTCCAAACAGGAGACATCAAAAACGCGTGGAGCCACACAACTCCGCTGCTGTACAGATTTTTTTTTTTTTTTTTTTGGAGGGGGGGGGGGGGTGTTTTTTTAATGTTTGCTGCTGTCGTAGGCCTCGAGCATGCTCATGGCGTGGGTCCGGTGAGCCAATCACACACTCTGTCGGCTGTCAGTCAATCGCTCGGGGTCTCTGCTGCCATTCAAGTCCCTAAAACGGAAAAAGTGAGGGATGGGAGAGGGCACGGCTGAACAGATGGACGGGCAACAGGCGCACCATTGGCGGGTGACGTCGAGTCTGACGAGCACCGACGTCCCAGAAAAGCGGAGGAGGCGAGAAGGATGGCCGTCATGTTTGTCTGATGGGATGTCGAAGCAGAAGACGGACGGACGGACTTTTTACATCGAAGCTGTTTATGGCTAGGGTTCCGTGGATTTTTTGTGTGCGTCAACAAAAACTCAGAGAGGACTCGCACCCCCCCCCCTCTTTGACGTCGTTCCAAGCGCTTGCGTGCCCAGTTTCCTTGGGTGGCGGTCGCGTCGCGCGGCTCTAGTTTCCTCCGGCTCCTCGGGGCGGCGACAGTCCTCGACATGTGTGTGCGCATGGGCGTACCAACCGGGGGAGGGAGGGGGGGGGGGGGGCAAGGGGGGCGCTTGCCCCCCCCCCCAGTTCTCAGAGTGGGGGGGGGGCAAGGCATGTGTTTCGCCCCCCCCTCCTCCCTGAAACAGCCGCCACTGTGCAGGGCAAACACTGGCCGGCTGCGCCCAAAGGATACCAAGGGCACCGCCCCTTGGCCCTTGGAGGGAGGGGGGGGGTCTGGTTTGCCCCCCCCCCACTCAAAAACAAGTTGGTACGCCACTGTGTGTGCGTACCTTTTGTCACGATGACCACCGATCAAGACAATGTGTTCGTACCTTTGTTCAAAATTCTGTGTCACGTCCGTGTCGTGTGTTAAACAGCTTCGCTGGTCATCCACCTTCGCAGAGTGGAATGGCTCACGATTTTTTAACTTTCACTTGGTATGGGAGAAGTGTCGCTTCACGCGCTCCGAAGTATCCTGTTTGGACAACCCTTTGGAGGTTCGCATACTCCCGTCGTCGCGGCGATTGGGTTGTGCCACACACCCGAACGCGTGTCTCGAGGCGTCGATTGTCACGAGGCCAAATCGAGTGCTCCTCCGTGCTCGTGTCCCATCTATAATAAACCGCATTTGAATAACCGCACCGTGGGTAATCCCCGTGGTTACGTCGACGCTGCAATCTCTGTGGCTACGTCATCAAAGTTTGCGGGAAAAAAAAAACTGAAAAAAAGAAAGAAAAAAAGAAAAAGACCTCGTGTATCCTCGAAGTTAAACCTTTACAAATAAGCATTTTGGTCAGTGTCGTTATGTCCTAGTGAGCGTGCGCATGAGCGAGTGAACATACATTGAAAGTCGTGTAAACAGGGAACATTAAATACGGATAAAACTATTCTCTCTCTCTCTCACACACACATACACATACAAAATCGCGCCGTTACGTAAGATTCACCGACGGAAATTCGGGGGAAAATGAAACGACGTACACACCACTCGAGCAAGTGTGCAGGTTGAGTGGGGCTCGTGAATCTCGTCATAAAAGCCGCCCAACTCAATAGTGAGTGGAATTTGTCGTACGGAAATATATTGAAACGGCGGGAAGTTTATAGTCCAAAGCGAGAACGATCCCCTCACAGAACAAGTCTACAAAAGCGGGCGGTTGGTTGTGCGCGGAAGCTTCCTTAATAATGCGAAAGCATTAACTGTCCCATGGAGCGAACCGGCGTTATCAGCTTCTGAAGCCGCGCCAAACGACACCTAAACTCCCCTGTCCCGATGGAGCGAAGCCTGTCGTCTGTAGCAGAAATCTGATGGATAGGCTCCCATTGGCTGGCGCGCGTCATAGTTTCAAGGAACGAAGCTCCCATTGGCTCTCACGCGGCGTAGTTCCAAGGAACGCCACCTAAGCCCCCTCAAAGGCGGCGCAGCGGCTGGCCGCCGAGCGGCCGAGCCAGCAGCGCCTGCACGGGCAGACTCCGGAGACGCAGCACGGCCGAGCTCAGCGCGGCGCGGCCACTTCACGAGAGCGCGCGCTCGGCCGTCGGGAAGCGCATGCAAGCGGATCGCGATTCAAAGCGTCTCAGGCGGCAAGAGGACGAGGCCCTTCGACAATGCGAGGCGGAAGCAATACGTCGCAGGCGGCATGCTTTCGCATTCACAACTCATAAGAGGTGCTTAGGTGTCCTCGGACTTTTCCTTTCGCAGATAGTTTTGGCTTAAACTGTATTTATTTATGCTTGGTTCCTTGCCGTTCTTATCGGCGAGTACCGTAATCTGTTTGGTTGCGGGGAGATAATGAGGGGCAAGAGACTCGCCACGCGATGGTTTTTTCCCTAAAGGTTATTTATTTCCCGGACGCTGTCGATTCTCAGTTGGGGTAATCACGCCAAACCGTTATCTTTTTTTCTTTGTTTTTTTCATGCGGAGCAGCAATTGAAAAGAGCATCGCTTTGGTTAGCGTTGTATTCCGGCCGTGCATCGAGAAGGCAACAAATGGCGCATCAAAGAGCCGGAGTGTGCTGCTGGGCGTGGAAACGCCGCGGCGAAAAGCACGAGCGAACGTGAGTGTCGCTGTCGCCACGCGGCGTCCGAACTCTGTGGCTGCCAAATTCCCCTCGGTGAACTGTCAGGCTGGAGAGCAGCGACCCGCAGCACGAATGGGCCTCTGCTGCCGCGTCCACCACCACCACCGCTGCTGTCACACACACCGCCGGAGTCGCGGCCGGCGACCGCGTCGTGACACTTTTAATACGTCGTCGGTCGGAAATGGAGGGACCATGCTTTTTTGGACGCGGTAAACACACCAGTCGGAGAGGCATTTCAGGCACCGTAATACCTATACACTCGCAGTTGTTTCTGATGCAACGAAAGCAAGATATATGACGAAATCGTTTACACTAATTTGCGTTATTTCCGCTGCGGATAGAACGTTTTGCCAACTGCAAGTTGCGCCTGTATGTTTTTTTTTTGTTTTTTTTTTTATCTCAACCGAAAGTAATACGGCTTATAAAGTTGTCGTAACGAAGTACTTATTTTTATATATGTATACTTTATTTTACAGGTGCAGTTATTTTTCCAGCGGATACCCGGGGTGGGTTTTGTGTTGGTCGGTGAACGACTAAATTTAGCGAGGAGGAAATTTTACCGGCTAAATTTCGCGGAGGAATTCGTGGCGGAAAAATAGACAAAAAACGTTTTTGCATTGAATAGAGTTCCCTTTCGAAGTTCAGTCTGGTCACTTTGATCTGATTACTGTCATCATATGGCATCCCACACTGCCTGGTGATAGCTAGGGGGAGAAAATTGGCTTAGAAGGGCGGGACGAATCATGTTTGTCTTTTTGTGGCGCAAGCTACCGCCCGTTACAAAGGGTATAGCCAGTAACATCTATTCATCCATCTGTGACATATGCTATGGTGCACGCGTGGAACGTGTCTCCGACTGGTGTGTCTACCGCGTCCAAAAAAAGTGTTCCTTCCATTTCCGCCTGATGACATCATAGACGTGCCACGCTGTCGCTCGTCGCGATCCTGGCGGTGTCCCAGCAGCGTTGGTGGATGCGGCAGACGCCTGTTCTGCCGCAGGTCCACTCTCCAGTGTGACAGTCCACGGAAGCATCGGCAGCTAGCAGTTGGGACGCCGCGACGACAGCACCGACTCTCGCGTTCGCTCGTGCTTTTCGCCAGCATTTCTATACGACCAACCGCCAGGATCGCGACATCCGACAGCGTGACACTCCGGCTTCTGTGACGTCATTTGTTAACCACTTTCGATGTATATGGGCTGGATAGGGCGCTAAACACACCGGTCACAGACGCGCTCCAGGCACCATATATACGTATACTAATACGGCTGCCCTCTGGTGACCGACGAAGGAAGCCGTTGAAGCCTGCGCGGAGAAAGAAACCGAGGGAGAGGAGAAGACGAGGGCGTGCGGTGACGTCAAAGTGCCGGGCTCTGATTGGACGGATTGGTAGACAAACGCAACGGCTAGCTGCCTTTCTTTCTACCCACTGTTTCCGTCCAATCAGGACAAACAAGAACGTCGCTCGCTCTTCGCGCAAGGTCTCGCGTTCGAACGCCGGTGTTCGAACAGAGAGACAAACCTAGCTAGCCTTTGGATGTACCCTCTAATCCGTCCAATCGGAGCTCGGCGCTCTGAGGTCACCGCACGCTGTCGCTTCCTCCTCTCCCTCGCTGCCTCATCCTGCGTTTTCGGGTAAAACCCTATTCGCGGCGAGAACCAGGCTAGGGGGCGCCTCTGAGCAGCACGTGAATGTCACGTGATACCCGGAATGTGAGGATGCCCGCGGTTTGTTTACATCGCGCGCGCCATAGCGGTACGGCGTGGTCGCTAGCTTTTGGACGCGGCGCGGTGGTTCTTTATTGTCCTTTCACCGATGGAACAACTCACGCCACCAAAAAATTGTCCTTTCACCGATGGAACAACTCACGCGACCAAAAGAGGTGCAAGTACCCATTCATATCCAAGAGAAAAACAACTGGAGAAGTAGAGATTATATTAAAACAGGGCAAAAAGGTTAAATATTAAAACAAGGCAAAAAACCACTTATCAGGTGCTCTCATGACGAATCGTGTACTTTGCATTATGTTTTGATTTTCTTCTGTTCCGTCCTCTGTACGAATTCCACTGGCGGGACTCGGCACCAACGTCCGAAGCGAAAAGACGCTCCTGTGTTTGCTCAACAAATCGGGTCCCAAGGATCCCACATTCGAGCGAGTCTTGCCTTTCTTACGGGGCAGTAAACGCGGCGCATGTTGCGATCGAGAAAAAAAAAAAAAAAAAAACTTATGCTGAAGTGTTTCACCATAGCGTCCTCTATACTCACAAAGCCTGGCAGTCTGACGACGGAGCCGTAGAGTGCCCGGTCGCAGATTTGGAGCGCGAGGACCTCTTTCTCGGGGAACCTGGAATCAGCGCACAGCTTTTGCAACGGCGAGGACCCGTCACACGGTTTTCAAACCCGACCAGAAAAGAGGCGGTAGCGCGAGGAACTCGAGGAGCGCGAGCGTACATTCCATCGCTCGGGAGAAGTGTGTTTTGGCGTCTCGCCGCAGCGGGGCGCCCGTTACGTGGCTCTCCTCTCATCCGTTGTCTGCCGCTCTAGCTTTCAATTTCGGCGGCCGCTTCTCGTGGCGATCTGCCAGGCTTTGTCAATATAGGGGAGGCTATTGTTTCACTATTTCGCTTACATGTAGACGTCGCTGGGATTTTTTCTTATTTTTTTAATAACACGTGTTTTGTTGATCGTTTATGCTCAGTACAACGAGTGTTAATTATTCTAGACTGCTTATGGCCGGGGCAAAATGTCATGTAACGTCCTAACATACTGGCTGTGATCATAGGTTTTGTTATGTTTTATTGACATTAATTATAACTAAACCACAAACGTGTTTTCTTCATTCGCAGGTTAGACCCAAAGAGCGTTACCGGATACCTCGATGTTCGACAAGATTTGGAAAAAGAGCTCGGAGTTACTATGTACCAGCATTTATGAAGAAACTACCTTCTAGTATTCTAAATTTAAGAACAAAATACAAGCTCAAGAAAGCCATGAGAAATTTTAGTTCGTAAAGTGCTCACTAGTTTGCTTTTGTTATTCTATTTTTTTTTGTGTGAATTTTATTTTACATGTTTCCTTTTGCAAACGGCTGGTTTCACAGGTTGTAAGACGCTGCCAGTCAAGCCCAATGGGGCTTAGGCAGGTCTGATTTAACATACGTTTTGTTCATTTGCAATAAAATATTATTATTATTATTATTATTATTAGATATAAAAGAAAATTCATCTCCTTTTAAAATTATCGTTACGGTCATCACATAACATGTATATCTGTGCAATGTCTAAAATGGATATCATTGTAGCGTTAGCTTTCGATCAAGTGATTTGTCAGTTTAAGTGCACGATCTTAGCAAAATGACTCCTCGATAAAGATAATTTGACAAAACGATTTCCACTAGAAGCTTGCCTATGTTTCTTTTTTTTTTTTAATTTTAATTGTGTAAAATTATTTATTTCCGTTTTTTTTTTTTTTTTTATTAGAGCTCGCGGGTTTTAAATTGTATGACTCTTCAGGATTAAACATATATTTTATCATTAACTCTGCGAGGACTCATGGTTATTCACACTTCATATGCTGGGAGCATTCACTTCTTCACTGTAATTACAAAAATAATAAACGTGGTGCTGCTGGTGATTTTATTAAGCTTGGTAAAGCCCAGGATGTGTACAAAAGCAAATGGGTGCAGGACTGCCCCTGATTTTTTTAAAGATAGAATAATCGAAAATAGATAACTTCTAAGTTTATCTCTAGGAAGGAAACCGAGACAGCAATGGTGCCATTGATCGTTCTCCAAGAAAGTGGGACGAGCAATCTTTTTTTTTTTTTTGACCTGTCAATTAAAGTTTGAAGACAATATGTAAATTTAAAACATCAGTGAGCTGAAATTGAGCGTCCTCACAGTGCTTTGCCCAAAACAGACGAAAAAAACAAACAAAAACAACAACATTTAGTTAGCAGCATTGAAGCTTGGGACGAAAATGTCAAATTTGATTGTTTTACGTGCCGAACCAACGACGGGCAGCTGGCACGCCCCAGCGGAGGGCTGAGGATTAATTTGGACCACCTGGGGATCTTTTTGACGTGCAACCGAAAGCTCGGTTACACGGCGCCTCCTCCGCATAAGCCTCCGTCAGATTGCGAGCACCTCGGCCGGGATTCGAATTAGCCACCTGGGATCGAAGTCAATGCCAGACGCAGTATTTGTAATCGTCCGCGACAAATGCAAAAACAACTTATTAAAAAAAAAAAAAAAGACAAAATGAAAAGTTATGAGAGAGCCAAGCGGAACGAAAGCCCATTCAGTAACAAAGCGGCGTCGGGAGCGTCGGCAGCCCTCACTTTGGGTTGTGCCGGGCTTCCGCTGCTCCGAAGATATTTTCTAGGAAACAAAGGGTTGGTGGAACACATGCGCTATAGCTCCAGACCTTGGGGAAAAAAGAACAAAAAAAAAAAACAAGCCTCTGTTGGCTTTAGTGAGCTGCTGTGACCTAAATCGAGCCCCAAAATGTCGTCTAGATCTCTGTTGTGAAAGTATCCTTTGCCCTTCTTTTCTTTCACTTCATCCAACGCAAAAAGAAAAAGAAAAAAATATATATATATATATAAATAAATAAAACCCCGTAAAACGAAGGACTACGCATGTGTACGTTGTACGCTGACAAATTTAAACTAATACAACAAAAAGCCTACTTTGTCTTTCTTTTTTTTTTTATTTCGGGAGGAGAGGGATTTTTGACTTTCACAAAATTAGAGTGAATGCAACGTGGGATAAAAACCGGCGACTTGAATTACTCAGACCTGGGGCCCTAATCTGGACATTTGGCGAGAAAGCCGGCGAGAAATCTGGCTTCCGTGATTGGCCGACGCCGCACTTGACCTTGACGCCGGCCAATCATAGCCGCCAGATTTCTCGCCGACTTTTCCGCCAAGTGTCCAGATTAGGGCCCCTGTACGGTACTCACTAGAACTAATCTAGAATTACTTGTAATCGACTACTTTTTAGAGTAGATTTCTAATAATTTAAATGCATTTATTAGAAAAGAGTCTCAACTGTAATTTGATTACTTTTGGAAATACTGAATGTACTTGTAAATATATATATTTATATATAATTACGTTTTTTGTTTGTACACGTTTCCTACCAAGAAGTCCTCAAACCAAGCCTCCAACAGGAGAATGCGTGGCTTACCAAAATCGGTGGATTAAGGAAGATAAGTAGTTTATAATTTGGTGATTCTAATGAAATAATAAAGTTTCCGTCTTCAACCCGGAAACAAAATGTTTTGAAAATCTGAAGTAATCTGAACAGTAACGGTTACTTTTTCGAGTAACGACCAATTACTTTTCTTCTCAGGTAGTTAAGTAATCTAATTAAATGCTTTTTTAATCGAGAGTAATTGTAATCGGAACCTATTACTTTTTTTGGCAGTCTTTTTTTTTAGAGTAAAATGTCGGAGACAAGTTATAACATACGGGAAAACAATGAGATCACCAGTCAATTTGCCCATAAAACGACCCCTGTGCGCCGAGCTTTATATAATATCGCCGTAACCAATTATCGCGTAATATCGTAAACCGTGTCGTAGCGATACCACCTAGAAGGCAAAAGGCCTTCGGATGACGTCATCGCTCCAAGCGGCACACGCGAGAGCCGCCTCAAAGCCACCGCAGACGCGTCCGTCTCGGCGTCGCCGCGTGACGGCATTGCGCGGGTTGTGTAGACGCCGCAAGACGCGCTGGCGCGAGATGCTGACGCACTCTATTCCACTGCGCGGATCTACTAGCCTCGTCTTTTGTAGTTCCCGTAGTTTCTGCTCTCCCCATGATAGCCAGAAACAAACGCGCCCACCCCCCCCCCCCCCCAATTCCTACGACACGTACTACTACTCTCCCCCTGAATGAATGAGCGACAAACGTTTTGGGCGCGACCAGACGATCGCTGTCGCAACAACCCGCCTGTTTGCTTACTGCGACATCCCGTATACCGTAAACGACTTGTTTTTCGCGGGCTCAATACTTCGCGATTTAGGACAAAGCTGAAGTTGTGGAATAATTCGCGGGTTCTAATTTTCGCGACGCGGTGGGATGTCAATAGAGATTCCAATGTGTTTACATGTTACCCGAATTGTTCGCGGGACCTATTTTTCGCCGCGAATTGTAGGCGATTCGCGAAAATTAAGTCGTTTACAGTAGTCACTATTTTTTTTTTTTTTTTCGTGTCTACCTGTGGATACTCTTGCTTCTTTTTTCTTGGGGGAGGGGGGTGTTGGAGCAAATGCTGGAAATTACATACACCAACACAATGTTTACAATCGAGCCCGCGTTTACACACACACACACACACCGGGTGTGCGCGCTCCGTCTGCGCACGCGCAACGCCGACTACAGCGCCACCGCTGCGACGCGACGTCAGCGATGTGCCGTGTGAGTGTCACGTGACTTCGCGCGGGCTGGTTAGTCACGTGATACGTTCGGAGCACCGGATTCGCTGGGATATGGTTATGCGGAGCGCGTAAGTGTCGTCTGCTTCTGGCACAGGGGTTGCGATGATGTGAGAACGCCGAACTTTTGGCTAATTGAGAAAAAAAAAATAGTGGGTAGACCTCGAGGCATTTAGCATTGAGGTCTACCTGGGCCTTATATCTACCCACTATTCTTTCTATCGAAGCCAATCAGAACTCGGCGTCATTCTGACGTCACCGCAACTCTTGCGCAAGAGCAGACGAACTTGCGTTCCGCATAGCGTCCGCTGCGGTCCAAGTCGCTGATTTGCCTTAAAAGGGGTACTCCGGCGATTTTTTGAGCTACCTCAACTAACTATATTTTCTGACTGAAAATGATGCAAAAACCAACATTCAAATATACCCGCACTTTTCAGTGCCGTGACGTCAGTGGCAGGCAGGCTTGCCAGTCGAGCAAACGGTCTAAAAAATAGAATATGTCAATCATTGGTTCCGTGCTGGAGCGCGGGTACTGGAGCGAGCGTCCAAAGCATTCATTTGACACCACGAAACTGCTTGGAATCAGTTGGGAACAAATTCCACAGTCCGAAGTGTGAATCCCTGCCTTCCACTGACGTCACTTTTTCGTTGTTGCCAGTAGAGACTTTTAGTTTGAAAAACACTGTGAGGACCAAAATTGTAAATTCAATAACTTTGTGAAAAAAAAAAAAAATATATTTTGACCTCATATTTGGGATACTATTTTAGCGATGTTGTATGGAGAGTTTAGCAAAATTTTAAGCAAATCGGGGACCATGCAGAAATCGCCGGATTAAAAGGGAAGTTATTAAATTTTCAAATTTAACCTTACTTGTTATTTATTTATTTTTCATAATTTAGAAGTTCTACTGGTTGAACTGAAGACGACGACAGACGTTGTAATTGGGGTTATATTTGGGTAATTCAGCTTGTTCCCCGGCGGGTTAGAATAAGCTTGGCGGTGTGAAATGAATGGTGGAGCAGCCAGTTCACACCAGTAGGACCAAAAAAAAAAAAAAAAAGAAAAGGTGCGTAGCAAATTGCTGGGCGCACGTGAAAAGTGTGGCAAGTTTCCTTGGCGATACCCCAGCAATTTGTAATGTTCAGTCCTCTGGGGAGTGACGTCTACGCTCTCGGCGCGCCCTTCATCGTTTAGTTTAGGGACTGGCTTAACGCGTGTCATGTGCACTCGATAGCAATTCCTGGACTGGAGATACCGGCGCTAACCCGGGTTTTAAACCCCGGGCGCTCTTCAACACCCTCAATAGCCGCACATGTGTCTCCGACGACATCCAACCATCGTCTGGCGCCGGGCAAGCGACCGGTGGCGCGCAAGTGATTCCGCAATCAGCGTCGAGTGAGCGTGGCCTCACACGTGACGTCATACCTGAACCAGCCAATCAGCGTCGAGGAAGGAGGTGTGACGTCATCATCTGGCTCAGCCATTCAGCAGCGAGTTAATCGCGCGCGTTTTTTTTTTTTTTTTTGTGTTTTCAGTTGGAACATGTATGACGCAAACAGCCCTGCTTTCCGCTTCGCAACTCCTGCGACTCGGTTCCCCTTTCTTATTTTAGGGAGACTGGGGGACCCACAACAAGAGCGGAGGCCTTGACGACAGCCATCAGAACGTGTGTGTGGGGCTGTCCGGACTCACGTGATGAGCAGGATGCACGGTGTAAGACACACCGTGGCAGGATGCAAGTGAAAAAGCCCCCACCCCCCGGGGCCGGCCGGGCGAAAAAACAACAAAAAACACGTCCCAAAGCGGATTGGAATCGGATGGGAGAAAGTCGCCTTCCGGTACAGCAAATGCTGTGAACGGCACGAACCGTGTCCTGTTTGGACAGCCCTTGACAAGAAGTTTTCCGGTGTGAAATGATTGCTGCAACGACTCACACTAGCAAAAAAAGAAAAAAGAATAGCTCTACGATATTTTTTTTTTTTTTTAATCTGCGTTTTTGATTTGCAAGTTATACAATATGTGTTGGGTTACAAAAAGTTCGATGGTGTGAAATGAATGCAGGTTAAGCTCACAGCGGCAGTATGAAGAAAACATGCTCGAAGTACTATTGTTTAGTTACGCAACATGTGGCGGCACCCGACTAGCAAGCGCGGGGAAATTTGAATGTTGGTGTTGGCATCCCTTTCATTCGCCGTTTTCTCAATAACGATTATGAATTTAGAGATAACAAAAAAGTATTCTGGGAAGAGTAAAGCCTGGGTGTCCAGAAAATTAGTTCAGTCTAAAGAACACCCCCCTCCCCCTTTTCCCTCCAAAAAAAAAATTAATTAATGAAATTTAAACATTCTCGTAATTTTTGTTGCTTCTCCTTTTCAAGTTCTGAAGTAGCCGGCACCGTTTTATATCATCTCTCTCTCCCTCTCTTTCTAATTTAGGTCTGAGATAAAAAACGACGAAAACAGAATCAGGATGTCGTTAAAAGCGGCGGTAAAAACTGAGGGGCGTACCTGTGAGCGTCTCTCTTACACAGGTAGGGCCTCCCTGACGCTGCTCTTCTGCCCTTCGCTGCCGAGCCACGCCGCGTTGAGTTCCACTTGCGGCGTTCGAACAGCTGCTCTGAGATGCCCTGGAGGATGTTACATTTCGCGGCGTTGCGGAGTGCAGCTGTATCAACTTCCCCTCGCGCCGGTGTGTAGGCGTTCTTTCGTAAACGCCGATGCTGCTTGTTCGGCGACCCGCCTTCTCAATGAAAGAGGGAGAGGGGGTCGGTTTTACATTTTCCCCCTTGCCTAGCTGTCTGCATACGAGTGCTTCTTGGGTAACACATACACATACACATAACAGTTTTCTATCTTTTTCTTGTGTGTGTGTGTGTGTGTGTGTTTTATGTTTCAGCTGGATACGGGGAGGGAGTGGCTGAAATTCTCGAGGAATGTAAAAGAGAGTTTCGACCATTTGCTCTTTTTTTTTTCTTTATTAAAGAGAGGAGTTTTTTTGTTTTTTTTGCGATTTGGGAGTAAATAATGATTTTAAGCGTACAAAAAAAAAATTGCGTCTACTTTTTTTTGCGATATAAAATACAATTACGTTCACGTTTTACAAGTTAATTTCCACGTAAGACAATAATTGCTCGCGTGTGGGTACAGGAGTAGTGGTACACGAGGAAACAAGGTAGTCTAATGACAATTGTTTAGAACTTTAGATGCTGAATTGTACCAGTGCACAAACATTTTTTCAGAGGGAAAAAAAGAACGAAGTTAACATTGAGGCTTATATTACATCTTACTCATAGCTAGAGTTTAAAAAAACTGAATAAATAAAAATGTGACTTGTGAAAAATATTTAAGAAAATAGGATTTATGTCATTTGAATCCCCACAAAACGCTTCTTTGGCGCAAGATACTTTTTAAACATAGTAGATCCCCATTTTGATAAATGTTGCCAATGAAAATGGCACGGAAAAGTAGTATAAATAACTTACGTGAAATACGTTCATATATATATATATATATATATATATATATATATATATATATATATATATATATTAATTATCTGAGGTCGGCGCCAGACGAAATCTTTACGGCCTCTAGGCCACAACAAAACTGCAAAGCAACCAAAAGAATTAAAAGAAAATAAAACTATATTAACGACGTAGAGAGTCATGGTCATTCAAATCGAGCGCACGCTTGCCTCTCTATAATTACTTTTTGTATAGTTGTGCAAAGCTGCGTTTTGTATGCATAGCGGAAGTGGCAAGCTGGTGTACGACAAACCGGCATATATCCATATTCACTGTTATGGCGTGGAAGGAAAAAAAAAGAAGAGAAAAGCGCATTATCGTTGCGCATTTACTGCGCATAATGGGTTTACTCAATGATAGCAAACGCACAAAGGATTGATGTATGGATGTTACTGGCTATGCCCTTTGTAACGGGCGGTAGCTTGCGCCACCTAGCCTAAAGTCTAAAAAGACAAACATATGGCAAACCTATAGAACTGACGGCGAGAGCAGTGACGAAGCACTTTTTGGCTCTGTTTGATTGGTTCCATCGGTCGCCAACTTGAAATGTAGCACTAATCCATAGTAAACCCAAGAAAGAGGAATAAATAAAGGAGAAACAAAAAACGGACAGTTCAACGAAGTCTTATACGCAGCTTTAGAAGTTTATTGAACGAAAACCGCCTTATATACACGTCCGTACCTCCTTGACACGATCAAAAACACCTCCTCGCCCAAACTGCACAGTGTACCCTATAAGTAGGGCTCCGTGTTTTCGGAGTTTATTTTTTAGCAAAAATTCGGTGTTTATCGAAGTTTATTTTTCGTAAATCTCCAATTCTCCGAAATTCGGAGATTAATTTCGCGGTGTTTCCTATTTAAAAATAATAAATAATAACCGGTTGCAAACGTATGCCAGATAAAAAAAAAAATAAAACGCGCTTGTATCAATTAAGATTTCTTCAGTTGAATTTGGCGTTGGTGTCCTTGGCAATACTAATTTGTCCCACGACAAAAGTCGCACACAAGTGTGGCTTCGATAAACGTCGATACCTTAAAATCGATAAACTGCAGGAGGTAGCCGCAAGGAAGCTCGTAGTCATCCCATCAATCTATCCCGCGGCCGGGCGAGGTGGAGTGGTTAAGGACGTACCAGAGAAGTTTCAACTGCCCCTCTTCCCTATTTTATACAATCTCTATGGTCCATAGCTTTCACTGTTACCCCCAGAAACGTACCCTCTCCTTTCTCTAAATCCCAAATCCCATGGTTCAAACTGGAAACCAAAAGAGTGGCTTTTGTCGTGACACGAATGGTACGATGACCTGTTTCCCTGAACCAACCTTGACCAGACAAGCCGTAAGACACCCCCTTTTGGCAACGGTCCGAGGCTTGAAAGATAATTATGGTGTCATTTTCCCAGGACCATTGATCCTGCGCTGCCCAAAATTGTAAAAAAAAAAAAAAAAAGTCTTTGTTTTTGTTAAAGGGGGGAGGGGGGGGGGGGGGTGGCGTGGGCACATAACAATTCGGAGTTTATCGGATAAACCGGCGGGTGTTTTTCGGAGTTTTTCGGATTTATCCGAAAACACGGAGCCCTACCTATAAGTTATAACCAGCAACACGACGGATGATGGGCCGCGCATCGTGTCAAACTTTGTACGCCCCTCCCCCCTCCCCCAGTGAGCAAAAAAAAATAATTAAGCAGATAAGTTACATGTCCATAAAACGTTTCGTTCCCTTATCCAAAGACAAAGAGGGTTGACTGTACAGTACAATGGGTATAAAGCGCCGAAAAAACACGGACTGAGACACGAAGAAACCAACGACACAGGGCGGACTCTCAGCTTGAGAGCGGGTTGTTTTGCTTCCTGTCTCGGTCCGTGTTTTTTCGGCGCTTTATACCCATTGCAATGTACCAACTGGCCCATCTAAGCACATTATTGCTGTGCAGTGCAGCCAAACCTACTGGGGAGAGAGCGTATGCCAAGCTGTTCAAGAGGAGGGAAGGAGGAACGGTACAGAAGGCGCCGAAGGGCTGGAATTCCCCTGTTCCTCCTTGCCCTCCTCTTGAACAGGTCGAGATGCACCCTCTCCCCTGTGGCCTTTGCTGTACTGCACAGTTTTAGTGAGACGGAGTTTCAGGTTCCGTGTTTTCAGCAAATATCGATAAACGCTGATAAATAACCCCCGAAGTGGTTTTCTCGGAATCGGGGAAATTCGGAAAACCCCGATTCGGAGCTGCCCTTGAACAGAAAAATCTCTAAGCCTAAAAAAAAAAAAAAAAAAAAAAAAAAAAGAAAATTATCACAATTTTTTTTTTTTTTTTCTTTTATGGCATAAGTTTGCGAATACTGTAAACGACTAAATTTTCGCGGGCTCAAATTTTCGCGAATCGGGCCAAAGCTGAAAATTTGAAATTATTCGCGGATTCTAATTTTCGCGAATCCAGTGGAGCTTCCGTAGCGTTCACATATTGCCCGAATTGTTCGCGGGACGTATTTTTCGCGAATTGTAGGCGATTCGCGAAATTCGCGAAAATTAGGTCCCCGCGAAAATTTAGTCGTTTACAGTACTTGAAAGGATGAAACATCGAGGGGGAAAAAAAATGTTTTTACGTTCTCGAAGAAGGAAAGAAAATTGTTAAAAAAGGAAAGGGAATTTACTATAAATATAAGTTTAAAAAAGCGCTGGCATCACGACAAGCTATCAGTGATCTAGTTATCTCTGGTGCTAGTAATTTGACCTCTTTCATTGTCAGTGGTAATGAAGGTTTCGAAAGTTTATTAGAATTTACCATAAATATAACAGTATAAAAAGCGCCAGCGCTTTTTTTTAACTTCTATATTTATAGTAAATTCCTTTCCTTTTTATCAATGTTCTCCTTTCCTTCTTCGAGAACGTTGAAACCTTTGGGGGGCGGTTTTATATTTTGTGCCATTGTATGTTGTTGCTCAATGAAAGAAGTCTGTCTGTGTCTATTCCATTTGTAGTATTTCCTCTTTCGCAAGCCTCTGTCTCTTCTCTCTCTCTCTCTCTCTCTCTGTATGTCTGTCTCTCTTTCCCTCTGTTTATTTCCCTGTCCGGTGTCTGCGTGTGTACGTACACGCCACGACGATGTTAGCGCGAACAAACCATCGCCAGCTTTGTCTGTCTGTCTGTCTGTGTGTGTGTGTGCGTGTGCGTGTGTGTGTGTGTGTGTGTGTGTGTGTGTGTGTGTGTGTGTGTTGAACGACGTCAAAACTACTTGACTGGTGGTAAAGTGTTGGGTTGTGGTGCTAGCCCAAGTGGTTAGTTTAGGTGCCCGCCAGTTAACTTTCGAAGGAATGCGAAATAGCGCGCCGGGGTTGTGCGCTGCGAGGAAGCTTTGGAAGTTGGTGGGCCGCAACTGCGACCACAGTAGAATAGTGAGCCACCACGCCGGGGCATTCTTGTAAATGAAGCCTGCTCCGTTTTCAAAATTGACAATCCAGTTTCGCCTGTTTTATCTTAACAACGCCTCGCTAATGTTTGCGTGAGCGTCCGTACCGCCGAGCTCACCCTGCTTCGTCATTGGGGGTGGGGGTGGGGGGGGGGGATTCATGCTATTGGACCCCCCCCCCCCCCCCCCCCCCCGAAATAAACTCCTGGCTACGCCACTGCACACTACGGACGCGACGCAGCTATCTTTCATAACACACGTAAACCTAAGCGCAACAAGCGGAACGGGTTCGTTCAGACCACGATTGGTTGTAGTCTGAACGAAATCGGTCCGCTTTTTGAGTTTTACGTTTCGTGTGTTATAGGAGATCAGCGCGTTTCTTCCGTGGTGTGAACATAGCATAAGCGTTTATTTCGGTGCGTGGTCCAATCAATTTCTTGGCACAGGTTTAGCTCTAAAGACTTTTGATTGCGGTAATTTAAAAGGGGGCTTATGCTTTGTACTGGTCGGTTCTTGTGTTCGCACCATCGTCGAAACGGAATCGAATTAAGAAATAATTGTGAGCTGTTCCGAAACCCACTTCTCGGCTACCATTGACGTGCGAAAGTGATGGTGCCCGATGAAATACAGCTTCATGGCACAGTTTTTCGAAACTGAAACAGGGTTTTTAAGCCACCAGATGGCACTGCGTTTCGAAAAGGGTTCGCTCCAAACAGTAGAAGAAAATACGTGGACGCAGTACGTAAGTCACTGTGAAAGTTCCGCATGCTGGAATCGTAGACGCACTCGCTGCACGCGCTTGCTTTGTCAGCATAAACGGATTCGAAGCGAACTTTAAGAATAAGTAGTTGGCGAACGCTTTCGCAAAGTGGCAGTTATTTTAGGGTTTTTCTTTAAAAGAGTTTCTCCAGCAGACGTCAGTACGTGTAACTATAGGCTCGTGCGCTGCTTCCTAAATTTAGCCAAAGGTCTCTTTTGCGTCAGAAGAGCCCTGCCTTTTGGTCATCATTACCATTATAAAAATGCTTCTTGCTTACTAAAAACAGGATCTTGTTAATAAATAAAAAACACGATTTTTGGTTTTAGGGGTTTTATTATCATTGATCCTTCTTTTTCTGCGTATAAAAAAAAAAATAATAAGACCAGACATTATCGCAAAATGTTTATCAAATGCATATCTGAAACACTCTCGGCAACAATAAACAACCAAACAAAGAAACACCGGGTAAATTTGAGCTGTTTTTGTCTACCGCCGTGCTAATTGTAATATGTAGATCAATTTTGCACGCAAATCCTTAAGGGGCTGTAGAATGCACCTATCAAGGTTTGGTTATATTGCATGCATTCATAGTTACGCAAATAAAGAACAAATAAATTGTGAGCCCTTGGATTTTCATGTGTGTGTGTGATTTCTGATTTTTTTTTTTTTTTTAAATAAAGGACTCTTTAGCAATATTTGTTTTGTTCGTTGCACTTATTGGTTCACAAGGAGCGAATTGGCTTATTTTAGACGCCCCCTCTAGGTGTGTTGCATCTCTCTACTCGTCCACAATACTTCTTTGTTTTTTCGTTTCTTTTACATGTGCATTATATTTAGAACATTAAGCAAAACAAACTATGTAAAAAAAATAAAAAAAAAACTGATTGTTAAAGAGAAAAAGATCGTGCACTCTAAACGTGAAATTGTCATTGAGCTATAATGAATACTAAATGAAATACTTTTTTTTTTCCTTGGAGCAATGCAAACATTGATATGCTGGTAAATAAAAATGTAAATGAAATGTTTTCGATATTCTTCTCGTGGCGACATTCCCAATTAAAGTCAGCGTAGTGAAACCAGTCCGATCTGAAAGAGCCCTGAAATGATTTTTCAACTTGTTTCTCTTTCACCCTCAACCCAAACGCGAAATGAGAAATCACGTGGTCGTGACGTGCACGTGCTTTTTAAGCACCACGGAACTTGTCATTCGCGAGTGATGATTAGTGACGTCACGGCACTCCTTGTCCACGCACCCCAGTCCAAACATTCGTCGACGGATTGATTGTTGACGAGCCCGGTTATAACGAAGTCAACGGGAATCGGAAATCACTTCGCTATATCCGATATTTCGTTATAACCGACTTCGGTTATAACGAAGTGCAAAAGGTAATGGGAAATCGTGATGGCTTCGCTGTAGCCGCTATTTCGTTATAACCGACTTCGGTTATAACGAAGTGCAAAACGGAATGGGAAATCATGATGGCTTCGCTGTAGCCGCTATTTCGTTATAACCGACCTCGGTTATAACGAAGTGCAAAAGGGAATGGGAAATCGTGATGGCTTCGTTGTAGCCGCTATTTCGTTATAACCGACTTCGGTTATAACGAAGTGCAAAGGGAATAGGAAATCGTGATGGCTTCGCTGTAGCCGCTATTTCTTTATAACCGACTTCGGTTATAACGAAGTGCAAAAAGGAATGAGAAATCGTGATGGCTTCGCTGTAGCCGCTATTTCGTTATAACCGACTTCGTTATAACCGGTCTCAACAGTACGTCCAAGTGACGCGGTGCTCATGTCCTATGCGTGAGCTGGTACCCAACACCTCCTAGATCACAAAGCCGTGGTGCCGAATGAGATGTCGTCATCAGCGAAGACCACCGCTGGTATCAGATTGGACACGAGGATAGCGTCAACGTTCGGCTTCAACTTGACTCGAAGCCGAGCGCTGCTGACGCAGCAGTCTTTTCCAATCGGTGTCCAACGTTGGCCTTCGCTGGTGACGCAAGAAATGTCAGCACTACGGCCTTGTCTTCTAGGCGGTGTTGATGTACCACAATGAAAAAGCGGAGAGCTTTGGAAGGAGAGGAGGTGCGAAATAAATAGTCGGCTATATTTTCAGATATTTCCTACCCAAAAAGCGGGCCAGTTTGTTTTTTTTTTTCCTTCCTTTTTTGTCTACTAAACCATAGTTATTATAATGTACGCTAGAGGTTCAACTGGCGCTAGTGTACTGCTGCAAATTGAAGCAGACAGCAACCAGTCCGAAATTGACTTCCGGTAATGCATTTCTCTGGGAAAAAGCGAGTCCATTTTATCTCTGCGCTCGATTATAACAGCAAATATCACGAATAATTCGCACGTACTAGGTAGCTTGGAACATTTCTCAGTCACGCGGACGAAATAATTGGTCAGTTGCAGCGTTTTTATTGGAAATTCGTGGCACGAAATACGGTGCTAAAACCGCTTCGTACGTGTATTTATGTGCACTGTCGTACACTGTTAGCGCGAACACGGCGTCGGCGCTTTCCAGCATGGAGGATATACGAGCCAAACGAACGAAGGGCATGTGGAAAACCAAGACAAAGGGCAAGAACTACGCAGTAACACTGGATAAGTAACTCCTTGTGCATGCAGACGATCAAAAATAAATTGAAGGCCACGTAATATAGTCCGACTTGCAATAAATAAGTACTGCTTTATTCTTTCTGCTCCTGAATATATGCGAAGATGCTTGTTCTGGGTTCAAATCATCACCCGCACGCTCCAAATTTTTGCAAATAGGGAGAAGCCAGAGAACAGGTGCCCGATTAAAACTGTCCGATATAGGAAATAATAAAACGACACCTTTCTTTCGTAGCCCACATACTTTATTTTTTTTTTTTAATAGATCAAGATGCCCGACGGAGTCATTTTCATATAGTGACAGGACGGGCATATTAGCAATATATAAGCGCCACCGGAATGCTAGCGAACCTTGAACGCACTCTACATTCCTTTCGATCGTTATTTTGCTTAGATTGTCGCTCATTTTTACATACCTGCCATGGAACAGAGGTTTGGGCCTGAAATACAGCGAAGATTAACATCGTTCAGTGGTAAAGAGAAATGCGGTAACTAAAGCAATTACACTTTCACAATATTAATAAAGGTACATACTATCCGGTACGACCGAAATAACGAAAGTTATTCGTGTCATTTTCCGGAGAAGAGACAAAATTCACGCGCGTTTTCCCATAGGAATGCACAGGAGCACCGCAAAAGTAGACTGGTTGCTGTCTGCTTCAATTTGCCTCCCGGAAGCCGCATAGACACTAGCGCCAGTTGAACCTCTAGCGTACATTATAATAACTCTATGCACTAAACGATATGCGATTAGCAAAATCCCTATTTAGTAGAAATCATTTATCCCAGCCCAAAATTTATTTCATGGTCTCCTTTAAATCACCGAGTTGTTTTATTGGTTCCTCCCTGGTGGTACAAAGAAAGGTAAAGGTGCGTGAGTCTATCTATGCTCATTTGCTGTCCGTATCGGACGATACACGAGCCATCGCGAGCCAATCCAATCCAATGGCGTTTGAGTGTCACGTGGTCACGTGATACTTTCACAGCGTTCTATTGGCTGGGATGGCTCGTGTGCGTCCGGGGCAGTTTATCCGAAGATAAAAAAAAATATTTTTATATAAAAATTAAATATGTACGATTTATTTGATTTTAATAAGACTAATGTGATATAAATCAGATTTACTCGAGTTAAATCACTGCGGCTAGAAAGTATTGACTATCTTTATTACTACATTTATTTTTAAACATAGCGGATTGCTTGCTCAATGATTAATCACTGATAACACTGCGGAAGAAAGAATAACTGTAAATTTAAAGTAGTTTATTTAACAACTTTTTATCGGTGTGTAACCCGCCATACTAAGACAAACTTTTTTTTTTTTTTTTTTTTAGTTAGCTGGAAAGCTTTGCCGCCGCCGCCCCCCCCCCCCCCCCTTCCCCGGTTTCGCGACGACGTGAGCGTAAACGAATCCAGTTTCCCCGCTAAATTTAGCGGGAAAATTGACGTCACGTGACCTACGCATCAATTCAGTGTCCCCGCGAAATTTGGCGACGGCGTGAGCGTGAACGAAAATAAACGAAAGAAAAGCTGACGACTGTCTAAACGCATCACGCCGTATGGTCGTTCCCCAATTTTTCTTTCGTGTTTTGATTTGCTTGCAATAACACGTTACGTAACCAGCGAACTATGTAGAAGGTAGAAAAAAAAAAAAAAACAGCTAGTTGCTCCGATTTGCTCAGAAGAGCACTGCTTTTTGCTTGTGTTCCGACTGATATAATTCCTTCTTGCTTGGTGGTTCTTTGGTTCCAGTCCACAACAAAAGCTCATAAAAAACATCAAATGGTAGACAAAGCGTAAATAAAATCTATTTTCGGGATTATTTTTGCGGGAAATGTTTGATTTTAAACCATCATAGTAAGACTGGTTGGACTGAAATCTTCTCGATTTTTATTTTCCACCCTGGGTCCATCGTAAGCTGAAACGGATTAAGCTTCTTCAGAATCCCTGAATGCGTACGAGAACTCTCGCACAAAAAGGCTCTTTCCAAAGCCACGCTCTGGCGCCTTTGTCGGCACTGCAGGTGTTTGCGAAACGGAGTGCAGGACTACGTTTACATGCAAAGAGGTCATTCGACTCGACACGGCTTGTTCCCAGCCATGAATTGACGAACGTCGACAGTTTGCACGCGACGATGGAACGGGATGTGCAACGCTGCTTCCCAAATTTTCACTAAAAGTAGATTTTCTATCCCTGTTTTTTAGAAAAAAGAGCAGCTTTTGGTCGTTGCAAAAATGTTGACGAGAAGGTCACGTCGTTTGTGCCACCTTGAGTCACGTGGTCACCGGATTGGTGCCCTTGTTAGTCGCGTGGTTGCCTGATTAGTGCCATCACTGTGGGTCACGTGGTTTTGCCATTATGGGTTACGTGGTTTGTGCCACCATGAGTTACGTGGTCACCTGACTGGTGCCATCATGAGTCGCGTGGTTTTTACCTTTATGGGTCACGCGGTTTGTGCCACCATATATGTCACGTGGTCGCCTGATTGGTGCCACTATGGGTCCTCATGAGTCACTTTAAGTTGCAGGTGGTGAAGCTAGAGGAAGGAGGGTTTCCACCTACGCTCCTTGTGGGGGTGGCAGAAGGCCTAATAAAGAAACTTCAGGGAAGGTGTGGTGGGAAAGGAGAGAAACCAAGACGTAGACCAGTTGTAATTCCTTATGTTCATAAGGTGAGCCACAATATAAAGAAAGTGGGGCAAAAACATGGTGTTCCCGTTTTACTCTCAGCTCCTCAAAAACTGGGCAGATTGTGTGGAAAAGTCGGACGAGGGGAGACACGCTTCGGTGTCTGTCAGAAAAAACATAAGACCAGGTATGTGGAGTGTAGCGAAGGCGTGGTTTACAAGATTCATTTATCATGTGGCAAAGTATACATAGGCCAATCGGGACGTTGTGTAAATGATAGGCTCAGGGAGCATGCGCTGTCAGTTCGATCGTCACCCTCGGGAAATCTGGCTGTACACTGTGATAGATGTGGGTGTGTCCCGAGGTTTGACAACACCATTATCTTGGCCCGGAACCGGAACAAATTGACAAGGGAGATATCCGAAGCGTTTTTCATAAACGAGTGCGTTGAAGGAACGTGTGTCAGCACTCCATCGGTAGCCCTGTTTGGCTCTGAGATGGCGTTTTTAAGATCTTTTGTAAAGTAGATAGTGGACTGACGTACACTGATTGGGTGATGTTGCATTTCTGTAGTACATGTCGGGGTTTCACGGTGCTTATATATGTGTTTTTCCGAGAATAAACTTCAGTTGCAAGTAGCGCTCTGTGTTGTTCGTTTCTTTTACTTGTCCGTTGTTTTTAGCGCTTTTACCCTCAGTCACTTGGTCACCTCACTGGCGCCACTATGGGTCAAGTGGTTTGTGTCACTGTAGGTCACGCGGTTCGTGCCACTGTAGGTCACGTGATAAAACGTCAGGTTACGTGGCGGTACGCCCCGCTGAATTTAGCGCGTAAACGTATGTTTCGCCTGAAATGTATAAGTGCCGAAAAAAGACAAGGACTAAGGCGAAGAGACACAACAACTGGCCCAACTATCCGCTTAGCTATGTTTTGTCGTCACACTTTCGCGGAAAAAAGAAAGGTGGTGGGGGGCGGTGTTGTCCACGAACGTATCTTATCCTCTTCAACTGCTATCGTCGCGGCATGTGTTGTCGGTCTTTAGCGCGGTAGGCAACGCTAGCTTTGGCAGTGATGCGTCGTTGTTGTCTGGAGTGTAAACTAGAGGCACTGTAAACCGCTAGCTAAAATGTTTTCATTCAACTCTTAGTTCGTGAAGACAACCATATTGATGCGCACAACCGCTCAAACGGGGCAATACGTATTCAGAATTGTTAAAGGAATGCGAATATTGCCAACTGCTTAAACCTTTTATATGTATATAATTGCATACATCCACACTACTTGTTAAAACCTGGCTCAAAGACAAGAGGATATCTGTGCCTTGGAACGTAAACTGCAGGCTCTCTAACCATCCTGAACCTCTTCAATACTGTTTCCCATTCTGTACCGATGCCTATACCTTTTCTGGGACGTCCGTCAAAGGACAATGTCAAGAAAGACATCCTCCTCAGCCCGTATGAAATTCGCTTTCTGTCACTTGCAGCCGATTGGACACTGTGCCTTTCGACCTCTTCTTTTTGCTGGGCTGGCACAGCCTTTGGAGGGTGCAAGACGGTCGACCGCGATGCTGAATACCCCGAACTACTAAACCTCTGTTTACGGAGAAGGTTCAGAAAGTTAGGAACGTTTACGAGCAACGATATATTCCTGACTGGCTGCCAGTGCTGGACCGGTGTCGTACGTTGCCTGATAATTTGAACTATTCGTTTTTGTACCTTCTGTGTGTTGCATTACAAAATCCCAATTTCTTGACTGTGCTCGGTGACGTCCTGGCCTGATTGCTTGTAAATGTATTTAGAGTTCGTAACTTCCTAGTAATAAAGTTACAAGAAAAATGAAAGACGTTTACCCTAAAACGCCGATTTAGAGCGCAGCTCTTGAGGAGCAGGAGGGAAGGGTACTGAGGAGAGGGTATACCCCCCCTCCTCCTCACCCTCCCTGCTACTCCTCTCTCTTCATCCCCTCTTCCTCCTCCTCCCCTCATCCTTCAACCTCCTCTCCTTCCCCCCTCCTCCTCACCCTCCCCTCTTCCCTTCTCTTCCCCCTACTCCTCCCTCCTCCTTCAGAACATTCCTGAAACGCACCATGCGTACAAGAGCGGCAATCACTCGCAGCTTCGAAACAGTCACCCTTCAGTCCCCGACGCAGCATGGATGCCCGATGCTTTTTGTCAGTCAGTTTTTAGGCACAAGTTCGCGCCTCGTTGAGGGTTTATTTTCAGTTTCACCGTTCGTTTATCATTTCCAATCCGTGACAGTATGATTTTAATTATAAGCTTACTTAGCGCGTTATCGAAAAGCCGAAAAATCGGTGAATTTTACAAATACTTGGAGCGCACTGGGAAGTGCAGTAGTGCTCTAAAGTTACCACGTCCCGCAACAGGCGCGAGGCTGGTGGGCCCGTGACAAAATGCTGTATGAGGGGGAGGAGGAGAGGAGGCTCCAGCAAAATGGAAGATTTCGGGGGGGGGGGGGGGGGGGGGGCCGGGCCCCATGGGCCTCCCCCCTGGCTACGTGCCTGCCCCTGGCAGTAAACTCACGTTCATAGACCGCATTAATGTAGCTTTCATAACTTTTTTTCTTCAAATTTGTAAGGTTTTAGTATATATATGTATAACTAGTGATGGGCCGAACTTTTGCCGAATCGAAAGTTCGGCGCCGAATCTTGGGATTTGGCAAAGCCGAACTTTTGCCGAACTTTTCTAAAGATTCGGCAAAAATTCGGCAAAATACATTGTTACCAGACTTAACGTTGATATTTCGTTTTTTCTGGCGAAAAACGGTTTCATGTTTCTTTTTTCTTAACTTAAATGCAACATGTAATGCATATTGACATAGTTATTACTAAATAAGGTGATATTCTACAAGATAATTGTATCGGCGTCGTTTTTGTGTGTTTACTGGCAATTTTAGTGACTCCTTGAAGAAGTGGCATGACAACGAGGTTGGAAGCGAGCGTGGCGCAGTCACGAATCACGCTACGAGAGTTTCGGTTTTGAGGCATCATCAGCGCAAGCCTGCATGTGTGTGTAACACGAACCTCCTTGGTGTACATTGTTAAAATGAAGGCAATAACGCTGCGTTCTTGCTTTCTCTGGGAGTCGCCGTTTGGTGCGCGAAAACGAATGCAGCGGTTGCTGAGCCTTCACCAGAAGAGATAATAATAATATTGTACACATGCATGTTTTTCGATTTGAGTCACTTGACGCCAGCTTTGCATGAAAGTGTGCGTCCCATATTCGCAACGTCTCGTTTTTAACTTTTAAAATGCCAGTTTCTGGTGTTCGGACCACGACCAACTCTATTTAGGACGCACACGAACGTTTCCGAAAATAGGGAGAGTTAGGAATGTCGGATGTGCAACGTCGAGCATTATAGTTCTGTGTTTAGTTTTATGCAGATACATGAAAACCGCGAAATAACACTAATTGAAAAAGCAATATTATTTTGTTTTGGAACACACTACTCGTGAGCCGAAAACGGAATTGTTATAATTGCGAGGAGTGCTATTGCCAGCCAATGTTTCAGAATGCACCGCATCATTTGTCACTTGCGCAGTGGACTGCGTAAATTACTGGTCGATCTTCTATTCTTGAGGCAGAAAGAGAACCACACTCGCTCACAAACACACAGTTACCGTGTTGCCTACTCCACACCGCGCCGTAACCGTTGGTCGTACTACACTGCGCGACGGTAACCGCACGACTGCACGGCGTCCATTTGCAATCCATGGCCCCGTCGCCTTCCCGCGCGTGCGCAGACATTTGCCGAATTTTTGCCGAATCTTTGCCGAACTTTCCTTCAAAGATTCGGCATTTGCCGAACTTTGCCGAATCAGAAGTTCGGCAGATTCGGTCCATCACTATGTATAACAAAACTATATTCTATGCACATATCCCGATCACATTATTTTTGTGATATTTTTTCTTCTTCATGCTGGGAATATAACGTCCTCTTGCCACGAGATGACAGCAGTCAATTGGGAAGACGTCAAGTGTACTGTCTCCAGTGGGGGAGACTACAATTAAGCTCTGCATGGCAAAATCATAAAAGAGCAGTTGTAATTGTAATTATATTTTTTTTTTGCAATTACTGAGGTGAAAAAGTAGTTCAATTACGGCTGCAATTGCTTTCCGTCAAAAGTAATTAGCTAAAACTACAAATTACTCAAACGTTATGAAATTACAGTAATTCATTAATTGTAATTTAATTAATACGAAAGCATGATCGTCCACTTGTACCCGTACCGCGACCTGTTGTGCCCTAAAAACGGTGAAGACAATCGAAGGAAACACATTCAGACATGTTCCACTTAACACGCTGTGTCAGTGATAGTGTAGTTGGTGGCAACAGCGACGTTCGAAGTGTGGCTACTGTTTAAAAAACAGCAGTATTGCGCTGTTCGCCAACTTTCGGTGCCGAAATTCGTGAATCACATTACTGGACGCTCGTGACCCTCCCCTCGCAACTTTCTCCGAGTCGACTCACGTTAAACTCGCGAATCTTGACTGCGATGCAAATAGGACAAAAAGTAAAAAAGAAAAAAAAATAGGACCGTGGTTTCTAGAAGTGGCCAAAGATGGCGCCACCAGTCATCCTTAGCAGGTTTACCAGCTGTGGCGCCGCTGATCCGGACGGTGGCGCCATCTATCAGTTACTGTCGGCACTTTTGGAGCTACCATATTCGCCACACCGTAGTCGGCGGAGCACAAATATTTGAAAGTTGGAAATTTTACACAGTGCAGATTATGCGGGATTTTTTTTTTTTTTTTTTCCCAAGATCGTCTATTATGACGACACGTGACGAATTCCGTGATCGAAAGAGTATGTCAAGGGTGATTTATGTACGACACAAGGTTGTTTGTGAGCTAAGAAAGCAGACGTTTGTCAAGGTGTTCTCAGTGTTCTGAGAAGATTTTCGTGTCCACCAAGCACCAGGTGTTGAATATGCACGTCGTGCGGGCTATGATGCGGAAAGCACGCTAGTTGATTGACCCCGTCAGAGCGTACTCAGTCGCTGAGCTCGACTCCCAAAGGCAGCGGGGCAGTGTTCGAAAGATTAGGCGGTGGGCGTCAGAGCGAACAGTTCCTAGCCGCGGCAAGATAGGATCGGTTGGATTTTTGGACAATCACTGACCTGGCGTTACGGTGTATCCGAGGTGCAACGTGGAGTCTGGAAGAAGGAGGGAAAATAAAAAAGGGGGATGACTGGCTTCAGCCGACGAGATGAGCCGCTCGAGAAACGAGGTTTCGTCAACTTTTTTTTCCCCTGGGTTTATCAAACCACGAGCGCAGGGTTCAGCTTTATAACGATACGGAGATAACGAGCTCTTTCGTCCACAGAGCCGCGGTGTCTCTGAGCGTTATCGTTCTTTTTTTTTTCAGTGATAAGGATAAACTCGACAAGCCCAATCGCGTGTAGAGCGATGAGTCACTGTTTTCTAACCACGTTACAATTGAGTACGCGAGGACGCGCGCGAGCTTGAAAAGAAAAAGACAAAGGCGACTTTCTCTTTATACATTTATTCTGTTGCTTCTCTTCTTTCTTTCTTTTTTTTCTTTTTTCTTTTCCAAGAGCTTTGTGCAGTGCCGTTCCAATTGCGAGGCGCGAAGTCATCCATCAATCAGCGTAGCACCACGACGTTTGTCTGGCTTCCGCGGTGGCCGAGTTATTTATGCTGGGAGGGCGCTTGCGTCCCCGCTAAATCTGACTGAATTGGCGACGACACAAAATGGCGCGCCCGGTTAACAAGGTGCGCGCTAGAGTTGGGCGAGTGGGCGCATGATCAAACTAAGTAAAACGGCGAAAAAAAAAAAAGGACACAAAGTCGAGTAGAAGACGCGCCAGTAAGTCATGACTTTTTGAATACACTGCCGGGAAAGGTTCGGTATTTTTTGGTCTAAGTAGCACCTTTGTATAAGGGTGTACGGTCGACGTGGCGAAACTGAGTGTGCTCGCGACATATGAGCAAATGGAAGAGCAAACGGAAGACAACTAAATCGGAACACACTAAAAAAAATGCAAGGCATATTAAACGTCTTACGGCGTTAACAAAACAAACAAACAAATGATTCGGACGCGTTTTTAAGTTTTGGTTTCCCATCACAAGGGATCTGCGTGACAGCGGTCTTGCGTTATCCCACGGGAGATAAGCGCAACTATAACGGACGCCGCCACGCGTTCTTCTTTTGACGGAGCTGCCGGAACCCAAGAATCAAAGCTTTTACTCTAGCAATGACATTCGAACTGCACAGCGTTTCATTTCATTGGCGAACGACACACTTCCGTCGCTCCCACGAGGGAGGCGAGGTGGTGGCCACGCGCCTTGGCCAAGGGGAGCGGGACCGCTGGCACAGGATGCGCTCTGATAGTAAACCGAAACAAGTCATTTATAGCGCACTCTTGGCGCCAACATTGGGGATTTCGTGTCCGTGGCGTGGAGCCTGGATGACGTCACGTCCGACTATGACGTCGTCACAAAGGCGCTCCAAGTGCACAGTAGTTAGAGGTATTCCGTGACGTCACGCGACACCATGACGTCACGCGACACTGATGTGTTATGAGCAGTGTGACTCCGGCTCTACTGCGGCTCGAAAACGAGACGCGCGTTAGAACGCTTTTTGAGAAATGCCGAAGAGACCCTCTAATTTTTAGCCTTGAGACATGCGTTGTAAGATGAGAAAGCATGCAGGCGAGCTGGTGAGAAAACATCCTAAACTAAACCCTGACAAAAAGGGGAAAAAAAGAAAAGCTGCGTCGAATTCTCTGTTGCTTCGTTTTCCCTGTCTCGGGAAAACGAAGTATGTAGTGTATAGTATGTATGTGTAAGTAGTCTCCCGTGGAGGCTATTTTCGACATGCCCTTTGAAGATGTCCCATGGAATCAAGGAATCGTCTTGTTCGTCACTCGCCTACAAACATAAGCGATACGTGTCACTTGTACGTCCATTTGTTTTTGCGGGCAGGTGCGTTTGGCAAATGTGCAAGTGGACGCGCTTCGTTCATACGATCCCGCGCACTGCTTATCCGCGCGGTGCGACGGCGGTTGACATTGCGCCTAAGAGGTGGCGCCCCTAGTCTCAGAAAGGTCTTTTATCGTCTGCTATCGCAAGATATGCCGCACCTGAAACACGTAGACGGCCACCGTTCCTGCACTACTAATAATATCGTTCTTAACCAAATAGTTTTATAGCAAAATATCATAATCAAATACTCTAAATTCCCGAACTTTTTTTTTTATTTACTTTGGTTGTTTGAGGACGCACTAAAGTGTTAATCTGTTGATTGAATAATGGATTGTTTGATAGTCGCGAGCTATGAAGGGCTCATGTAAGCATCGTTAGCACACCATCTGATTATTTTAAATGCCTCGTGTCCTTTTTTTTTTTTGTCTTATATATGGCATAATTTGTATCAAAGACAGAACGGAGCGCTGGCAAGTTTCGTGGTCCGTTGTGGCGGGTTAGTTTCGCTGAGTGCGCTTCTGATCTCTCAGCGACAACCGCGGAATAGGCATCGCAATTTTGCGAATCTTGCTTTGCCGCAGCGCACCCTAGTACTAAGGGAGAACATTTCTCCTGGGCGTTCTGTCCAGGAGGAATGTTACATACACATGTGCCGGGTGCATTAGAAGAAAAATAAAATTAAAATAAAGAACTTGGTAAGCGTTGATGGAATAACTCTGCCTTGCGGTGAAAATTCCCGAGATGAAGGTCCATGCGGCTAGCATATACGATAGTCTACGTTACTCTGACAATAGTTATGCAGTTTTTTTTTTTTTTTTTTTTTTTTTTTAAGCTTTACAGATGTTTAAAAAAAGCCGTGAAAGTTACACTTAAGCAGTTTGTGCAGGTGAGTTATACGGCCAGGGGGACATTTTGTGAGTGGCTAATCTTAGCGATAACTCGGCTAATTAATTAAAATTGGTTAAATAACTTTTTAATTTGTGAAAATGGACATATGGTTACAATTAAAAACTTACTGAGCGTCATCGAAAACCATTAAATCAACTCTTTTTAGAACGACTTGAAGCTCGTGGGAAACTCGGGGGCGCGCTAAAGTACCACTCGTGAAGCATGCGCAAAGCTAGCAATGGCGGAACGCGATAATAACCTTTACATTTGCGTTTTTTTTTTATGTCCCTTTTTTTTGTCTCAAGGTTTTATTTCTTAATTATGATTGTTCACCAGCTCGCCTGCTTTTTGACTCTTATTTCAGTGCTCATCTACAGCTGAGAGACAGGTCGCCCGTTGAGGCAGACTCACTTCAGACTGTATAAACATACACACGAACAGATTTTGTATGTTTGTACAGCCAGAAGTTAGCCCCAAAGGGCGTCTGGTGTCTCAGCTGTAGATGAGAAATTTAGCCAGTGCAGTACGACCGCTCTACTCCGTTCACCCTTAATCTGAGACTATAGTGTCGTTCATTCGGTGAATTCCTGTTAAATAATAAAGCGGAAGCAAACCATTCATAAACTATTTGCGACCACGCCGGGCGCGTGCACGTCCATTACCTCGCGCATTTCTAGCACGCCTTGATGTATCTACCGGGTGAAACAAGGAGACGGCAGGCTCTTTAAATCGACCGGAAAATTCGGTTTCTTAACCTATCGCGCTACGACTTTGTGCAGCGTTGCCCACAGATGGTGCATTTTTTTTGTAAAATTTGCAAAGAGCGAACTTACCAGAGAAAAAAGTAAAGAAAGAAAAGGCTTAGCTCCTATGGAAACGCAGCGACGCCACCGGTCTTCAAAGAGCACGGCGCCGTTTCGCACGGGACACAAGAGATGGAACGCCGCCAACGAACGAGCATACGGCGCCGAGAGCCAGCGTCTTTAGCAGACAATCTTTTCGACTCAAAAGCGGCGTGCGTTCCGCAGGCGGCGACAGTCGCAGAAACAAAAACAGGCGCGGTAACAACAAGCAACTGCAGTTCCTTGTCTGCTAAATACGCCGGCTCTCGGCGTTGTCTGCTCGTTCGTTGGCGGCAGTTGGCGTCGCGACCGCTTGCGCCATCTCTCGTCTCCCGTGCGAAACGGCGCCGTGTTGTTGGAAGACCGGTGGCGTCGCTGTGTTTCCATAGGAGCTAAGCCTTTTTCTTTTTTTACTTTTTCCTCAGGTAAGTTCGTTCTTTGCAAATTTTACAAAAAAAAAAAAAAATGCACCATCTGTGGGCAACGCTGCACAAAGTCGTAGCGCGATAGGTTAAGAAACCGAATTTTCCGGTCGATTTAAAGAGCCTGCCGTCTCCTTGTTGGTCGCACGAGGAGCGGCCTTCGAATCGTCATCTTCGATTTCTCGGATCAAAAACAAACAAGAAAATAGGGTTTGTTGTCCCCACAGCTAAAGCGCACCGCTAGAGGCGTGACTGTTCGATCTCCTCCCCAATAGGGAGTATTCACTGGACGCCATATTTGTGGGTGCCGTTTAGAGCGCATGCTCAGAACGAGCTCACATTAATAGGTTGCTAAGACCGGCAATCTTGATGGTGCGGAATGCACGTTGCAAAAGAACTGTGGAAGCTCGCCGTCAGCACGCGCTCAGCATTCGCGCACACAGCTATGGCCGCCAGTGAAAAAAAACAAACAAATTAGTCGTTAGTTGTTTATACAGCAGGAGTTTAGTCTGCCAGAACATGGCGACATTGTTACCCACTGTAGATAAGCAATTTAGCCAGTGCAGTACGACTGCTAGCCTGGGGTCTTTAACGTGCACCACGCAGTAGTGATACACGACCGCACGCCGGTACGATGCTCATCCAGATCGAAACGGGCAGGGGTGGGGATTGAACCCAGGATCTCTGGGTTCTGCAGCGCGAGCTTTCGCTCCACGTGCTCCGAGCTGGTGTGCGCTAGACCACTCGGCCACCGATCCCCCGCCGCCAGTGAATACTCCCTATACAATAGACATGCCAATAAAGAAAAGAAGAAGAGAAAGATAATGAAAATAAAAGGAACTATACTTCGTTTCACCTTATGTGCGAGCGAAGGCAAAGCTGGAAGCGCGAGCACGGAAGCTCCGTACGTTCAGGCTTTGCTCGCGCGCGCAAGCTGGGGAGAAACGCACAAAGGGCTGGTCTCGCGCTTCTATAGCTTCGGCTTCGCTCGCAGATCAATGGACCTCTTGGCGAATATGTGCTGCCTCCTAGACACGCGACTGGGTTCGAGGCTAAGTGGCGAGAAAACAACGCGCGCGCAAGGCCTCTCCCACCCGTTCCACACCCAAAACGTCAGCTACATCCTGTTCACCCATTGAGGCGCTGTGACCGAGATACGGTTCCCCCAAACTCTTTGTCCCCATCGTGCGTAATCTACCGCCCCGAAGTTGACACAACGAAACCATCTTCCCTCTCTGCTCGGCCAGAAGGAAGGGAGAGAGGGTACTGAAACTATTTACTCTCGAGCCGATGTTTCTACAAAAGGTCCATTCCACAACCCGGGCGATAATAAGAAGTATTCACTGGGCGCCATATTTCTGGGTGATGTCTAGAGCGCATGCTCTGAACGAGCCCACATCAATAGGCTGCTAAGACTGGCAATCTTGAGGGTGCGAAATGCGCGTTACAAAATAACTGTGGAAGCTCGCCATCAGCACGCGCTCAGCAGTCGTGCACACAGCTATGGCCGCCAGTGAATACTTCCTATAGTTCCGAAAGCCGAAGGCTACACAGTTCACCGGCATGATTGCGGTGCACGTCGTAATCTAGAATGGGCGTCGTCAGTACGTTGACTCGTGTTCACCTTGTTCGCAACATCAAAACGTGAGTCTCGAGGGTCTCCAAGGCGCTCAAAGGAGAGAAATGCATGCAAGATGGCGGATTGTTTGGAACTAGATACTCTCGAACCCAGGCGCATCAAATACTCCGCGCATGCGCACCGCGTATTTCTACAAAAGGTCCATTGAAACGAAGTATAGAAAGTCAGAGAAATGGTTCGTTCTCACTGGGAAGTATCACGAGTGGACTGTCCACCATGCCTCGAACTTCCTCTTTGAGCCCATCACATGTTTGTTCTCCTCCGTAAAACCGAGGGCCCTACTCAATGCGGGTGCCGACGTCTGTCGCAGGTACGATTGCCGGACACTCAAGGAGCAAGTGTGGGACAGTTTCTTCCACCTCACCACATGCACTGCACAGGGTTTCGGTCACGTTCACATCATGCCCCCAGTGCTTAAAGTCTCCCGTAAGTTGAGGGGGGTCCCTACAAGGAGGGGAGGGGGGGGGGGGGGGGGGTTCTGACGAGATGTACTAGATGCACATAATATAAACCCCACTGCTGACTCTGCCCACGCTGTACCTGCAACCCTTAAATTGCTAATCCCCAAATGTCACATCCCTGAACACAAGCTATTTTATTGCAAGATATGATTTTGATTTCACTAATGCTGGGGCTGTGGAGGGGGGTCTCAGACCATCCCTTAAAATCAGTGGGGGGTCCGAGACCCCCTGAGACCCCCCAGACTTTAAGCCCTGCATGCCCCTGCCTATAGACCGTTTTACTGAAAGAGGGCGAGAGAGAAAAGGGGAAAGGGCTACCGGCGCTTTCCCCCTTTCTGGTTGTGTAGAAAGAGTGAAAGTCCCGGATGAGAGGCTTGGCCGGTGTTGGGTGTCTGCTGTGCCCCAACTTCGTTCGGGCTTTCTTTTCTGTTTTAGACATTCAAACTTAATTAGACCCACTGGCTTCGATGGCGAGAGTCCCCCGGTCATCGGGACACCATTGCTCGGTCATAGGGTGCACGAATAACGACAGAAAACGTCGAATACTGCCCGAGGACCTATGTAGCTTGCAAGGAATCCGGCAAGGCGAGAGCGGCTGCAATGTCTTTAAGCTCCATCGCTTTCCACGTGACCCCGGTCTCGGCGGCTGTGGATTGCGTCCGTAAACCGAAAAGACGTTTCCCCAACGCCATCCTCTCGACTGTGCTCGGAACATTTTGTGAACGGAGCGCGCACCGAACGCTGTACCTCCGATGAACATGGGGTACGCTCGCAAGGTGCGTGCAAGTTTTCTCCTGATAATTGCTGTTTCAGCTTGTACAATTTTGTAACTGAATTTATCTTAATATTGGTATTTTGAAGTGTTGACAATGACTCAATTTTGATAATTTGCAGTGGTGACTGATTCGATTTTATCATCTACAACACTTAGTTAAAGGCTCATTTCCGCCGCCAGGTGAGGCTAGAAATTGTTGAAAAGGTAGTTCTATCGGTTTTCCTGAATCGCGATCTCCTGCGCGATACCAGAGAGCCGGCAAAAGCGCTCCTTGGAGTGCCGCTGGTGGGTTGTTTGGGTTGTTTCCGTTAATTGGGCGCTTTGAAGCGCTGGATAATCGCTGCAGGGTATGTCTCGTGTGTTGCGATCTGCGTTTTCGAGCCCAGTGCGCACGTTTCTTGGTTCGAGTCATGGCATCCGCCAGTGCGGCGACGGGGGAAACAGCGGCGGCGAACGTGTCAGCGCTAGAAATTGGGGGTTAGTACTGAAAATATTGCATCAAATAGTAAAATATTTCGTGGCTGCTTTGAGGCTTTCTGCGGTTCGATATAAGTACATCTAGAACGTCTTCGTCATTCATCCACAAGGAAATATAAGAACACGGACACGCAAGATAAAAGCAGCGCAGCAAAACGATCTGTAGCAGCTCCGGGTGTTTACAAAAGTTAATTGAGGTTCCCGTTTCGTGTATCGCTTGTTGATTACTAAAAACGGCTACGTTGAAATAGGCCCATTGCAAGCAAAAATCGATGAATGGTTCATCATTTCCAGTCATGCGGAAAGCGGTGGAGCTTAAAAGCATTGCAGCCGCACTCGCCTTGCCAGATTCCATGCAAGCTGCATAGGTCCTCGGGCAGTATTCGACGCTTTCTGTCGTTATTCGTGCACCCTATGACCAAGCAATGGTGTCCCGATGACCGGGGGACTGTTGCCATCAAAGCCCGTGGCGCTAATTAAGTTTGCGAGTTTAAAACAGAAAAGAAAGCGCGAACGAAGTTGGGGCACAGCAGACACCCAACACCGGCCAAGCCTTTCATCCGGGACTTTCACTCTTTCTACACAACCAGAAAGGGAGAAAGCGCCGGTAGCCCTTTCCCCTTTCCTCTCTCGCTCTCAAAATGGCGCCACCCACGATAAAACGGTCTATAGATGCGGGTGCGCAAGGCACCACCACGGGCCTCGGCAAGGAGTCGGCTGCCCAGTGTATTTCCACACCAGCGGACGGGAGCGATGTCGGACTCGAATGCCGCGTATAGGTGCATGCTGGAATGTACTTCCATGTCGGCTCTCCACCGGTTCGTCTCGGCGGTGTTTATCTGTCCCCTCATCTTCGCAACCGAATCTTTCTTTGTAGAGGGCTCGTCGCTCATCGAGAAGGCGCCGTACTTCGTCCCGAATCGATTGGTACGCCGCCTCCATGTCGTGTTTAGGTTCTTTAAATGAATGTATATAAAAAAAACTTTGTGCCCAGCGATCTCCGTCCATGTCGCAGTCGGGCGTAATACTCCAGCTTGCTGCTGGCCTCGCATGCCTCAAACGAGGACCAGCCAAGGTCACTTTGGACAAGTTGATTAGCCACTCTCCCGTGACATCCCAGCGCCTGGCGCCCGATCTCTCTGTGCCGTCGCGCAAGGTATTCCCTAATCTCGCTGAGGACACATGTAACAGCATTGACGAAAGTAAGGCCTGAGTGACAGCTTTCCACAGTTCTCGGGTTATTAAATAACGGTCGCAGATCTACATGCTCTTTCGACGAAGCACATTGCGCTTTCTCAGTGCCGATGTCTTGAGGTTCTGGTGGTGTTCTGCCAGATAATCTGCTGAAGTAGTTAGTGTCACCCCGAGGTATTTGTACTTGGTACTAACAGGGAGCACAGCGTTCTGAAGGGTACGGGATTCAATGCCCTCCATTTCTTCGGAGAAAATGACAATTGCCGACTTTTTGGCATTGAACCGTAGTCGAAGTCAAGCCGCTTCTGTTTCACAGGCGATCAGCAGCACCTTCATGTCTGACACGCGTTATCGGCCATAAGGACAATGTCATCTGCAAAAGCGAGTCCAGGAAGCCGCCAACTGACGACGTCTCCATGTAGAGTGTGTTGCAGGGAAAAGCCAACGCCCGTTCGTTCCAGTGCTCTCTCTTTATATCGGAGGTGTAGAGCATGTAAAGAACAGGTGACAACGGGCAGCCCTGACGTAGTCCTCTGCACACCAGAACGTCATTAGAGGCGACCCCGTTGAACCTTGAACAGTATGTATGTATGTATGTATGTATGTATATTTGCAGCGCACAGTATGTATGTATGTATGTATTTATGTATTTATGCGGCGATTCCCTTTGAATCGGTCGTCTACTAAATAGACACGCCAAAAAAAAAAAAAAAAGGTTAGAAGGCGGAGTGTATCCACTAGTTTCAACAATGTACTGCCCACCAGGCCTCAAGTCTCCGCTTCGAGCACTGCACATACGTGTTCTCCTCGGTAAACCCGAGGGCTTGCTCGATGCGAGCGCCAACGTCTGCTGCCGGTGCAAGTGCGGGACACTCAAGGACCAAGTGGTGTATAGTTTCTTCCACTTCCCCACAAGCACTATAGGGTGTTGGTCACGTTGCTGTCATACTTTCGTCGATAGAGGCGGGTACGCAAGGCGCCCCCTCGGGCCTCAGCGAGGAGCCTGCTGCCCAGCGTATTACCACACCAGAGGATTGGAGCAATGGTGGTCTTGAAAGACGCGTAAAGGTGCATGCTTGAGTGTTCTTGCATGTCTGCTCTCCACCGGTTCGCCTCGACGGTCTTAATTTTCTCTCTCACCTTGGCTACCCACTCTTTCTTTGTCGGAGGCTCGTCGGACATTGAGAAAGCCCCGTATTTCGTCCCCAGTCGGATGGTACGGCGTCTCCATGTGTGCGCGCCTCTTAGGTGAATGTACACGAAAACCCGCCGCGCCCAGCGATCTCCATTCATGTGTCGCAATCGGGCGTATAGTATTCCAACTTGCTGCTGGCCTCCCGTGCCTCAAAGAAGGACCAGCCAAGGTCTCCTTGGACCAGTTCGTTTGCGACTCTTCCATGGCATCCTAGTGCCTGACGTCCGATTTCCCTTTGGCGCCGCTCAAGGTATTCTCGGATCTCGCTGGGGGCACATGTAACGGCATTGGCGAAAGTCAAGCCTGGTACAGCGACAGCTTTCCAAAGTTCGCGGGTGATTACATACCGATCGCAGCACCAAAGGCTCTTTCGTCGTCGCACATTTCGCTTCCTCAGCGCTGACGCCTTGAGATTTTCATGGTGCTCTGCTAGGTAGTCTTCTGCACTGGTCAGGGTTACTCCAAGGTTTCTGTATCGGCTACTAACAGGAAGCGCAGTGTTCTGGATGGTGAGGGATTCTAGGCCCTCGCCCTGCCCGGAGAAAAGCACCACGGCCGACTTGTTGGCATTGAATTGCAGTCGAAGCCGAGCTGCTTCCGCTTCGCAGGCAATCAGCAGTTTCTTCATATCTAAGACGTTGTCGGCCATCAGTACTAGATCATCTGCGAAAGCGAGCCCGGGGAGCCGCCATTCAACCATGTCTCCGTGTTGCATGTGTCGCAGAGTAAAGCCAATACCTGTGTGTTCCAGCACCTTCTCCATGCCGGATGTATAGAGCATGTACAGAACGGGGAATAACGGACAACCCTGACGTAGTCCCCTACGCACCGGAACGTCACCAGAAAAGGCTCCGTTGAACGTTGCCATAACTTGATTTCCATCATATAGCCGCTTTATTAGCTCCACCCAAGGTTCCGGCATGTTGAGCTGCTGGAGCCGCTTGATCAGCAAGGAATGGGGAACACTGTCGTAAGCTTTAGCAACGTCCAAAAAGCAACAGATAAGGTTCCGCTTTTCCAACCGAGCGATCTCAATGCATTGGGTCAGGGAGAACAAGTTGTCATCCAGTCGACGATCTCTGCGGAAACCATTTTGTAGCTCGGTGAGGACACCAGGACCCTCGGCCCAATATGAGATGCGCCAATTAAGGATGGTTGCAAACACCCTGTAGGCTACAGCTGTGACAGTGAGTGGGCGGTAGCCACGCAGATGTTGTTTGTTGCCGCCTTTCTTAGGAATGAATGTGACTCGGCCACGCTTCCAGTCCCTTGGGATGGGTTCATCGCCGCAAACTATGCGGCTAAACAGGTGTGCCATTTGGGCGCGGGAATCGGGTCTCAAATTCTTCAGCACCTTAGCCGAGATTCTGTCTAAGCCCTGAGAAGTGCTGCCGTTCAACCGCGCGATTGCACGGTCTACATGCACTCGCCCCGCTAGTATTACAAATTCATCATTGGATGCTGACGATGGAACGTCCTCTATGATTCCGCTCTGAGTTTACCAGTTTTCTGAGGAAATTTCTACATCCACAACTCCGAACAGAATGTGGAGCTGTCTCTCAAGGAGTTGTCGGATATTCTGAACTGGATACCCACTATCGTAATCTAGCAGTTCTGGAGTAGTACTGTCTTTGCCAGCCAAAGATCCCAAATATCTCCAGAATTTTTCGACGGCCTTTTTTCCTGCATCTTTGATGTCCGCCATCACCTTGCAGTCATGGGCTTGTATTTTTGCTCCCACAGCATCTTGCGTTTGTATCTTGCACTTGCGGTATTCCTCCCATAGTTGCAAGGTCACAGGAGTTTTTCCAAGAGTCCTCAGTGCTTGCCTATGTCGCCGATTAGCTTCTTGTCGTACTTGGATGGACCTCTTAATTTCGACATCCCACCATGGGACAACTTTTCATTTTCCTTGTGCGCTCTTGAGGGTGGAGTGATTAGCGATAATGGTCCTGAGCTCTATTGCAAAGTCGTCGTAGCTTAGTGGGTGCATACGTCGAGTGCTCTCGTCAAACGTTTGGACGACAGCGAATATGTCGTCTTCGCGTAGTTGGGTTACAACTTTGCGCTGTGAACGACTCGGAGTTCCTCGAACAGTGCCGAAGTGCAGGAAAATGCTGTTGTGATCGCTGCTGACGCTCCACTCACCTTCTTCGTCCACAACCATCTTTTGAAAATTGCTCCCAAGTCTTTTTGACGCGAGCGCATAGTCTATGCACGTCCGGCGGTCTCGCACCATCAATGTGCTGTCCCTCACAATCTTCTCTTAAGTTCAAGATCTCCAGTTCGACGTCCTCCGTCAACTGTCTCATCATGGTCCCGCTATTATCTTCCCGTCCAGCCAATTCGACCAGGTGGCTATTAAAATCTCCCATTATCAGCACAGAGACCTGTGGGCAGATTGTGTATATCTCGACGAACACACTCGAGGATATTGTTAATCTCTTCTTGGCGTTTGTTTCCCACAGAAAGATAAATGATGCAGACGGCTGTCAGCACGTTACCTATCTTTCCGTGTACCCATAGGTGCTCCCGGCAGTTCTCGCATGTCCGAATCCACGCTGGTCCTTGACTTGACCAAAGCAGTCCTACGCCTCCCCCTGGCCTCTCTCCTTCAACTCGATCGCACCCAGTCCAGCACCAGGCTGGATCTATAGGTGGTTCTTCTATGTCCCTCAAGTGGGTTTCCGCTACACCGAATATAGAAACGGACTTCGTAAGGAGAGCCGTGTACAATTCAAGCAACTTTCGTTGACGGCGCGCACCATTGCATATTCAAAAAACCTACCACAACACTTCCTTGTTTTCGCTTCTTGGTTGTTGATCTCCGTTTCGGAACGTAAGCATCATCAACTGCGTCTTGTGCTCCCGCTCGCGGCCTTTCTATCACTTCTGATTTTGCATAACTTCGACCTGCTGCTGGACTACTTGTTGCACGAAGTGTAGCAACTCTAGTGATGGCGGAGCATGAGGGAGTCGAAGAAAATTCTCGTTGATCGAGAAGCTTGGCCGGAGACCCGGCACTGATAAAGGTCTGTTGATCTGAGCAGTTGCACTCGGAGCTGGGAAAGAAGGGGGAGCTGGGAGGCGGTGGAAGTCTCCGCAGAACAAATTGTTCGGCGAGCTTTCTCACACAGGGGGTAGTCTGTCCCAATAATGAGTTTCCCTGATTGGCGTCATCATAGAGGCTTGTCTTTGCGGGTTTCCAGGGCATACCGTGCACGAAGGAGAACTCCGCATTTCGAGTCCCGCCAATGGTGGGTATTCCCTCTGGTACTCTGATGCCGATCCTGGGCCGATCAAATGCGGTGTTTGCTTGTGGCCGGGGTCCTCGGGCTGCGTATGTGGTCTCATGGTGTGCCAAGGGACGCGGGGTGCCCCAGACACTAGGCCTGGGCTGTCTTGTTTCACATATGGCGCGCGATGTGCTGGTGCTTGCCTCCTGTGTTGCCTGCTGTTCACTGGCGGTCTTATTCGTTGGTTCCTTTGTTGCCGGAACTCTAAAAAACGACTTGCCACATCCCCTAGCCGGTTTTTCACTACATGCACAGCTTGTGAAGAATAGTGAAGACCATCCCTCTCGAATGCAATCGTGTCTTCGAAGTCTCGGGTAAAGTCTAGAAGGCGTGCTTTGATGTTCTTGCAGAGGTTCTTTAGTTTGGCATTTAGCATCAAGGTCAGAGCCTGAAGCGCTTTTCCTCTGCTTCGAATCTCTGGTACTGAGCAGATGGCTAAGGCGGCCTTTCGCTTTGTCCACCTCATCCGTAAGCATTCTACTATAGCATCCGGTTCATCACCCTGTAAAATATTGTTCACACCGACATGCATGATATACATTCGTGGTACCGGTCTTGCTCTCTCCTCACATGTGTCAATCAGGTCGTGAATCTGTTCTACTGTGGCTTTTTTGTTCAATACTATCTCCAGGCTCTGACGATCACCGACTTCCTCAGAGAGAGCTCGCGCAAAAAGGGCCACATTGCTGTCTACGGCAACAATAACTTCTCGGTGCACACCCGTTGGAGGTCGAATTGATTCCTCTGGGCCACCCTGCTCTGTAACGCTACTCGAAGTCTGTGTCTTGCGACACGTTGAACTTTCGGTCGACTGAAGAGAGTGATTGAGCCCAGCTTCGTTCTCTTCATCTGCTTGGGTTTCAGCGGACGCCTTCCTGGCTGAGGCGATCTGACTCTGCGTTCTCTTGGGCAGTGTGTGAAGGCGATTTTTGGAAGCAGACCTATTTTCTTGACATCTGTTTCCCATGTCCGGTTCTTTGACATGCTGTAATGGCTCTGCAATTGTCATGCCCTTGTCCTCCAATAAGGTCTCAAAAGGTATGGGCTCCTCACACGCTACTCGAGATAAAGCCTCCCGGTGATCTTGGGAAGTTTCCGGCGGCGACACGCGCAAGTTCGTCAACTGCACATCCAGGAGCCTGTTAAGTCTCGTCTCTAGGCCTTCACAGCGGGCCATCAGACCCAGCAGGGCTTCCTGACCTTTCAACCTCTCTCGCTCATTCGTTTCAAACCTGTCTAGTCTCCATGTCAATTTAGCAATATGTTTCCTATCTATGTCAACTTGGTGCAGTCGTTCTGTGAGTCCGCTGATTTGATTTTCCAGCTCTTGAATCCTATTTTGTTGGGATCTTTGCGCACACTCTACTGAGGGACATATGGGACAGTTACAGCCAGCGCTCTCCTCCAGCTCAACCATGTTCGCATGCGGCACCTCCCCTGGCGTGCTGGCTGGAAACGACATGTTGCAATTGCTATTATCCTGGGTCACTTCATCCATGGGCAGATCCCTAACAGATGCTTTGGATGTGCCCAAACAAACTTCATTCGAGCCGCTGTCCTGGCGCATGGTCGCCTTTGTCTTGTCCTGCTGTGCAGCATTCAGGAGAGAGGTGGTTTCCAACAAAAGCCCAGTAGCCTGGTGTTCCGGCCTACTCTGAGTCTGTGCGGACAGCATGTGGTCGGTCACAGCTCCCTGTTCCTCGAGAACTGGGGACGAAGACGGAAGTCGCAAGGTGAAGAGCACGTCAGCGCAATTCATTAACTCTTCCGTGTCGTCCTTCCAAGCCGCCAGGCTCGTCACATTGCTCGCGGAGAACACCTCGTGTTCATTCACCACCGCGTTGTCGCCCTGGTGCTCCACCGCAGAGATATCACCCTGTACACCTGTCAGTAAATTGCTGGGAGCTTCCGAGATGGCTTGCAGTCGTTCCATCAGCTGGGGGGCTATGTTGCACGTTTTGGACTCCCAGGAGACTAGGGAGAAGGAAGTGACGTCAACAACGCTCTTTGTATGTTGATTGCTGGAGTCGCTGATGACGGTATCTGCTAAGATACGTTCATTGGTTCATTCACACCTACGTCACTTCCTTCTCCCTAGTCTCCTGGGAGTCCAAAACGTGCAACATAGCCCCCCTGGGTCTTATTGCCGTTGAAGGCCCTGCGATTTCAGCTCCTTTTTCAGGTCTTGCACCTTCATCGCTGCCATCGAGCGAAAAGGCGATCAGGAGAGCACAAAGGGAGCAGCGTCAGTTGTGAGGAAAGATCAGGCTGGCTCACCCTTAGCTTACCAAGGCTTTGCTAAGCCTCCCTTACCGCATGCCATCCTTGTTTCTCTGAGCCCCTTCCGGTGTCGCAGGTTCGATAGTCCCCGCCACCAGATGTCCGCTCACAAGAGTTTTTCAATCTCAACCGCTTACTGCGTTTAAAATGCCCGCAAATCAGTCTTTCGCGACCACAGCGCAACCGAGATAGACATGTTCACTTCTTCTTCTTAGCTTACCATAACACATGGATGGATGGATGGATGAATACGGCTGAGCCCTTTGGATCGGGCGGTAGCTTACGCCACCTAGCCATTTTGTCTTACCCTTTAAGCTGAGAATATTTAAATGTGAAAACTATATTCACTCCGTACTGAAAAGAAAGTGAGGCTATAAATCCCCCTTGCCATCAGTTAATAGGAAAATGCCTAGTTTTCTCTCGCTTTCTGCCACCATTCACTTAATCTTTGCTTGGTAATCTCTACTGCCTTGAAATCCACTTTTCCTTCGCTGTCTCTAAAACCCAATGACTTTATTAAATCTATGTTGTCTTCGGTATGCATAGGGTGAAGCCCTTTACAGTAAAGATAATCAAGTGCTCAGCCGTCTCGCCCTCCTCTCCACAAGCAGCGCACACTGTGTCCATTTCCTGGTACTTTGCTCTGTATGTTCTGGTTCGCAAAACACCTGTCCTTGCCTCAAACAACAATGAGCTTCCCCTAGAATTGTCATAAATGCTTTCTTTGGCAATAACTGTTTTGTTTAATCTGTAGCTTTCCAGAGCCTTCTTTGTCTGCACAGCTAGCTGAGTTATGGCGCCATCTAGTGGGACGGCGCGAAATTTTATCGTCAGCTCAGGGGGAGAGCGTCTCTTTTTCTCTGTATATTCTATTTTTCTAAGTTCAGCTGGCCCTATTATAGTATTATGGACCAACAAGCTCAATTACAGCTCGTTAGACAGCGCTCCCCATAGGTGAACTCCGGGTGATATTGTCGTATAGGGTGCACCTTCATGTGCGCTTTGCTTAGGGTGGAGACATCTGGCCATTTTGTCCCACACTTTTATTTTTATTTTTTGTTCAGAAGCGCGTGAAAGAGCGTGTCCCTGCACGCGTTTGTGTCGCTGACTGTGCTATGGCGACATTTTGTTTTCGTCGATTTCTTTGTGTTTTCCCCGTGAGCGCGTGCTGTCGGCATCGGGTACTACAAAGCGTGGCATAACCCTAAATAGAAGAAAGACATTGAGGCACCTGGTCGTATGTATAGACCTTTCCAAAAAAGAGCGTGTGGCCGGTGCCATCTTGAGTGTTCGTGCGTATGGCGCGTGCTTTCCTCGCTTTCCGAAGCGACGAACACGCACGTGCTGGGCTGTGAAGATCGCACGTTGGACTGTGGTTTTGTAAACATTGGAAAGGTCTATTGGCGACGTGCGCGATCGAAAGCGTCGCTGTGGTCAGCAAAGGATTTCTCATCGACGGAAATAAGAATAATGTAAGAACTTCAATTTTGACGGTGTTGGCAGTGTTACTTTCAGAGCGCAATCATTCCAAACTTACATCATGCTTATTACAAGCACCATTGAACTTGTTGTTCGCGGGGTAATGGCGTCACGAGAGGTAACCATAGGAGGGCGCCAACGTTACTAGATTACCTCAGTTCTGGAACTCCCTCGGAGGGGTGTACCCCCCCTAACTCACTTCAATCCGCCTGGCATAGAGTGCCTCAATGTTGTTGGCCGCTGCGCCTTGGCGCAGCGGCCAACAACATTGAGGCACTCTAGCCTGGCGCAGAGCCGTGTATTGGGAGAGTTTGGCCAATAGGCGGAGCAAAGGCCGCCGCCAGCGCCGAATATTCCCCCCACGCTTAGAGCGTAAACTAAATTTGTGACACAGCGTCGACCAATCAGGAGACCTCTACTCCATCTCACAAATGTCTGCAGTGAAGACAAAGGCACAGGCGCGTGAGCCTAGCTCAGCGAAACGCTTTTGTTTGTACGAGACCTCGTGCATAGGAGGCACTTTCCAAAGCCACGCGCTCGTGCCCATGCCTTTGTCTGCACTGCTAGAACAGCGTCCTGAGACTGGCTGAAAGAAAACAGTGCAAAGGGTGGGGTGCGCGAGCGTCTTGAGACGCGGAGTTCCGCTCGGCACGGCTCAAATTATACTTCGTTTCACTTTATCCGCGAGCGAAGCCAAAGCTAGAAGCGCGAGACCAGCGCTTTTTGCATTTCTCCCCAGCTCGCGCGCTCGAGCAAAGCCTGAACGCACGGAGCTTCCGTGCTCGCGCTTCCAGTTTTGCCTTCGCTCGCACACGACCACCGATAGGGGCTGTTTCGCGGCCTGTGGTTGGCCCCGAGATGCTCGCCTATTCAAACCAATGTATGGCGTCGTTCGAAGCGCCATCTATAGTTTCATTTCACAACTGTGCGTTCCAAACAGCACAGCTGCAGCGCCAAATGGCGATCACAACGCCGCCGTTTCTCCCGCAGCGGTCACTCAGGGAACTGCACGTGACATCTACTTTGGCTTCAATCGGCCATTTCGGGTGCCACCCCCATCTCCCCAGCGGACACGCCGCGACATATCACCGAAGTTAAAATGCGCCTAGATCGGGACGCGCTGCCTGAAATCGCCGCTGAGGCATGGTTGTATAAAAACAATATTAATTGTGCTGCAAAACCTTGCAAACTAAAAATTTTAGAAAACATCACACGCCCCCCATTTTGTACTAAACTCCAAGAAAATTTACTCCAAAAAGAGTTTTTTTTCGTTGTTTTTTACGTTTCTGGTAACGTTGAAATAGTAGCACAACTTTATTGAGCGCAGTGCATACAGGGGCTAGGCTCATCTGCCCGCCTAACTATACAGCACAAGGGCTCGACAGTAGAAAGGGAAAAGGGGATGGGCATTTGTGGGAAGTAAAGATAAGCTTGCGGTTACAATTGGGCACGCCTCTTGCGGAGTTCATCTTGAAGGTCGCGAACAACTTGTTCGGTCCTGTCTATTAGGAGCAGCTGGATGCGCAGCTCATCTGACTGCAGAAGGGACGTCCAGTGAGGAACAATGTCTTCTCCTCGGTCATCGAGGTGCCTTTGGAGTTCCTGTGGGGGTTGAAACTTCGGGCATGACCAAAACATATGTCCGATCGTGCCATCCGGGGGTGGGTCTACGGAACCGCAGCATCTCGTACAGGACCCATCGAAGAGTAGGGGGTGAACTCTACGGAGGAATCGTGGGGTCTGGATGGCGAGTGTCTGAAGTTGCCTCCATCGCCTGGCTTGCAGGTGGTTGAGCTCCGGGTGTGGTGGCGGAAGAACACGTCTCCTCTCCCTCTCAACTCGTGTGGCATCGCAGAAACGCGTGGGGGCTTCTTCCGTTGCCGGTGCCGCATAGCTGTGTTCCCCGAGTGAGAATTCTCTGCCTCCCTCCTCCTCACAATCCCGGCTTGTAGCTACTCGGGATGCGAGAGAGTGGGCAGCTTCGTTCCCCTCGTGGCCCGCGTGTGCGGGAACCCAGACCACGTGGTACCGGCTGTTCTTGTCCCTGGGGGTGCGGAAGCTCCGAAGGATCTTGCGCGCAGGAGATCCTATCCTCCCATACAGGAAGCTGGTTGCAGCCGTCTTGGAGTCTGTGGTGACGGTGCCACTGCTGCCTGTTCTACTGGCAGCAAGGAGCCCTATGGCAATGGCCGCCTCTTCTGCTTCGTGGATGTCGCATGCCTTGATTGTCGCTGTGTACGATCCGCTGATGTTGTGTACGGCTGCGACGTAACTCTTGGAGCGGTCCGGGTATGGACTGGCGTCCACGTGGAAAGCCCGCGGGTCGTCTTCCTGCAGTCTCTGCAGCGCTCGGGCCCTGGCTTCTCGTCTCTGCTTATGGTGCGTGGTAGACATGTTCCTTGGTAGGGGTCTGACCACCACGGCGCGTCTCCAGTCTGGCTGCATGTCCCACTTGGGCGGGGGTTTGTCCTTATAATCGATGCCAGCTCTGTGTAGAGTACGACGACCCGTTGGGGTGCGCGAGAGGCGGGAGATCTGTGCTGCTCTCTGCGCATCGCACAACTCTTGAAAGGTGTTGTGGATTCCCAACTGGTCGAACCTCGCGGTTGACGTGTGGTTGGGGAGCCCCAGCGCCACTTTGTACGCCTTGCGAATGATGGCATCTATCTGTTTGCGCGCTGTCTTGGGGAGGTGCATGTACGGGGCCGCGTATGTGACGCGACTGAGTACGAAAGCCTGCACCAGTCGACAGGTGTCTTGCTCACCGAGGCCATATTGCGCGCCTGAAACTCTACGAATCAACCTGGTGGTGTTGTCAGTGTTCTTGCGTAGAGTACGCACGATCTCCGACGATCTGCCTGTGTGGAGTGGCATACCGAGTACTCGGGTAGCTGGTACCTTGGGGATGGCTTGTCCGTCCATGAAGACGAATACTTTGGCCAGTGCGTCTTTGGCTCGAAGCCTGCTCGCAAGGAGCAGGGCAGACTTCTCAGGGGCGCATTCCAGCCCCACGCTTCGGGCGACCTCTACCACCACGTCTGCTCCTGCCTGGAGGGTCGGGGTCATGATGGACGGTGGGGCGTTGGTCCACAGGATGATGTCATCCGCATAAACGGCATGCTTGAGGTGCGGGATCTGTTCCAGCCGTCTTGATAGCGGGGCTATTGCCAGATTGAACAAGAATGGCGAGATGACTGCGCCCTGTGGAGTGCCCCTACCAAGGCATGTCGGGAAGGTATCAGACGCATAATCCCCGAGCTTAATCTCTGCCGTCCTTCCCGTTAGGAATGCTTCCACGTAAGTGTAGGCACGCCCACCGAGATTCAGGCGCGAGATCTGATCGAGGATCGACTCGTGGGAGACTCTATCGAAGGCCTTGCGTAGGTCAAGCGCCGCCAAGGCCCTCCACGGTCGTTGGTTGGAGAAAAAGTCCGTCGACAGCTGGAGGAAAACATCTTGCGTAGACAAGTGCTGTCTAAATCCGTACAGGTAGTGGGGGAGAAGACGGTGTTCCTCCACGTAATCTTGCAGCCTGCGTTGCACTATTCGCTCCAGGAGCTTCCCTACGCATGAGGTCAGGGAGATGGGCCTAAGGTTAGCAATATTCAGCGGTTTCCCCGGTTTGGAGATGAAACAGACCATAGCATGTTTCCAGCTAGACGGGAGCTGTCCGGTGTCCCATACCTTGTTGAAGTAATCTGTGAGGGCCGTAATCGATCCCTCATCTAGATTGCGTAGCATCTTGTTGCCGACGCCATCCGCACCGGGTGTCGACTGGGGTCGCAGGTCGTGCAGGACGGCCCTCACTTCAGCCTCTTCGATTGGACGGTCGATTGTCGGGTTGGGGTCCCCCTCGTATCGTTGACTAGGTGAGACCTGGAGTGGCGGTGCATCAAGGTACCGTTCTCTGAGTTCGCTGCATATCGAGGCTTCATCTCCCGGGAGCTCTCTGAGGAGTCTGATCAGCGCCTTGTTGTGTTCCAGCTTAGACTCGTCTGGGTTCAACAGGTGCCGAAACAGCGACCATGGACTGCGGGTGTGAAGCTGGCCCTTGAGTCCATCGCACATCTGTGTCCACTGTTGTTCAACCAAGTATGCCGCATGTTGCTCTATATCTCGAAACAGGAGGGCCAGGCGCCGCCTCAGCTTCCTGTTGCTCTTGCCGGTCGTCTTCCATCTTCTGTGGAGGGATGCGTATGCTTCCAACATGTGGGCAAGCTTCGTGTCGACGCTCTTGGCCTGGGTGGGATTGGTGACCTCGCGCGTGACGGCCCTTTGGTCGTCGTTGAGCTGTTTTATCCACTCTCCTAGCGAGTCGATGGGGCCCCTGTCCCTCCTTCGGTCGCGGAACTTGTCCCAGTCCGTCAGGAGGCAGATGGTGGCTCCTCTCGGTGCTGCTATGCAGGTATCTACTCGGATCTCCAGTATGTAATGGTCGCTACCCAGCGTCTCGAGGGTGTTGCTCCACGTCGCCCCCGAGACGTTGGCAGCGTACGTCAAGTCTGGGTTGGTATCCCTGGTGATGCTGTTGCCGCACCTCGTGGGGTGGGTCAGGTCATTCAGTAGCACCATCGAACATAGGGATGCCTGTCTTTCTATTGCTTTGCCCTTGCTTGTGTCGTGCCTGTAGCCCCATCCGATACAGGGAGCATTAAAGTCTCCCAGCACTACCACGGGGCCGCCGGCCGCGATACTCGATGCTGTGGGGAAAACTTCGGCTACGTCGGTTCCATGCTCTTTAGGGGAGGAGTAAGTGTTACAGATGACCGTGCTCAGTTCTTTCTTCTTCTTAGGAAGGAGTTCAACCACTACAAGTCCATTACGCCCCTGTAGCGTGACATCGTGCTGCTTGACTGGAATGTCCCTTCTGACGAACGTATGGATGGGTCTCTTGATATTCCCGTTGCTCTGCTCGTAGCGAGTGTAGCCCGGTATTTTACAATTCTCACTTGATTCCTGTATGGCTATGACATCTGGTTGGGTTTCAGAGGAGAAAAGGTGCATCCGCAAGGCGTTGATCTTGGTGCCCAGTCCTCCCCCGTTCCACTGCCAAATGACAAGCTTGTGCGGCGTGTTGTTACTGGCCATACTCAAACATAGAGGGTGCTGTAACTGGTGCCGACGTATTGCCGGCGGCGCCACCCCACTGCACCTGTTCGAGTCTGGTGAGCCTATCTTTTACCTGTTGGGATCGCTCTTCCATCTTCTGGAAGCGCTCAGTGAGGTGTTCATCCAGCTGTTGGAAGCGACTGTTGACCGCCTTGGCCAGCTCCGTGATTGCTGTGAGGGTCTTGTCTTCCTCTGGCGAATCCGGGCATCGCGCCTTTTTGCGTCGCCTGACTTCTTCTGCGGGTTCCTCTTGGGAGGGTGGCTGTGATTGAACTGGGCCTTGTCCCTTGAGGGTGTCTACTTGACTCTTGAGGGCAGTGTTCTGCTCACTGAGTTGTTGGATGGTTTCCAGTGCATGTGTGAGCTGCTGCTGCGTTTCCGCCAGTTTTCTCTCCATGATAGCAAGCCTTGCCGCCAATCTAGGGTCTCTCGGTGGCTGGGCACTAACCGCCGCCTGTTGTGATTCAGGTTGCTGCTGTGTGTTGGCCTTGTTAGGTTTGGTTTCGGTGGCCTGTCGGTATCCCGAAGGCCTGTTTTTGGCACCCCTTCCATTGAAGGGGTCCTCTTGGTTGTCTCTTACTGGCTGGGCACTGGCCGCCGCCTGTTGTGATTCAGGTTGCTGCTGTGTGTTGTCTGTGTTAGGTTTGGTTTTGGTGGCCTCCGCGTATCCCGCAGGCCTGTTTTTGGCACCCCTTCCATCGGAGGGATCCTCTTGGTTGACAGGCGGGAACGAGACCGATCTTGCCCTGAATTCCCCGCTGGGTGATCGATGCCTGCAATCCTCCCTCGGCTTCACCTTCTGTCTGGGGACGTACCTCTTGTTACATTCCTTGCTGCCGGTGAAGTGCTTGCCTCCACAGATGACGCAGATCGGCGTGCACGTGTAGGCTCTTTTGCCGTCAACTATCGGTGGGAGCTCGTGCTCCACTCCACAGTTCGGGCATAGCTTGCTCTCGCCCTGCGGGCATGTGTCAGCCCTGTGTCCCATTTGGCGGCACGACGTGCAAGCTTGCTTCCTCTCACGATATTCGTAGAATTGACAGATAATGGGGCCGTAGCACAGGTAGCTGGGTACTTCGTTCCCTCCGACGGTCACCAGGATGGCCTTGGATCGTCCCATTCGGCGGGCTGCAACGATCTCCAAATGCGGGTTGCCAAGCTGTACTTGCTCGAATATCTCCTCGGTAGTGCGTACCGCGTCGAGGCTCAGCACGTTGGGCAGCACGTATCTCCGGGTGTCTGTCGGTTCCGCCGCATAGCCATACACTTCTACCGGCTTTGCCTTGAGCATGATTCTCTGTATGAGCGTGTACGCCTTGACTCTTTCGGGACTGTCCGTGTTCACGGAGACGGTGTTACTTCTCGAGTTGATCCTGAAGAGGTCAGCACTGAGTACTTCTCGCGGCGATAGCTGGGTCGCAGAGATTATCGCAGCCGTGACCTCATCCAATGAGGTCTGTCCAAGATCGAGCGCCCTCGGTCGGAATGTCACTTTAAATAGTCTGCCCGGTGGCTTCACAGTCGGTCTCGTAGTGGATGCAGCTGCTGCGCGAGCGCGGCTGCGGCTTCTACTCTTACGAAGCTCAATTGCGGTCTTGGTTGGGGGCAGGTCTGAGCTTCTACCGGTGTCTCGCGACTCCTTGCTAACCTGGTTCTTGCCCAGAACATGCCTTATTATCTTGGCGGTAGCCTCTTCCCTCCCAACTCGGAGAGAAGCTTCTTCGGTATCCATACCGCTTGCAGAGGTTTGGGCCTAGCGCGCTAGGCCTAACGTGTCACACATGATGCCTCCTCAGCCTCAGTTAGCGCCGAAAAATTGGCTAGGAATGCTCAACACGCCTGCATTGTATCCCCTCCAGATTTAGAAGCGTCTAAAGGACTCACAACTGGTAAATCCGAGATGTTCGGCGAGGGGCGGCTGCAAAGCGGCGGCGAAACGCCCACCTGGAGTCGATCAATCTGTTATCCGTGAGAAAGGCCAGAACATAGGCGAACGTATCCAGATTCAGTTACCAAAGCAGCCGTCCGGCGGCGCGTCGAGCGACGCCGGGCGAGTCGTGGTGAGTGAGGGGGGGTACTGTTCGTGCATGCAGCGTCTATGAGCAGTTCCGTAACTGAGCTAATCTAATAACGTTGGAGGGCGCCACCAACCAACTCTACCCTCTGACGTCACGCCACTGCGGTGGCGCTGCTGTCGGTATTGCGCATGCGCAGACGCTTCACTTCTCCCGGATCTGGATTCTGCGCAGGTACAGCCCGTATTGGGCAAACGAAGTTAAAGGACCCATGAAACGATTTTCGGACTTCCGGCCAAATAAGATGGCGTTTGGGGATGCCCCTCAACTCATACAATGTTTCCCGGGTCACGTGCGCATGACGCGCCGCGGGGTACGCGGCTTCCGGTCTTGTCCTCTCCTTAGCACTGTGGACGTCGCTACAGTGAGAGCAGACTCTCCCCTCTCTCCCCATTAATAGGCTGCTAAGAGCGGCCATTTTGACGGTGTGGAATGCAGGTTGCAAAAGAACCCTGGAAGCTAACCATCAGCACGCGCTCAGCAGTCGCGCACACAGCTACGGCCGCCAGTTGCAAACAGGTGAACCAGGCGCACGAGAAAGAAAACGAACCACTCAGCTGCCGAAACGTGATTTTATATCGCGTTGATCACACCGCTCGTCCGGTAGCAGCCAGCCAACGTTGCTAGGCAGCGGAGCAGCGGGGAGGGGATGCTTTGACTTACTCCGGATAGATGGCGCTGCGAAAACTTCGTGTACTGAACAAGAATATAAAACTTTCGATTCATTTGTTTGTGTTGGAACGAAATCATTTCTAAACGCTACCATTAAACTGAGAATATACTTGTTCAAAAGCGATCTCAATAACCGCACCCGCCGTGACGTCACAAAGTTAGTTCCTATGGCCGCCGTACGTGAAGTCCAGTCAAGAAATAGTTCCTTTTTGTTTTCGCGGTTACGCAGCGCATTCGCGACATTTCGAGAGAAGTGGTCGTGTTTTATGGTCCTTGTGCTAAAGTAAACCAAAAAAGGGTGATAAGGTGCATGTTCTCTCGATGTTAAAATCGTTTCATGGGCCCTAGCGGCCATTTTGACGGTGTGGAATGCAGGTTGCAAAAGAACCCTGGAAGCTAGCCATCAGCACGCGCTCAGCAGTCGCGCACACAGCTATGGCCGCCAGTTGCAGGCAGGTGAACCAGGCGCACGAGAAAGAAAACGAACCACTCAGCTGCCGAAACGTGATTTTATATCGCGTTGATCAGACCGCTCGTCCGGTAGCAGCCAGCCAACGTTGCTAGGCAGCGGAGCAGCGGGGAGGAGATGCTTTGACTTACTCCGGATAGATGGCGCTGCGAAAACTTCGTGTACTGAACAAGAATATAAAACTTTCGATTCATTTGTTTATATTGGAACGAAATCATTTCTAAACGCTACCATTAAACTGAGAATATACTTGTTCAAAAGCGATCTCAATAACCGCACCCGCCGTGACGTCACAAAGTTAGTTCCTATGGCCGCCGTACGTGAAGTCCAGTCAAGAAATAGTTCCTTTTTGTTTTCGCGGTTACGCAGCGCATTCGCGACATTTCGAGAGAAGTGGTCGTGTTTTATGGTCCTTGTGCTAAAGTAAACCAAAAAAGGGTGATAAGGTGCACGTTCTCTCGATGTTAAAATCGTTTCATGGGCCCTTTAAGACGGAAGGCTCGTTTGTAAACACTGTGTTGGTGTACGCGTTCTCTCGTGAAGCTTTCGTACCGTCGCGGCCATGTCCGGGCGAACCAGCTGAAAAATTAAAAGCAGCGGAAGTGTGCGTTTGTCGAAACCAGAACGTTAAAAAAACTGAAAAAAAAAGAAAACATGGCGGCAAAGTAACGAACGTCGGATGAAACAAAAAGCTCCGCGTACTTACCTTAGAGTCCTCCTCCTCTGGTGACATCGCAGCGAACTCCAATAAAGAGATAAAAAAAAGTGTCAGCGAACGCACTTAGGTATTGGCGCAAGTCAAGCGCGACGCACGCGACCAAACAAACCAGCAGACGCAAAAGAAAAAAAATAAACGGATAGGTAAAGATAAAGCGAGCTTATCCTGTTCCAGAAGCAGTCGAGCGTTTAGTTGGTCGCGACGGCGCACGTGCTCCCACGCTGGTTGGTGTTTTCTTCTTTGTTTCCCCACCCATCGGCATCCCATTTAAAACACTAATGACGCCGTTTTCCCTTTCGACAGGCGGCGCATGCAAACGCTCGGTAGGTGGCGTTGCGGAGGCATTGTATCGTAGTCAGGGCCGATGAAACTGGGAGAGGTCGGGCTGGATGACTGCCGGTGTCTGGATCAGTAACTTATTCTTAAAGCGAGCATCTGAAAGAAATGGCATTTTCCGCGTGCATTCCTAGTTCTACGGACGGGGAGAGCACGTGAAACGCGTGCACCAAAGAGCAGGCGAGCCCAGCCTGCTCTTTGCCCAGCCTGCTCTTTGGTGCAAGGTGGAAGTTGGAGGCCTGAAAACATGGAAATCAACAGCCTGGGTGCCATTTTACTTTAGCTGCGCCATATTAATTCATCACCCGATTATTAGACAAGTTACACGATAATATCCTACTATAAAAATGTAAATAAATGTACGAAGCATCCGTTACTCGCAGAGGAAATGTGAACGGTGTTTTGTGCGGATTGGATGAATCAGTATGTCTATTTAGGGTTCGAACTTCGGAAATTTTGAAGCTATAAATTACTTCCGGTTTCGATGTCGTTTCCGTCTGTTTTACGGTGCGTTTTAATTTCATTTCCATGTATTGCTAAGCCGCTGCAGTCTACACTCTAAAAAAAAGCGTGGGTCTTACTTTTCCGCTTAACACTCGGAGAGCCAATCACCGCAACTTACGGAGGCAGCTCAGCGAATGACGATGCCCAATCATATGTTTAGACAAAAAAAAAAAATGCAGTCTGAGATGTGACATTAAGCAATGCACAACGTCACGCTTGCATTGCTTAATGTCACAACTCAAACTGCGTTTTTTTGGTCTAAACATATGTTTCGGCATCGTCATTCGCTGAGCTGCGTCCGTAAGTTGCGATGATTGACTCTCCGAGTGTGTTGCGGAAAAGTAGACGCACGGGCTTTTTTTTTTTTTTTTTTAGAGTGTAGGGGGGTGTCATGGCCGTTTCGGGTCATGTCCCCCCACCAAGACTATATATTGCAGCCTTAAACAAGTGGTCTTGTATGTACGCACATAACGGTGTCGAGAAACACGCAATGAAAATCCACACAACTCACGTCCGCGGTCTTCTCGCTAAATACGTTTATTTATTCGTTTTGATTCACATCCCCCCTTGCCCACCCTGAAAAACAAAACAAAAATCAACAACAGTGAAACGTCTATGCTAAAGTTTATACGTGAGCGCATAACTAGTCGGACCACGTTATTTGTATAAAAAAAATACTTTGTATAGCAGTACGCGCGACTCGCTTAACAAAGGCACATGAGGATCGACTATACTACGTTCTGTGACGAACGGACAGTGTTGCCGTCACGTTGAAGGTTCAAAAACATCGTCATCATCATCGTCATCACCCCAGCTCTCACCGACCATATCTCAAGGCACAGTGTGTACAAGAAAATAGCGTTACGTGTAGACAGCTAGCTGCGTTCGCCAGTACACAGATCGATAACAACAATTAAAAATAAATAGCTGTAATCGCGACCCGACGGTCACCACGTGTGTTCGGTGCTTCCAACCCTCGCTACCTTCACAACACTGTTAGTCCACGCAGAGACTAACGGGCGCAAGTGTTTAGGTCTCTTCGATCACCGCTATGGTAAGTATCTCGTCGTGTTCCGATGGGAGTCGCAACAAGAGTTTAACGGGTATGAGACAACGCGCTAAAAGTGACACTTTTCCACGCCTCTCAGACACGACCAGACTGTGCGTAGAGACAGCCAGGATAAGAAAGTGTTAGGCCATCGAGAGCCCTCCTGCAGCGCTGGAACACCTCCCGGACAATTCCAATCCTCAAAAAGTTCTAGGTTCACAGGCATTGAACGTGTACAGAACGTTACGCTATGAAGAGTGTATATATGTATAGCTTGTCAAGAAGTCTGTATAGAATATAAACATTTCAAAAATCAACTTTTTTTTTTCCCTTGCGTTATACTTGCCTTTGTCTTACCCCAAAAGAGGTTTCGGACGAGCGGCGGTAACTCCAGGAAATGGAGTCACGTGTCTCCGTTATCATCAGCCTTATTTACAAGCATGCACGCACACACAAACATTAGTGGACAACTTTACCGATTGGTCAACAAGTAGACCCCGCTCTCTTAAAAAGAAAACACACACAAAATAATGCAAAACAGCTACGAGCGAATAAATGGAAAAGAAAATCAGCAGTCGCACGCTAAGTTAAGAAGCCCACTTTACCGTCACAACATCGTTATATTGAGCAGTTATTGGATCCCCGACGACCTATAGTAGAAAACACCGGAAAACACAAGCATAAAAAATAATAAACTTCTTGGGGCACACCCGAAATCAAAAGTAATAAAACTTCCGAAGGAAAGAAAAATGGAATCGTGTAAGCGACTCATAATATAGCTTAATTCAGGAAGTCTACATAACCTATAAATAGTGCCAAACATTACTTCAAAGTGGCATTTAACGCTTTGCGACCGTTTCAGGCACACAACGGTAGCACATTATCAAATTCGGTACATGATTTTTAATAAAAGAAAGGCAGTTCTACGTTCAAACCATCCACGTGATAATTCTTTCAGTTGGTCCCATCACAATTTGGTACCTCCACGAACCGTTTTAAACCACCCCTCCAAAAGCAGGAAAAAGGCAAAAATAAACATATACAGGTACACCCGTGAGCCATATGAAGGTGAACAGCCCTCTTGTTTTTGACGCTCCAGCAAGTTTTGGAACAAGCACTGTTCCAGAAGAGGGCTAGAACTCAAAGTTTAGACCCCCAAGCCACGTACCATTTGAGACGTTGAGAGTTAATATAGCTTTAGGAAGCCGTAAAACAGGCAAGAAACCAGGTAAGGTGGTCACCTTCATATTGTCGGCGGGTGTACATATAAACAAACGTAAAACACTGGAAAGAGCGTAACTCTCAACACGCTCGAAAGTAGCACCTGTAACAATTTTCCCTAGCAATATACACCAACTCATGTTTTATGACGTAACGAAACATGCGTAAATGCTTTGCGCCTTAAAAAAAAAAAAAAAAGCTTTTGCGCACGCGCAGAGCAAATGTGCCTGTTTATAAACAGTGAGTTGGTGTATAGGTAAGTGATCAAGTAGGTGTTGCCTTGCCGTGCGTGACCTTAAACTTCCAACCTGCGGCATGCCGTTGCAACATGCGGCCGAAGACGGACATGTGAAGAAGAAAATGGCAGAGGATTGTATTATTACAGGCGTTAGAAAGGTAGGGCGGAATGGCCGCTTCAGAATCACCGTCAACCGACCTAGAAGTGCCAGCAGAAGTAATCCAATCAATATCTTTATAGACACAGGTCTCCGGCAGTGGGTACCGATCATGCCGACGCAACTTTCCAAAAAAAACAAAAAAACAAGACAAAAACTGGCACCTACAGCGGCGACATGGACGCTGTCGTCGCCAATACGATCTCACAGCGCGCAGCGCTGCAGTGTCGGTAAAACCGCGTCGGACGGTCTAGACACAAACTTGGACGCGGAGTAGAGTCGCTTAAATCGCGCCGAATAACCACAAACAAAAAGTTGTATATCAAGAAAAAAAAAACGAAAAAAAAAAAAGTGTCAAGCCATATGGCGGTTCGACCCCAGCCGCACTGACAATGAACTCAGTTCAATGAGACAAACGAGAGAGGTACAATCTTTCACATCTGCTCGATGATCTTGTACTTCTGGCGCAGGTCCATCTGCAATTCGCGCGGGTCCTTCTTCTTCCGGGAGCGCAGAAGCTCCCTCAGCTCTGACGCCTTCATGCCGAAGTTGAGGCCGTCGCTACCGGGCGGCAGGGTACCACCGTTCCTGAGGACCACTGCGGGCTCTTGACCACCTGGACTCTTGGTGGCAGTCGACGACTGGACGACTTGGTCCTTGGTGCCCCTGGCGCCCATCATCTTGAAGTCCTCTTGATGGCCTCTGGAGACCGCGGCGGCGGCGGTGGCAGACGACGTCTTGGTCATATGGACATCCGGAGGACTCCTGGTCACCGGCGAGTCAGCGGGGCTCTCGTGGTGGCCGTTGGTGGACGCCGGGGGCACGTCCGGTACGGGAGTCTGCATCCTGGGCGTGGACCTGTCGTCGCCCTCTTCGCTGGTCGTTGTCTCCGGCGGGGGTACGGAGGCCGAGCTCTCGACCTCGGCCCTGTCGTCGTCTTCGGCGGTGGTCGAACCGGAGCGTACGTGGGGCAGGGACGGCGGGGTAGACTCGGGGCTTGGTGAGAACCGCGGCGTCGAACTCTTGGAGAGGTCGTCTTGAGGCTGCGGGTAGGACAGATAGAAAAACGAGGGTATGTAATTACACCGCTTGCAAACAACAGAGTCCGTCTTCTGCTCGCTGCGCCTGTCGGGAGATGGCGCCACAAGTCGCATTCATTACTAACTCGGTCCTCTGCGAACACGGCCGCCGTTTACTAGAACAGTATTGCGGTACATAGCCGCCTAGTCACAAGCACTTTCTCTCTGAACGTAAACGTTGTTGTTGTTTTTTTCTTTTTTCCTAAACTTTTTTTTGTTGTTGTTTTAGCACAACACAAGAAATCCCGCTTTCCGAAAGAAGAAAAAAATATATTTGACAAAACTGGATTACTCTCGATCGGTTGACGTCTGCAAGCAGCCTCGCTTCAAAAGCTAGTCCGCCAACTGTGGGCATATCCTTGCAAAAAAAAGAATCGATTATCAGGCGATCTGTGCTCACCAGCAGCAAGATGGCGGCGCCAAGAGGCCGTGTCGCAAACGTCTTCTCTACCGTGCCTATCAGAATCCAGCAAAAGTTCGTTGCGGCCGCTTCGGAACGGTGGGGCATAGACGCGGACATCACAGAAGCAGAAAAACACCACCTGCGAGCTCTGTATCCAGCTTTAGTTTCCAGCTTACTTTGCAAGAAAAACACCTGCGTCCCGCATTGTATACGAATAAATGAAGTTTACTAGCACGCGGTACTACTTCAACTCGTCGTGGCAAAACGAACACGCCTAGCGTGTCGTCTGCTTTTTTCTCCGATTTTCTGTCGCTCTCTTTCTCTGAGGAGCACCGACGCCAACACTCAGGATTTGCCCCGTTCTGCTGCCGGCGTTACCCACCCCCTGGTCTCCAGAGAAGACTACTATAGTCGGATGCAACCTGAGAACAATCTTTTAGCACCACCCACAAGCGCATTGCGCCCATCTGAAGTGCCTCCGCCGTCAAGAAAGTAGTTCGCTAGCAACGTTGCTTTTTCTTCCTCCAGTAAACGTGTCTTAAACTACTACAATATTTATTTAATTCATTCAGGACGTTTAAATAAGTTAGAATACCTTTTTGTCAACGAAATAGCTGTTTAGTAAAGAAAGAAAGTCACGTCCAATGTACCGTCTTCCCAATTCATTTTCTGTCCAAGATACTGTCCAAGATGCTGTCCAAGATACTGTCCAAGATACCTCTCAGCAGTGCTAAGCCTCGCGCCCGCTTCGAAATTTTCGTTGGCGATAGCGTCGCTGGATTCTCACGTTGTCGCGCAAAAACTGCTGCAAACGCAAGCCGATACCATTAAGATTTCGTGGCGTAACCTCGGGCACGTAAAACACGGTGCAAAAAAGCAGAATAATTGTCACGAGAAACTAGCGTCGCGTTGCTAAGGCCAGCAGCCATGTTGAGCTTTTTTTTTTTTTTTTCAAAAGGATCGCGATTGGTCCACGGAATCGTGACGTCATGAAAACGATTGGCTGGCGTTTCTCGGCGTAGGATTATATTTTCCTCTGAGAGGCATTTCCGGTTTTTTCTTAGCTTGCAACCGACTATAGCAAACGAGGATCAACTATCGCGCGCTTTTATCGGATGCATTTTTTGGCGCCACCTATCGGCACGTTGTGGAAAATGCAGGGCTCCAAGCCTCAAAGATGGCGGCTTCTTCGTCTGCGTTTCGACCCAATTCCGGACGAGGAGTTTCAAAATCGCAATAACCGTTGATGTAAAAAAAAAAAAAAAAAAAACAGTACGTTGACATTTTACGAGGCCTGTTATCGACACAGTATCAAACCATTAGGCGTTCCTTGAATATCTTACTTCCAAACTAGATGGCGCAACAAATCTGAATAATGTCTCTAATGGCCTTCTGATCGCCGCCATTTATGTCTAGTGGGCTGTGGAACGCATCGCGAGATGCGCAGTAGGCAGACAATCCAGTCATTTCTATTCTACTCCGCTGGTCAAAGTAGCCCTCCAGATTGGATTAGATTGGATCGTGTTGGCTATTCCCTTTATAACGGGTGATAAGAGCCCATGCTGCATGCTCCGGCCAGATGTACACACAATGGTGCCTACATTGCTAAGCCGACCTCCTCGCCGACATTAGAAAGTTATTGTAGATCGTTCCGATGACTCCGATAACGATACCAGCTATACTCAGCCGCCGCCTTTGCGCATGCTTCGTATCGTTATCGGGGGAATCTGAACGATCTAGTAAAACTCTCTATTATAGCATCTACCGTGCGCCGCCGCCGCCGACGCCAGGGGATAAGTTATTCTACCGTCTGCACACTTCGTCTTCGAAGCCGCGGCGGGAGTCAAGACGAGTCTAGCCAATCCAAGCGGACGCGGTCCATTCACCCCCCCCCCCAAAAGCGACCAGCACGCGGTGTGCTGAGGGCAAACCTCCGCTCAATTGAATCCGGTGCAAAACAACAAAGAAGTGAGAACTAAAACTATCGTCACGATGCTTTCCCCTTTTTCTTTCTTTCGTTCTTTGAAGTTTTAGCCTCGGCGCCGTATAACACAACCAACCGCGCGTGAATGACGCGACACGCTTTAGACAACTATGGTGGGAAAACGCGTACACCGATGATGGTGGTCACGTGGTGGTTCTTACGCCGTCTTCTTCTTGAGAGACCAAAACAAAATGCAGAAGGTGGTTCCGGTCGTCGTGCCATGAAAGCAAAAGCTTTCTTTATGTCTCCTCACACCGGAAAATGGTTCGGGGGGGTCATGGCACGCACATAACCAGCAAAACAAAACAAAGAGTCACGGACAGAGCTCTCGCGGCCACGGTCGCAAATGAGAAGAAAAGAAAAAGGGGGAATGCAAACGGCTCTCAGTGTCATTTCTGAAACGGCGTTCACTCTCTTGCGTTGGCGTTAATCTGTCTATTAGCGGCGAGATGTTTTGGTGGCGCCCTCCTGTGGTTCCCCCTTGTGACGTCATTACCTTGCAAACAACAAGTTCGATGGTGTTTTTTATTAGCATGGTGGAAGCTTGAAATCATTGCGCTCTCAAAGGAACACTGCCAAAACCGTCAAAATTAAAGTTCTTTCATTCCTCTTATTTCCGTCGATGATAAATCCCCTTTCCGACGTCATAGTCAGCGTTCGGCCAATCGTGGAAGGCCGACCACAGCGACGCTTTCGGTCGCGCACGGGGCTAATACTTGGTGTTCGACGAATGCCGTGTTGTAGTTTAGATGACCTCCGTTAAAGGGATACTGAACCAAAGAATTTAGTGTCCATAATAGGTGGCGCACATTCTTTCCACGAGCCAGCAGCCGCCGGTGTGCGCGAGCACACGCAACGAAAATGACGTCAAAGACCTCCATTCGCGCTTAAGAGGACATTGAAATGCATGGGCTTCGGGCCAAAGGAGAATAAATAAAGGCTTTTCATCTCCACAAGTGAAACCTACGTGCTTGTTAGACCAATTAATCGCTTACCTTTTACACCAGACACCACTGTGTAGATGAAAAACGTGTCTTTATTCTCCTTCGGCCCGAAGCCCATACATTTCACTGTCATCTTAACCGCGAAGGGAGGTCTTTGACGTCATTTTTTGTTGCGTGTGCTCGCGCACACCGGCGGCTGCTGGCTCGTGGAAAGAACGTGCGCCACTTATTATGGACACTTAAGGCCCGTTCAAACGATGCATTTTTCTCGCGCATCTAGTGTCGCGAAATGTAGTTTCGCGAAATGGTTGCGCCGTCTGAACGAGTCCGAAAAGGACGCGCGCATCTAAAACAAGTTGCGCGCACACCTCGCTTCTGGAGCGAGCTTTTGCTGAAACTTTGCCGAGTCCTGTCAATCACTCTGAGGGCGCCGCCAATGGCCGCTCAGAAACGCTCTCACGTGGCCCTTGAGGGGGGAGCGAGCTGTTTGAGAAGACCACTTCACTGCCGGTGTTGTAGCCGAGCCAAATCCGAAAGAACGGAAACCACGAACGATGGATACTGCCGGCGCTTCCGCAAGCACGTCAAGCACCACTGAAGGAAAAGTGAGTAGCATATCGGAAAAAAATCCAGCGATGGACGAAGACAATTAGCGGGAGTTGGCGAGATTAGAATAGTGCTCATAGCGTTGTTGTCGCGACGATACCGCTGGATAAGAGACCATCGAGTAAACTGAAACCAAGTTTGCTTTGTTTACAAGCGAACGTGAAACCATTTGCGCTCTCTGAAACAGTGCACAGTAAAATCGGGGCAGACATGGGCGCGGAGAAGTAACCTGATTGGGCACGTAGCGTTTCTATGAATACCGTGTGCATTGCTAGGAGCTTTGGCAATGAATTGGCTGCGTACGGGCTCGGCGCCGGCACATGTCCTGCACGTACAGGTTGCCGCCTCAATCGGCTTGCGCACACGCGAGATCGCTCCAAGTAGTGCAGTATGTGAGAAAAAAAAAATGAAGTGAATTGACTGCATAAAATGCGCAAAGCAGGTCCCCAGATAAATAGCGATCTGATTCGGAGCGCCACATTATGGTCAACACCGAAACTATTTTCGCGAGTCTAAACGTCATCGTTGTTGCACGTGAAGCGGTACGTGTGAACGAGCACATTTCGCGAAACTTGAGTGTCGCGAAACTGTTGCGCGCCTAAAAGATGCATCGTGTGAACAGACCTTAAATCCCTTGGTTCAGTATCCCTTTAAAGCTGACCCAAGCTCTGTTGTTCTACGCGTGTTTAGACATCAGACATCGTCCGCTCTCTACGAGCTTGGGATATTACATCGTATCCATCCGCGTGCACAACCAACGTGTACTGTAATCAATGGTAAGTTCTTTGTGTGCGTGTGTGTTTTACTGGAAGAATTTATCGTATGAGATGTTTTGGCACGTACGTGCTCTTCTACTGGTTGGGGTCAAATGCGCGCTCGTGTGTGTACAGACAGGTGGCTCATACAGGTGAAAAAAAAAAAAAAAAAACGCATACTCACACACGAATACACTCATTCACTAGCTCTCGCTCACGCACACACACACATACTCGCATATAATCCTCATACACTCATACACTTTGGAGATTTGGAGAGGGCACTGGGATCTGTAGACATGGATGGACGAATGGATAGGGAAAGAATTGCAGTAAGAGGAGATTGGAAGATTGGTTGAAAAGATGTAGGGAGGGGTAAAAATACAGATGAAAATAAGCAATGGAAACACTTAAAAAAAAGGGGGGGTGGGGGGTTCTGTTAGAACAAAATTTATACAAATTTTAAAAAAAAGGGATGACGAAATGTTAGGCTAGGTGGCGCAAGCTGCCGCGCGGTAAAAAGGGTATAGCCATTACCATCCATCCATCCATCCATCCACTCACGATTGTCCCGAGAAAAAAAAAAAAGGAGGGGACGCCGCGTCTTCCGATCTCCGACAAAACCGAAATGTCGAGAGGAGACAGATCGCCCTTTTGGGCTCCGATGGCGATAACCGCAGGAACCTTAGCACATGCAGCGCCCCATCGTGCTTGCGGGTTTCTTTAATCGTTATCGGAATACAAAAACGGTGTTATCAGCCGTCCACCATTCGCCATCGCAAACAATGAAAAAAAAAAAAAAAATTAGGGCGAAGAAATTGTGTTGGAGACGGTCTGCACAAGACGTTTTTCCTCGATCACGAAATGTTGTCGGTCCAGTTCACTCGATTTTATTTGTACGTTTATATCTTTGTGTGTGAAAAAAAGTAAAGGGGGGGGGGGGGGGGTTAGTTCGCGTCTAGAATGGCGGAATCTCCTATCAGGAGGAAAATAAAGAGGCGCCGCCGTAGGAATCCTGGGCGGTGGGAAAGAATGATGGGAAACACGAATATCTCTAGAGTGGCGAAAACGAGGGCAGATTAGGGCCAACTAGAAAGAAGAAGACACTGCCAGCGGCCGTTTCCGCGTTCAAACTCTCGGCGGCACCCATATCCCTGAATACATTCGGTAGAACCGCCGTTTACCCGTTTTTTTGTGTTTTTTTTTTTTTTGCCGGGCGAGTTACTTGCGTTTTTTCTCAAATTGTCGATGATAAAAAAGACCGTACGTATGCGTTACCGTGGGGAGAGTGAGAGACTGGAAAGTTTTAGTGTTGCGTATAGGAGCGTACGCAAGCACTGTGCTTTTGCGTTGCGCGTATAAGCATTTGCTCGTATAAGCGATACTAAAACTCGTTAGGGAGTTTTCGTAGATGGTTTTCGCCGTCCCGCAACGCTCTTCCCAACCCGCTTACGATACGCGGAACTCTACAGTCAAGGCCATCGGCGCGCAGGCGCAGTAGCGGCTTCTTCGTTGCTGAAGACTCAGCGGAGGGGGAAACGCGGTCTACAAAAACTTTTCCATTTCCCTACTATTGGCGTTTAATAGTCAGCGGTTAGCGCAACTTCCAAACGAGTGGCTTCGTTGCTGAAAACTTACCCTCTAAACGAAAAAAAAAAAATAATAATAACGCGATTTCCTCTTTCCGAGTCTCTCTCTCCCCTCCCTCCTTGGCTGCACTACGCCATTTTTTTTTTTTTTTAGCAAAAGCGCCGGCGAGCAGGAACATTTTCAAAAATGAGTCGCGTTACTTTTATCTGTATACAGAAGCTTACGTTCCTCACATATACATGGATTCTTACGAACTTTCTCCAAATACCCCCTCGTTTTTTTTTAATGCGTTAGCATTAGTACCTACATGACAGCGAAAAGCTGATAGCGTCCGTCTGTGGACAAAACAGTGGAAAGGGAAGCGCGTTGCGTAGAGAGGAGGAGAGTAGTGAAGGACAAAGGGGAGAGGAAAGTGACGTCATGGGGCGGAAGCCAATGCGCGCGCGGGAAACGGGCGAACAGCGTCAGGCAACGGATGCCGCTGCTAGGCGTGCAAGGTAGGCGAACGAGACAGAAGAGCGGAAGCAGCGCTTAGCTCGGCTGGTCGAAATGCGACGCAAGAAGCGGCAAGCCGACGAGGGTCTGCGTGAGACAGAAGCCGGAAAAAATTGAAGGAGCATCCATCGGTGGATCCTTAGGGAATCCGTTAGCATGACCCTTGGGAAACGTTAACGCTGACCCTGTTACGAAGCTAAAAAGAGGCAGAAAAAAAAATAGAGGAAACAAAAGAGAGCCAAAACAGAGAAGCAGAGAAGTGAAGGGGTCAGCTTTAGCGTTTCCCAAAAGGGCACGTGTGTGCAGTTTCCCAAGGGTCATATGCTGACGCGCTCCCTAATTATCCACCAATGTATCTTCCTTTTTCTTTCTCACAACTCAGCAGACAAAAACTAACCAAGAATACGACCATTTTCACGCCGAATAAACCGTCGCTGCCGCGACCGCCATGCCCCCTACCTCCCCATTCTAGTATACTACATCCAAACTTCGTCAACGCGGCGATAGAAATCGAAATCGTGCCACTTCCTATCCGTGGTCACGGTGTAGCAGACCCTCCAAAGATGTCCCATAATGCACCGCGCGCAGTGTTGTTGTTTTCGTTTATTTGTTTCTAACTGAAGAAAAAAAAAGCGACTAATAAATGTTCGTTTATCGTCTTTGCACACCGGTGGCGATATCCGATATTGGGCATGCGCAACATTTCCAAGTATTTCCGGCCAACGATCTTTCCCGGGAGTACCGTTTCCCAAAATCGATATTGGGAAGTTTTAGTAGATCGTACCGAGCTCTGACTGGCTTTGATTGAAAGGATAGTTCGTAGACCTCAATGCTAGATGCCTTGAGGTCTACCCACTATTTTTTTTCTTCGTTCAGCCAATAAGAGCTTGGCGTTGTGACATCATCGCAACCCCTGTGCAAAACGCAGACGACACTTGCGCTCCGCAGACACCCTTTTCGAAAGCCACGTGCAGATTATTAACAGGTCGTATCCACTGCACATTGGCGGAACAACTAACATCGTGGAACGTGCCAGTCATTCCATAACATATCAAACGTCGGGGTTTGGCCAACGCTAGGAGTCCGACGAGCCAATCAAATAGCGTAAAAAGTGCAAGGTCACTGAGCTCATCACCTTTTTTGTGTGTGTTTTTTGCCTTTTAATCCAACCAAAGCGCATAAAGGGTGCCGCGACGTTTCAATTTTAGTCCTTCATGCCATTGTGCAGCGATTCAACAGCTGTCAACAGAGGGCAGTGTATCGAAAGAGGGTATAAAAAAAAACGCTCGTAAACAGAACTTTTCACATGTTATATGATACTTTTTAGGTGCGAGGAGCATATTATTAGCACTATACTTCGTTTCAGCTTAAAGGAGCGGTGCAACGATATTCAATTGGAATGTTTTTTTCACTTACACGAGCTTACTGGCACTAGTGGGGCTCAAGGATACTCGCACGCTACGCCACTGGCCAAGAAACTCCTTTGTTGCGGTGTAATTTCAAGCCCAAAAGCGAGCATTTTATTCAATCTCTCTTTTGAAAAATTTGATGACGTAACGTGGGGATTCCAGTACACCCATATGACGATATTTGAATGCGGTTCATAGATTGGACCCGAGCATTGCGTGGGCACTCGATTTGGGCTCGTGATAATTACTAGCTCGAGAAGCATTCGGGTAGTGGCCGGTGTCCAATCGCTCCAACGACGACAATAGCCGAGCCATAACAATGTCTGGAACTCAGCGCGTGCCTTGTGCTTTGCCAACCCCAGCACGTGGCTATGATCAACTTTGGCGGCATATAATCGGCTCCAGATCGCGTGGCCGCTTGTCCTGGTTGCGAATTGAGGGGGTGAACGCTGCTCGTTTTTCTTTAATTTTTTTCTGGGACTTCTACTGCGTGGGGTGAATAACGAACGCGTGTTTTATAGGTCATTAACGTCAGGGATCCGTTCTAAGCAGTGTTTGCGCAAAGTACAAAAATTGTTGCATCGCTCCTTTAAGTTCAGACGCGACCGACGCTACAAAGAGCGAGCTCCGGGCTTTCGGCGTCCCTGCCAAGCACGGGCGCTCGTGCGGAGCTGTTCAGAGCCACATGCTAGCGCTTGTAGCATCAGCTGCGTCTAGACTTAAAAAACGGAACAAGGCGCGACCAAACGACCGGAACTAATTTCTCTCTCGGTTCCTTCCGGCGCGAACTAATCAAAAATAGCCCGCGCCGCGCGCATTCCCGTAGCGAGATAACGGCAGCGAGGCTGCGTGCACGTATACAACTGCTCGAGAAAATAAAAACGCCGGTATCTATTTCATCCAATACCGTTTCTCCTCTCAGGTTTAATCTAATTTTGGGCTTTCCGTCTTTGTTTTATGTCTCCGTGCAAACAAACAAACAAAAAACGGAATTGCCGTAGGGAGGACTGGCGAAACGGGTCACACGCGATCGAAAAGAAATAAAGAAAAGGTCGGTCGTTGGCTGACGCGGGTATGCCACGCCGATATTTCGGGACTGGTTCACAGACGCCCAAGCCTTCTTCTTCCTCCTTGCCCGTCTTGAGTCAGCTCAGCCCCTACCCGGGGCGTTATCGCAAGAATCCGCGGTTTCACTGCTTCAGTTCCTTCAGATAGTTTCATTGTTATTTCTATTACTACAGCTCCCCCGAATAAGGCAGTAACCGGGACGTTTTTGAGCAAAAGAGTGACTTGATCAACGTTCAGATTGATTGATTGAATGAATGAAGGTGTCTTTATTTTACGGGCTTTCTGCCTTGAGAATATGTCCTGTTCGGAGGGAGGAGAAAAACATTAAATCTAAAGCTAACGATAATAATCCACGGAGAAGGGGAACAAAGGACAAACACGATTCTCCAAACACAGCTAGGTGACTGGTGCGCGCTGAAAAACTTCCGCCTAGTCCCGGTATCGAACCAGGGACCGCTTCTCCATTTCCAGTGGAGCGCTCTACCAAATGAGCTAACCAGGAGTTAGACGTCAGTTTTATCAGCTGCCACCAGTCTAACACCAACAAGGCTGAACGGCCTGCATTTTAAAATTATAATATAAATGCATTTTTTTTTTTTTTTCACGGGCTTTGTTGCATTGCTAGGTTATCGCGGTAGTGATGCGAGAATTTTCTAAATTATCGATTCGAGTATCGTACTATTCGATTCGTTCTTCGCATCGAATCCGTGGTTAGCTCCATTGAGTGCGCTTCTCACCGCGCACTGCTGCACTACGGAGAAGCAGCCCCCGCGGCAAGAAGGTCCCCGCGTATCTCTCTTCGCCGCAGTGCACTAAGTGCATAGAGGGAAAAGCCCTCCTTCAGAGCGGGATGGCACGCACGCGTTAAACCAATACCACACTTGAAGACGAGCCTAGTCTTCAGGGTCGTATCGGTTTAGCGTCTCGATGACGGTACCTTCCGGTAGCGTCATCGGGAACGAATCTAGGGACCACTCTAGGGAGGGAATCTAGGGCCCGCGCATAGTCTAAACATACATCCCGCCTAGAGAGACGTGCCCTTATCGGACCCGAGCACAATACAGCGTAAACAGAAGCCTCCGGAAAAAGGCGACTGCGCCCTCTTGGACCTTTGGCCTTGCGTCGGGAGACAGCTGTTTATCGAATCGGCGTTCGCATTGTTTCCTAGAATCTATTTCTCCCACTCCGTCGCGTTGTTTTCGTTTTTCTTCCTTCTCGTGTGTGTGTGTGTGTGTTAGACCTGAATCTCCGCGCGTGCTTGTCTGATCGGCGCGTGTTTGTCATTTCTCCTCGTACGGCTTTTTGTTCGTTTTGTTTCTTCCTTCCCATCCGCCGCACACAAGGTCCCCGCGAGCTCTCGGAAACAAGGACGTCTCAAAACGAGCGTTCCTCCGCACACGCTCGCGTCCTCCGTGCGTGACGAATCAATTCCGGAATTCGTGAGCCAAGTTCAAGTCACGCGCCAAAACAAAAACAAAAATGTAATATTGAAAAGAAAAAAAGTGAAGTGGTTTTGGATGGTACGACAGAGAAAGTTCAAAGGAGGCGTCGACGACAACGTGTATAGACCACCAGGCGACTCTGACGTCATGTCTCTGCGGTGGCGCTGCTGTCAGCATGACGCATGCGCAGTACGCTTCAACTGGCACAAATCTAGTTTCTGCGTTGGCCAATAAGTTGGGTTCCCCGTTTGCAAGAGTTCAATGTAGTTTCCTTCGGGTACGCGTGTGCGTGCGTGCGTGCGTGCGTGCGCGTGTGTGTGTGACAATAAAATATATGACATGTGCATGGGATACCCCAACCCTCCGGGGAACTTACGCGTGACCCGAATTTGCGGAAAACGGACTCATAACCACGAGAGAAGGAACGAACGACACAACGGGAGCGGTTCGGGGGTTAATTATCGGCGTTTATCGGTATTTCCCGAAAACACAGAACCCAACCTATCAGTGGGATTCCGCGTTTTCCGAGTTTATTTCTCGTGATATTCGGAGGGTGTGTTTTCGGAGTTTATTTTTCGCTGAACATTCGGCGTTCATCGGAGTTTATTTTTCTTAGATTTCCAATTCTCCGGAATTCATAGTTTATTTTACGGTGTTCCCAATTTAAAAGGGAATTAAAAGCAAAATAAATAAAGTAAGGATACCCGCGTTGTCCGAAAGGAATCTTTTGACGAGCTAAAAGGCGAACCCCTTTTGTCAGTAGTTCTAGATTTCAAAGGAAACTGAAGTGGCACTGTGCTCTTACAAAGTTTATCTGTAAAGCACGTCTTGTGTGTGTGTGTGTGTGTGTGTGTGTGTGTGTGTGTGTGTGTGTGTGTGTGTGTGTGTGTGTGTGTGTGTGTGTGTGTGTGTGTGTGTGCGCGTGCGTGCGTGCGTGCGTGCGTGTGTGTGTGTGTGTGTGTGGGGGGGGGGGGGTTCTTTTTTTCTGATTTCGAAATTCTAAGTTTTTCGGATAAATCTGAATTGACAAAAATTCAGCGGCGAGTGTTTTTTTTTCAATTTTTTCCGCGCGCATTTTTTTTTTTTAAAGTTGCATTTGCGCACGTGTTTTGCCTCGTTACCGAAAAAAAACATGCGATGCCATTATTCCACCAGTACCAGAGCAGATCGCACCTATTATGCGGTGGTAGTTTATATATATAGACCAACACGCTGTTTACAAACAAGCCCGCGTTTGCCCACAGTAGGTGTGGGCACTGCGCATGCGCAGAAACCGAATTCGCGTGAAGCGTCGCGTCTGCGCATGCGCAGTGCCGTCGACAGCGCCACCGTAGCTGCGTGACGTCAGGGCCGCGTGTTGGTCTATATATATTTCGATCGACGACGCCTATCTACGTGATGGCGCCCCAAAGTAGGCTTGTGTTTTGATGCTATCCCGGTTGCCGACGATAATAGCGTTGAATGCTTACCTTGTCTACCGTATTTATTCAACTACACAATACACCCGCGATTTCTTTTTTCTGTCTTTCTCGGCACCACGAGCCAATGAGACCAACCAAACACGGTACGTGTTCCTGTACGTGTTCTTTCATCGCCTAAACAAGTCAATTGCAGCGAATGTCCCGTGACTTGCGCTTTTTCTTATGAGTGTTCGTAGTTCTGTGTGTGTTTGAGCCTTCGTCTGTGCTCTGGCCTAAGATGAAACAAACTATACGTAGAGTAGAGACGCTGGGAGATGCAGATTTGTGCCATTTTTCTTTCCTCCTATACTTCTCGAAATATTGAAATCAACCAACAATAAAATGATTCTTTTTTTCTGCTTCGTTTAAGCCCATTTTGGCGCAGGTGTGGCGCAATTCTTAGCAAAAATGCCACTTTGGCGCAAGACGAATACAAACTTTCGTTCGTGATGCAAATGGCGCAGCACTTCCGCTGCCCTTCATTATGCGCCGTTTTCGAGAGCAATCACAAATCCGCCCCCCCCCCCCCCCCCCCCCCAAAGAAAAAAAAAATAAAAAATAAAAACTTGGACACATATGGAAGGCGTTTTGAAGCGACCGGAAGCTGCTAAATAAGGTCACTTCCTTTCGCGAAAAACCTTCACTGTGCAAAAGCCAAGAAGGCCGGTTCACACGTACAGAACGGCGACATACAAAAAGGCCGGTTCACCTTACGCACAGATAGCCGCGTTTCACCTTAAAGGCTGGTTCACACATACAGCACAGCGCCGAATAGGCGCTGGAAAACGGCGCTGATGCAGCTCATACACTTGCACGTGACTTAGCCGACGTGGTTCCACAGCGGTGCACGCGTGACTTGGTGCTGTCCCACAGCGGTGAACGGCGATATAGCGCCGATGCATGCATCGCTGCTAAACCGGCAACTCGGCGCCGCATCGGCATCGTTTTTCTGCGGTGACTCGACACTGCGCGGTACGTGTGAACTGTGGCCTCAAGTCCAGACGCAGCCGACATTACGAGCTGATGGGGAAAATCGGACAGCGTGAAAAGCGAGCCATTATGGTCCTATCATCTGTTTCTGTACATCTTCTATCACATTACCTTGTAGCGTGTCTGTTGCGTCTGGACTTAAAGGGGCCACGAAATTACCTTTTTACTTTTGCCAAATAACTTTTACATTAAACATTCAATGTTCACTGAATGCCGAACAGGCATCTGTTTCCGTTTCGGTTTATTAACTTCTACACACAAAAATTAATGAAATATCAACTTTTTCTTCCTCTCCAACTCACCGCAAAACAAGCTGCGGCGTAATTTTGGCGGTCGTGACGTCCACCGGCACCGGAACCGGAAGTTCTCTCGGCAGTAGGAGAATGGGAGTGTTAGCGATGGCGAGTTGGCGGTGTGCCGGTAGGTTTTACTGCGCTGATGGCGCTGATGCCACCGACTCTCTCCTGTTCGGGGGGGCGACGGTAGCCGAAGCGTCGGAATCGTATCGGGTTTCAGGCGGGGGCCTTTTGGAACCTGCCCGCATTCGTGGAGAACACTGTGAATGCGGCTGTAATCACGCTCGGTGTCAAAATGTTCCGCGCATACACGAATGATTTCAGACCCGGCGTCCCTCAAACCGATGAGCCTGCACCAAGTGCTTCGACGTGATTCATCGAGTGGCAAGCGGTGAAACTGGAACTGTTTCTTTTTAACCACCGGACTGCAGAAACTGTAATTCGGGCACTTCGGTACACTGCAGCCTTTCGGCATAGCGACCGAGCGATCGATCACAAAGAATGTAAAACACTACTCCACCAGCCAGAAAACGGAAGTCTGCTCTGCGAGCGCGACCAGGAGCAAACCCGTGCAGCAGACGACGCTCGTGGGTTGACCAGGTTGACTACATGGCGCGGCCGGGTCTTTCTCTTGCTTCGTTTACCACACGATAGATGGCGCTTGGCTCTCAGCATTATCAAATTCGGCAATTTTCGTCACATCTCTAATTATGCTACAAAATGTGGATCTGAATGTTATTTAACAAAACTTCTAGGAAACGTTCGCCGGCTATTTATTGTTTATGATCGCGGTGCTAGTGAGGTAGGCTCTTACCCAATAGGCGACGTGGATTTGGCTGACGTGCTGCGGTTCCGAGGAGGCATCGCAGTGAAAAGGCAGAGAGCTTTATTTATTTATTTATTTATTTTATTTGGTACCCACATCGCCCGGTGAGCATTACAGTAAAGGGGGGGGGGGGGGAATTTACAAAAGCAAAAGTACAGCAGAACAACAACAACAAATAACAAGGCAAGCAGGAGAAACATGCCAATATATACTGCAATAATATAAGAAAATGAATAACAGCGAAATAACCATGTAAAACAGGAGAAACATGCCAATATATACTGCAATAATATGAAAAAAGAAAATGATTAACAGCATGCAGAAGTCACACAAAAAATCATCGAACCGATTACAATAACATAATTTCATAAAAAAAAAAAAAAATGATTGTACAGTAGGAAGCTCTACAAGTGAGTCGGGCAGCACATTCCAGTCATTAACTGTCCGCGGAAAAAAAGAATATTTTAGGACGTCGGTCCGTGCGCGAAATTCTCGGATCTTTTTTTGATTACTACTTCAAAGGGAAACGTAATGAGGTTCTAATAGGTATCTCGACTTATCTATACCGACGCTACCGTGATAAAGATTATACATAAACTTGAGACGGAGGCACTTTCGTCTTAGTTGTAAAGGTTTCCATCCGAGTTGGAGCTTTAATTGAGAAACACTATCATGAAAATTATAGTTATTTAGCACATATCTTGCGGCCTGGTTCTGAATTCTTTCAATTCAGAACGAACAAAAGAAGGTGTAAAAGAGTCCGCTTTTCTTTTTTAAAAGTTCTATAGCGAAGAATTTTTTTTTACTTTCTATTTTTTGCGTTTTGGGGTTTCTTTTCACACATTTTACGACGTGCGAGGGATGAAATTCGATTTCAACATCGTTTCATGGTCCCTTTAAAGGGGCCATGAAATTAATTTTGGGCCGGGATACATGATTTTAAATTGGGATTTTACTAATGTCATATCGGTTGGTAGGCCAAAGTCGAAAGCCTGCTTTTCGGTAAGAAAATTCGAAAATATAGCGGACTATTTCGTTCCTCTCTTCATTCAAAAGCTCTCCGCCTTTTCACCGCGATACATCCGCAGTATGCCCAAAGCACGTCAGCCGACCCCAGCTCGCGCGCACCGCGTCACTCGAACGCGTGCGGTCGACGACAATCAACCCGTCGGCGAATATTTGAATTCGCGTTCGTGGCCAACGAGTGCCCCGACGGAACTTATTTGGGTCTAAGGTTAAAGCCAATGAGGAAGAATTTGAAAAATAATTTCATGGCCCGCCCTTTAAGCTGAAACGAAGTATACCACTTTTACCCCCGAGCGCGCGGCTTCTTTAATGGCGCTATATACATAACACGATTCTGCGTACCGGGCAGCATGTAACGCAACCCCTCCTACTCCATTTCCTCGGAGTAATCTATACTGCGCATTCCTTCGCGTAGCGTACACCGCGGGACTTTACGAGGGCAAGGTACGCGACTGACGCATACCACGAGAACAAAAGGACGGCCTAATCTCGAGCCGCCTTCATTTCGAACGCTCGCTGAGAGGCAGGCGATGCAGAAAGTGCCGAGATAACGGAAGATAGCGTTGCCCGCGTAAACGACGCCTCAACTCGGGGGGGCCCATGTTATCCTATCGCAGCCGCCCAACGCACGTTTCGTTTTAGACGGCGAATAGGTAACTCGTAATAGTTACACGAAACTCCCCTTACGCCACGCTCTCGTGTATACACCTCCACGGCGCTCGTCCCTCGGGCGAAAAATGCCGAATACGTTGGCTGTGCACAGCGTCTGACATTCGGCACAAGAGTGTTTCTATTAAGCATGCGCAGAACCTATCCCACAGCCCAGTACACAAAGATGGCAACGCGACGATTATTCAAAAAGCCACGTAGACCTTCTTTATTTTCCCTTTACGCGGACGCTGCTATCTTAATCGAGGAAATGCAGGTATGCCGCATGCGGCAAAAACATCGTTTTCCTCTAGGCACACCGCTGGGAGAAGCTCACGCTTTTATCGCAACTATCTATCAGTCTTGTTTTGCTTTTTTTTTTTCTATATTTATTTTACTTGTTCCAGGTTGTAATGACTTGTTTTTATTTTTATCTTGCATCCCGGATTTGTCAACTACCTTGGAGAGGACGAGGGTAAACGAAAAATGTCTATAGATCCTTCCATTACAAATACAAACAAAAAATGTATCGCAAATGGCCCTGCAACTGTGTTGGTATACGTAAGACGTTCTCGATTTAGCACTAGTAACTTCCAGGCCCCAGTGACTGAATTTATGAGTAGGACACGTGACGTCAATTTTCCCGCTAACTCTAACAGGGAAACAGAATTTGCGTATAGGTCACGCGACATTTTGTCGCGTGACGTCAATTTTCCCCGCTAAATTTGGCGGGGAAACTAAATTTCTGTATAGGTAACGTGACATCAATTTCCCCCCTAAATTTAGTGGGGAAACTGAATTGGTGTTGAGGTCACGTGGCGTCAACAATTCCCGCTATATCTAGCAGGGAGACTGAATTTGCGTCACGCGACACGAAGTCACGTGACGTCATTCCCCCCCCCCCCCCCCCCCCCCCGCAACATTTAGCGGGGAAATTCACGGTTACGCTTTTTGGGGCTTCAAATGAAAACGTTACGTGTTTAAAAAAAAAAAACCAAAAAAAAACGGCGCTGTCTTTTTGCGGTGCTTCGCTGCGCAGAGTGCGACAGCATTTGGACGTTTCTTTTATGCAGGCCGTATTCCGCTAATCAAAGTGAGACCATCTTGGTGCCCAAACTCGGCCCTTGTTCGCAGCAGAACGAGCCCACTTCGGTTCTCGGTCCCCAGTCAAACGCGGTTCTCGCTTCCGGCGTCTCATTGACAAGACGTCCGCCAGTTTCTCATGCGAGGCATTGTGAAGACGACCCAAGTTCTTCCAGCAAGCGCACATACCACTTCTATCAAAGACCCCCTTCTCGAAAATGCAACCCCTGTTGGAAACTAAGCATGTAACGTATACAAAGAAACGAACTTTGTCGAATTTCGACGAAAGGTCGATATTTCTGCCGAATCTGTCGAACCTCGGGGATATACAAAAGCTCGCGACGTCTCTAATGTTAACCCAGTACCGGGTTTACAGTCTGCTTGGAGGCAGCGTGCGACACCGGTGAACTGCATAGGACCGCGCCCGGCTGTCCGTCTCCCAAACGACCCACAGAAACAAAACAAAAAAAAAAAAAAAAAGCGCGAGATAAGCAAGGTGACAAGGGACGAACTCCTCAAACAATCAGACCCATTGTCTGTCGCGGAATTTCCCATGTCGACTCGGCGCCGTGCGCCAGAGATATATATATATGTATAGGTGTTTATATTTATATACTGTGGAAGCGGCTGTCGGTCGGTTTGTCGGGCGACCAAAGTTCTGGGAGCTCGGTGGGAAGAGGGGAGTACCGTAGGAAAAGGAGGAGGCGGTTGGCCTCGCGCTATCTCGATGCAGCCACGAGACTCCCCAGGGACACGACGCCCGGGGATATTGAAATGGTCGGACCAGAGCACTAAAAAAATAAAATGGCCTCCTCGGTTTGTATTGGGAAAAAGCAGCGGATCGTTGAGTGCGTGTATGCGATGTAATTGGTGTATAAATTGATATAATTATACACCAATCGAATTGGTGCGAAACTATGGACCCATTCAATCCTGCTAAATTCACCCGGAGGAGTTTTCTTGCTCAGTTTAGCGGGAAGGTCAAAGGTTGCATGACGTAACGTCATGAAAAACTTGTCCAGTACAAACGATAGATGCTCTGCTTTAAAAAAAAAAATGATTCAAATTGTTTTTAGGTTAGCCAGAAACGTTTACTCTGTTTTTGAGTTAATCGGGCGAATTTACATCCCCCGTGGGAAGAGGGGGAGGGGAAGGGGGGGGGGGGGCGGGGGCCTAGGGATTATGGGTTCTGCAGCGGGTTTCGATCTGGATGAGCATCCGTACCGGCGCGCGTTCGTGCATTAATACTGCGTGATGCACGTTTAAAGATCCCAGACTGGCGGTGGGGCTGTAAATTTCTCATCTACAGCCGAGACACCAGACGCTCATTGTGGACCGACTAACCTCCGACTGTCTAAACTAAACATACACACAACGCAAATACTTACACCCACCGAGGGAGCAATTCGACTCTTTACACCTTCCGAGAAATGTATAAAGTTGAAGCAAGCGGACATCTTTAGACATTTCGATTTTTGAAGATCATTGCGTATTTCGTGCATTAGGGAGCATTCGCTGGCGGCCATATAGCTGCGTACGCGACTGCGCTGACCGCATGCTGATGGCGAGCTTCCGCAGTTCTTTTGCAACGTGCGTGACACACCATCCAGATTGTCGGTCTTGGCAGCCTATTAAAGGGATACTTCAACGAAATTTGAAATATACCCGTCGTGTTCAGAAATAGGCTGAATCTGATCCCCAATATCCGTATATGACAGTCGCACGTTTGTACTTTGAGCCTGATGGTTGTATTTTTCGTTATAAACGGCCCACTTTGGCAAGCGCTCGGAGAGCAGCCAGCGGAGAGTACGTCACATCCGGCACAATGGTGACGTAGTCTGTCTCGAGATGAGCAAAGCTGCGGCGAGGCTGACGTCGTCAGGATGCCCTAGCCGTTCCAGCCACCGAAGCGGTCGAAGCACGCCACAGATCGGGCCACCGCCACTAGCCGCAAAGCTGCTTTTGTGGGAATTTCGAGTGACGGGTTAATCATCTATAATCTTGTAGAAGAATAGCGACGTCTGGGACACATAAAAGAGAGTCTCAGGGAAAGGGGAGTTCCTTCTTCCCTCTTCTCTCGTGCTGGCTCTAGAGCTGGCGGGATAACGTCAGGTTCAAAGTACGTATAGTTCTTGGCGAGACAGTTACCGTCACTACCTGTCAAGGTTCCTAGACAGGCACTAGAAACGAGGCTTTAGCGACATCCACCAGGTGCTCTTTGCTAATCGTTTTATTTGTTTTAAAATTCCTTTTCGTGTCTTTTTTTAACGAGAGATTGGTGTGCCTGATGTGATAATGCTCCTTGGAACACGTATAAACCAAATAATAAGCGTCGAAATTTCGTTGTATACGTACCCCTTAAATGTGAGCTGGTTTTGAGCACGCGCCCTAAACAGCGGCCTCAAATGTGGCATTCAGTGAACAGCTCCTATAATCGATACAAAACGAGTCGAGACGCACGTATAACCCTCGAACGCGAGACCCCATCGAGCAACCCTGCCGGGTGCAAGTGGTTTCTAGGCTAGGTGGCGCAAGCTACCGCCCATTATAAAGGACTCAATCCATCGGGCTCGAAGCGTGCGATTGGATCCGAGTTCACGCCGAGCGCTGACGCAACGCTCGCGCCCCGCGCATGCGCATGGGCGGCTTAGGAGGATAATCGGCACAGCAGCCGCCAGATGGTGCGCGCGCTTTATAAAAATGGGCCTGTTCTACGCGGAACGAATTAATCGATTCGGGCAATTTTCTGAAATGAGAATTCTTTTTCGACAGCCTTCCACCGCAGGCGTTAACCGGGCCGCCGCATGATATCTAGGTCGCCCGGTTCAAAGTGACGAGACGCCGCTTTACGAAAAAAAAAAAAAAATAATAATAATAATAAAAAGGGAGAGTAAACGAAGTACTCCACCACATTGGTCTTTTTATTCATTCATTATTTTTTTTTTTTTTTTACCTAGGACTGGAGACTGGAGTGACACGCTTCTGAAAGCCGTGTAAACAAGTTCGCCTCTTTAAATACAAAAAAAAAAAAGAAACGGGGAGAGGGAAACGTGTCAGCTTTGAACAGATTCGCACACATATAATAGACACTTGATATAAACGAAAATAAAGAAGAAAAAAAAACACGAGCACGAAATTAACAAACATCTGTCTCGTCAAAGGATTCGTTTTTTTTTTTTGTTTTATTTGGTTGTATACACACACCGTTTTTCTCTTTTTCCCCTTTCTCGCGAGGGAATTTCGAGAAACGGCGAGACCCGGCGAACACACGTTGCATCGTGGCCCATTTTAGCGGATTTTTCTCTATTTCTTCTCTCTCTACCTTTTTTTTTTTTTTTTTTAGGAGAAACCTCTCTACGTAAACCCGTTTAAACTTACTCGTTTCAGCTTTGATCCTTTCTTTCTTGTCTGTGTCTCGCTCGCCTGTCTTTTTCTTCCCCCTTTCGACGTAAAACGCAGTCGCGCGGGTACCCCGATACGCACGAGATATCGGTCTCTCTTCGTCGGCCAAAACGAGATTGCGCGAGAACCTTGAGGGGTGCGAAAAAAGGACCCCCCAGCCTTGTCTAACAACCGACTACACGTATATCGCCGGGAAAACGATCAAAGCACGCGGCCAAGTATGGCCTGTTAACGAACGAAAGTTAAAAGAATATTTCGTACGAATAATCACGCGCATACCCAAGGCGATTAACGACTTTCGGTCAAGAAGGAGATTATTATTAGTAGTAGTATTATCGTTTTGTTATTTAATGGCTTAAAAGGTAACGAAACGCTAGATGCGCTTTTTGGTTCATGTTCATTAAAATAAATAAATAATTGTGTTTACAATAAAAATTTCCGTGTTTCTGAGGCGCTTTCATGCTTCAAAGGCACAAGCGCTTACGACGCTGCGTACTTTGATTCGCGCGGGCGCGCGCGCGCACGCGCACGCACACGCACACGCACACATACATACATACATACCGGTCTTGACTAACATCATCGGTACACTATACTCCGCGTCACTAGTTGCGTGCAGTACAGGCGAAGGCAACACCGGGCAAGGGGAGAAAGGGCAAGCACTAGAAAGGCTGGAAGGAGGCGAGAAACCTCCTCTTATCTCTAGCATTCCTAGCGCTCTCGCTTTCTCCCGTCGCCCTCCATGGCCCTCCTCTCCCGTCCCGCCTTCCTAGTGCTTGCCCTTTCCCTCTTCGCCTGGCGTTGCCTTCGCCTGCACTGCACACAACTAGTGACACGTAGTGTACATTCTACACGTGCGTCTAAGAATACCAACACAAAAAAAGCCGAGAGTTTTCATTAAAAACACGGAGTGCACCGTTCGGATAATTCCAGGTTCCCCCAGGGATGATCTTGGCGAATAGTACGCCTACACATACCCACAAAGGAGAGCTAAAAGCAAACTACGCGTGGCAATTCAACACCGACGACAACACTGAAAAGACCTGCGCAGCGAAGAACGAGGCCTTCGCCGCGCTGGCGGAGGGAGCAGCCTGCGGAAATGTTTCCGACTTGCACAATCACGGCACAATGTTTTGCTCCGCTGGAGTGTTCGTCGTCTGCTTCCTCGGCGCGCGGAGGGGAGACCTCGGGTCTCGAGCCTGGGTTAGTCTGGGGTGTCGGCGGTGCCGTTGCGAAACTTCATTACACGCGCCGCCGCACCCTGGAATGCGGAGAAGGTAGTGCGCGCTGCTGTTGCCGTCGCTGCTGGAGCCGGAAGGCCGCGGCGCGCGTTTTTTTCGTACCCGCGCTTTTTCGTACCCGCATTTTATCGTACCCGCGCTTTTTCGTAGGTGCGCGTTTTTTGTCGCTTTTCGGCTTCCATATCGAAAGTTTGCTACCCCCACCTTTTTGTTTTTAATGTAATTTACTGGAGAATTGTGTAACGCAAGAAAACAGCGTAAAAAAAAGAAAAAGGCAAGGGCATTGCAATTACGATTTCTGTACCCAAAATGCTTTATGGGTTACAACGTAACCGTAACTTGGTTTTTTAAAGTAATGAAAGCCTCAATTATTTACAATTTATTTTCTCGTGATTATGTACTGTGACCAGATGCATTTGTTAAGAACCTAACGGTATTTTTAATTCAGCTCACGTAAGTGTACCTTAACCGCTTTTCGGTTTTTAAAAGCAACTTTCACAGCTTTAGGCAAATCGGCCTTTTTTAAAAGTCACGGTCACCTAATAATCCGTACGGAGCCGAACGGGGGCTCTAAAAAAAAAAAAAAAAAAAAAAAAAAAAAAAGAAGCCCGCAACGATGCCCTCGGAGGATTCCAACAGAAGGCTCGAATCTAGACAAGTTCTAACAGAAGGTTCTAATTCCAAACGAGCTCGAAGAAAAGGTTCGACGCCCCCGCAGGAGGCGTCGAACTTCGAAGCACACACAACAATAACAACTTCAAATTTGCAAGCAAAAAAAAAAAAAAAAAAAAAAAAAACACGAGCTAAAGAAACTTTAGTGGGCAGAAAAGGTTGGTCGTCGTTGTACGCGGCAGAGAGAGAGAGAGAGAGAGAGAGAGAGAGAGAAGCTAATGCATTTTGAAGTGACGGGCGGGCGGGGGAGCATTAGAAATCCTTGACTCTTTCCGCAACACGCGAGCGCGTGCTAGCGCGCGCTTTAACGTCGCGACAAGCCGAGGCTTCATTTTCCCACGAACTTCCGAGCGGCTCGTGGCGAAGACGACGGCGACGACCGACCGACCGACGTGGGGGCGATCTTCTTCTGCGTCACAAAGCGGCGGAAACGGACCCGCCGTACCCACTTCGTTTTCGTATACGCGCGAGAGAGCGACGCCAAATAACGGGCTGTACACATTGTTCCCGCTGATTGCGCTTTTGCGTTGCGGCGTCCGTTTCGACGTCCCGTCGACAGCCTCGAAGCAGATCCGACCCCCTAAACACAAAATGTGTCTAAAGCCAAGATGGCATAAAAAGAAACAAAAATGCCACAAGATTTGTAACGCAAAAACCTAACACAGAAGTTTCCAGCTAAATTTAGCGGGGGAATTTCATTGGTTTATAGGTTACTGTCGAGACCGGTAATAGGGAGTTGTAGTAGATCGTTTTTCTCCTCCGCTACGGTATCCCCGAAGAAACCGCCGCAGCTGCGCATGCGCGCCGCCAGCCTTATCTGCATAGTTCAAGGTCTTGTGGCGGATTACGGAGCGCTATCCGGGTGCTTAGCGGGCTGCGGAAACGGTCTACTACAATTCCCTAATAACGAAGTCGGTTATAACGAAATAGCGGCTACAGCGAAGCGATCACGATTTCCCATTCCCATTCCCCAGACGTTTGCTGAACTCAAGGATAAGAAAACTCGACTACAAATAGTAAATAAACACGAAACGAGCATACAAAAAAAAAAAAAAAAGCCAACTCACAATTTGTGCATTTTTATTACAAGGATCAATCAACTTAAATTTTGTTTCGTTGGAACAACGAGTGCGGCACATCTTTAATTACAGAAAACGACGATGTAACTATAAATAACAGTATATAACGTTCTTTCAGCTTGGTGGTTTCAGGTGGTGGGTGTCGTGATCTCGGGATGACGTCACTGGTCAGGAGGAGCGGCAATATGACGCCTAATCACGTGACCCGTGAATCGGCGGAGGCTTCGTGTGTCTATATATGTATATATATATATATATATATATATATATATATATATATATATATATATACTCTCGCTTCGTCGTCTGCCGGCCTCCGCGTCGTGCCACCCATTCCCACCTGGGCAGTGTTGGGGGCAGCTGCATCAAAGCGTGCCGAAACAGCCGCCGTCACGAAATAACAAAGCGAAGCGGGCGCTGTACCATCTGGCTCGTGATTCCAACTCGTCACCTCTAAATAACACACACAAACAAATATATATATATATATATATATATATATCGATCTTTGACGTCACGGTTTTGCGGAGGGTGTCTGCTATCGTAGAATTTGCTGCCTTTGCGCGTACTACGAAATCCACTGTAACAATGTGCGCCGCAAAGGTTAAAAGTACCGGTACCATAATATGACTGGGCGTTACTTGCATCGTGGTATTTACGAGGTGCACTCTTTAGAACGCCATGTGTAGAAGCGACCACGCAACAAAAGGAGGCAGAGAGCGAAGCCGCAGACGACAAGCACCCCAACAAACGAACTGGAGCCCGGGACGGAGGCAACCGAAGTGTCCCCTGGCGGCGCGCCACGACAGATCCGGCGCGTTCCCAAATGCCCAAAAAAAAAAAAAAAAAAAAAAGCGCCCCTAAAAGCGGGACGTGAGACAACGCCAGCCATCCGCGACCTCATAAAGTAGACCGCAGCGCGGGTCGCTGTTTGCCGCCTCATCTGTCACGCCATCTTGTCTCACTTGTTGACTGCCGCCCGCTGTGCTATGGGTAACAGAACCCGGCGTGTTGGCGCGACCCTGGCGGTTGGTTGGGGAAGCGACGGCATGGCCATGCGGACGGACGGTCCGGGTCGCCGGCGACGCGGCGTCCGAACCCGTGGCTGCTTTCCACTTTGGCGATCGAATGCGGAAGACGAGGCTTATCCTGCTTTTCTCATGTAGTTCAGAAACTTCAGGGAAGTCTGGAGCTTAATCGAAGTGCCTTCCTTTTGAAGATCCATCCATCAAGACGACCAAAGCCGATGACCAGCTCTGCTTTGCAGAAGTGCTCGTCTGCTCTTTACAGGAGCGATCGCCCGCTTACAAAATTGGTCGTCTGCTTTGCACAAGTGGTCGACTGCTTAGCAGAAACCGTCTGCCGTACAGAAGCCGTCTGTTTTACAGAAGTGATTGTCTGGTTTAAAAGACCCGAAGGCCGCCATTTTTTTTTAGTTCCCCCAAGGCGTCATGCATAATTGGCGAGCGATCCCATGCACCCGCGCTGCACACACACACACCAACCCCGCAAGGGACCTGCCAAACACATTTTCCTCCGACGATTCGCGCAGTAATACATATGCAAATGCTCGAAGCAGACAGCGAAAGAAGATCGCCCTCCTACGCAAGCGCTCTGGTGTCGAGTCACCGGCCACGCATGCGCGCTGGCTGTCACTTCCCCCGCTTCCGCACATCCAGCGTAGGTGGCGGTGACAAGAGCGGGCGGCAACCGTCCTTCGCTGCGCCGTGTCGCCTCCGCCGTTTCGACACCGACCGGACGAAAACAACAAAGCACGGAAACTCATTACGCCCACTGAAAGTCGGCTCCGTTACTGCGCACCCTTCGATCACGTGATCGATCACGTGACACCTGCAGAAGGCAAACTAGCGTGTCGTCGTCATAGTCCGTGTCTGCAGGCGAGTAGTTACTAATTCAAATAATTAGTCATAATATAAAATCATATCGTCGAAAACTGTTATGCCGCCCCTTCCTTTAAAAACAAAATATATATATATATTAATAATGGTGGTCTTTTGCCGTGTTGTGGAAACGAACTTTGACGGCAGTCGAAACGCTGCACACTTTTTTGTACGATGGATGGATGGACAGATGCTAATGGCTGGTCCCTTTATAACGGGCGGTAGCTTGCGCCACCTAGCCTAGAAACTCCGCGTGCACAGAGTTGCTGTGTTCACAATGAGCGGCCTTGTGTCTCGCTACATTTAGCGGACAGTATTACGATATACTGTGACGTCACGCGACAACACGACGTGGTCACATGACACAGTGACATCACGTGCCACGGGGGCGTCGCGCGACACTGAAATTCCCGTTAAAACTCGGCGAGAACATGTTCCCCCCAAAATTTAGACGGGAAATCGAGACGTCACCTGGCACTATGTCAGGCAACACTGATGTCACAGTCTCACGTGACATTGTGTTTCCCCACTAAATATAGCGGATAACTTTTCTTCCGATAAAACTGAGCGGGCATCCGCGGCTTGGGCACAGACGCACCCCGGAATCCGCTGCAAAACGTCGGTCCGATATGTCCGGTACCTCCGATAACGAAACGACGCATACGCAAAGGCGGAATTGTTGGTTGTCGTTATGGGGTTCATCAGAACGATCTACTAAAGCTCTTTAATGACGCGTTTCTCGCCGCTATTAAAGAAAGGCTACCGACTACAACGTTACAGAACACGAATAAGCTGCTCCGTGTGCGCTGACCTCTCCCACGTCCCAGCCACTGAATAAAATTAGGCTGTATAGAAAGAGAGTCCCACATGGCACGCACCGCTGGGCCGTGTCGCACGCTCCCGCGCGCTGTCTCTTTCGTTCGACGGCATTTACGGCAGCCATAACGCATGTCCAATGCGATGGTGGCAAAAGGGATCAAGGCTGATCCTTTGTTAGGAACCGTCCAAGCCTCATCGCGCAGGATTCCGCAAGAGCAAACAGAACCCCTCCTTTCTTCTTTCTTTTTTTCTTCCTGAACCTCCGCCAGTCATCGTTACGGAAATACGAGCAACTCGTCCAACGGAGCCAAAGTGGTGAACAACTCGAGGCGTTGATTGCGTCCGAAATGGCGAACGCGCGAGTCAAGGAGGTCGAATCAGTCGACCATGCAAGTCGGGGATTTCGTTTGCTAGTTCGTTTCTGTTAACTTCTTCGTATTTTGATTGGATGAAGAAAAGAAGCCAAAGCAGCCTACTTACCCGACAGACCTTACTCATATTTGGCGGGGAAGACGACCGAAACCGCTAAAGGCCGCCCGACGCTGCGAGCGTCCAACGTGGCGGCAACGTCTAAACGACGCGTCGCGGGTCTCTATATACCTATATGGTATACGCGCGGCATCGACGTTGTGAAAGGAAAGCCAGAAACAAGCGGGGCACGGATAAATTGTGTACACAAATAGGCCAAATCCCCCCCCCCCCCCAAAAAAAAAAAAAATAAATAAAGGAACGAACACTTATTTCTTGTTTCTTCTCAATCTTGGAACGAGTTTCCTTTACAAGTTGCAGTGGTTCAAAAGGAACGCATTCCTGTTATCTTTCTCCAAGAGTGGAAACCTGTCGTTACGTTAACGCTAGCTTTGCCTATCTTCATTAAACCTTGCGCCGAATAATCCGTTCATAAAGTAAAGCGAGCAGGTGAAAACATCCACACGAACTGCGCGTCGAATCGCCACGGTCACATTTGTTCCAGTCCCTTTGTTTCTACTATTCCTCAGACACTTCTTCCAAGTCGAAGAATGACACTTCCAGGATCTGTAGGTTCTGCAGCGCGAGCTTTCGCTCCATGTGCTCCGAACTGGCGTGCGCTATAGACCTTTCCATCGCTTATCACCCCGTGCGAAAAATGCTGAGTCACTGAGCCGTAGACACATGCGCAGTGTCTGATATACCGCACAGCAGAGCAACAGCGCATGCTCAGAAGTCGCTCCACAGCCCAGCAGACAAAGATGGAAGCGCGCTGAAGGCGATTTTTGCAAAGGTCTATATAGCCCACTCGGCCACCCTTCCCCCAACAACAATCGCCGCAATGAGATGCTTATTCGGGTGCTCCAGACCATGGACACGTCAATCCAAACGCGCGAAGCTAACCTAAAACACTCGTACAATTTATGCACGAAAATAAGCTCGGATACAAAGCATTAAAGGGGTACTGCATGGGATAAAACATCCATGTTCCTTTGAAGAGACGCGAACCAGAGTCAACGTGTAAACGCCTCAAACGCAAAACAAAAATAACGATGATCGGTTAACAGAGGCTTCCTAACCATAGGTTACGGAACCTCGTAACCGAAGATTAACGAGGCTCCACAACTCCAGCCTCAGATCCATTTCGTCGACCCCGACGTCCGGCACGCCGTGGAACTCAAACCAAGCTCGATAGCCGCCGTTTCCCGCCAAAGATCCCGGCTGAACCGTGACGGCGTAAGCGGCAGTGGTAGAATGGCCACAGGAGAGACAGTCTGCCGCTGGGTAGCTGAACGGATAGCCGGAACCCGCACAGTCGGCAAACGAAAGCGAGAATCCCGAATAGTAGATGGTCGTGAAGACGGTAAAGTAGCCGGTTGGGTTCCGAGAAGTTGGGCGACTGGGCTACCGAGTACGCGGAAGAAGAGTTGAGACACGTGCAACTGAGAAGGTAAGCTGTAGGGTAGCCGGAGGGGTAGGACGCAGGACAGTGGGTATCCGGAGGAAAGGTGCCAATGGCGAAGGCACCACAAGGATATTTACTAAAGGACAAGGTGCTAGATGACAAGGTAACATAGGGGTAGATACCAGTAGGTAATGTACTAGGAGACAAGTTATCAGAGTGGTAGGTACATAGGAGCACAGGTACCAGGAGGAAAGGTGCGAACAGCGAAGGTACCGGAAGGCTAGCTACCAGGGCACAAGGCGCTAGAAGACGGTACCAGAAGGGTTGGTACCGGGAGCCAAGGTACTATACCCTGTTGCAGGTTAAGAGAAGCAGGAAACGCTCATCTTCCCCTCCTTCCACTTGCAAAGCGAAAGCTGGAAAGGAGGCGAGTCCCTCGTCTTCTTTTGCCTCCTCTCTGCTAAAATGGAAAGAGTGGAGGAGGAGCTTGGCCAGCTTTTCTTAACCTTGCTCCAGAATGGTAGGTACCAAGAGTAAATGTACCAGAAAGGTGTCTCTGCCTCTGTGAGTAGCTACAGTGCGAGCGGAGAGGACTGAGTCGGGGTGTGGCGGTACAAGGCAAAGCCAGAGCTCTTGTGGCCACACGACTAGCGGGCTACTTGCCCGGAGTATAGCACGTACGCCTAGCCTCCGCCCGCCCTTTCCTTAATTTGAAGTGAGAACAAAACCGACCTTGTAGTAGTAAAGAAAAAAGAAGCTATCTTTGTCAGTGTCACTGTTATTACTCGTATTACTATGGAGCCTTGTTTACCAATTGTTGATTTCAATTATCGTTCCGGAAGCTACAGAGGGATGAACTAGCCCTCAGCTAACTCGGAACACAGATGCTAGCAGAGCCCTATTTTGCAACCGAGTGCATCCAAGAAGAGACGTCACACACCGAGATTGCCTAATCGCCATCCAGATCCCGGAGCCGCGTAGCGGCAGTATCTGCGCGAGCTCAGTATCGCAGCCAAGGTCACCACCTTGCGCTGACGCTACGGTGACCTTGGCTATGACTCTGAGCATGCCCAGAAGCTCCGGACTGACTCCCAACCGAGCGCAACGAGGAAGTGACGTCAGACACCGAGAATGCCCAATCACCGTGCAGCTTCCAGAGCCGCACCCGCGCACGCTCCGACCAGGAAGTGACGTCAGACACCGAGAATGGCCAACATTTTGAGCATGCCCAGATACCCAGATGCTCCGGACCGACTCCCGGAAGCGGGTATCTGCGCGTGCGCGAACGAAAACGAAAAGAAACTGACCTCCGTCGTCTGCTGAGCGGTCTTCTGCTCGGTGCCGGGTTGCTGGGGCGGCGTCCTTCGATGGATGACGTTGTCCGCCTTGCTGGATATCTTGATCTTCCTGCTGACGAGCGCCTTTTCCGTCTCCTCGTCCACCACGAGCAGGTCCACCCTACTCGGGTCCCTCTTGATCCTCTCGATTATGTCGCGGTGGTTTTCGCCTTCCACAGTCGTCCCGTTCACCTGGAGATAGGCGAGAGGATGCGTCTGGTCACGCCCGACTGCGGACGTCGACGCGTCGCGCTTGTGTACTGTCCAGACACTGCGTGTCGCAACCGGGGTACGGGTACCCTAACAATGCCACTGAGTCAGAGCTGCTATATTTGTAGATTCGTTTCGCGCCAGCGACTCGCGTTACCTGGGTTCCGCTTTCCATCGAAGATAAACGGCAGGGTCGACCAATCGTCGTTTGCGTCGCTACAACGGAGGGGCACTGAAAGGTGACCCTGCAGCCATTTTCGGCTTTAAGGCCGATGAGCCAGGGGCGTTTTTATGGGTCAGGTTTGGGGGGGGGGGGGGGGGGCGATTGCAGAAAGATGACGTCACAGAGGAAACGTAGCCCAAATCGATTTTGTTGACCTAATATTTGCTAAGCCACCAAAAACTAAACATTTCTTTCTAAAGAAAGCTGGTGTATGTCGATTTTTTCACTAAAAAAGTTTACCTTAGAAATCTAAAGACCCAGCAGCCATAAAGGAGGAAACTCTCCCTCAAATCTCCCTTTTTATTCGAGGAAGAGGGAGACCCCCTCCTTTGTGCGGGGAGTAGCTCAGAAACCCGCTCCTGTCGGGAGAAGTGTGTGAGATGGAATGGTGAGAAGGAAACTGGGAACCACTTTTCCGCTCATTCAGATGAAAGCGCCTCAGAAAAACGGGGACAATGAAGACAAGACAGCACAGAGCGCTACTCTGCTCTCTTGTCTTCGTTGTCCCCGTTTTTCTGAAACGCTTTCATCTGTATGAACATGAACCAACTAGCCCAATTAGCCATTTTGTCGGTCTTCTGTCCGGCACAAGACGATTCTGTACGTCGGCCTTTAAGGTTTACAGCTTATCGCAACTGCGAACTTGACCACATTATCCTGGTTTCTACGCTCTTAAACGAAGTCGGCTGGCATACAGTAAAGCGAGTTAGCTTGTGTTGCAAGGAGGAGGAAAGAATGTGAATGGCACGAGTAGATATCCGAATGGCTCCTCCTGTTTTTGTGCAAGAAGGGGTGAGTGGTACTAGTTATAGTCGGTAGTTGTTCGTCAACAAAAACAACGGAAGTACCTTCCGAGATATTTCCTCCCCTCTGTTTAAAAAAGCTATAGGTCCTCGTTCGTCAAAAACCGGTGGGCTTTCGAAAACAGTAAAAAGCTTAGGACAGCCACTGCTAGGACTAGCACACGACAAAGGCGTTCAGCGTCCGAACGCCTGAATTCTGTCATCTTGTCTGCAAGGAACACGGTGCCTTTTGTAAGACGTATGAGCAGTTAACTCCGGCTTAAAGCAGCAGACGACGGAGGTAGACACGCACCTCGACGAGCCTGTCGTTCCGTCTGAGTCCTCCCAAGTCGGCCGGACTGCCCGGGTCCACCTGGCCGATAAAGTGCTGCAGTCGCTTCTTGTCGGCGTGCAGGTTGAAGCCGTAGCCCTCGAAGGTGTTCCACTTGGACAGGTGGCACAATCGGGGACCCAGGGCGGGCTCCTGCACAACCGCGCGTCGGCTTTACCCCATCACGACGCACATTCGTATCCGCCTACATAACTATATATCCCAGTCTCCTGCAGAGTAAGAACTGCAGGAGAGGCTCCGGCCCCCTTAATTCCCGGAGAGAAATATGGCGTCAATACACTACCGTTAGTACTAAAAAGTAAAGACGCGCCATTTTTTTTTTTTTTTTTTTCTCCGACGTCACAGAGAGGAAGGGGCGTCCGTCCAGCGCTTTTCTTTCGAGATCGGTGCCCGCAAAAAGAAAGCTCCACCGAATGCCTACTGGGCCTCGATGCATTGAACATTGAACGGCGCCGGACATCTGGCATCAGGTGGAACTTTTCTGACGTCAGAGAGAGCTATATATATCCCTACCAAAAAAAAAAAAAAAAAAACAGTAGGGCGTTTTCAGATAAGATCGAACAACCATGTCCGGTGACCATTTTTAATTTCGATGAAAAAAATATATTTTGCCGGCTTTATGCCCAGAAGAATAAAACCAATCCTTGTTTTCGAAAAAAAAAAAAAAATGTTGTCTTTGCGAAAACAATTTGTAAGCACCCTCTCAGTCACGCGTGCGCGTTTTGCGTATCGCGCGATGTTTACATTTCGGGCGGCTTTCCCCAAAAACCTGTTCTGGCTACGGGTCTAGAAATATTTACTGACAAATAAGGCATAGGAAGGATTGTCAAAAAGTATTAATCACCGAGTATTACGATAGTTAGTTTGAGAAAAAAAAAATCGCAAACACGGCACATTGCGCAATAACACTCTCGGTTAAAGAGTATTTTTCTCCGTATATATAAAAGCTAAGGTCTTCAAACTTCGCCAGTCTGTTGCCCTGTATATAGTTAATCTTTGCGTGAAATATTGTTGTCCTGGTTAGCGGGAGAAATTTACAAGAATTGCTCACACATTTAACTAAAAATCCATTATTTTAAAAATCATTTAAAAAAAGGCCATCTTTAATATTGTTTAAACTCCATGAAATTAACGTTTATAATATGTACTAACAGAGTCTGCAAAAACATGATGCAATATTTGTGTGGCTTTTAAGTTATAAAGCGAGAAACAGCCAAATTGACGCTAACGCGGTTGCCATAAATGGGGCGTACAAATACCCGTTCTTCGCAATTTTATTATTATTAAAAAGCGTAAAACTGCTACGAGGTGGTTAGGAAACGACAAACTGACAGCACAGAGGTGGACGGTAGTTTTGAAGGGAAAATTCCTAATACATTTTCGTACAACCGACCCAAAAATGTCCATGGGCCGGAGCGATCGAGGTGCGCTACATTGTAACATGCTTCGCGATGCCTGTTTCAACAGCCGGCGTATAGCGTCTCCGTCTACGCGACGTAAAGGAAGCAACCGGAACGACTTTGCAAACAGATCAGCCTACAACCTTGGCGGTAACATGATATAGGAAGTAGGGCGCGGCAGAACCTGAACCTGCGCCGCCTGTGAGCGCCAATAGATCGGCCGCGGTGGAGGGCCGCACAACGCGTAGAAAATAAAAGATACCTAAAAAAAAAAAATCCGATTGCCCGAGATTGTATGTATTGGGCATTTTCAGATAGGATCGAACGACCATGTCCGGTCGACATTTTTTATTTTTACCAAACGATATTTTTGTTAATCGTTGTGCAAGCGCAAAAACATATTCAAACTTTTTTAGAGGAAATTAAATTTATCTTGAGAAAAAAAAATCACAAGTCTCTGTCGATATACGGGCACGCATTTGCGACTTGCGTGAAACCGTCCTTTTGGATATTTATTAAAGAAAAACATTTGTCGTCTTAGGTTCAATACTTTTTGTGCTGAGACTCTACATAAAATAAGAGGAGGTAAACAAGCATTATCGATTACGAAACAATTCAGAGTTTTATGGATCCGGATCTTAAAAGACTGGAAATTAATTTTTTTTAAATGATTTGGACGCGTCTGTTCTATATTCGCATAAATTGTCATTGAAATCTAAAGGCCCGTTCACACTCTTGTGACCGAGTAAAACCGAGAGAGACCAGACCGGTTTTTAAGCCTCTTGCGACCTCTTAGGACCGGATGCGTTGCAGCGGAGCTGGTCCTAAAAAGTCGCAAGAGGCTTAAAAACCGGTCTCGTCTCTCTCGGTCGTACTCGTTTGCAAGAGTGTGAACGGGCCTGAAGACGATAACCTTTCTAAAAAAAAATACACTGAAATGTAGACAGGTCACCGATTTTGCTATACTTGGAAAATCAGTTTAAAATAAATGCTATCGTAATTATTTTTCTACTTTTCACAGATCCAGGGTGGAACTCACGAAATGTATTTGGGAGCAGCCACGGGAGCAGCTGAAACAGCTGTTTTGGAGCAGGTTGGGAGCAGCTAAACCTACGTTCTGGAGCAGGCTAGGAGCAGCTCAGATCAGTTTTCATTGCACTTCAGCTTGTGTCTTAGACAAGCACGGGAGCAATTTTAATTGTGCTTAGCAGCACAGATAATCCTTCCTATGCCTAATTTGTCAGTAAATATTTCTAGACCCGTAGCCAGAACAGTTTTTTGGGGGAAGCCGCCCGAACTGTCAACATTGCGCGATACGCAAAACGCGCACGTGACTGAGAGGGTGCTTACAAATTGTTTTCGCAAAGACAAAAAAAACATTTTTTTTCATCGAAATTAAAAATGGTCACCGGACATGGTTGTTCGATCTTATCTGAAAACGCCCAGTATAGTCTGCAAACTGGATTGCAGGTTTCCAGCAAGAAATCCAGTTAGATTTCCTGTTCCATAATACAGTTAGCGAGAAGTTATACTGGTCTTTCCGGTAGAGTAGCCCCCTCGGCGCTTTTCGTTCAAGATTGGTGCACAGAGAAACGAAGCAGTGCCTAATGCCCAGTGAGTCTCGGTGCATTGGTCATTAAATGGCGCGGGACATTTGGCATTCTGCGAAACTTTTTCTGACGTCACGAGAACGGAGGCGTATCCGGCAGCACCTTTCTTTCACTATTGGTGCTCAGAAAAATAATGCTCATCAGAGTGCCCCATGCACGCGTCCGATACCTAACGAACATCCGAGCATAGGGTATTAAATATCGAGTCACATTGGGCATTCAGTAAAACTTTTCAGTGCGCCTCCCGTGCAGTTCTTAGGTTGCAACATGTTATTATACGTAGAGTCTCGAGTCTCGTCCACACACTACATGGACAAACAACACCACGGCACGATCAGGCAGGCCACGGAAGAAGATGTTTCGGAACAAACACCGTCGTGCAAAATATCCCGTTCGGGTCGCTCAGAAAATCGATCTCGTAGTTCGGCGGACAGATCTCGTGTGTCGCGAGCCGTTCCAATCAAATCCAACGCCGTGGAAGTATCACGTGACAAAGCGCCCCGCACGTCGCCGTGCCCCGAACCGAATGTCACCCGACAGTTACCGGCACTATGATTGCATTCGATGGCTCGCGGCGGCCCACCGCCGACCGTCGAAAGGCGAAACGGGGTATCGTCGAACTAGCCCATAAGGAAATGATCACTTCCTCGGTGTCTTCATTTCTATGCGACAGATATATGGATTTGTTTTTTTGTTTTTTTTATTTCCGGTCTGTGAGTGCGACGCTTTCGTTTGTAAATGATCTTCGCGTGGGATATAACGTTTATTTCATTTTTTTTTTTCTTTTGAAATGTGTAGAGTTTACTTGATCGCGACGGCTCGACGTTATCGCTCCACTTCTCCGAGGACACGTCCGCTTCCCCGAGCCCGAGGAGGGTCCTTTCGAAATCGCGTTATGACTCCGCGTTGGCGATTTTTTATTTTTTTTTTTCGAAAATCCGAGCGACACGTTCAGCTCGAAGCGCGCCATCGTGATGATATTTCACCCCGAGCGGACTCGAGGGTTTATGTACACGCGCGCGTCGGCAGAACCGACGGGGTCGGAGCCGAACATCGTCTGCCGCGTCGTTGGGTGGGGGGTGTCGAGGTCGGCGGATGTTTATGCGTTTGTTTGAGAGCTAGGGAAAGGGCGTTCGCTCAGCGGGGGTGTCCTAGCTGTCACGTTACTCGGAAAAAGTAATAGATTACAATTACTCTCGGTTTAAAAAAGTATGCAATTAGATTACTTAAAAAAGAAGAGTAATTGGTTGTTTTCAAAAATTTTTGTTTTCAAGATGTAGATAGCAGATCAAGCGCTGCACAAACTGCGTGAGAAGGGGATATACGTCTTTCGGATTTGAGTTTGTGAACTCCTTCCAACTATCGTTAGGATTGAGCGTGACGCGGGTGTCATCGGAAAGGCGTCGTCGAAGCAGCTCGTGGGCACGTAAGAGATGAAACGCTCATACTCTATCATGAATTATAATTCTCCTTCTTCCGCTCGGTGTTTCGGTTTCGCGCTTCCGGTACGGAAGAGAGTTGCACGATAGGCCAGCTGCGCGTCAGCATTCGGCTGAATTCGTGTCCTCGCTGATTGGATACGAATCCTTGCCGAACACTGTCGCAACGCTGGTCTCGTATCTGTGCCCTGCGATGGCATCCGGTATAGGATAAGCCTGCACGAAATCCACCACTACGGCTTCGTTAAGGTCCTTTCACGCAATAGTTTTAGTATGGCGTGTAGAGGAGCAAACGCGAGCGCTGTATGTTTGCGTTGCGTGCTCCACGCTGCGCATGCGCCAATCAAAGACCGCGGTGTGGGCCCCGCGCACGCGTATTGTGGAACAAGCAACGCTGACCCGAACGCGCTGTGGTTGCGTTCGCTCGCATACGCAATGTTAAAACTCATCGTTACCGTTTGTCTACGTTACGTTGGCTGCGCTCCAATTATCTTGCTCCAGTTGATAAGAGTTACTCCCGCGGGTCACATCACAAGATCGAAGCATACAATTAAAGTAATGTCCCAGAGGGAAAGCTCCCACGGATTTCGGGTGCTCCGGAGCGGCGGGACTAAAACATCGGTGGTCCCGATGAGACCATATTGCTGGCGAGGCTTCAAGATACACAACGAAGCGGGAAAACATCACTTGGGTGATCTGTATCTAGCGTTCTTTCTAAATTTATTCGGCATAACCGGCGTTGCGCACTGATGAAAATAAACGAAGTTTACGAGCACTCGAAATACTCCCCCCCGCCGCGGCAAAACGAGCGCGTCAAACATATCGTCTGCTTTCTTTCTCCTCTCTTCTGTCGCTCTTGTTCTTCTTCTCGAGACCACCAGCGCTTAGGATTTGCCGCGTTCTGCCGCCGTCTTTACCCTCCCTGGATTACACGTAGAGCGGCACTCTGCAACTCATATATTTGCAAGGGATCTAGTTCAAGTTCAAAACTTGAACTTGAACTTTACAAGGGACCTAAAGCACGGTGGAAGGAAAGGGAGGTTTCGGAACATGGCCAGACTTAGGGCCGAAATAGCATTCGGGCTTCGTGCATCTCCCGGCGGGGCGCTGTCGTGTTGGGGCTCGGTTGGGCCTTGAAAACGTGTGGACGAACGAGGAAGATTCCTCGAGCTCACGTCATGCTGCGCCATCTCGCGGTCTTCGTCAGAAATGGGAGCGAATCTTCGACACACTTGCTCCGTGGCGAAGGCGGTGCTGTTCACACAACCTCCGCCTTCTTCCACTATGGTCTAAAGCTGCGCAGTTTCGCGGCCCCTCGGGGCGTCACTCACCGCTGCCGAGATGGCGGACTTGTGTTCGCTGGGCCTCCGGTTTCCCTTGACGCTGGACAGCTGGATGATGTTGGGCAGGTTGCCCCGGATGGGCACCTTGTTCTCGCGGTACCAGGCCGCCGTGCCGTCGTCCACAACCAGCAGCCGCGTCTCGTTGGGCACGGCCTTGATGCGCTCCACGATCTCCTTGTGGTTCGAGCCTTCCACGTTCACGCCGTTCACCTGCGAGGAGGGAACGCTCTTGGACTGACCGACGTCACATACGATAGGAGGTAGGCATTACGTTGGCCATAGGCGAAAAGCGTTGGTGGATTGATCTGTCAAACCTCTTGCACTGTTTCCGCTGAGGACAGATAGGGTATAGCCATAGGCATCTGGTGACGTTGGTCAAAAACGATAGTGTAAAACGTATACGGGTTGACGTTTCATACCTTTCGCACTGACGTAACCAACGGTAAACCATAAGCGAAAGTAAAAAAAAAAAACATAGATGGACTGACGTGTCAAACCTCTTGCACTGACGTAAAAACTATGTCCTTGACGAAAGTGAAAAAAAAAAAAATACTCAGGTGCATTGACGTGTCAAACCTCTAGCACTGTGTTACATACGGTAGGCCATAAGCAGTGGCGTAGCCAGTAATTTTTTTCGGGGGGGGGGGGGGGGTTGAGGTGGCTGGGATGGCCCAACACCTCCTAGAAATAAGGCCGTAGCGCTCCGAGTGGTTACGTCAGAATGTCGGAGGAAGGAAGGCCATGGCGCAACTACGTGAGAAAATGTCTATCGACGTGAAAAAAAATGTTCCTTCTCGAGCGGCGCGGTGGTGTTCGTGCGCGTTTATCCGACATTAATATAAGTTTTAAAAGCGCAGTCTTGTACAATTTATTATATACATAATATAAACGTAATATACAACGCGTTACCAAGGTTGAAAGTACCAAATTTATATTTATGAGTATCCCCGTAACCGCGGGACTACGTGCAGTCCCGCAGCTACCCGCACTTTTCGAATGAACCGGCTACGATCATCTTCCCTCATACGGGCTCCGATTCTGGTCAATTTACGTTGTGTGTGAGCTGCTGACAGTCTGAAAAGGAACGCTGAGAATTTCAGAAGGGAAGGAAACCGAAGAAAAATCCAGTCATCGCCGCATCATCGCCGCAGGGAGCGCACACGAGCAAGCGATGGGTCGACAATGTTAAGCCTCTCGTCCAACACTGTGCCGCTGCGCTCGTATGTGTGTGTGGTTCTTTTGATCCTCCTACCCGTCATCGTTTTTTTTTTTGTCGTCACCCTAGTCTCGGGTAGTTTTTTTGTGTTCGCTTGATACTACGGCATTTACGTGGATTCGCGAAACAAGTCCTGCTACGGTTTGAGTGACGTGTGTGGCTAGTCAACGATGACACTGGTCGATGACCTCTCTCTCGACACAGAGAGACTTCTTGAAGTTCGTGTTCAAATGTTTTCGTGATGGATCTTGGGGGACGTATGGATACGATCGACAGGTGAGAAACAACTTATTTACGGGCTTTCTTGGTCATGTAAGACAAAAAAAGTGCGGCAGTCGATTTTTTTCTTTTTTAAATCTCGTGATAGAATGAAATCTTGTTCTTCGTCGTTATCCGTTTGCTATTGCGTCGACATTTCTAAATATGCGTGGTAATATTCTAGTTTTTACTAGAAGGTAAAGAACATGTTTGTGTGATTATTGAAAGTGCGTTGTTTGTGCTTTGCTTATGTGTTTATTTATACTAATGTTATTTTATTGCCTTTACCGCGTTTATACTAGAATCTTAACTGTATTAAGGTAATAGTATTATTGTATACAAAATAGGCTATATTTTGTTCTTAGGCAGCTCGAGCCCATAGGGAGAAGTAAATTAGTTGACTGTAAAGTAAAAAGTAAGTTTAGTACCCCTGCCACACGGAAAAGATAATATATTTGATTAAATGATACGGGATTTAATCAGCTCGCAGTTTTGAGTGATTATACGAGCGTCGCAAGCTGATTTGTCGACCCCATATTGTCATTCGATCGAAATTATATTTATTTTAATTCAGTGACTGCACGCGATAACATCGCTTACATGATCGTAAGGGACACTTGCCAAGCCGTGTCCGGGTTGGGTATACGTCTACCTGATTTTTAACTGATCTGTATTGCTGTGTCCAATCACTGCGTGTCTCGCCATTTTGTCGAAGTATTTCTGTATAAAATATGCATTCCTACAGCAATAATTTCGTGACCCAATGTTTTCGACTTTAAACAATCACATTTGTCTATAGACGTCTTCTACGCATACCTCGTGCCGTTTCGTACCGATTATTTAGCGGTGTAATGTTTTGCCCGTGTAATAAAGTGTTTCTTAGACCCATTGCTATGTGCAGCTTTCATTTTAGCTAATAAGACACGCGTATGTGACATGAGTGAGTGGCATGAAGGCTACGAGTGCGTGAGGGGAGTGACGGGTATGAGTGCGTGAGAGCTGTGAGGGCGGTGAGTGCGTGAGGGGTGTGAGGGCCATGAGTGCGTGAGGGGCGTGAGGGCGGTGAGTGCGTGAGGTCCATAGGGGCGTGAGGGCTATGAGTGCGTGACGGCAGTGAGTGCGTGAGGGCGGTGAGTGTGTGAGTGGCATGAGGGCCGTATGAGGGCCGTGAGGGTGGTGAGTGCGTGAGGGGTGTGAGGGCCATGAGTGCGTGAGAGGCGGTGAGTGCGTGAGGCCCCCCTCAGACGGAGCAACTTTCTCATCAATTTTGGTGTTCCTGGCGGGTTGTTCCCTAGCTTTCCCTAGATCGACATGAATTGCTGTGATCGGGTCCGGTTCGAAACAAGCGAGCAACTCGGAGCTATTCGAAGACGTTTGAAGCGGCTGCATCCAATCAGGGACGCAATATTTTCGCCTGATACCTCGGGCCGGTGATGATGGCAACAAAAGACTTGGTTCTGGTTTGAAATTGATCGTTTTCGGAAATAAACTGTTTCAGAAAGCTAGTATTCTCAACGAGATTTAACTGCATAAAAACACGTTTATAGCGCGTAATTGTGTGTAAATAGTGCAAGAAAAATAAAACTTCATGATGATGATGGCAAATTGTAGCAATTGGTTGCTGCGTGTGAACGCGGGCGGCCCGTATTGCTGGTGTTGCGACGTCAAGTTTCTGGGCGAAATTGCCCCGTCTGAAGCGGGCCTGAGTGGCGTGTGGGCCATGAGTGCGTGAGGGCCATGAGGGCGGTGAGTATACGTGAGGTCCATAGGGGCGTGAGGGCCGTGAGGGCGGTGAGTGCGTGAGGGGCCTGAGGGGTATGAGTGCGTGAGGGGTGTGAGGACTACGAGTGCGTGGGGGCGGTAAGTGCGTGAGGGGTATGAGGGCGGTGAGTGCGTGAGTGGCGTGAGGGCCATGAGTGCGTGAGGGGCGTGAGGGCCATGAGTGCGTGAGGTTCAGTGAGGGTGAGTAAAGGGCTGAGGGTGAGTGTGATTGTGAGGATGAGGGTGAGTGAGGGGCTGAAGGTGAGTGTAGCTGTGAGGGTGAGTGAGGGGCTTAGGTGAGTGGGGTAGTGAGGGTGAGTGAGAACGACCTAAAATGCCGACATTTGGTGCCAGTTGCTATTACTTTTTTCTGTAGCGTGAGCTACACTGGCCGAGATTGAGCAGTTTCGCGTGGCTCCTGGAGAGCCGTGCTGCGCATGCGCGAGGAGCAGTGACGTCACACGGCGCACAGCTGGCGCGCCGGAGCCGCCGCCGCCGCGTGCGCCTCGCCGGTCTGCGCATTCCAGAGGAGTGACGTCATAGCCACGGCAGACGCACTGGCGCCGCCGCGTGCCCAGCTGTGCGCCTCCGTTGCGCAGTAGCCAAGTCTGACGCTGCACCGGAGCCACTTGATAGCGCCTCTCATTTTGTGCGCATGCGCAGAGGTATCAGTGGGGGTATACATATAGCGAGGCGTTTGCCCATGGAGAAGGAGAGCGAAATTGCTGCTCAGCGGCGCAGAAGAGCGGAGAAGCTTAATACCCTTGTTACACGGGCGCACTTAACTGCAGTTACGCTAACCCACAGTTAGCGCACAATACTTGCGGACAACATTCTGCGGCTATGCAGTCAAAGCTATGGGCGAACGTGCGCTTGAGCATCTTGAGCACCCATCGAAGCAGTGCACGCGCGCTCTTCTCTTATTCTGAAATAGCTGTCCAAAAGTATAGTGCAGTAACCGTGGTGCCACGTAACCAGCAGTTAAAGCTGAGTTAACTACGGTTAAGGGTACCCGTGTAACAGTTGTATAACTCATCGGATCCCGAAGTAGTTGTGTCACATAATGCGTATACCGTGTGTGTGTGTCATTGAAGCAGCAGTAAGCATGATAATCAAGCTAATCCTAGACAACCAGGAAAGCTAATAACCAGCTGAACCTTAGCTCACGCTACGTATATCCATGGCATAGCCAAGCTAAGCCACTGCAATTTTTTTTTTTTTTTTTTCAGAAAGATCTTTACGTGTGCGCACGCTCTACGGAGGCAACTATTAGCGATGTGCGCGACCAAAAGCGTCGCTGCGGTCAGCTTTCCAAGATTGGCCAGGCCATGGGCATATGAGCATTGTCAGATTGTCAACTTTGACGGTGTTAGTTCCGGTTGCGATGGTTCCTAGCTTCCACTGTGCTTTTTAAACACACCATCGAACGCGTCGTCGCACCTGGTGGTAAGTAGCCAGGGTAACAACTGGTGACGTCACGGCGAGGCAAATCCCAGTCGTGACGTCACGGATGGAAACCATTAGAGGGCGCCACCGAAATATCTCGGCGCTAATAGAACCTGTGTTTGTGGGCGGCAGTGGATGGAAAGAGCATCACTGTTTGCTTACTACCCATAGCACCACGTGATCCAGATGGAGCTGTCCCCGTGTACGGATATGCCACTCCGCAAAGGGTGAACCCGCATTGACACCTTCGCGGAACTAATGCTATAATGATAACTTTAACGGCCTCGCTATCTGGGTGTAAGCTGTCAAGCAAGAAACATTCGCTCGCGAGTGTGTGTGTGTGTATGTGTGCGCGCGTGTGTGTGCGAGTCTCATGACTCAAAGCAGCTTTACTGCTATGAATGAAATCGTGTTGAAAGCAAACAAACAAGTTGGCTCCTCCTCCAACATTCGACTGTATACACAACACGAGGACACAAAAGATACAATGTGGCAATGCGCCACATACGGTTATCTCCAGTTCGTGTATGTTCACAGTCTCCAGCTTTTCTTTTCTTCTGTTTTTCTACAATGATGTTTTTGGGATCACTTGCCTCCGAAACAGCGAACACTCGACGTTTGCAAAAAGCTTCATTCCCTGTTTGTCTTACTTCCTCTGTGAGTCATTCGCAACTCCCGCAACCGTCTTCCGAGCTGTTTCTCGGGTGCACTCTATCGCCACTAGGCGGCGACAGCGTTCTCAATAAAACTCTGGCTAGGAGGCGCAAGCCGTCGCCAGATTTAGAGGGTTCAACTGCGTGCATCCATCCATCTATCTATCCAGCTTTCCAACAAACGCAAAATCCCAATTTCTGAGCGTTGCCTTTTCACCGCCATATGGTGTCGCGTCCTCGCTAACTACGACAGCCTTTTAACAATATATTTAGGAATGTATACAGTTAGAGGGCTTAACCTTACCGTCTCGTTTCAAACGAAGATTAGTCAGTGGTTTGAAATCAAAAGCTTTGGCTAAGTGGCGCAAGCCGCCACCCAATTATACCGTATTCATCCATTCATCTATCCATTCACTGCACAAATTGCAAATATGCGCCGATAAAGTGAGGAGATGAAGAGACGGGAGTGCGCGGTGACGTCAGATCGCTGAGCTTTTGATTGGATAAACTACCCTGGTCACCACCGCGCTCGTCGAACTTTCCCGGCGCATACCTTGCAACCGAGCAACCACGTACTAAAATCTGAAATTAAAACCTCTATCTCTGGACAGAATAGGGAGTTTTAGTAAACCGTGTTTCTCCCTCCGCTAACCCTCCGCAACGAAGAAACCACCACTGCGCCTGCGTGCTGATGGCCCTGGCTGTAGAGTTCCGGGTAGCGGAGGGGCTTAGCGGAGGGGGAAACACGGTCTACTAAAACTCCCTAATAACACCGCGCTCGAATTACGGTGCCAAGTAGGAAAAGGTCTCCAGCGGTGCACAACTCACCTCGACGATGGTGTCGTTAGGCCTAAGCCCCGCGGCCTCGGCGGGGCTGCCTTTGTCCACGGCTCCGACGTACTGCACGTTTCGCGACTTGTCGGCGTGCAGGTTGAAGCCGTAGCCGTCGAAGTCCGACCTCCGCACCACGTGACACAACCGGGGCGCCGGCGCTCCCGCGGGGGGCACCACCAGCAGCTGGTTCGACGACGGCGGCGACACAGGTGGCGCTGGCGGCGCACCGGAAGTGGGAGACACCCTGGCGGTGGCCGCAGACCCGGACGAAGACGTCGACGAAGTACTGTGTTTCTGCGCACATCGGAAACACGCGGATGTTAAAAAAGGCAGTTCAAGTATACAAGTTTTAGTTTATAACTAGGGTTCTGTGTTTTCGGTATATACTTGCCGATAAACACCGGGCCTGTTATTACCAAAATAAAAACTGAAAAACTCAAAATTAAAATTGTCCTTAAAAAAAAAAAAAAACGATTTTCAGAAATGAATTTCAAGCTACAGCCGTATTTTGCGCCGTCATGAAACACAGTCAACAGCGAACCTTCCCCGAGGATGCTTCCTGCGTCCCTTACCACGTTTCCTGGCACCGGGACGATTAACAAGTATTCGGGTAACAGCTGTTCCCCGCAAGTTCGGGAATCCCAGGCCCATGACCTGTTTTCTTGAAAATAAGTACCGATAAACACCGATTTTTGTCCGTCGCCAAAAGTTACATTGACAAACAGCGAACCATTTGCTGCTGGCTCACCAGACGATTTTTGGAGCTTCATATACTAGGTAACGTCTGCCATCCCGATGTCAAAATAAATATCTTAACAAAGGCAATGGCAACGCATAATATGTATTAACGAAGAGATCGAACTAAAAGGGCGCTTTGTCCAGCTTATTTTCTAGGAAGCTCGGTGTTTACCCCCCCCCCCCCCCCCCCCCCCCCCCGAGCTCTGCGGCCCTGCACTAGATCCTTCACAACTTCACATTCTTCACATGGACACGAGTGTTGTGTCCGCGTTCGGCTAAAACCCGTGTTCAATGGACCTTTTTCACATACCAACGGCACCAGGCGGTGGCTGCACGAACTAAAAATCGAGGAAGTGACCTACCTGCGCTACCAATCGATAATGGGAGCTACGCTACCAGTTTCTTCGCTCTCCGAGCAGCGGCGCGTGCCCAACGCGACTCTAAAGAGGGGGATCGGTGGCGTCCACCCAAACGTCATGTTTTTCTTTCCGTCCACTTTCTTTTTTTGTGTAACACAATTATATATATGTTGCAATTACGTGTTCTACTTGCTGATCCACAGCCTCCTTCCGAATTTCCTCGATTTCTAGTGCCGACTTCCGCCGCTTGGCATCGAGTGCTCGCGCGTGCGCGTCGCCCCTGTTTACGCCGCTTTGCGGCGACAGCCTGCGGATGGCTCGTTAAAAAATATTAAGCGCTGGCGGCCCAAACGCTGACGGCCCAAAACCCCGCTGTCCCCCATTGCACCACCGAAGCACACAGCTATGCCCGCAGTGAACGCTCCCTATGCGGACAGCAAGTCGTCTGCTTCTTGCGCAGGAGTGGCGTTGACGTCAGAACGACGCCGAGCTCTGATTGGCTGATTGAAACAGATAGTGGGAAGACACCAAGGCACCTAGCATTGAGGTCTACCCACTATTTGTTTCAATAAGCCAATAAGAGCTCGGCGTCGTTCTGACGTCACCTCGACTCTTGAGCAAGAAGCAGACGGCTTGCTCTCCGCATTGAAGAGCAGGGCAGTATCGCGATACAAATGTATCGCGATAGTATCTTAGAGATACTTTCGAGTATCTGTATCTCTTTATCGAGATACGTTCAAAAAAATGTTTTTGTACCTCAGCAGTGAAATACATTTATGATGCATCGCTTGTATCGCCATACTTTGCTAGACTTAGGTTTCTCGTTACATTTGTTGTCCTTTTTAAGATAAATTGAAAAGATAAAAACATTTGTTTGATGCAAGTTGCTTCGTAATTTACAAAATGAACCCGCCCTATAACATGATCCACCTCAGTCGGTGACATAAAAAAAAAAAAACTGGTTTAAAAACGTTACGGGCAAGAATAACAAAATCAGCTCCTCTCACAAAGCCCTCGAGAGAACGCTGTAAAGGACGCCTTTTGTCGAGCATGATACGCAGTCTTTACCGTTCTATAACTATATGTGGTTCAACGGGGTTGACATGTTTTCCTCAGCCGCATTAAGGATAAATAAAGAGTTCGAGGCAAGGGGAACAGCATAAAATGACACAAAAAAAGTAGCACAAGCATAAATTACTGTTCATATTCGCCACGAACTACACCCTCCCCACCTAGCACCGTTCGGGAACAAATGTATTTCCATAAGTATCTGTATCTGTACTCCGGAATACTTTTCAGCTGTTTTGCAGAAGTACCTCAGGGATATCACGTTGCATAAAAGACCAATGTATCTCAGTGTCTGTATTTTGGGCCTTAGAACATATGTATCTCAGTATTTGTATTCCCGAATACTTTTTTGGAGTATCTCTGCCCGGCCCTGCCCTATATTTTTCATTCTCTGGGTACTTTATTAACGCGAAACAACGAAAAATCTACCCAATAAATATTGCACTTTTTCCTCTGCCAGTTGGCGTCAGCTCGTTTTCAATTTACACGCACGCGCATAATCGCCGAACTTTAGTCGAACTTTTGTCAACCTTCCGAGTTGAAAAGTCGAACATGGTCGAACTCGATCCTCGGCAGGTTCGCGATGCACTTCTACTTAGAGAGGCGAGATACGGACGAGAGTCTCGCGCCGTGTTTATTTTACCTCCTGCGGGTTCCGAGTCGACAAGCACGCGGGCCGATGCCCCAACATGTTTGTTACGAAGAAACATATCGCGTACGTGAGCTTTGCTTTATTTACTTCCTAGGTACACAGACGTTTGCAAGTACGGCCTCTGGGCACTGCCATCTTGCCGCTGGCGTGTAGAAATAATCTGCTAATCGAGCCTATAAAACAAAAAAAAAAGCGTGCCCATGGTTGCCAGATTGGTGCCCACGTAGCATTTTTTTTTACCCTCGGTAACCAGACCAGCTTTCAAAGCGTGCCTGCTTCCAAATATCCATAGTTGGAACATTTATATATTTACCCTTTTTTGCTGTTGTTGCACCAAACACCGCCTTTTCACTTCATCTCAACCTGACCGCTGCGGGTTTTTTTTTTTTTTTTTTTTTTAATGAATTATTCAACATGAAAAAAAAAAAGCCATTGTGTTGTCTGTTTTGTTTAGAGAACTGGAAATTAGTCAGCTACAATGGACATCTACTACCTCCGCAGTAGACAAGAAATTTAACCGGTGTAGCACGACCACGCATGGGGATCTTCAACGTGTATCCACCAAGTAGTGATCGTGCTAGGCGAGGTTCGATTTCTCTGTTATGTTGCGTTAGTAAACACCGGGCTGAGGGGACAACAAGCTCGATAAAGCGATCTCCTGCCCATGCCGAGCCCTTGGGTTCTCTGTAGCGCGTGTTTTCGCTCCACGCGCTCCGAGCTGCGCCACCGGTCCCCTCACCAGCCCGAGCGCGGTAAACACATCAATTAAACCGATAAGCCCGTCACAAGATGGCGCAAGCGTACAACGCATCCGCTTGCCAAAGCTGCTTTCGAAGTGTCGCCGCACCGCATATATATACCCTATCGATATATCTCTCTTGCCAAAACAACAGAGTACGTGCGCCGCAGCAGTAAAATCCTTTGTTTCGCAAGAGTAAAGAACTTTTTTTTTTTGTTTTTCTAATTTGCACACAAAGTGTGAGCCACCGTTTTTGCATTCCCGTGCCGTAGCGCACGGTGTAGAATCGAGAAACAAATATGCAGGGTCCGTTCCAACCAGGAAAGGTTCGGTTGGTTTACCCCGTATAAGAAAGGTTTCGCAGGCATACAACTTTGCGCGCGCGCACACACACGCATAGATGCGCAGGTATGAAAGGAGGGAAAAAAAAACAAAAAAACACTTGACGCAAATGGCGTTCTCAAAAAAACAGGCTTTTTTTTTTATTCTTATTAATATTTTGTTTAATATCGACGGAGAAGGCTGAGCGCGATTACAAACTATTTTCCTCCACGATATCGGCAAGCATGCCGCTTATTTTTTTTTTTTTTATTCTTTCCTTTTCCTGCAAGCAACGCTGTAAACGCACTGAGATATAAAAAAAAAAAAAGAGGCGACGATTCAATTGCGTTCAGTGCACGCGTGGTGTGGCGATCTTGGCCAATACCACCACATACAAGTCAAGGCCCGCCCGTGACGTCATCGTTCGTAGATCCCCGACCTGCCCCTAGCGGAGAACATGCTGAAGCTCGACGCCACGCGGCGAGACGCGCTGGTGGCGATGCTGACGTGAGCTATGGGCGACGCTGCGTGGACCCACTAGTGATGACGTCAGGAAGCGAACGACGCGAGCCTTGTCTTCCAAGAGACGGCAGCGATCTTGGGTTGCCCCGCCGCGGGCATGACCGCTTCTCCCCAGCACAGATTCCCAGTCCACTTCTAGGAAATCGTCGGCGATCGACTCCGACCAACCACCAAAGCTTGCGTTCGGTGGTTCTTCGGCACGCGCAACAATTCAAAAAAAAAAAAAAAAAGCTAGTAAAGCGATAGTACGGCGTACCGACCGTACTATAGCCAAGTGCTCTTCTATGCAAAGAAGTCTTCCGCAAAGCTGGCTTCGAGTTCGCGGCACTGACAAGACACTGCAGAGACGGGGAAACGGTCAAGGACGACCATACTCTCCACGTGCGCGACCAAAAGCGTCGCTCGGGTCGGCCTTTCCACGATTGGCTAAACGCGCACGCCGACCTCTTGATTAGAATGAGTTCTGCTTTCATTCCTGAAGCTAAGAGGAATGCCGAGGCACGCAGCATCAAAATTGTCGCTGGCAAACGATAATCTCAGTCGTGACGTCACAAACGGGAGCCGTAAGGGGGAGCCACTGAAACTCCTCTTCGCCAATGCGCTCGTTGCCTAGCCAGTGCGGCGGCTTGCACCACACTGGATAGGTTGCGCAAGTCGCCGCCCGATTCAAAAGGGTTGTCTCATCCATGCATCCATCGCGCGTTAATTGACTGCGCGCGCAGACGGCAGTGAGCAGAAGGCGAGAATTGGGATGGCCTTATACTTTGTTTCATTTTAATACATTTTAAGTCGGAACTGCCGACACTACAACCTCATGGGTGCTTCTTTTTTTTTTTTTCTTCGGCGGTCGAAATATGACTACTGGCGCACCAGTGGGAGGCGCGCCTGTACATCCATCGTGTAAGGGTGTCTGCGGTCTCGTTCACGTTATTCGAAAGAAGTAGTTAATTATAATTACTCTTTGTTAAAAAAAAAAAACAAAAAAAAACGAAAAAAGATTCTATTAGATTATTTTAGAAGAAAAGCAATTGTCCGTTATACTTGGAAAAGTACCCATTAGTTTTTCGATTACTCCAGATTTTTAAAACGACCGATTTTTTTCGGTCGGTTTGAAAACTGGTATATCGTGCTGTCATCGGTGAATTAAGATCACGGAATCATACGCTACTTATCTTCTGACACCATCCTCACCAATTTTGGAACACCGTCCTCTTCTCGGAGACAATTGGTTCGAGGATTTCAAGGTGGCAAATTTGTACAAAAAAAAAAAAAAAGAGCGCCATTAAAAACGAGAGAGAAAAATAGTAACGGTTGCAAGTAATTTTACTACTTCCAAAAGTAATCAAATTACTTTCACGATTACTTCCTAATAAATGCACTCGTAAGATTACAAAAATTACTCCAAAAAGTAATCGATGACAAGCAACAAATGCGGTACAAGCCGTCCATGAAAAATAAATAAATCATGCGGTATAAAAATAATTTCTTTATTCGTTAACTCTATATTAGCGCATATCGTGGCCTATTCTTGCGTTCATACACCGTGAAACTAAAGCACGTCAGAGGTGAAGGTCATATCGGGTCGGGTCGGCAGCGCCGGCCACGGCAGCTGTACGGGGGGCAGTGACAAACGAGCCAAAAGCTGGAAAGTGAACGACGACAGCGCCGCCGATCGCACGCCAAGCGGTCACCTCTCGGCCGGTTTGACGTCAGCGCGCACCGCCGCAGACTGGATAAAAGGAGGCTGCAAGGTCGCGAAATAAACCTCATTTTATATATTTTCTCCCTTTTCCATTTGTCAGTTTACAGGCAGCATATTTTGAGCGTCGCTCGCTCCCCGCAAAGCGTCCGATTGGATCCCCCGTCCACACCGAGCGATGAAGCGGCACATCCCCAACTTTCTTGGACATCAACGACTCCCAAAAGTAAAAAAAAAAAAAAAAAAAAAAAAAAAGAGCAACAAACGTCGCATGGTTATCCTCGGGAATATTTTAGATGACAGTCGTAGAATATCAGTAAGCAGTAATTTAAACTTTTGAACGCGCGTAATTTTTATTTCGCGGCTATATATATATATATATATTTTTTTTTTTTCATTGAGTTTTATTTGCTACATCCACAAAATTGTCAATTTCTGTTTTTCTTGACAAAAGATGGCAATGTTCCCGAGGACTAGTAATTGCTTAAGTATCATAGAACGGAAATCAATTAGAATTTTGATATTTCCTAGAAAACATTTTTTTTTTTTTTTTAATCCACTGAATATTCTTGTACGCTGCAACGGAGGCTCTGGCGACTATCCCTCTACTGAGGGGTGGGGTGGGCCCCCAAACAGGGGTCTGCCCTTGGGAGGGGGGGGGGGGGAAGGGGGGGCAAAACAAAATTTACTACGGCGGCGGTTGTCAGCCCAGGGATACCCTCGACCGTCGTCGACCCCACTGGTGTTGCCCTTGAGTGCCCCTTCGCGGGGTCGGGCTGGTGTCGGGCTCTGCGGGGTCCTTTCTCCCTGTCGGTCCTTCCTGGGTCACTCACTTGGCGGCACCCAGTTTTATTTTTCCAATAGATTTAGTTCCCAATTGGCTTTTTACTTGAAATGCACATTAGATCCAAGGATCGAATTCATTTTTATCGAACTGGCTTTAAGTCTCCGCTGCCTGACGGGGGAAGCAGACGCAGGGGACAATTATTTTTCAGTCTTTTACATGCGGCCCCAAACTCAAAATATGTCCTCTTGTCTTTGTATCTTAATTGTCCTCGTTTCTTTTAACCTTTCAACTTTTCAAAGGTGATGCCAAAATCAACATTCAAATTTTCCCCGCGCTCTACAATGGGGTGACATTGTGTGTATATTTTTTTTTTCTTCTGGCATGAGCTTAATTAATTAGAATTCATTTCGGACATCAAAACTTCTCGTAACCCGTCGGGAAAAAACCTATATACTGCCGCTATAGTACAACATCTCACGTCACCTTTTTTTAGTGTTGTGAGAAGAGCTTCTCGGCCCCTCAGAAAAATAAAATTGTAAAACTTCAAAAATACCTTTACGAAAAAAATAAAATATTGTGAACTCGTAATTCGGGTTCAGACGCGTCTATTAACGTGCTCAACCAATTTTGAGATAAATCGGCAACTATCGACATTTCGAAAAAGTTTTCACAACGCGGAGAGCGCAAGGGTGGAGAAAGGGGTCTCCAGAAGCCCGCGAAAGGCTCCTGACCCACGGGTATACGCATGAGTGCACAGAAAGTGTTTCGCGATAGCTCTGGGGAAATACCTGCACGCGGCCGTCACACCGCTTCGCTCGAGGAAACGCGGTTTCTTATCGGACCCGTTTGACCCGCGCAGACACAGAGGGGGGAGGTTCCCCGATCTCCGGTGGCTCTGTTCCCGAAACCCTGTTCAAGCGAACGCCGATAGCTCCCGGCTAAGCGGCAGCCGGTATATCGGCGTCCGATTAGAAACGCCCCGCGAGAGAACAAAAGGAGCCGAGAGACGACGACGCCCCCCCCGAAGGATACGATATGGCAGTGGAACGGCACCACGCGAATCCCGCATATGCCGACGAAAAGTTCCGGCCTTCGCCGCTAGGCGGCAGCTGCCCGTTTAGTTGCGAGGTTTCCAGCGGATCGTCGGGTGTGTTTGATGCAGTCATCGTGACGAGCGACCGTCAGGATCGCGTGACGTCGGTGTCATCTGACGTCATGGACCACGTCACCTAACGTCAGTGTCAGGCAGTGACGTCACTAGGGGGGTGTCGTGGCGGGCCATGAGAGCGGGGGGAAGGGGGGGGGGGGGGGGGGGCACATTTTCGGGCACATTTTTTGAAACCCAGAAAAAACAAACGTGTTAGAGGTTTCTTGACAAAAAGCATTGAACTTGATGTTTCTTAGGGCGCTCTACAACTTTGTCATTGGAAATTTTTCTCTAAATTAAATATTTTATTAATTAATCTTAATTAATCAGTTAATTGGGCAATATACAGAAATAGCCTAACTTGCTCCAAACAATGAACAAACTTATTCGTTTGGTTTCGTCTTCCTAAAATGCACCAAAATAGTTTTAAACCTTGGCTCAAGTTATTTTTAAAAAAAGGCGTCTTTACTGCTACGTGAATGCCGTCTTCACCTAATGTTTTTTTTTTTTAGCTCGGCGGACATTCGAGAGAACAACCGTCACAGTCTGGTAAGAAATTAACTAAAATTTGTTAATTAACTTTGTAATTATTGAAAACAGACATATGATTCCAGTTAGAAACTTGCTGAGCATCATTTAAAACAACTAAATCAGTAATTTTCAGAAAGACTTTGAGCGCGTGAGAAGCGTAGTATTAGCGGCGAGAAGTTTTGGTGGCGCCCTCCTGTGGTTCCCCCTTGTGACGTCATTACCTTGCAAACAACAAGTTCGATGGTGTTTGTTATTAGCATGGTGGAAGCTTGAAATCATTGCGCTCTCAAAGGAACACTGCCAACACCGTCAAAATTAAAGTTCTTTCATTCCTCTTATTTCCGTCGATGATAAATCCCCTTTCCGACGTCATAGTCAGCGTTCGGCCAATCGTGGAAGGCCGACCACAGCGACGCTTTCGGTCGCGCACGGGGCTAATAGCGCTAAAGTTACCACTCGTGGAGCAGGTACAAAGCTAGCGGTGCGATAAGGCGCCCGCGCGATTTCTCCGTCTAGCGCCCGCCTTGTACCTGCTCCACGAGTGGTAACTTTAGCGCTATACTACGCTTCTCACGCGCTCAAAGTCTTTCTGAAAAGTACCGATTTAGTGGTTTTTAATGACGCTCAGCAAGCTTCTAATTGAAACCATATGCCAATTTTTCACTAATTAAGAAGTTAATTAACGAATTTTAGTTAATTATTCACCAGATTGTGACGGTTGTTTTCCCCTCAAATGTCCGCCGAGCTCAAGAAACATGAAGACGGCATTCACGTAACAGTAAAGGCGGCTTTTTTTTTATCTGTTTCGAATAGAAGATAGCACCCGGTTTATATACACATCCCATCCGATCCACCCAAGCATGAATTGGTACCCGTACATATCCAATCAAATGCGCGAATTAGCAGAGCACCAGACAGGAACGCGTAGAACATTTAGCAAATGAACAAACGTCCCTCGCTTTTCGTTACAGACGGAACAAAACACCAAAGAACACGGAACGACGGTGGAATGCATATCAAGGGAGACACGAACGCTCATATCCACTAAAGGCACTGGATACTGGGAAGGTAGCACCATTGCCTTCCCTGCCCACTAGTCGGACACTCGCAAGGCGATTGGCTGTTCGGTTTCTGTCGCTATGGCAATCGCCATTTTTCGATCCCATCAAATCTTCGAAAGGGTCGTTTCGAAGCAGTCGCGCCAAGATTACCATGGGAGCGTCGTCGTACTGGAAGCCTTCCTCGCCCATATAAGCGTCTTTGGCACTGCGCATGTAATCATTCGTGCTAATCTCTACAGATCTCTTATAATATTGTTCTTTATGAGAATTTCAAGACAGGTGAATCATTTGTCAATGCCACCAAGCATCAGGGTGTACAACCGCGCATTCGCATGGGCTCACCACAAACGGAAGGATCAGAGAGAAAGCCGTTCATTCCACGAACCAAAATGGCGTTCATACGGAGGGTTGGGCTCGGCGCTACTTTCCAAAAATCTAGCGACTTTAATATAGACCAATTCTCTGACGTCACGCCGCTATACGGTGATGATGCTGTCGGCACAGCGCATGCGCGGACAGAGGCGTGAAATGTGTGGGAGGCGTGACACAGTTTTATGCAATATCAGCCGTGGGGGTGAACTTGATGACGCTGAGGCATGCAGTTCGATATCTACGAGGAGATTAGGTACTCGTGTCGCATAGAATGAAGCGAGCCATATTTTGAGATAATAGAAAGAGATGACGAGGGTTTCTGAAATTCCACGAAGTGAGTATAAAGGTACTGAGCTGGGCGCTTTATTGGAGAAGGAGATGCAGGAACAGGACGGGATGGATAACAAAATCGAGCTTTCCCGCAGTCGGAAAATTAATCGACTGAAAACGCGGTTTATTCCAACATTTATGCGCCTATCGTACTTCTGTGGTTGGTCACAGTGGAAAGTAGTTGTTATTAAACAAATAGAGGAGATAAATGGAGTGTGTGCTGTAGAAGCCTACAAAATGGATAGGAGGAGGTCAGATGTTACACTTTCGTCCGGCATGCAGGAATTTCGCCTCTGACAAGAGGGAGATAGAGAATTTGGGCAATATATATATATATATATACATTTTTTTATTTTTTTTTTTACATACCCGTTTACCTTTGGCGGCGGTTTTTTTTTTATTTGGTATTTGTTTATCTTTTTTATATTTTTTATGCAGTCTGGAATGTTATTGACACGCTCAGAAAATTATTTTCTCCGTACGCGTCAACGACTTCTCCGGGCATGAGCAGAGAGAGAGACAGATGTTCGCGGAAAGCTAAACAAATAAAAAAATTTAATCTGACACTATGTGTGCACTGACGACTAGGAAAAATTAAAACGTCTCGCGTAATAAGGGGGGGCGCTGACCTGCTTCGTCACTTGATACGGAAGGAGGAAGGGAAAAAAAAAAAATTGTTTTCATCCATTATAGCAAACACAACCTTCACAACAAATAAACGACACAATATTGACAGGAAGATATCGAGCACGCTGGAGCGCTGCCCAATACCACCGCGAACAGAAAGGCCCGCTCGTGACGTCATCACTGGTAGAACGCGTCTCCGACCGGTGTGTTCAGCGTCCTTACTCTCCGCCCATGCGTCAGAAGTGGTCCCGATGCGACGACAAATGACGTCACAAAAGCCTGTGTGTCACACGCTGTCGGATGTCGCGGCGATGCTGGTTGTTAGCCGTAAAAGTTCCGGCAAAAAAAAAAAAAAAAAAAAAACACGGGAAAAACGCGAGTGTCGCAGTAGTCGTCGCGGCGTCCCAACTCCGTGCTGTCGAAGCTTTCGTGGATTCTCCAGCTGAAGAGCGACCTGTAGCAGACCAGGCGTCTGCCATATACACTCACCAGTGCTGTGACGCCGCCAGGATCGCGGCAGGCGACAGCAATACGTTCTATGACGTCATCAAACAAAAAAAAATAATATATATATATATATATATATATATATATATATATATATTTTAACGCGGTAAATACATTAGTTGAAGACGAGTTCCAGACACCATAGTATTGGTGCACCCCGCTTCCCAAGTCGTGCTCTAAACGAATCGCGAATCTATGTGTAGCGCAAATTCGTATTCAAATCGTCTGCTATAGAACTTGGCGGTAACGTCGGAACGCCGAGCTCTTATTGGCTCAGATGGGAAGGATATTGGGTAAACCTCAATGCTAGCTGCCTTGTTGCCTATCGCTCCTCAGCGTAGACCCCTTTTTTTTTTCTTTTTCTTTTTTTTTTTTTAAGCGCTGGAGGGAGGAGTTGACGAACTTCCGGTCAAACGAGAGGATAAACAATCCCCACCATAACACCGCTTCTTGTAACGTTCGTGGGTTATTTTATGACCAGTTCTCCACATGGTTATTAGCTAAAGGACCGGTTAGCGAGAGATTTATTGGAGATTTATTACTCCAGTAAGACGGCCGATCCTTGTTGAACGGCACAACATAACGACCTCTCTAAATTCCCAACTTTGTGATTTTCCGTAGAACTTTGTCGTCCCAGGAATTTTGACATCCACAGGCTCGAAAGGCTTGCCGAAACGGAGCGATCGGGAGTCTCTTGGGAGCCGGCTTGTGTTGGTAAACAGCAAAAAGGGTAAAAGCGTCATCGACTGGTATGTTTACCGTTCACAAATTTTAAACACCTCCTCCCCTCCCCCCGTCAGGCGCGGTAGCAACGACCATCACACGCAGGCGACACCGCTTTGCGCGGAAAACGGCAAACCATATAAATCGAGCTTGCGCAAAGCGCTTCAGCGTCCAGGAGCTGGAAGAAATAATTGCGAAAATTCAGCATTCAAAAACATCCTGTCGCGATATTCCTGACTTGATTGAAGAATGAGAGCGCAGGAAAATCGTAAAACGCAACTAAATCCCAATACCAAGAAAACGTTGTACACTCAGAGAAAGAGGTATTTATACGTATAAACCCCGTGTGTCCGTGAGCAAAACACGGGGATGTTTTCTTTGTTTTTTGATGTACAGAAGAAACTTTTTAGCGCACTCCGAACTGGTAAAAGGGCAGCACCCGCAGTGCCACCTGGTTTCGTAAAATACACGTGTGTCAAAAAATAAACTTAACGCGAAAAACAAAATTAGAGCAATATTGACGGCGAGAGATTTATTTGAAATTCTGCGCGCGCAGTCCATGACGTTACGGAATGGTCATTCGCTCAACGAGATGGTCATTAGCTCTTTCCACTTCAACGTGAAGGGGAAGCCGATCCACCTCTCCTCCACGCGCCCGAAATGCTGAGAGAGAAAACAAGTGGAAAGGAGGTGACTACCGACTACAAATCGCGTTTCGCGTCGTCAACATTGCTCTAATTTTTTTTTTTTTTTTTTTCGCGTAGAATTAATTTTTTTTCACACGCGTCTCCCAACCAGACTGTCTAAAAAACAAAAAAAAAAATTTTTTTTTCTTTTTAGGGGCCTTTTAAAGGAGCTGTGCAACAGCTTCTGTGCTTTAAATAATTGGGGAGTTGGTGTCTCGCCCTTTCTGAAGTAAATAACGAAAAACCGCTTTTGCCTGCATGTCCTAGTTTTTATTTTAAAACTTGACATAGATTGAGGTTTTCGGCACCTCTCAACGCCTTCACCATCTTCCGAGTCACGTGCGCTGTGACGTGAATGGGGGACGCGCGGGGTCCCGGTGAAGCTCTCTCTCTCTAGAACCATCAGTGAGCAGCGAGAACTCTACCGCTCGCGACCACGTGACCACGTGCTTGCACAACGCGATCAACATGGCTAAAGGAAGAAAGTCTCGTCCGGGTCCGGCCATCCCCGTCCGGCTCTGCCCCCGTCCCCCTCAGACTTCTGGCGGCTGTTCACGGTAGCAGATAGAGCTGACGGTTTTGTTGACCTCGGATACATGGCGCCACTAAAACTCCGTATAATAAAAGTTTTGCCGATGATACCAGGTTTTTGACGCATTTATATTTATGTTGGAACGACAAGATTTATAGAAAAATCACCTTTTATCGAGCAGGTATTGGCACAACTTCCTATCTTTTTACAAGTCCCCCATTGACGTCACGCCGCGTGTTTCTCACTGGCCGTCGCTCGCGGCTGCAGGTCGGGAAATATTCTAACTTTTGCCTCGCGATTATACGCGGCGGAATCGCAACACTTCGAAGGACGGAGATGTGTTTTCTGTCCTTTGTGACAAGATGAACAATGTCAAAAGTAGAAGATGCAAATTCTTTCAACGTTAAAATCCTTGCACAGCTCCTTTAACATTGTGCCACAGCTGAACTAGCTGAACTTCATACATAAAGGGGCCGAGCAACGGCATTAAAACATAACAGTAGAGTTATTACGGAGCATTCACTGCGACGTCCAGGGACCGACCAAAGCACACGCTCTCGATTATTTGCGGAACCATATGATTACCGCGGAGGACGAAAGTGAACGGAATGTACTGGAAGCACACGGGTGGATGGATAGATATGTGGGTCGCCGTTTCGATCGGGGCGGCAGCCTGTGCCATCTAGCCACCCTATTTACTTACTGATGTGTATTCCTTCTAATAAAGGGAGCAAAACGTTGTCTGCTTTTCACACGACGAATTCCGCTTGCCTACTGCCAGCGGCCGGAGCCGTAGCCTTTTGTCCACGATTCAATACCGTCCAACGAGCGACGAGGTGAGACAAATAAAAGGGACATTGGAAGCGAGACAGTAGGTCCTTTCTGAAATAATGCCTGGCGACCTAAATCACTACCATCACCCGATATACTGATGTGATTTATAATGGGCGGTAGCTAGCACCACTTGGGCTAGGTGGCGCAAGCTACCGCCCGTTATGGAGGGTACAACCGTATATTATCCATTCATCCACCCGAGTGAATAACTGTGGTCGGTGACAAGTTAAGAATGCAGTAGATGATCTGACTCCAGTGTGAGCTTTCCTTGACAACACTTGATCGCACGCGCAGCCAAAGCACAACGAAAGGCAACGAACACATGTTGGAAGTGTAACTTCTACTACATTCTTATGTCACCGGCAATGGGGATGTGACGAACTTTGTGGAATCTTGAGGTTCGGCGAACCGTCTAACGTTTGGCGAAGCTTGACACGAAGAATGGATGGATGCTAATGGCTGTACCCTTTATAACGGGCGGTAGCTTGCGCCACCTAGCCTCAGTCTAAAAAGACAAACATATGATTCCTCCCGCCCTTCTAAGCCAATTTTCTCCCGCTATCACCAAGCAGTGTGGGATATCACCAAAATGACCTTTGGGGGATCGGGCAAAATAACTAAAGAAACATCCCCCTCCCCTCCTCTTCCCCCCGGCGAGGGAGTCACCAATTTTCCTCTGGTCAAATCTTGTCTGCGTTACCCCAGCACCGGACCCGCTGGGGGACATGGTTGAGACTTTGGGCCGCACGCGGGAGGGAATCCCAATTTTCCTCTGTCCCGCGTGTCCCCAGCTGTGTTAGTTAGTTGTCCATCGTTCAATTTTCTCTAGATAATCTCCACCAATCTTCTAATCGCCTCTTTGTCACTGTAATCCTTTTCTCTTCCGTCCTTCCATCGTCGCCAGCGAAACCCAGGGCCCCGGCCAAATCCGTTACCCCTTCAGGGAGGGCAGGACGAAGCCCCGTGCACGTCAAAACCAAGTGCTCCAGTGTCTCGCTCTCATTATGGCAGGAAGCACATAATGTGTCTGTCTCCTGAAATTTAGCCCTTTACGTCCTCGTCCTCGAAAGTCCCGTTCTTGCCCCAAACAGTAAACAACTTCCACATTTTCCTTTTTTTATGTCCTGTTTTCGTGTCTTGTTAGAGCTGACTTTTCTGCATTCTCACCTGCCACATTTTTCTTTCTGCCTCCTTCAATCCCTTTTCCACTGAAGTAGTCTGCTCAGTCCCATCACCAGTGTGTAGGTATTTAAATGTGAGCTTTCGGATTCAGTTTGTCCATTTTGTGTTTAAACTTTTCATGAGTAAATACTTGATTAACTTCCGTGCCCACCGCGTATCAACCATTTCGGTCAACCTTTGTTCAAATTTCAACTTACTAATTGCCTCCCTGCTCTCAAAAGACGACCAGCCCGTGTCCACCTGTACTCTCTCATTTGGTGTCTTTCCATGTGCTCCCAGTGCCAATCTGCCTATGCTTTTTTGTCGAATTTCTAATCCTGATTGAACCTCTGATTTCATGCACAGTACTGCATTGCCAAGACAGTCATGGTACCATCACTCCTTTCCATATACCTCTGACCACTTCATATCTATTATAGTCCCATAGTGCCTTGAGCTTCATACTAGATGATTTTTTCTTCCTTTCCTAATTATATTCTTCTCACGTTCCTCTAGATATTTCCTTCCCTCATCGAGCCAGACTCTTATTATATTCTTCACATGTTCCTCTAGATGTTTCCTTCCCTCATTGAGCCAGACTCCCAGATATTTGTATTTTCATACATGGTCTATTACAATGTCTTGTGTCCTCAGGGGTTCCCTCTTTTCGTCGTTAAACACCATTACTCCAGACTTGTCACTACTAAATTTCATGCCCAAGGTGTCCCCTTCCTCTCCACATATTCCAGCTATAGTTCCTGTAACGTATCCTGGTACTATGTCGTCCGCATAGATCAATTCTGGTATTACCTGTGCCACATTTCTCCGTCCTTCCATATAACTGGCATCAAAACTTAAGTTGCTCTGGTCTAATTTCTTTCCCATTTCACTGAGATATATCATGAAGAACAGAGGTGACAGTGGACAGCCCTGCCTGAGCCCTCTTTTTATTGCTGCGGGTTGTGTAGTTTCTGCTTCCCATGTTATAACTTTGTCTGTGTACCCCTGCTGAAGAAACCTAACCAAATTTGCATCTAAGTTATACTCCTTCAGCTGACCCCAGAGTTTTTCCTGGCTCACATTATCGTATGCTCCCTTGATGACCAAAAAAGCCAACCATAAAGGAGTTTGGTTCTTCATTGCTATTTCTATACATTGTATGGCGACGAATAAGTTATCTTCGTTTTCTATCTCTCCGGAATCCATTTTGGAGCTCACCCAGTATTTGCATATCTTGTGCCCATTCCTCCATTCTCCGCTTTACAATCTGCATAGCTAATCTGTATATAACTGAAGTTACCGTTACTGGGCGATATGACTTAATGTAGTCTTTGTTTCCTTTGCCTTTATATATTAGTCTCATTTTACTTAGTTTCCAATCATTGGGTACCTCTCCAACACTGTCCGAGAGGTTGGACTTCTCGGACAGTGTTGCCTGACTTCTAAAAAATATAACCTTTATATATATATATATATATATATATATATATATATATATATATATATATATATATAGTGTTTGGAGATTAAGTACTAATGTTTACGCAACATAACATTGGGTGGATTTTTCGTGGTGGATTTTTCTTCCGTTAGGCGGTGCTAGCTCGTTCATAATTTACGCGCATGCGCATATTGATCGAATGTTTGTCGAACTTCAAGTTGAAAGTTCGAAAAAGTGGAACATGATCGAACCGGAACCCGCGCAGGTTCGGGACATCCATGATGTTCCATACTAATGGCGGCTTTCCAGTGGCTGATGAAAAAATAAGCTGAAGACATGCCCCAAGCGCGTGACACGAGTTCATCTTGGACTTGGGTCCATTAAATCAGTTGGCACACGACCGCGTGATCCTGTCGTAAGACCGGATCTTTGGTACACACACCAGCGAACCTGAAACGAATCGAGCGATACGTGAACAGTGAAGGAAACAGTCCCGCCTGCCTTTGACTTTGAAACGAATTATTCCCAATCCGTTTCCTTCATCAGTATGGCAAACGTTGGACTGACGTAGGAGCCGCTAGGTGGCGCTGAATCTCGGAAAGGGTCTTAGGTAGAGGTTGGCTCTTGATTAGCTTACGCTCAGGTTAGCCTCTTTCCTTCCTTCATAAACCCGCGCATCTCTCAATCTGATTAGCCTATATCAGGGTAGAGGTTAACCGTTGATCGGCTAGGTGGCGCGAGCCACCGTCCGATTAAAAGGGTTCAGCAGCATGCGTCCATTCATCCACCCATCCATGCATGCATCGGGTAAATCATTGCTCGCGGCGCTTTGTTTTACCGGGTGTGCGTATAAACTGGCCGGCTCGCGAATACTTTCCTCGGGGTAAAAACCAGCTCTCAAGGACGGCCGCGTTGATTGCAGACGTTTTCCGTCTCGATCTACATACACGGCTAGGTGTGTCTGCAATGGGGGTCACTCACTCCGGCGTCCGAGGAGTCCTCGAAGGGCTGCCGATTAGAGGGGGAAACTCTTACACGGTTTATTAAAACAACACGGCATTTCTTCGCCGTGCTGACCAGCCCTTTCAAAAGCTAGCTGGGACCCACGTTTTATTTATTTATTTTTTTATGTGTATGCATTTATTTTGCTTCGCACAATCAAACTCTACGTGTCTGAGGTCTGGTGGCAATTTGTCACGTCTAACCAGAGCTGGAGCAAGACAATTACGAAACTAACCGACGGCGAAGGGGTGGGGTGTGTGTGTGTGTGTGTGTGTGTGCGTGTGCGTGTGTGTGCGTGCGTGCGTGCGTGCGTGCGTGTGTGTGTGTGTGTGTGTGTGTGTGTGTGTGTGTGTGTGTGTGTGTGTGTAAAGGGGATGGGGTGCATGACGAAACTTCAGCAAAATGATGGTAAAACATAAGCATCGCTCTGACCATAGCCTCCTTAATACTAGCTCTGACATATTTTGACACAGGAAGAAGGACCTTGAAAACGGATCGAGTGCCCATTCGTATCTTTTGCGAACGCACTCCCCCGCTGCATCTCTCTTTAGCAGACAAAAAAAAAATAGCGGCGCGTTGTTGGGTGCGCGTTTCGTGAATGAAATCCTTTCGAGGAGGCTCGCCCAACCCTTTGGAGAAAACAACACAAAGGTCCAACATCGCGTACCGTCGCGACCCCAAGGTGATTGCGCGAATGGGCCTGGAAAACAACACGGTGCTTTATACGTAGTACAAGCAAACGGGAACGCACGGCGATCAAAGTCCCGAATACTGGTCACGAAGAGCACGACCACAACCGCCGAATATTTTTATGATCGGTCGAGAGGTCACCGAACAGACGTTACGGTCTGATAAGTATGACAAGCTCTGTAGCGTTCTCAGCGCGTGCTCGCGGGGTACGCCGTTGAAAAAGTGCGCTCCAAGCCAACAAGCTTGCAAGCGTCGAGCTCTGCCTTTATGCTTGTGACGTCACAGGCGACACTGCCTAAAGGTGGCGCAGACCGCCGCCCGATTCAAAGAATTCAGCTTTACACATCCATTGTTCCAGTCAAGTGGACGGAGCTATACTTCGTCTCACTTTAGCATGGACTAACCGCAAAGGCTGTGCTAGCGCGAGCGGCTAGCCTTGACTGGCTTGTCTAAAGCACTCGCTGCGCGAGCACTCGTGCAGCCACCGAGGCTTCATTGGAAGCACCTAGCTCGCGCTTTTAGCACGCGCGGCTAACAATAGTCCATACTAAGGTGAGACAATGAGACAAAGTATAGTGCACTGTAATGCAAGGAGAAGGAGGGATACGAGTGGCTCAACCGAGTTGGATTTCTCGGACCACGTGGTAAATTTGGAGCAAAGACTAGGACAAAAGCAACGATAGCAGTTCTGGATACATGCGTCGTGTACACTTTACGAATCTATTTAAATCGAACCCACTTGTATATTTAGATGGGTAAATGTTAGTGGTAAAATGAAACCCTGATTGACTTGCAGACATGGTGAATGTGTTTACTCCACAGAGTATTCCTCAAACCAACAGAACAGATGGTTTGCATTCCAATTTGACACCGCGTCTCGAATCTCGACTAAACCACGAAATAAAGTTAAAGCACAAGATGCCCCCGCCCCCCCCCCCCCCCCAAAAAAAAAACAAAAAAAAAAACAAATGCAGTTTTGGGACACACACACACTGTATACACCATAGCCAGTGCTCGGTATGCGCGACCAAGTTAATAATAGGTACAAAATGCACACGGGATCACTGCCGAAACATGGTTAGCAACGGCAGGCACTAAACTCTTATTATTAATTACTTCGCTGCTTGGAAAAGGTACAGGCGGAGAGTTTCTAGGAGTTATGAAGCTTCTTTGGTCCGCAGGTACCTTTCAAGTTTTTATTTACCGCGGGACAGTTTGATTTCATCTACTTTGTAGCTAATAATAATCAACTGCAAGTGCCAAGCAGAACCACACCTCAAAGAGTAATGTGTACCACGGAGACCTCCCCATGCAGGTCCTTGCAGTCAGTAACTCATTCAGGTGAGAATAAAAATATAAAAATACATAAAAAGTAAATTCCTGCGCAACGACAAGCTTTAATTGAAACTCCAAAACTAATGAGCAGCGCCATTCCTGAAACGAGATGTCGCTGTCATTTTATCATTATATTTATTTTGTTGACGTATGTTATTTCTTTCTTTCGTAAAGCGTTTAAGAAAGGAGTGGACCCTAAATGTCATTTTGACAGGAAGTAAAAGATGAGAGTTCATTGATCGAGGATATTTCTTGATTAATAAACACTGTTTCGAATTTTTACACAAGCTGCATTACACACATTACCTTTCAGTCTATTTGAAATCTAAAGCTATTGTAAGAACTATACTTCGCCTGGCGTATGAACATTTTTTTTTTTTTTTTACTTATATTGAAACCGAGTTCACTGCCTAATGAGGCAGCAGCTGCTTTTTCACCTCCCTCTTTTCTAATCTTTCATTTTTCTCCCACTCGTTCATTAGTTATTTATTCATTATGAAAACCTAAAGTTAAACACTTTTTTTTTTCTTTTTTTGCAAGAAGTAGTTTAGTAAAATTGCCTAACGCACGCGAGCAGGCGTGAAAGGTATTCTCACACCTGTTCCCGGTTCAAACACCGAAGGAAAAACAAAATACAAAAACACAACGCGCAGCCTGAAGTTTACTGCGTCTCCTATCCGCTTGTTTAGTCATCACCCATCGAGTAATTTGATCCCACCAGCTGATAGGTAGGTATTCGGGGAATGCGTTACATGTTCGTGCTTTTCAAGCGCAGTCCAGGTTGTCTGAACTCATTTACAACGGGGAGATCGTCATCAAAACTTGGACCACCATTCAGTAAAAGACGCTCGTGGTGGACCGCTGACACAATTAACAACTCAACATACGGACTGTCCCGGCGGTAGATCGCGGGCCCACCAGCACGAACATACGGGAAAACTCGAGAACGACAATATTTTTTCCCCGTAGGACTTCCCTGTGCGGCTTCGTCGGCGCACACACGCACACACACAAAACACTGCACCTACCTTTTTCGGCCTTGGCACGGGTGTCTTGGACTGCTTGACGCTGGACAAGTTGTTTTTGATGATGATCTTGTGCTCCTTATACCACGTATCCGCCAGCGGGTCGACGACCAACAGCTTGGTTTCATTCGACACAGCCTTGATCCGTTCGACCACTTGCTTGTGGTTCTCGTTGGAGATGTTGATGCCGTTCACTTCGACAATCCGGTCGCCTTCCTTCAGGCCGGCCAGTTGTGCCGGACTGCCGGGGTCGATCTTGCCTAGGTACTGTCCGGGCTTGGATTTCTCCGTGTGGAGATTGAAGCCGAACCCTTCGTAGTCGGGCCACTTGATGACATGGCATAGTCGGATCGTCGGAGCGTCTTGAGGCACTGTCACGTTCGACATGGTCGAAAAACGTCGACTGCCGTCGTGAACGTCTGTGTTTTCGCCGCCGACCTTCTTTTTTTGTTGGGGGGGAGGGGGAGGGGAGGGGGGAGCTGATCGTCGTTTGCCGAGGTCGTCGCGTACTCCTGAGAAGGACGGCGCGATAGAATGCGGCTCCGCCAGCTCCGCTAGCCTGCTCCTTGCGTTCGGTAGGTATGAAAGTGGGAGAGGATCGAGACGGATGGATAGGGGGGGAGGGACGATGTAGCGTGCCTACATTTGAGAGTGTTTTCACTGTGCTCGCTCTGGATCACGTGGTTTGTGGGCCGCGTTTGCAACACAAGCTGCGAGGAGGCCTCAATCGTCTGCAAGCGCGCAAGCGTCTCTGCTCTGCTCTGCATCTCCGCTCACTTTTCTTTTAGCCAATAGGCGACTCGCGTATGCAAATTCGCGTTCAGTCTGTTCAGGAGACGTCCGCCATTAAATTGCAACCCTGGTGCATTTGATTCCACTCTTAAATCTAGGCTCTGAGGCGATGAGGCGATCGTGCTGTCCTCACGTGGCTGGAACGCGCGACGCGCGGCCACCCCAAAAAGCAATAGGACGAGACGTATTTGAGTTGTTTTAGAAGTTGCCGCTTCACGTTCAAACAGCGCTGTCAACGTAATAATTTTGTGATGAATCTTTTTGAGAAAATAAATTGAAACGTCCAAAATATGCAAAATGGCAACGTACAAAAATGTAAGCACATTTGCGTGATTACTCAGTAACAACTACAAGGGTGCACTTGGTATTTGGTTGCGTGTTGTTCCTGCCGCTCCTGCTGCGGATGGCTGCACTTGTTTGTCAACAAGCCTAAACAAGCCAACAGACGGCCGGCGTAAAGTTCTTTTTTCTTGCTGCGAATCGTTGAACCGATTTGAAGAAAGCTTGCAAGCAGTTATCATCTGTGTCAGCCAAACTCAAGCTTATGTCCGCGAGAGAATGTCAAGTAGCACAGTGGACAAGACGAACGCTGACAAAGCAGACAAAGCTGACGATCGCATGATCTGGGCGCTACATTTGCCGCGGGACTTCGACAAAATATCACTTGTCAAGTACGTTTATGTTCCCCAAATCCCCAGCAGGGTTACCAGGTTTGGCATGTGGCTACGTAATGTCCCCTTTCCCTCTGTGTACTGTAGGATGTCTCAAGAAACCCTGGAGAGCATCCTTCATGTGAAGCTTTTTTTTGCTTCGGTAGGAAAGAGTGTTGCAAATATTTTAAGCCTTCCGACGAATGCTTCGCTCGGATCAACTCTAAGGTACTGTGCGGAGCTAGTACGAGTGGGACAAATGCTTCCTGATAATATTTGTCTTAGATTCGAAAAGCGCCAGAAAACAACGACAACAGAAGGAATAGACGAAACGATGCGCATCGTTTCGTCTATTCCTTCTGTTGTCCTTGTTTTCTGGCGCTTTTCGAATCTAAGATGTACCAACTTGCCCAACTCCAGATTCTTCTATAATATTGTTCATAGCATGAGACTGTCCAAATGTGTCCACATGAGCTTTTTGTTTTATTATTTAAAATAAAACTGTTTTCTGGATATTGTAATACTTTGATTTTGCATACAATCTCTTACCTAAACATATACAGAAGCAGAGCTTTCGCCTTCAGCTTGTAAAAGCAATATCGAAATTTTGGCTACTTTTGGGCTATGCAAATATTTGGCTTTTGGCTACTTTTGGGCTACACTGACTAGCCATTTGGCTATATCAGCTAACAGCTATCTGGCAACCCTGATCCCCAGTCCTTGAGAGTATATCGCTGTGCTAATACGACTCCTCTTCAAGAAAATTAATACAAGACCGCACGCTTTGAAGAGTATCCTCCTATACTCGCGGTCAGCTTTCTGTGGCAATGCAATCAATGCTAGGGGAGAGGGTGCACCAACCGCCGTACACACGCTTTCCTCCTCTCTTCGGATTGCCACAGAAAGTTGACCGCGAGTATAGACCACTTAGTCGACAATCATTTGGTCGACAGCCGGGTTTTCGACAACCGTTTTGTCGGCAGTCATTTTGTCGACAGCAGGGTTGCAGAATGAGCACGCCCCTTCCATTCCAACTCCATTCCCGGGAATCCACTTTTTGCAAAATATGTTCTGCCACCTAGACGCGACTGGGTTCGAGACTAAGTGGCTAGAAAACAATGCGCACGTAAGGTCTTTTCCACCCGTTCGACACCGAAAACGTCGGCTACATCATGTTTTCTTATTGAGTCGCGGTGACCTAGATACGGCTCCCCCAAACTTCGCCTTTGTTTCCATCGTGGGTTATCTTCGGCCCCGAAGTTGATACAAAGAAACCATCTTCCCTCTCTGCTCGGCCAGAAGGGAGAGAGAGAGAGGGTACCAGATCCATTTACTCCAACCACTATTTCTGCAAAAGGTCCATTAGCGTTTCTAATTTCATTCCTTTCAACTCCTACGAATGAAGACACTGGGCCCGTTCCCAGTCCTGAAATGGCTGAACCGTTGTATTTCATTCCTTTAATTCCTAAATGTAAAAAAGTTGTATTCCATTCCTCTAATACCTAAACACGTAAAAAATGTCTCTTGACAGCTACATTCTGTTGCCCGAAAAAACAGTATAGAGTTATCAAACGCATTGAAAACTGCAAAGATATGCAAAACGCATCCCCAAAGGATTGATTGTGCTAAGCTAAGCGGTGGTCACACAAAGTGCTTGGTGGCACTCGGGGGGGGCATTGCAGATTTTGATGTGCCTTACAGACGAGCCAGCTATGGCACTTTTGACTCCACGCACGCCTCATGGTGTGTGAGGGCCAGTACCCGAGAAAGGCAGGTGTCGTGGCTTTGTCCCTGCCTGGTGGCCTTTCAGCTGTGGTGTAATTGGGTTTGGTCACAACTGTAGCTGTGTCGCGTCTCACGACGCCAGGAATGACACCTTGTCCGTATGCAACCATTCAGTTTGGTTGTTTCACTAAGGGAATCACTTTCATCCTTGACTAGCGGAAGCCAATCAGAAAATGAAGCCGTTGGCCGCCTGAAGTGCAACGATGCTGGCGGGCCGTGGGCCCTAGCTGAAGATGGACGCAGTTTGCATAAGATCCAAGCCCATTCCATTCCCAGTCTGTTCCAAACAAAAGACCTCTAGTTCCATTCCCATTCCATTCCGAGGTCACGGAAGTGCGGAACGATTGTGGAATCATATCAGTTCTGATAGTGGCAACTCTGCAAAACTGGTGGACAGCAATTTTGATGTCGTGCTTTATGCCAAGACTGCACTTTTCATGAGATATAGACATCTTACCTGAAACCTTGTCAATCTGTTAACCCCCCCTCTGTATAATACCAAAATATAATAAAATTACCTTTTTCTTCTTACTTCAACCTTGGGACTTTTTTTCTAATATATTCAAACGTATGTTAAAAAAAAGAATTATCTACAACAAAAGACAGTTTGCACAATATGAATGTTATTCCAAATTAAGTGTATGTTCCATTCTCTTCTCTTTCAGAAATGCCCTCAGTTGCAACAACATGCTGCTGACATCACGCAAGATCTTAAAAAATCCAGGATCTGATTATTCTGCCGTGATACCTCTTGTCATCAACACAGATGTTAATGCCGACCATCTTCGTAACAAACTAGAACTTTGCATTGGCGGCTTTGTAAATCTGAAATCGTGTCTGCTGAAAGTGGTCCCAGCACACAAATTTCGGCCGTCGTCGGCGGATGGTCCTCGCAAGCTGCTCCGAAATCTTGTCGAAACTCTTCTGCACGAAGCCGCCTTTGACGACGGTTTGGTCGACCAGCTTTTGTCGGAAGTGCCGAAGCGATGGGAAAGGCACGGCGACCTCGTCTTGTTAGGCCAGGGCGCTTTTTCGGATCCCCGCTGGAGCAGCCTCGGTACGCTCATACTTCTTCGTTCGTTGTGGTTGATGACCAAAATCATTCCGCTAAGTCACCAAAATAATTTAGGACTGATTCACAGATTTGCATTTGATTCTGAAGGCCTGGCGTACGTTGCATGTAAATCACTGAAACTTTTGTGTCACAAGCGTCACTTGCCAGGCTTCCTTCTTGAACTGGTAGCCACGCTTAGCACGAAGCACAGATGTCCCTGTGACTTGTACGTAAGGTTTCGTGGCGTACTGTTACATTAGAAAGCGGGGATGCGTGAACTGGTCTTGACCAAGTGTGTCACGACGGCTTGTGAATACTTACAAAGAGGCAACGCATCGGTGACGTCTGTCGGGTAGCTCTGGTACCCTCCCGATTTTAGTATATTTCCAAAATTTTTACGCATCATTCGTTCACTGCGGTCTTGAGAAGTGATTCTGACGATGCTATAAGCGACGTACCGTTTCTCATTGACACTGCGTGACTTTGATCTCGTAAGTACTGCAAAACCTTCGGTCTATATTCAATGGCGGTTTAAGAACCCAGCATATGTTCCTCCTTCAGTATGAGCCAACGTTACTAAACCACTCAGTTGGGAAACTCACCCTTGAAACCCGGACCGCTCGCGTCCACCGATACCAAACTAAATACAATAACAGTGCCACCCTTTAGTGACTTGTCAAAACGTGAAAGTTCATTTATATTGCTACTGCGAAATGCCAATGCAAGATGGCGCCACCAGCCCTTGCGCTACTTAGGGAGGCTCTAGTGAGGGTGGATGCAACTCAAAACCTGGAGAGCGTTTGCAATTTAATGGCGGCGCCTGAGGGAGAGAATTCGGGAAAGGATATGAGCCAATGTTGCCTGCACGAGAGCAGACGCCCGCTCTGTTGCAACTCTGTTGCTCCATGCGCCTTTCCTCCTCTCGCCTCCCATTGCAAGCAACGAACGCCTTGGCGCAGCCTCTCTCGCTTTCTTCTCGCTCCGAGAATTGCAAACGTCGAGAGGAGAAAGCAGGGTTGCCAGACATGCAGCAACGTCCAAGATGGCAGAATTTACCATTTTTTCGCGTTAAAAAAATACTTACCTATCGCAACAAAACTGGTGGCTATGGAAAAGTAATGATTTATACCTTGTGTGAATTATTCAAGAACCTTAATGGGCTCTTATGACCTGAGTTAGGAAATAAAACGACCCTTTGCCCCATAGACTCCCAGCAAAATTTAGCAATTAAATGGCGTCCATGTCCCGTGATCCCCAATCTAGCAGTTGCACCCACCCTCACTTGAGCCTCCCTAGCGCTACTCGACCTGAACCGATTCATGCAGACGTGCAGTTCCCAAAGTGGCCGCTGCGGGAGAAATGGCGGCATTGCGATGCCGTTAGTTCGGTTCTCGAGTACGGATCGAAACCACTTTCTCAAAGCAGGTTCTATGGCAGTTTCCCAACTGAGTTCTAGTAACGTCGGTATGAGCTTTCTGCCTTTGATAGCACTTTATCGCACGCATGGCCGATGTTTGGCGGAATGCGACGAGCGTGGGTTGGGGGGCGGTGCTCCTACTGCATTCTTAGCTTGTCACCGACTGTAGTTATATACAGACTGCAGGTGCTCTGGGGCTACCTAGTAAAGGGTGTCCCAAGCAGACCTTCCACCGTAAATCGAGCCAGAAAATTCTACACTTACACATAGAGAGCTTAATCTTTCACAGAACGTGCACCGAGCAAACCAGTCTTACTGTTTGAAATCTCGAGGTGTAGTTCTCTTCCTGTTCAAAATTGGAGCAAAAAACTTGCCGAAGTTTACGGGAGAGGCGTGTTCGCAAACGACCTAATTATTGACGCTATTAACTTGTGGCGCCATCTCTCGACAGGCACAGCACGCAGGCAATAGAGTGTGTCGTCCGCTCGCTGCTCCTATCGGGAGATGGCGCCACGAGTTAATTCCGTCGGTAACTCGGTCATCTGCAAACGCACCCGACGTAAACTTCAATTGTTTTTTTTTTTTTTTTTTTTAATTACAGAAGAGAGTTTTGTTTTGAGATTTTACATGGTAAGACTGACCTGCTCAGTGCACAATCGGTGAAAGTTCGAGCTTTCCACATGTAGGCGGCGATTTTTTCGACTCGTTTTACGGCGGAAGGTCCGCTTGCGACATTCTATAGATGGGATCAGTGTCATCTCTCGCCGTAAGCAGCCACCAGCAGTAGCGAAACACTCGCTCACGCTCCGACGGTAATGTGCGAACAAGCCTTTAAATGCATCGCAATTTCTGAATGATTCGGTGGAGAAGTGGCTCTGCCGAAAATATCGGGGTCGCCCGACGACGCAGTCAGCCTACCGTAATATCCCAAGAGATCGCCCACCTAAAATCGAAAACAAATTGGGTGAAAAACAAGAAGTAAGCTAACTTTCGATGTGCGATCAAGAAAAGTGTTGAAAAAGGGCTAGCTTTAGATTCTGCGGCCTGCGAAACTTGCGAGTGCATGGAGAGGCGATGAACCAAAGACTACCGTTTACCAGTCAACAATGTTCACTTATCTCCCATCCTGGCTAAGTAATACTGTTGGCCAGGGCCCTGCAATTACCAGAGGCGGTTGTAGCCTTTTCAAAAGAATAGCAAATCGTACAAATAGGGGGCGGGGTATCTTTTGGGGGTGGGGCATCTCTGGGGATATGACGGTACGTCTAATGGGTCTTTCGCAAAGTGTCGACGCTTGACAGGGCAATCTGCAAAAACGTGCAGGTCCGAAGTTGTGGCACGCGTGCTGCTCCGCCCTCAAGTGCCGACGGATAGCGGTGAACGGCCGCATCGCTGCCGATGGCCTCAGAACTCCCCTGGTCAGGCTGGTCCTGGGTGACGACGGATGGGTGACGCACCTGGACAACGGCATCAGGTGAGCTTCCTGTTGTCAGGATAAAAGTGTTATGCCCCAGTCCCACTAGAGCGACAAGCGGGAACGACTGACACCGACAAGCCTCGAGCGCGTGCAGCGTCCACACGTAGGTACCTTTGGCAGGCTCGAGATTGTTTGTGCTTGTTTCGCGAGCGTCGAAAGACTGCAAGCCTGCCGAAGGCACCTTGGCGTGGACACCGCACGTGCTCCAGGCTTGTCGGTGTCGTTCGTTTTTGTTTGTCACTCTAGTGGGACTTGGGCATGAGAACTAATTCTGTTGCCATCTTTCTAGTTGCCGTTCCATCTACAGGGTGTTGGAAATCGGCGGGCTTGCTGTAAAACATGCGGGAAAACTCTGTGCCTGCACACAATGAGCTAACATTTTCATCAAAGGTGTTATTTTAGTGGTACCGGCTTTACTTTGCAAAAGCAAAGTAAAGCCGGTACCACTAAAACTTTGCAAAAGGCGTAGCTGTGCTCCTATGAAAGTTGGAGCAACGCCCTTGACATGTTCCAACGGTGGGACCTGATGCAGACGACCCAGTTTCCTAAGAGTGTGTCGTTTGCTTTCTACCAAATGCTTGCTGTTCTTTTTGTTTCCATGAAACCTCGTAAGCCAGCGAAGCTAACTGCAAACGAGTTTCACGGAAGATAATTGTGAAATCATGGGGATATAAAATATACTCAAACAGATAGCAGCAGGTGCTTGTTTTTCTAATGATTCCACTGGTAGCTTGGGAGAAGGCTGTCAGTTTGTGCTAATGTTTTCTTTATTATACTACTGGTTCCTCTTCAGGAGCATGGTAGGGATGTTCACATAAATAAATGAGCACAAAAGCATACGAGTTGAAGTCGTTGCATCTGCCGAGGTAATTTTAGACACCAACAAGTCGTCTGCTCAAGCTCCGGTTCACATCAACTCCGAATAACGGCCGGCGTACGTCATTGTAGAGTATCAGCCAATGCTCCTTTATGTGGACGACTTGTTGGCTTGCAACAGCTCTGCTTTGTTGTCTTGTCTCAGCATATGTGTTGTCACTGGTGTCTCCAACAGGTATTCCTTCGATGTCACCAAGTGCATGTTCAGTTCGGGGAACATCACGGAGAAACTGAGGGTCGCTAAACTCGACTGCCATGGCGAAACTGTCGTGGACCTGTACGCCGGTGAGAATGTTTTCGTTTTACAAAATTGTATAAGACAGGGGTGGCCAGGCTGACTCGGCCTAAGAACCGCAAACAAAATGACGAAACTTCCAAGAGCCGCGGGGGTGGGGGGCCAAACATTTGTCTAGAGCAATAAACGAAACTCGAACTACTTTCAATCTATCCGAGTCAAAAGCAGTCCAACTGTACATAAGGTAGCAGTAGCAGAAGACTACCAAACTGCAACCTGTCTTTCGATATAAAACGCATTCCATTTCTCTTTGGAGGGAGGAATGCGGGGAGGATGGGGGGGGGGGGGGAGGGGAGGGGAGGGAAGGGAGCTGCGAGCCGCACTTCAACACGCAAAGAGCCGCATGCGGCTCGCGAGCCGCAGCTTGGCCACCCCATATTGTTGTTTTAATTTTGAAGCTAGGAGGCTGAACTTCGCACAGTTAGTACATATTGAGCTCCTCTTGTCATATATGTAGTCAGTTTTCTGATACCTGCCTTGGTCTTGGTGAAATATCTGTGCACGTATGAAGGCATATAAAATGCCTTTTTTGTGCACCCTTTTTCTCTCATATTTACTTATAAGAGAGCATCTTAAAATAGCCTGGTTGCTTCCTTGTGAACAGTAAGGTGTGCAAATCCACCTGAAAAAAAAAAAAAAAAAAATCTAAGCCTGGAGAGAAAATAAAAATTGTGAACTATTGAGTCATCACTTTTTATGTTTCACTTTTAGCTTTATAATTCTTATAAACATTCAGTGGTGCCAATCACATAACTAGCAAGATTTGCACACTCTATACATCACTAGGAACAGCTATGCAAAATTTGGTTGCAATATGGTAACCGCAAACGGTGAAAATTGTGTGCACAAACTCCGAAAACAGGCAAAAATACCAATTTGAGAAAAACGCAAATGAAAGTTTAGTTTTATGTGATATACCTAAATTCTCAGTCAAACCACACGAAACTTGGTGGTAATATAGTTCCAAATGTCAGAGCCTGGATTACCAAACTAGAATTCCCCCGCTGCATAGCACAGCTCCAGAAAAAATGCCAGTCCCTTTCGCGTAGCGGCCGATTCTTTGATGGCAAGTTCGCACTTTCCACAAGTCGAGCATGCCGCACCACTGACGATTGCTTCTGTCGCGCCAATCTCGCCGATCGCAGCACTTGCACGCCATCTCCAGCTCTCTCTCCGTTTTAAAACGTCCTGATCTTATTTTCCAATGCACTAACGAACTCGTCAGCGCTGCCATGAAACTCAAGCGATCGGACTCGAAAGCGTCGCCGCGGTGCCCCGACCGAGGTTAGGGTTAACTGCCACGGGTGAACTTTTCTTCTGTAAAGCTTTCCTCTTGCCCTTTTTTTCGACTTCCTTCGAACTTGTGTGTCGTCCGAAACTTCCCAGCTCGAAGGTCGCTTTTTCGGTCGACGTCCATCGCGAAGAAAGCGGAATGATCCAACAAGTCGTTGGTTCTGGTTTCCGAAGCAGTGCGACGCTAAAATCGCAAGCAAGCTTTGCCGCGCAGCACGTTGCACTCTGCGAATGGCGAGACCACAATCGCATCACGTGATTTAAAAGTCCAGTGGCGACACGCATTCACAGCGGAAAAAACATTTATATCTTATTTGCAACCAGAATACGAAACTATCGACGACAGTTTCGGAGTGAAAACGGCTAGGCCTATGCGCCGAAATGAATATGATGGCGGGCGATGCCGCAATCCAAAAAATCACGCGATCAAAAATGGCTCAGATTTGCACTGTTTTCGATCGCGAGAAGGACTTCAAACTCATGTCTGTCTAATTTCGCATTGATATCCGGTCTTGATTTTTTTATACGCAAAAGAAGAAGGTTCAAAGATAATAGAACACTAAAAAATGCAAAATCACTTTTTAAAAAAAAATTGCCGTTTTTCGATCCGCATCTTTCCTTAAGTGTTTCGTAAAGCTTTCCGCACCTTTGTAGAACGTCTCGAACACTGGTATTCTCTTGAATGTGTGTCAACCGCATTCAATTTTTTCCACTTACTACTGTTTCAGGAATTGGGTACTTCACGTTGCCGTACTTAGTTCATGCTAAGGCAAGGCATGTTCACTCCTGCGAGTGGAACAAGGACGCCGTCGAGGCATTGACCAAGAACCTGCTGCTCAACGGTGTTGAAGACCGCTGCACCATACATTTTGGAGACTGCAGAAAGGTCAGAGAGGGGGTTAGAGACTTGTCTTGTCTTGACTTGTGCTTGTATTACCGCTAGACTCAATATTTTATCCTGGGCATGGAGGTAGGAAGCTTTTGGAGGTGACATGACGCAACCAGAGGTGAAGCCAGAAGTGTAGAGGGACGCGCCCCCAACGATGACCAAAGCCAAGAGGCATCATTGGACAAAAAGGAGAGCTGTCTTGGCACCAACAGCTGTTTTGGTCACCCTTGGGGTCGTTCCCACCGACCGTGTCCTCTACTTCTGGCTTCAATTGGGATTTTCTCGTTTGGCTGGCTTGAGCTGGTATGTCGGCTCCTCTTCTTCCTACCTCCATGATCCTGGGTGTTAAGGATTCAGTTCCCTTATAATTTTGGTGGTGCTTTTTTTGTGCAGATGGTTGGTGCCTGTCCCAATTTTTTTATTTAGAACTAAGAACACGAAACTTGAGATCTCATGCTCAGAATACAGATGAATGGGGCAAAGCTTCAGTATGTCAGTTGCATGGGGCACTACTTGGAGTGCTGTTCTCTGCTACCACATGCTTTTTGTGATCTGAATGTGGGTGACTAAAATGTAGCCGACACAGTCCCCAGGTAACCCCTTTTTGGGATCGCACCTGCAAACAAAGAGGCACCTCTGCAGCGTGGGGCAATGCTATATGGGCGTCTTTCGTAACCGCTGTGTACGTGGTTATTGTACAAGGCCCGCTGACTGTTAACTCCGCTGGAGCGTGAATGCTAAATTTCTCCATTGGTGTCTTTCTTTGCTCGCAAACTTCTTTCAGGTATGCCCGGAAGGCGTCGCAGATCGAGTCAACCTAGGACTGATTCCATCCTCGGAGTCCGGCTGGCCCACGGCATGCAAGGCTTTGAGAAGCGGCTATGGACAGCGTTGGCTTCATGTCCACGAGAATGTGGACACCCATCCAAACCACGTCGGGGTCAGCGAAGCTCAGACTGGGTCCAAATGTAGTAAAGAGAAGCGGTGGCAAATGCGTGCGGCCGAAGTTTGCGACACCATCCGTAACATGCTGGACGAACTTCGAGGTGAAGGGTGGGTGGTTGAGTGCACTCACGTGGAGCATGTGAAGTCTTACGCTCCTCATGTGGCTCACATCGTGATGGACCTGTGCTGCACACAGCAGAAAACCTCGTGACCGTGTGTAATGTCTTTTTAGAACGGATGAAGTTTTGTTATTAATAAATATGTTATTACCAAAAGCAGTGGCATAGGTAAAAAAAAGAAAAATATTTGGATGCAGAAAAAAAAAAAAAGAAGCCCACTTTTCAAAATAATAAGTGGTTATTTTATTGATAAATATTTTAAATGGGCATGTAGCCCTGCATGTATGCATGTTTGTGTAGATGTCTAGCCGTAAGTGTCGACTGCAGACCCCTTACAGTGACATACAAACTCATTGTTTTGTGGTTGGCTGCAAGTGTACGTTAGTAATGGATGTTGAGGGAGAACGTTAGCAAGGGAGGGCCACCAGATAGAAAACTGCTCTACAGTGCTGCACAACACTACACTGTAGAATGTGCAATCGTACACTGTAGTGCGTTTTGTTATGAGATTTAGCACAATCTCTTGGCAAAAAGGGCTGCCAATTGGAGGCTTCCATGAAATTCCGTGTTCAAGTTCTTCTTTAGGACAATCGAACGTGCAGACACTGAGTAGTCAGATTCTCAGTGCAAATAAAGTGGAGGCTTGAACACTGTGTATGTACTTTTGTGCATCGTGCGTGCACACTCGTGGCCGTGGGTCGTTTAAATTCGGCGGTAGAAAGTGAAAATCAGCGTTGCCAGATCTAGGTAACGCGGTTCGCGGTCCTGTGTATTCTGCCTCATCAATCGAAACGTAAGGTATTGAATGTTTGAAGATTTATAGTTTTTAATGCGCTCATTAGATTTGTTATTTTGTTTCTTTTATTGATGGATGATAACGTTCATGTCGTCACAGGAGTAGTCGACAGATCCAATCCAAATCCGATCGAATGTATGCATGCTTTGTTGATGGCGTGCGGGTTCGCCAAAAGTGAAGAAGCCACCGGCATTATTCTTTACGTTTTTACCGCTTTTGTAGAGTGACACTTTCTACTATAGAGATGTGAAACCATCCCGAGTGTTCCCATCTCGGTCCCTCAGACGTCAAAACCGTCACCCTTCGCGAAACCTGGCGCCCTCACCGAGTCGCCATGGCGAGCACGGTCGAGGTACCCCAACAACCGTCCGACCCCAGTACGCTAAACGACCTCAGGCTCTTTCTCGCGGGTACGTCCGGCTACGAAAGCAAGATCAAGAGCGGCGACGTCGCCAAGGCGGCCATCCGCCTCCTCAAGACGCTACCGGTGGCCCGCGAAGCCGTACTCGAGTACATGCACAACTTGTTCGACGACGCCGTCAACCGACATATCATGCGCCTCGACTCCGAGGACACCGGCGTGCCGACCGATCTGTCCGGGGAGCGCGAGATCGCCGTCGACGAGGTGCAGGCCGTCCTGTCCGGGTTCATCAAGAGCAACCTGAACGCTTGGGCCCCCATTATCTCGACCTGGTCGCTCGAGCTGCTGGGCCACCTGACCCGCAAGTACGCCGACCGCAGGATCGTCCACTACTCGTCCAGTCTGCCCGAGGTCTTGCAGATATGGATGGCGTGCCCGCCGACCAGGACACTCATGGACCTGACCACGCAGTGCTTGTCCACGCTGATCGACACCGATCCGGATAGGTGCGTATGCACGGGCCTCCAGCGAGAGTGTAGGTTGCCTATGCGGAGCGTAAGTTCGTCTGGTTCTTGCACAAGGGTTACAATGATGTCAGAACGACTATCTCTTATTGGCTGATAAAAGAAAAAAACAATAGTGGGTAGACCTCAAGGCATCTAGCATTGATGTCTACCCACTATCCTTTCAATCAGAGCCAATCAGAGCTCGGCGTCGTTCTGACGTCACTGGAACTCCTGCGTGAGAAGCAGACGACTTGCTCTCCACTTCGCTTGCACGTGACCTCAGTCCCCCGACGGTGCTACTGCAAGCTGACTTAGTGAGGCAGTGAAGCACAAGATAGGCATAACCTCGACCCAATCATCTGAAAACTTTTAGTTTGTTTCATTATGCTTTTCTTTTTTTAATCTATGGTCTGCTGTGTTTACTGACTCATGCACACTGATTGGTTATTTTTTTATGTCCTAACATCAACAAAACGGTCAGTGTGCTGTCAACTGCAAGAACTGCCTGTGTGTCGACAAACTGATGGCGGTGCAAGTCTAGTTGTCTCCTGCATGACAGGACATTACGTAATTCACCGTAATTGACCCGCAGGTATTTTTCTTCGTTCTTTGTTAGTTCTGAACCAAGTATGAACGTCAACTAGGTAGATGGGGAGACGCAAACGCAACCCGGGGATTACCGGAGCAACTCATATCATTTTCTTGGCGTGTTTTTCTTGTTGGTTGGTCTACGAGAAGTCCTCGAAGAATAAAGAAAACATCTTAGAATTACACTTGACCAGGGTGAAGAATAAAAATTATGATGATCTAAATCGTAATTTATATCAGTCCGGCTTTACTATGATGATTTAAATCGAACCTTTTCTGCAAAAATAACCCAAAAAAATATATTTTTTATTTAACGTTTCTATCATTTGATGTTTTCTATGTGCATTTGTTTTCTATCTAAATCAAGGCATCGTCAATCAAGAAAGATTTATATATCGGGCCAAACATGAGGATATAGCAGTAGTGGTCTGAGCAAACCGGAACGTTGAGCTTCTTTTCTACGATCCACTTTCTTCTTCAGTTACGTATTGCCATATTGCAAGTAGATAACAATGCGAAAAACAAACTAACACTAGAAAAGTAATGTTCTATTGCAAGAAAATCAAAATACAAAAGAAGAAGCAAATAAACATTTTTTACTAACTTAGAAACATCAAGCTGTTGTCGTTTTACAATGACAGGGTTTACTCAATAAAAAGTTAGTTAAACAGTACTTTAAATTTACAGTATGATTCTTCCTTCCGCATTGTTTTCAGTGGTCAGACGAATCGATCAATCACTTTGTCATGCTTAAAAATACACTGAGTGATTAAGAAGCACTTTTCATAGCTTACTGTGATTTAAATCAAATTAATCTGATTTAAATTAAACAAATCTGACTCATGCCAAATAAATCTGATTTATTTATTTAAAAAAAAAATCATGTTCTCTTTTTCTTTTTTTTTACTTTGCACTTGACATAATCTGTTTCCTACTGCCCATTGCCCATACGGAGCCTGAAAAGCAGCCATCTCCCCTAGAATCACTATATGGCAGAGCCAGAGTATCGCCTTTTTTTTTTTCCTTTTGCCGCCAACTCCTCATTGCGAGGGGGGGGTAAGGTTTACAAAAACGCTTGCTGGGAAGCGCGGTCCTGCAGAGCGCCGTGTTCAGAGTGCGACATATTTTTCACCTTGCTTTCGCGAAGCAATGATCTCTGACTGACGCATGATGTGCAGGGAGCTCAAGCCTTTGGTACATTGTTTGTGCCACCTAGATATGTGTAATTGCGTTTTTTTTTCATAATAGGGCTGCAGTTTCAAAGCGGCCATTAACGAGCAGACGAAATAGCAATGATGACGACGCAGCACGCACGCGCATGCTTTTGAAGGACTCGGAAGACGCGCAACGATGCATGTGTGGTGAATCGCCATCTTCATGGCACCCATCGTGTCTCCTGCAAGAGCGAAGGATGCTTCCTGCAATATTTGCAGGCCGAAATGGGAGATTGTTGCTATACTCTGCTTTGCTAATGGAGCATATAAGGTTACTCTAGTCTCCGCCTTTCCCCGTTTCTCGACCCTGACCACCTCATTTTCTGCAGGTGCATCGATGCCCTGCTAGAGACTTCAGTGCAACACTCTCCCCACTTTGACTGGGTGGTGGCTCACATTGGGTCCTGCTTCCCAAACACGGTTATCACCCGTGTTCTCGCCTGTGGTCTCAAAGACTTTATCAGCCACGAGGAGGACCAGGACATGGGCGGCGAGAGGACACGGGTCCCAAAGTTGGCCTCGGTCGTGGGCATTCTGGGCCACCTGGCCGGACAGCATTCGGCCGATATCCGAAGGGCTCTGGTGGCGCTCCTGCAAGACAGCTTTAGCGCCAGTCCCACCAGGGAGCAACTGGCCACGGTGCCTTTCCTACTTCAGTTGGCGTCCATGTCGGAACTCCTCCTTACGGCCATTGTCTCCGAGTTTACTCGAGTTGGTGAGTCAAAGACAGGTCGACACCCTCCCAGATGAAAATGAGTTTATTTGCAGCTGGATTATAGGACTGGTCTTAGCTGAATCCAACTGGACTGTCTCATTTCCTCCTGGATCCTGCTAGGACCAGTTTCATAATCCAGGTGCAAGTAAACTGATTTATCTGTTCGTAACCACTTTGTAGGCCAGCGAGATGGTGGCTTTGACGGTGCCCTTTGTGGCTCCCTCAATGATGGCAGTCTTAACTAACTTCTTGTGGTGCTACTCCTGAGAAAAAGCAAATTTGACGTTTGTGTTTAGACAGCATTAGGTCGTTCTGCCTTTGAGTTACAGCAACACTGGTTTATGCTGTAGATGAGAAATTTAGCCAGTGCAGTACCACTTCCAGCCTGGGGTCTTTAACGTGAATCATGCAGTACAGATTCACGACTGCACGCCAGTACGATGCTCACCCAGATCGAAAAGGGCAGGGGTGGGGATTGAACTCGTAACAATGTAGACAAGCGTCCCAGTAAATCTCTTTCGATGGTTGTTTTGGAAACGTCTGATGCTTAGCTCTAAAGATCTCTTGACAAACGTCTTGGTGACTGTCTTATGACAGCCTTCATGCTTCCCTGTATTATCTTCGTGGCGAGTCTTTAGCACTATCAGAATAACCAGTGAATTAATGACACTGGTAAGTTCTGATGACTGCTTTAGCGACTTTTTTGATATCTGATTTGGAGGCCGTGCTGTGATTGTCGTGATGGGCATCTCAATATAGTAACTTCCTTGACTGTCCATGTGCCTCTCTCTGCGCTGTTCATCTCTTCCAGTGTCTGCAGACATGCTGAACAAGCTCTCTGGCCTGGTGGCGAAGTGGGAGTCAGCCAAGATTCCGGGGACCAGAGACCTGATGAACCTCACCGTCATCCTCATGGTCCAAAGTGGCACCGGGGACCTTAGATTCCTCGCTCAGGTGCTCGACATTGCCGCTGGCGAGAGCGACTTCTCAAAGTCCCTGCTTCCCACGGTAAGTCCCAGTCTGTGTGCCTCTCCCTACCCGTGTCTTTTGCAACCGTCCTCCAGACTCCCGATACGTGCAAAGAGAGTATATCACCGGTCATCCTTGCAGGTTCAGAGTGCGGCCGGTATCCTTCTGGACAGCGTCCTGCTCGAAATGCAGCACAGAGTCTATGCGGGCAGCGGCGACATCCCGCTCCTGCTGGCACTGGAGCGCCGTCTGAACGACGTCTGCGCATGGCTGGACACCCGCTGCGGCCCTCGCACTCTCTGGCTCTGGAACGTGCTCGCCCTCATGTGCGTCCACAGCAAGGAGAAGACCTGCGTTACCGTCCTCAGTCACCTGCTGTGCCGCTCCACCGGCGGTCCCACGGAACTGCTGCTCTTCCAGGGCTTGGTGCATCAGGTGGAGGTCGTGCACATCAACAGCCTCCCGCACGCACTCTCACACTTGATGGCCGAACTGCGGTCGGGCCGTGTCCCGGACCCCGCCCGTCTCGTCCGCAACCTTCAGACGCTCGCGGCGAGCCCGCAGTCTGGACCCCGCGTCAGCACTGCCGTCTGCCAGTCCGCCGAGGTGCTTGCGGAGCAGATGCGGCTCACGTCGGCTCCGGAGTACGCGGACCTCCTGGCCGAACTCTTGTCGACTTCGGTGCGCCCAGAGGCCATGTCTCCAACCGCGGTGGTCAAGGTGGCGTCTTCGGCGGTGGCCTACTTCTTCTCGGTGGTGTGCCGACCGGAGTGGTACAACGGCGGGCGCAAGTTCCAAGCGGCTTGCGTGTGCATGCGTCTGCTCTCTACACTTTGTGTGCGGCCGGCGGCTCAGCAGCTGGCACTTCGGGACCTCCTTCGGGGCAGCCTCAACGAAGAGGTGTCGTGGCGCTTTGGTTCATCGCCGCGAAAACGCGAGGTGCGGCGCACAACTCCATTTGTGGCGCTCCTCGAGGAGAACCAGAAGTTTGCAACGTCCATAAACTTTCCGCAGAGTCCATCGTCGATTGTTAGGGTCGGTGTGATTGGGTCAGGACTGAGGAGCGTGGTGCCGCCACCGGCCATTGCGGCGGAGCAGGTGGTGCTGAACAAACAGCTGTTGCTGGAAACACTGACTGCCTGCTGTGCTCTGCCTTGGGTGAACGATCAGCCTGCTCCGGTTCCGCGCACGTCACCAGTTGCAGGAATGAAGATTGTAGCACTATTGCTCGTGGAGATGGTTTCTTCGGACGTCATGTTCAATGGACTTCCCTGGCCTGACGAGGATTTTCTTAAGGTAACAAATTTTTTCTTTTTCGTTGTTTTGGTAAAGTGATGTGTAAAACAATCAAAGGACTAGACTGAAGGCAAAGGGGACATTCTGCTTGCGGTGAGAGCTTTGTTGAGTCAGATGGTTGAGATGAGTTGCGATGATCACCCATGTGATTGTGGTCGCTGCAACTTCAATTGCAGGCATAAGTTAAGGATTCTAGCAGTGTGTTACACTGGTAGAATGCTGCCCAATACCTCCAAACGAGGCTCATTGTGGCGCAAATGCCACACTTGCTTTGCAACCCGAAAACAGCCGTCATTATGGTTGCGTGGGTTAGTTTTATTTTTCTATCCCTGAGCCTTAGTTAATGGTAACAGTGGGCCTCTGTCATATGCCTCCCTGCAACCCCGCTTTACCACCTTTAACAATGCTTATACAAGCACTGTGGAAGCTTACATAATGCTGGAAGTGTGGTTGCACATCCTGCACTCGCTGGTGTCTGCAGCAATAACCTTTGTAAAGAAAATGTATAAGGGACGCTGCTCCTCAGGCATACTTTTTCGTTTTTAATATTAGGGTTAGGAATTTGAAATTTGCATAGTTAGTAGAAATTTGGCTCCTCTTTATATTTGTGCAATCTTTTTTTTCTGAGAGCTGCTCTATAGTCGGTTACAAGTTAAGAAGGTAGGAGAAGCTCCTCCCACAAGCGTGGTGCGCCGGTTTCAAATCCCTCCGCAATCGAAAGAAGAGTTCACTGGAAACGCTCCTTGTTCCGCTTCAATGGCTAGATAATGGCCACAGAGTGGTGGCAACTTGTCTCCGACCCCCACGTTTTAAGAAAGCGACCTTTGTATTCATCGGAGAGGGAACCGAGCCCCTGAAAGCAGCCTTTGTATCAATCGGAGGGGGACGCTAATCCCCGAAAGTCGTCTTTGTTTGCATCGGAAGGGGAAGACTCTAATCTCCCTCTCGTGGCTTCCACAATGCTAAGTCAAAGTCGAAAGATAAAGCAAATATGTACAGAAAGGCAAGACCCTCCTCGCGCGTTGGCCGCGACGTCACGGACACGATGGGACGCTATTGGATACGAAGGTGGCGGAGGGATATATGATTCCCTTTGAGGGGCATTTGCCGCTACCTTCTTGACTTGTAACCTACTATAGTTCAATATCTGTTCTGCATGACATGCATAAAAAACACCCATCTTGTGCAAACAATGTTTTCTACTAATTATAAAGATAGAGCAGCCTAAATAGCCAGGTTGGTTCCCCATGAACTACAGAGTGTGAATATCTATTTGAATCAACAATACCCCCTAAATATGTTTATACAAAGATAAAAAAGTTTGTGTCAATCTTTTTTTTTTAATTTCCCTTTTTTTGTATTATTTTAGAAAGTGGTAGTGTTTATCTTGTAACTAACAAGATTTGCACACTCTGTAGTACTGTACACCTTTAGAAACTGCTGTGTAAAATTTCATTGTGATTTGGCAACTACAAGTGGAAAACATTGTGTGCATAAACTCAGGAAACAGGCGAAACACCAATTTGAAAAAAACGCATTTCAAAGTTTATTTTGATGCGAGGCACCAAACTTCTCACTCAAACCTGAGGATGATACAGTCCCAAATGTCTATTTCTGGACCCCCAGACTAGAACTCTCCAGCAGGATAGGTTGCGCCCTCACAGTCGTGACCGACGCCAATCGCACATTCTCCTTTACATTTACTGCGAAGCTGTCGCGGGCAATTCGACTGCACTGTTCCGAGTCGCACATTTCACGTCCAGTGGCGGCAGCACGATGCGATGTGTACGCAGCCGAAAAAGCTTTAAAAGGGCACATAACATTCATGCACTCGAGCTCCAGCAAAGATGCAAGACCCTTGCGTTTGTTCTCAACTTCCACGACGGCGAGTTCGCACATGCCACGTGCCCCTCGTGTCTCACCACTCAAAAGTCGCGTCAGTTTCACTTTTGCAGATAACGGCGTTTCCGCTGCTTCCCTTCTCAACGGTTTCATTATCGCGAAATGTCATCAGTTTCTTTACCGAAGCATTCACAACGTCTGACATGTCGCTGATGAGCTCCAAAGTGCTTGTTGCTCGGCGCTTGCGGTGCTCGAAGAGTTCGAAGGCACGTTGCCATTCTGCTGTAGCGGTAGGTCCATGGGTGGGTCCGTCACATTCTGCGCTTTTGCTTGCGCTTTCCTTTCTACGGGCGCAATGACCGGCTCTTCCGGAGTCGAAAGCTGCGTTTCTCAATGCAACTAATCGTAAAAAACTCTCGATAGGCGTACAGAAAACTTAGTTCTCGTTTGAGACAACCTACGATGCAATTTGATTGGAAACAATGCTATCTTCCCTGCACAGTTGCACGGTGCGTCAGGGCAGCAGCCAGTGGCAGTGCCTCATTTACATCCCATGGTTTTAAAAGGCCCCTTGGGGCCACATCGGGACGTGGGAAAATGTTTTTACAGCAGAGCTGTTAAGGGCTAGTTTCCCCAGTATTGTGTCCGTCAGCAAACAAATGATGACACAAAACTCTGGACAGCTACCGCCATCTATGAGCGACGGCGGCAACCAGACAACCGGCTTGCCAGTTGTCTGGTTGCCGCCATCGCTCATAGATGGCGGTAGCTGTCCAGCCTTTCCACTCTGGCTTGCCGACTTGCGCTGGCCATTACTTCATTCCCTCCATAGTACAGCTTCGCTGGTCTTCTTTCTTCACCAGAGTGGAAAGGCTGGAAGGTTTTTATTATTATTTCTAACGCAAGTACAAAACTATGGAAGGAGTCAATGGAAAGAAGCAGGGGTTTTCCCAGGAATTGAAATTAGGGGGGGTGTCTAAATTTTAGGGGGGGGGGGGGGGGGCATTGAGATTAGAGGTGTCGTTGCGAATTAAATGGATGGTGAACCGAAATTTTGACTTCAGAAAAAACAATACAGGAGATGTAAGCGGGACGCTCCGATCCCTACAACACTACTCGTAAGGCGATATCTCGAATGGACGGGCGTATTTTGGAAAAAGAGGTCGAGATTGAACCAGGCCGACGAGGCGCGTGACGTGATGATACCTAGTTTCCTCCTCTCTTCGCTTCGCTGCCTCAAGGCGGTGAGGCGGAGAAGATGCAAGGCCGTTCCCTCTCCTTCTCGGAGGAACATGACGTGAACATTTCTGTCAAATGCGCCTCCTTTTCTTGAAAAATACGGTCATCCATTCAAGATATCGCTGTATGAGTGATGTTTGGTGTTTGTAGCATCCCGTTGCACGCTTTCGCCGCGTGTTTTGTGGAATCCAGACTTCGGTTCAGCATCCCTTTAAGGGGTTTCCTTCAGAAAAACAAGGGGAAATGTACCCCCCCCCCCCCCACCTCCCTTGGAGGTGTGTAGGGAAATCACTGGAAAGAAGGCTTACCGCCGAATTCACAATCCTCACTCAAATTGAGGGGCCCCTCCACTTCTTCGAGGAAGGCGTGAGGGCCGGCGTTGGCCAATCGCGACGGCGGATCCATTATCGCGATTGGCCAGCGCCGGCCCTCGCGCCTTCCTCGAGGAAGTGGAGGGGCCCCTCAATTTGAGTGAGGTTTGTGAATTCGGCGGTTACTCCTCCTTGTCGAGGTGACAGCAATTGCGTCCGACGCAAACTCAAAAATGACCAACTTCCCATTTTCATGAGTCGCAGTAGGGCATTCAAGTTCTTTTTTTGTAACTTCTAGGCCGATATTTTTAAGAGTTCTTTCTGTATATTAAACTAAAGATATAAAGATTAAAACATCATTAAAAACGAAAATCTAAATTTCGAGTCGAAATATCTATTTCTCGACCAGACTGAAAAGAAAAAGAATGTCTTTAAAACAGTCTGGTTGGGACACGCGTGTCAAAAAATAAATTTTACGTGCAAAAAAAAAAATTATTTTTAGCAATTATGACGGCGAGAGATTTTGTGAAATTATCTACGCGAAGTCCATGCCTTCACCACAGAGATGGTCATTCCCGAACAACCCGTGACGCAGGCACGTATCCAGGGGGGTGGCCCATGGGGCCCGGGCCCCTCCCCCTCATACAGCATTTTGTCATGGGCGGGCCCCTGCCGAAACAAAATCCTGGCTACGTGCCTGCCGTGACGGGTCATTCCGGAATGACCATCTCCGTCGTGAAGGTGAAGCCGATCCACCTCTCCTCCACGCACCCGAAATGCCGAGAGTGAAAACAACGGGAAAGGAGGTGACCGCCAACTAAATCGCGTCTCGCTGTAAAAATATTGCTCTAAAGAAAAGCTTTTTTTTGCGTAATCTTTCTTTTTTTGACACGCAGGTCCCAACCAAACTCTTTAAAAAAATTTTTTTTTTTCAGTGCTTTTTTAATTAATTACTTTCAATCTTTGATGCAAACAACATGAGCGAGTGCAGCATGCATACCTACGTTGCCAGCATTCTCCTTGGTGCTTGGGTAATTTTGTAAAAGGTTGATTGGAGGAAGCAAACTCGCATGCCAGGTCGTGGGAGAACCGAGAAATAGCCCCTTCCACTCCGCGACCATCCAATGCACTTATGGTCCTTCGTTCAAGACATGCTACAAAACCTCTTCCACGTTCCACCAAGCGCAGGTGACCATGGAACGTGACCTGCACATCCAGGCGATGTTTGTGGAGCACCCTGTGCTCTGGGACCTCCTGCACCTGGTGGCCTCTGTGCGTCCGTCGCTCTGCTACTGCAGCGTCCTTCTCCGGGCCGTGATGGCCGTCGCCATGACCCACTGGCGCAACTTGCCAAGAGAAAGCCGCCGCCAACAGCCCCAAGCATCTGGAGACGACGCGAAGGGTACTGCGCATCATGTCGGAGGGACAACTCTTGCCTCCGCCCATGACATCCACCAGCGAGATCCTGGAGCTGCTGACACCGTTCGAGGTCTTCTGCCTCCTCCAGGATATCTGGCAGTACATGAGGGACAACGTGCCCAGCCCTGCGCTCTTCGCTCCGCAGAAGAACGGCGCTGCCGGCGGCGGACAGCTGTGGCGGGAGTTTAAGCCAGACAACGGGGACAGGAAGTACCTGGAGAGGCTGAGGATGATTATGATCAGCAACATTGAGACCTGCGGACCAGTGTTCCAGAAGTTCTTCAGCATCGACTAAAGGCTGCATCGACTTGGAGATGCTATGGGCATTTGTGTCGGACCTCAAGCCACAACATTGTATCCCACTCTCTGCAGACGTGACCAGCAACATCAGGACCTGTGGACCTATGTTCCGAAAGTTATTTGGCATTGACTGAGGGCTGCATTGATGTGAAGAGGTGGCGCGTGTATTCGCGTCGGACCTCGAGCCATAATGTTTTATCATGCTCCCTGCAGACATAACCATCAACATTGAGGTGTGTGGACCTATGCTTCGCAGCTTGAGCAGGGTACAACGGCCTTGCCTGTGGTAACCAACAAAATGTTGCACCCAGTGGTATTGTGATCGGCAACTTTAGGAGGATATCAAGACTAGCAAGATATCAAGACCGGTGTCCTGTAAGTTTCTCTGCATTGACTTGAAGCTGAATCCCTGAGATAGCAGCTAAGGCCTAATTTATGCTTTCAGATCCTTTGCATGAGCAGTGTCTTGCTCAGTGCATCTTCAAACACCAATGCTGAGAGCTTTAGGTATTGCAAACTACGGCTAGGGGTTTACCAACAGAACGCAAGAAGTGTGCCTTCATCTGCCAACATGGGATCTTGCATTTTGACATTATTGAATAGGCTACAGTATAAACCAAATCTTTGACATTCTTGAGAACTGACTGGGAGCTTGCATCTCATCAAAGTGAGACAGCTTTCAGTTATTAGGGGTTTGTTTGTCTTGCCTTCTTTCTCTTAGGTGAAAGTTTTAAAAAGCCCTGCAAGGAATTTTTTTTACTGGTTTTTAATTTGCACCAAACCTGAGCGCACTGAACGTAGTAACTTAATGAAACTTTTCTTTTCTCGAATTTCGCTTTATTTTAAAAGTTATAGGCACATCAAAATTACAAAAACAAGCAAAGAACAACCTCCCTCATGACATCCTTGGTCGCTTGAGTGGCTGTGAACTAGAGGAAGTGGTAGTGAGCTCAGCGAGCGCTTACGGCTGCCGCACTCCGTGTCGACGGCTCGAGAGGGCGCCACTAAAGCATGTGCTGGATAGGCTGTATGAAGCGGGTGGCCAGGGCGGCTCGCATTGCATTTGCTGTTTAATTGAACACTAATTCGGCATGACACTTCATTGGCCACAAATGACAGCAAACACAGGGTAAAGATCAGTTCAGAATGGGAGCCTCTTCGCACTGCCATACTGCCAAACGGCCATACCGCAAGCCAAACCTGCTCGCCGAAGGCCTTCAAAACGCTCCGAACCGGTCGGATCCTCGAGCTCGTATACGACCGCAGCGCCACAGCGTACATCCGGGACCTTTCTACGCTCGCCACTCGTCAGTGCCCGATCCCACTACCCCTTTCTAGTATGCGCCGCCTTTTCCACCGCTTGGTGGCAGGTATGTCGATGGGTGATTTCTTGTTTCCGTACTTTATAAACTGCATTTTTTTTTTTCTGATCTAAAATACTGAACAAAAACTACTTTCATAAATAATTGAAACGGTTCGCTCCACTTATGTTTTGTATTTCAACTAAAAAGAAGCTTTTAGCAGCTCTGACCAGTATTAAGGCCAGGACCAAAGACTTCGCATATCGCGCGCTTTCGGCACCGCAGGTCGACCCCCGTAGGTGGAGGAGGTTTCCGCATTGTCCGGTTAAAATATGACGCACCGACATTTAGTTGCTCTCTCCGTGCCCGCTGGCTTGCTTGACCCCCCAAGAGATGTGGAAACCGCAAAAAAGGTAGATGTTTAAATATGATTGCAGGGCCCCCTTAATGGATACCTTCATCAGTGCTTGTCATTGTCATAGTTTGAATACTGGCATGCAGCAGCTATTCATCTTAATCATGCAGCCAGCTAATCATTTGCTACCTACATCTTCACATAAGCAGTCCTTAGGTGACAATGTCATGCATCAATTTTTCTCGAGAATGTGCCTTAGTTGCAGACATTTATTCTGCCGGTAGACGTGCGGCACCACACAGGAGCAATTTTAAATTGCGGTGAATGGGCCTGAGAAAACGGTACCGGTAACGAAACAGCAGTGCAAGACAACAACGTTCGGCAAGAACAGTGGGTTGAAGACATAGTCACTCCTCACAGTTCAAAGAACCGTATTACGAGATCTAGGTTAAGGTCACTGATGAGGTTGCGTAGGTGCTCTATGTCTGTCCTTGACACCCCGTCGCACCCAAATACGGTGAGAGAGGTGAGGTCGCTGGGCGTCGTCACGAGATCTTCCAGTCCGACGCCAGTTATGCAGTCCACCTCATTAAGTTCGAACTCGCGCAGCTTGGCGAAGGTTCCGGAAGAGACCAGGGTTCCGAGGGCGGCGTCTGTGAGCTGGCACCAGCCCAGACAAGCCTCGATAAGGTCTCCGGCGTGCTTGAGCATCTCGAAGAGTTCCCCCGACGTCATGGAGTTGACTTCGTGCGGGAAGAACTTGAGTCTCTGGCAGCTTGCGGAACCTCGTCTCTCCGCAAGAGGGCAGCACTCTCCGCAGGTCTTCGATCTCGAGGTCCGTCAGGCCTGGACAGTGCCTGTGAAAAAGCGTTGGTAAGTTAGTATGGCTGCTGGGAAAATGAGAACGGCAGGGTGGTGTTTGGTAGTCCCGCCTCCAGTGCAAGCTTCATGCCTTCGATAACACTTTGGCGTCTTGCAAGCTTAGAGCATGCACGCACGACTGAAGCATCACTGAGGGCATTGAGCGCGTGCTGAAGGTCGGGTGTCTGAAAGACGTGCTTTACGCCGCTTTTCTTGTTGACTACAGTTTTGCCGCTCAACTGCATAACGTTGCACTTAACTTCAACAGAATAAACTTCACAGAAGGTGCCATGAAAATTTTAAAAATTATTTGGATTCATCTGTTATGTATGCCATAAAGCACCATTATGGTAGAAATAACCAATATGATTGTTACAAAAAAACGTAGTTAGATGTCGATAGCACGATCGTTAGTGACACTGAATGCTACAATGAATAGTGTAGACATATGCTTTTGCTTGTCAGGTCTCTCTTAGGAGCCACACGAGATCCTCATGCTTGTTCAACCCATGGAGACGGGACACTGACACAACTGGAATTAATGTTTTCAACTCTCGAGCTAGCATGCAAGATATGAACTCTCGGAGGCTGGGGTCTATCGTATGTTCCAAGCTATGAATATTAGAAGAAAAAAAATTATTCCAATCTTTACCGCGGCGGTCGGAACTTACGGCCACCACTTGCAAAAGTTGACCTGCCATCTGCCACAAACAAATTGGATGACCAGTGGGTTGTGAGCGTGACTCAAGCTGCTCACTCGACTGCAAACTACGGCCAAGCCAAACACTATGGCAGCACAAACAGCACCGGCATCGATCTCCGAGCTTTGTGCAACACACACGGAGAGTCGTGTACCTGCTGATGGCTCCAATGTCCACCTCGGGAAGGGACAGCGTCAACATTCTCACGTTGCAACCCACTTCCTGAAGCACGGGCTCCACCTGAGTCTTGAAGAACATGTCGGAGCTGAACGAAGTCACCCTCAGGGTAAGGTCATTGAGTGCCTCCAGGTGTCGCAGCGGCGTGATGGTCTCCAGCCCCGTGAGCACCAGGCTCACCTTGGTGAGTCTTGGACACACCTTCACAATGTGCTCGAAGGCGGTGCTGCACCTCAGTAGTGGACTCAAGCCGCGCTCGGTGTAGTGGGTCAGCGCAAGCCTCCAGGTGTCGGGGAACAGAAGGAGGGCTTCGGTCAGAAAGGGCATCTTCAGAGACCGCAGCTGGGGCAGTTCTTCCAGGATGCGGTACGACGACGAAACCGTGATGTGCGACTCGAAGGTAAGGTCGCTCTCAACGAGCAGACACCGGAGTTGCTTGCAGGCCGCGAGCAGGTAAAGACTCTGGTCTGTGGTCCGTTGGCCCGAGAACCGGAGTTCCACCAGGTCGGTGCAGTGTTGGGCGATGACGGATACCACGCGGTCGGTGACGTTGTTGAGGCACAGGGACAACCGCCGCAACCTCGGCAACTCGCACAGCGCCGCGACTAGTGTCGAGTCATCCTGATGGACAGCACCGACTAGGGACAGTTCAAGGAGCTGTTTACCGTGCATCGAGATCTGGCTGAGGAGGTCGGGTAGGCGGGACGGCCTTCCGATGGGCAGGTGGCAGTCGATGAAACTCAGGGACACGCGACGCAGGCGATGAGTGAGGAGGTGGTTGAGAGACACGAAGTTGGACTGCTTGTAAGACTGGAGGGCGTCGACCAGGTCTTCGTTGACGTGCGCCGGGAAGACGTAAGCTACGGGATTGTGTTCGGGGCATAGCTGTTGGATGTTGCTCGAGACGTAGGAGACGCAGAGGCGATACAGCGGCTTCACCGATTTTTGTTTGGGCATACCTGTGCTTTGGCTGACTGTTCGTGTAAATGGTGACCGAAAGATCCCGTGTTACGATCGTCACCTCATGAGGCTGTCATCGTTTGTTGTTGGCCTCTTTCTGACGTTTGACGACGCCGTTTTGCGTTCGAGGGCTCTGGTTGTCCCGCGATTGTCATGTTGTTATTACACATAGTCGAAGCGCCTCAATTCAGCGGCAGAGCAACGGTGATGCCTGCATTGCCTGGAGCTGGAGCAGCGGGCTGGGGGACGACGGGGACGATCAGTGAGAGCAGCCATCATGAACGGCCCGCAGCCCGCAGTGGGCCGTTAGTGCGTTTACTCCAATCTAGATGGCGCTGCACGCTGCACTTTCATGAATTTTAATGAATTTCATCTTTAGTCTACAAAAACATTCAATAGATGGCGAAAGCTACCGCCTCATTCGTTCTTTTTAGTTTGGTGACAGACTATGCTCATTGGCCGCAACAGCTTCACTACCGTCTGGACCACGGTGGAAGAAATCGAAGAAATGAAACCACCATTAGCGCACCCAGAATTTTTGCCTGGGGGGGGTTGTGAAATTTTGACAACCGATCGGAGGAGAGAGGGCTGGCGGGGGTGTGTGTGTGTGTGTGTGTGTGTGTGTGTGTGGGGGGGGGGGGGGGGGGAGGGGGGGGGGTTAATTTAACCCTTTTTTTATGTCCGTTTTTTTTTTCCGTTTGCACGCGTCATTGCGAGATTTTATTTGCACTGCGCGAATTAATTTTAATCCCATCGACACGATTGCATTCTTTGGAATGTGCATTTATTTATCCAAAACGGTTGTTTTATATTCATAGAGAGGGAAGAGCAGTAACCTTTTTGAATTTTTCCTACATCGCACCCGCGTATAGACCATTCCATTTAGCGCTTTCTGGGCGGCACCATTTTGTTCGACTGCAGCGCCCTCTCGATACATCCGGGAAATTCAGCGGGTTCGGCGGGGTACAACACACTGTGGGGTACAACGAGAGAGAGGGCACGCGCCCGACTCACGACAAACCGGGAGGTTGCCGTTCTCCACCTTTGAGCTGTATCGGCGGGCTGTACGGAACATCGAACACTCGCTCGTGGCTGCCGTTGTGAAGTGGTTCGCGTTCTTAGAATAGTTATGTCTACTCCAAAATCATCCTATAGCTCTCTGTTGTTCTATTTCTGTAAATGATCAACTATACTTCGTCTCACCCTAGCATGGACTAACCGCGAAGGCTGTGCTAGCGCGAGCGGCCAGCCTTGACTGCCTTGACTAGAGCACTTGCTGCACGAGCGCTCGTGCAGCCGCCGCGGCTTCATTCAAAGCAACTAGCTCGCGCTTTTAGCACGCGCGGCTAACAATAGTCCATACTAAGGTGAGACGAAGTATAGCAAATCTTTTTTCCGTTACTTAAATAGCAGTTGAGTCAGCCGGCAGTACTACCCTCAACTACTGCGTGTATTGCGGCAGGAGAGCACGTTTTTATTTATTATTTCAGACTTCCACTCATGGTCGCTAAAGGTCTACACCAGTACGAACTTTGTATAGTAAAAAAAGGCACAGCAACCGGATTTACTTTTCGCCAGCAAGACCGGCCAATCTGACACAGTTTTCTATATATTTTTTTTATTTGCACGCAGGTAACAGCGCAATTGGACCCTGTGAGTCTTTTTATCTAGCATAGTATTACACGATAACTGGCATACCAAAATCTGCGCATCTGCGCTTAAAGGGACGCCTTAGAGGGACGCCTTTTTTTTCTGCCACAAACTGTTCCTTGAGAATATGTATTAGTTATACTCTATCAATATTATTTCATTTCAAAATTTGTACAAGTTTGTTAGACATTCTTGAGAAAGCCCGGGAACGTTGCATTGAGTTGCAGATGTGGTTATGGTGAATACCCTTGACCTCCCATGCTGCTTAAAAGTTCCAAAATGACGCGATTTTAAACACAGTTTGCACGCCAGCCGGACGCTAGCTACAGCCCACTCGGCGGAGAAGACGACATGCGGGGTGAGAGGGGGAGTGCATTTTTTTCTCTTTTACCCTCTCTGCTATGACCCTAATGGAACTGTCTATAATCAGGCTGGTATTTAAATGGTAAAAAGTTGGGGAGAAGTAATTTTTCGAGAAAATGGCTTTTCTGATACTTGGACATAGCCACCCAGCTCTATACAAAATATTATTGCTCTATCTAATTTTCAAATATGAAAACAAAAAATGAAGTCTTAATTTTCTATGAACATTTGAAGGTAAACGTCCGGCAGCCCTCTGCCTGGTTTGGAATAGACATATGAAACGAAAAATTGGGACTATGACCAAAAATTTAATTTTTGGTTAGTGTCCCTATTTTTCGCTTCATGTCTATGAAGATTCAGTACAAATGCACATATTTCAAGTGCTTTTTTCTCGCTTCACACTTCTTTCACAAGTCATCTTTACCGTGACTGAGAATGTCTCGTCTGCAAAACTTTGTTGCTCAACATTACACCAGTGAAACGACCTGTCATGCAAATAAGGCCCGACCTGTGTGCAAGCCATCCGAACAACAGCAGTAACGCATAGGAACCAGTAACGGGACAACGGGAGGAAAAAACGTGGCCGAACCCGTGGCATCCTGTCCTAAATCCATTATTATTTTCGAGTTACGAAAATTATGAAAACAACATTCATTACTACAACCACTTCCACTCGAAATGTTCTCATTAGATTATTTGATTACTTGACACGAAACATAATTGAACGTCAATCCAAAAAATACCATTAATTTTCATTTTCTCTTCGTGTAACGTGATTATTGCGGCTCGTAGTTTTGTTTAATGTACCAATTTTAAGAAACGTAATAGAGTGGCTCTCAGCACTAGTTTGAGTAAATACATGTAAATCTAAGAAATAATAGGTTCTGGCAATCCAGTTAAGTAAAAGTATGCAAATCATATTTGCTTAAATAGTCTCAAGGAAGAGTCATAAAACGATTACGGCTTTGCTTTTGTTGTTAGTCAACTCGCGAAGGAATAATAAAATACCCAAAATCGGAAAAAAAGGATGCTCATTGCGATTAAACATATTTCGACTTCCCTTTAACTCGTGCGCTCACGTTTTCTTAAAAATTAGAAACGTAAAAACTCTGACATAACTTGAACAAGAAAGAAAAACCAAGCAAGAAAGACACCCAAAAAGAGGGGTCATTTCTAAAATTCGCTAAAAGCTAAAATAAATCAATCCCAAATTTAAAGTTGCTGGTTTTAACTTTCAGGTCATTTTATTAGTTAGATGCAGCATACAATTTTGGACGTTATGTATATAAACAACAGAGTGACAAAGATTCGCGAAAACAAAAATCTTGTCACACTTACTGACAGTGACTTTCCAACGTAGATGCCCAAGTCATTTGGGTAAGTCGCTGCAGAAACTGGAAGATGCTGGGCAGAGACGGATCGGTCAGAGGGTAAGGATGAGGGCGTCTGTTGAATGATCCACTTTTCAATGCTGGGAGTCATATATTCCGATGGTGATGCATCCGTTGGCTCCAAATCGCGATTTTTTTTAAGGGAAGTAGTAGGTAAGCACTGAATTTGGCTGGCGCTTCAATGAGGCGGCCTTGGTGATATATAGGTCATCGCGGACTTTTGAATTCACACACCGATCGGTCTTAGCAATTAGTTGTTAGACTTGCACTGTGGAATGGGTGCACAATGAGCAGTACCAGTAGAGTAGATGCTCTAAGAAAGATAAAAATCGGCAGTTTGTTGTGTAGCTCGAAGCCCGGATGTCACTCCTGATGTGAGGGGGTGGCGCGCCGAATTCAATCGCTTCTGTGAAGTGCATGAAATGACGGCCTGGCGGAAAGGAACAAATAAATAGAAAGATAAAGAACGAGACAGAAAAGAGAAAGAGTAAGAAAATGCACAGCAAGAGAAAGAGAGAGGGAGAAACGTAAAGAGAACACGGAAGAAAAACTTTACGCCTCCTCCCTCTCTGGGGACGGCCAACAAATCATTTTAAAACTCCCAACAGAGCCACAGCCTACAGGGTGACCCCCGTCCAATGGCCAATTGCAAAGGACACAAAGTGACAGTTAGGTAAAGACGTAGTATTCTTTTTTTTTTTTTTTTTTTTGTCGGTTTGTGTTGAAGCGGAGCTGTATCGTCGGAAGGATCGCCCCAGGCGGCGGGGGAGTACCGGAGTGGAGGGAGTGTCACGAGTCACGACAATGTCGCTCTCAGGGGCGCTTCGAGCGGGCGTCTGCCTAATTGGGAAGCACGGGATGCATGGGAGGCTGCCGGGTGTGGTCTCGAGTCGTAAACCGTACCAAACATATCGGCTTTGGGTTCATTGTGTGAGCGGGCCGGGTTTGTGGGAGCGCCCATCTCCACGGCACTTTCTTGAGATGTCCGTCGAGGAGAGCGTGGGGTCTTTTGTGTTTTATTTCGGTTGTCCGTTTAAGCGAGCGTGTTTTTCTGCTCGTATGCTTTTATGACCGACCATCTGCCAGAAAGAAAATAGCGTGGGAATCTGGGATCCTGTTTGGTTTTGGAGGACGGAAAGTGCCGGGCGGCGACGTCTGGTCGGGCGGCGACCCTACTGAACTTCACTTCGCAACGTGTTCGTCATCAGGACCATTGTTGCAAGTGGCCAAACACTGTCTACATCAACGACCTTCATAACTGTGACACTCTCGTATCCTCGGTAGTACAACCGGCCAGAGCCTACTCGGTGCCACGCCAAGTCCGTTCACGACAACTACTTCGCTCCTTCGTAGTTTCGCTAATGCTCCGGTGCGCCGTCTCGACGGCACCCAGCCGCGGCTCCTCGGCAGTCACAATAGGTTGGGAGAGGAGGCGCCGGGGACCAGCCTATCTCCGAAATCCAAATCCTTCAACCCCTCACAAAGCAGGCCCGCCGTAGAAAAGATATAACCCCCACGAAGACTAGCGTAAGTCGGCGAAGGCCACAAGCGCGAAGAGCGGTGAACTGAACTTATCACCTTCAAGAACATTTCCTGCAAAAATACGCAGTAAATGTATAACTCGATCCTAGACGGTTCGAAATGTGATGACGCACGCAGTCAATGCAATCAATTCATATAGAATCCTTCTGAAATACCTTTTTGGAAACCAATATGAAAGTTTGTGTGTAACGCATATCTCGGCTTTTTTTATACAACATCTACCCGCGCTGCACAAAAATGAGAAAGCGTTATAATAACCTAAAGTGTGGAGGCTTTTTCTCTAACAGTTAATGCGATTCAAAAACGACACAGCGGTTAACTGCTGGAGCCCAACGTCCCGCTTCGTCTTTTGGGGGAATTTATTTCTTCAAATAAGAAACATGTCTGAACATAGAATTAATAATGATTTTATATCTCCTACAGTAGATAGAGAAATTCAAGGAAAATAAAATATACGAATGTACACACCGCGACACCGGCGGTATTTCATTCTGCTCAAACAGCGTGTCGAGGGACGCAAAACTTTAACACCTAGGTTGGGGCCTGAGATGAGCCCGTTTTACCGCGTAAGTAATTGCGAAAATAGTGTAATTTGTTAATGTACTTACGATAAAAAAATCCGGAACTGACTCCTTCGTACTAACTCTGTCTCGCCGTTTGCATCATCGTCAATGCAACGGGGGCGAAGGGGTTCCGATTGACCGCTACAGAACTCTGGGGGGGGGGGGGTTAGAACCCTCAACTTTCCCCCCCCCCCCCCCCCCCCCCCCCCCCACCCTCCCGTGGGTGCGCCACTGCGGGGGACTGTACAGACCGCGACACTGTTAGCGTGAATACGATCATCGGCGGTTTTTGCATTTTGCTCGGACAGTGTATCGAGGGGCGCAAGGTTGTGACACCTAGATTGGCGCATCAGATGAGCACTTTTCACGTACCACATAGATAATTTTGGTAATAGTGTGTCATCTGTCAATGTTAAGGCTGAACTCCATGGGACGAATTATGTGACGAATAACTGGCGAACGCCGCCCGACGGCACGCTCGCTTTGCGCGCGACGTAGCAGCCACTGTGTTGATTCCACGCGCAGAGCAAAAGCCGCCGGGCGGCGTTCGCCAGTTATTCGTCACATAATTCGTCCCATGGAGTTCAGCCTTAAGATTGTATATTACGGAAATGACTCGCTCGTGCCGTGCACATCACCAGTGCAGCGACAAGGGGGGAAGGAGGATGGGAGGGGGCGATGAATTTATTTACCCTTAAATGTCCTCGTTGCGGACATTACATTAAAAAAATCGTCAAAATATGCACACAAAAATTTTTTTTTCTCATGGAGCTCTGGGGGGGGTTATGACCCCCCCCCCCCCCCCCCCCCCCCCCCCCCCCACCCCGTGGGTGCGCCACTGGAAACCACGGTGGAAGAATGCAGGGTGCCACAAAAGAAAATTTACACGGTATTTTTTTACCGCAAAAATAAACTAGGCATCGCCGAACGCTCTTTCTTCGCCCAAAGGTAGCGCTAGAGGTCACAACCAGATGCCAAAGTTTCAGCCCGATCCGATAACTTAATCAAAAGTTGTAACTGATTTTCTGAAAATTTCAATGGGAAAATGGCGGCCGACGGAGTTTTCGAACACATGGGGTTCTAAGGCACCAGAAACCGAAAACGGGCAAAAATAGGCTCCATTTTCCCATTGAAATTTTCAGAAAATCACTTATAACTTTTGATTAAGTTATCGGATCGGGCTGAAACTTTGGCATCTGGTTGTGACCTCTAGCTCTACCTTTGGGCTGAGAATGAGCGTTCGGCAATGCCTAGTTTATTTTTGCGGTAAAAAAGACCGTGTAAATATTCTTTTCTGACACCCTGTATTTCTTCCACTGTGGCCTGGACCGAACACGTTTCATCGCGATGACAACTACTTAAGTGTTCGTTTTTTTTTTTTTTTCTTTAACAACACCTTTTTTGCAGTGCGTGCTAGCATGATGGCACTGACAAAGAGAAGCCGGCAACGCCATTAAAATAAAAGTTCACTCACAAACATTTATTTGTCCCAGTAAACGAGAGTATTACGCGCATTGCGATTTTTGAACATGCAGTCAAAACCTCAAAAATCCCCGTTCGACAAAGAAAAAGCATGCATAAAAACTTAAAACAGTAGAAAAAAAAACGAAAAAAAGACAAGCAGATTACTGTAGTAAAACACTCGAATCCTATGGCACCCTTGTCATTAACTACTGAATATTAAAAAAAAAAAAAAAATACATACGGAGAAAAGAAGCACAGGTCAGCTAAGGGTGTGACCTTATCGGCATCGTGACTAGAAACATTCACTTTATGGGATGCAGTCAACCCATCCTTTGGGCTTTTTGGCAAGTTTCTCAACCATTACAAAAAAAAAAAAAAAAAAAAATTGCTACGACTAGTGTTGTAGATCCAAAAAGTACAAAACCTCCAACATTCCACGTTCTACACCACAGTTCACTGCCACGCGTAGTTAGGGTAAGCGAGGGCCGCCATGGCGCTAAGGCTCGCCGCCACCGAGCCATGAGTCGTCCACTGATCCGCCGGATGCCGATCCTGTCGCTGCTGGCACTGCAATGACGTCACGAATCCCCACAGCAGGGCCACGTCCGAGCTGTGCAACTCTTCCACGCCACTAGCAGTCAACGTTGTGACGGGTGTCAGGGAAAACCCCTGCTGGTCGCTTGGCGCTTGAGCAGCCTCAACTCCAGAGCCGGACATGTGCACTGAGCAGAGGAGAGGTGTTGGTGCTAGGGGGTCTTCGGCGAGGAGGTCCAAACCGGTCATCTGGGCCGTGCTGAAGAGCGGGTCCACGCCGGGCCAGAAGGAAGACGTACTCGTCGTCGGAAGCTCCGGGTTCTGGGAGTCCTGGTCCGACGTCGTCAAGGAGAGTGGGGCGCAGGACGTCAGTTCCGGTGGGTACCAGGTTATCGGTTCGAGGGTTTGGGCACCGGTGCCTTGAGGACTCGAGTGCAGCCACGGGTAGAAGGAGAGATGGTCCTGGTCCATCTCGGAGTCCAGACCCAGGAGAGAAATGGCCTCCGCGACAGAGCCCGCGCTGGACCATAGTTCCGCGTCCGGATCGGTGCTGTGGCTGTAATCACTCAACTCTATAAAAGAAAAAAAAAAACACGTTGTTACAAATTAGTGATTTAAATATTACGAGTTACAAATGAAAGGGCCTGGGTCAGCCAATTACCTTCGATGGCACTCCACCATCCACGTTGATAAACTCCATAATAATAAAAAAAAAACTAAGAATAAATTTAAAAAAAAAAAAAAACGAACAAGTGCACGCACCGTTTGAGACGGGGTGTGTTATCTATTCCCAGTTTCGGATTTTTCTATACGAAGTTAATTCACCAACTATCTTGTCTTTTTTTTTTTTTTTTAAGTTTGAGAAAGGTTGTTAACGAGGCTAAAAAAATTAAGGGTAGCAATGCAGGCGAGTTGGTTCATGACATAAAAAATGCAAGTTCAGCGCTTGTCCTGATGCCGCTCTCTTTGTCTGTCTTTTAGCGCGCTGCTTTTAACTTATTATGACTACAAAAGTTCTAAAAAAAAAAAAATCACGCTGTTTGAGTTTTGTGACATATACCAGGGAGGAAACAAAAAAAAAGTTTTTCTTCTCCTCGCGGTGTATCTCTCACAAAGTTCCAACTCTGTAATTTGTTATTAACAAAAAATGAACACGAAGTGTTCTGTGGAATTCTTACCCGACTGAAGGTCGGCTGGCTCCACGTCTGCTGCTGGCTGCGACGGCGGCCCCGTCGACTGCACCCGCGACGCTCGAGGTTCCGACGACACGTCCGCTGCTGGCTGGTGTTCGAACGGCCAGGGCACCCAGTTCAGCTCCGATTCCATGCCAAGCGCTGGACAGCACGGCCAGGAGGCAAATACGCTCGTCACTGCACCACTCCGGAGGACACGTGACGGTCACACGCCGTTATATTGGCTTCGATGGCCCGTGCGGTCCTCTGCGGTCCCTTTCAAAGCCGCGCGGTCGTCAAAAACAAAATACTCCCTGGCAAAAAAAAAAAAAAAAAAAAAATGGACGGAAAGAAGTGTTGTTTTATGCGTTCTTGATGTTTCCTGCTTGGAAAGCCCTTAATACATCGTACAAAAAAAACAGTTTACAGACAAAGACTGAGGCGCATTTCTTACTTGTATAACGGCCCTGTCAGATTGGCCATACAAACAGTCTGCCGACAGGTTTGATGCACACACGTGTATGAAGCTAACAAACGCTTGAGTCGTGTCCGCAAACAATTCTGTCATCATGCACCTGCAGCGAACGCCACGTCTTTTGTGCGATGCGTACGAACGGCGTGCAACGGAGGTGGTGTTGTCAAAGTGAGCATGAGTATATAATACCAGAAGCCGGGGCGGTCGGCTGGGCCGGCCACGTCGTCGTCTCGGAGGGCGACGGAAGCCACGACGTCGTCGTCGTCGACGAGGACTTGGGCAATCGTTGCGGCGGCACCGGCATAACCGCCGGCAGACACCGATGCCTGGCCGGAGACAAGGACCCGACCACGGACTCTGGTGGGCTGGAGCCCACGGCGGTGTCCCTGGTCCTGGGCGTGGGCTTGACGTCGGCGCCCCCGTCGGTGGTGCATCGAGGACCCGCGGCCCGCGTCGGCATGACCCAGTCGTGCGGGCTGCTGCCGTAGTTGAGGGCCCAGAAGCTTCCGCGTGACCGACAGTCCTCGCCGTTGGTGTCCGTCGACGGACGCAGCTTGATGAACCACTTTTGGAAGAGCGCATGCCGTATGGAGCTCTGGACGATGGAGAAGAAGGGATGCCCGTTAGTTTCCCACCACTGCGACTCCTGCTGTTTCTATCGTACATTTGACCAAAACAAGTGTCCAATGTCGTTGGCGTTCCATCATACACTCATATGTCCCCGCGAACTGGTCGAGTCCGTTCGGGTGTCTCACATAATGGGATGAAATCTCTTCTCTCTCTCTCTCTCTCTCTCTTTCTCTGTTTTATTTATTTGTTCTTTCTAAATCTCTTTCACTGTGCTTCCGAGTTCCCATTTTTCTGCACAAATATAATTCACGAGGGGTCGAGGAGCTTTCTGCCCAGGATCTGCGTGGTATCGACGCTTGGAATAAAAGCTTCGTGACAATAGGTTATTAACTTATTATTAACCAATATCAGTTCTGTGCAAAAATGTAAGACACGATACACATGCACAAATGCAAAACAAAACGTTGAAGTCAAGGGCCAGCATGGTCGTATTTGGTTTCATGCATGGTATAAATAAGGGTGGCAGAAGTCTTTTTCCGCATGGTCGCCATCTTGCGGAAAGAATGAACGCATTAATATATGTATAAGATCGCGGATGCACTGTGTGCCAGATAATGCATTAAATGCAGAATTTAAGGAGCGATCGATTATTTTTTTTTTTTTTTAATACATTAAACAGTCGTTTTGGGGATGACGTCCCACGATCTGGTCACGACATCATGGTACCACGCGACGTCAATTTCCTAGCTAAATATAGCTCGGGAATGAGCGAACAGACGGATACATTTTTTTTTTTTTTTTTTAAGATTAAAAAGAGTTCCGTGGAAAAGCGTTCCCATGCTTCGAAACATGTCCTTTGTTTTCTTCATTCAACTCGACGAGCTTTAATCTATGGCGCGGTATACGTGTCATGAACCGTTTGACAGGTGAATGTACAACGATCTTTGAGACGACGTCGATCACGTCATACCTTCCAGCTGTCGGATTGCCTCTTGTCCAGGAGCGCATAAAACGGATACCGGATCCTGTGATGAAGAATGAAGAAAAAAACCAACGGACAATAGGTGATGCAGTAAATCGTATCAAAACATACAAGAAAACAAAAAGAACTACGCCAAAACGAAAATGATATAGGAAAGAAATGAATGAAGAAAGTAAACAGGCACCGCCTTTATCTCCAAAGTCCTATATGAACGATCGTTCAGATTTGTTTAGAAGACATTAAACTTCCCGTGGCGTTATGTGTCACGTATCGTGACGTAACATCGCGCCAGATCACGTGACACCGTGACGTCACGTTCCACGGGGCATGCGCAGACAAGCAAGTTTCTGGGAGTAGAAGCTTCCGTGATAAAGCATTTCATGCTTTTATAAAACAAGCTGCTACACTGAACGAGTGCAAAATGTCGACAAAAAAACTGATATCGAGGTAATATTGCTACCTTTGTCAGCCTGAGGCAGAGCAAACGCCAAGCAATATCCGTTATGCGTTATGCAGTAAATACAACTATTCCGTCATTACACGAAAACAAAAACCATAAAGTCAGTGACCGCGAGAGTTATGGTAAGAGAAACGCCAATTCGAAACCGGGAAGGATTTTGCCCGCGCACGAGAAGGTCACGCATGCGTAGAACTATACCCACCGAAGTTAGTTCGTGCGCCCGCCGCTGGTGCGTCATTGTCTCGAAAAAAAAAAAAAAAAAAAAAAAGTCAATTATACGTCGCACAGATGAACCCCGAGACCTATACAAGCCCTAATTTTTTAGTAGGGCACAGCTCGCTAAACGATGAAGATGGGGAGATATATTAGACACAAAATAAGGCGAAAACCAAAGAGGAGCTCACTGCAGGGCGGCGTAGATGTGGTTCACCCGCAGCATCCCACGTGGACTGTCGTGGATCGCCTGAGAGACCAGCTGGACCAGTTTGTCTCTGGGTCGGCTCCACCTGCGTCGCCGTCCGGTGCGTTCGGGACTCGAGAAAGCGAAACCACTGTCTTGTTCTTATTTGTTTGTTCTTGAAACCCCAGCTGTTTTTTTTTTTTTTTTTCTAAGCCTTTAGACACTCTTTTCCAGTGCCATTTTCTTTTTTTAATGCACATGCACGTTTGTCTGTGACCAGTGAATATCGCGTAAGGGTAATCAACCCCCCCCCCCCCCCCAGAAAAAAAAAACAAAAAAAACATTATTTATAGTTAGCGCACAACGCGTTGTTCTTATTTTTATGTAGATTTGGTCAACAACAACAAAAAATGAAAACGTTGTTTTTCTGCGTTTTAAGCGCGTGTACCTTTTGGATAAAATCGGAAAGGGTCACTGATAACCCCAACATCCTATTTTATCGTTGAAAACGACTAGGAATAATCTCGAGGTGTAATCCTAAAATGTTTTAGCTTGGGAACGATGTATTTGCAGACAAAACAAAAAAAAAAAAAACATCTTAAAGAAAAAAAACTTTTTTTTTTTAAGGCTATCGCTTGAATTAACGACACAGCTGGCGAAATAGTGCGCGCATTGCCTTTATGGATGACTTAAAACCGGAAATGTCGCTCAACTTTCTTTCCCTCTCATCGATCTAACGGCAAACACGGTCGCGCGCGCGCCTGCCAACCGGTCCTTTGCGCGCGTATCTTGTAGCGAATGTAGCGACCCATTTGTACGAGAGCGGGGGAGAAATGAGTGTTCAAAAAATATTAAAACAGCGCAAAAAGAAAAGAAGAAAAACCGCAGGATTAGATAAGTTCCTAGATATAGTCACGTGCTCGTGCCAGTATAGCTTTTACAGCGGAACAGGGAGACGGAAATTCACGTGTTTTGTCTTCTGTACTCACTGGCAGGCACTCTTAGTTCAGAGACGTTTCGGCGGCGCCCTCTTAAGGCCGGTTCAGACACTTGCGTTTGAATGCGTTTGACTTCGTTGCGTCGAGAACCGAAAGCGAGTCACCGGCACATCTGTGCTTCATATGAAGCGCGATATAAGCAGCAGGGATGTCCTGGTTTCTCGCTGCCGCAACGCAGTCAAACGCAGTCAAACGCAACTGTCTGAACCAGGCTTTGTGGCTTCTTTCCCTGACGTCACGAGTATTTGCTTGGCCGTGACGTCACAGGTTGTAATCTTGGCCACTCACGAGAATAGTTCAAATATCAAATTCGACGATGCGTTGTAAAACGCACGCTGGAAGCGACTCGTCACGGCTTTCTTGAATCGACACCGTCAAAGTCGACAGTCTGGAATTACTCTAATTTCCGTCGATGAAAGCAGAATTAATTCAGCCGTACAGAAGTCACAGTGAGCGTTTCACCGATCGTAGAAAGCAGACCACAGCGACGCTTTTGGTCGCGAACGAGAGGAGTGTAACTGTGACACCCTTTCGTCGGAGGGAGTAAATCTGTGCACGCCAGCGCTCACCCGCTGCCCGGTGGCAGAGCCGCCAACCGACCGGTCAGGCCTCGGGGAACCTCGCGGGAAACGTCGCGTTGATGTCGTCTCTTCCGATGCCGCCGTGGCGAGGGCTCGCACTTGACGGGCTTGGACGGCGGCAAGACGCCGCTCCTCGGCAGGCACATCGTCCGGGAGTCCGGCGCGATGCTTGACAGGTACTTGACCGCGAGGCGATCGAGATTCGCTTCCGTGTCCTGCGTTCAGACAATCACCCCACCACCGAAAATGGAATTCCATGTCATTATCTTGAGGGTACGCCGCAAAAAACTAAGAGACCTGCCTACCCTCCGAATTAAGGCCGGTTCTCACATGTAGCGAAGCGCTGATGTAGCGCTACTCACGTGTCGTCTGCTACTTATCGCCTGCCATGAGCAACAGTTTTGGCGGTGCGATACAAAGCTGGTGAACGCTCCCGTCAGCACGCGCTTAGCGTGAGGTCAGCGCTATGCTTGTAGCGCTCCGCTGCATGTGTGAACAGGCCCTTACACTGTTTACTTGCGCTGACTGTAAACCGTCTTCAGAAAATATCACACCCAAGTATTTGTATGTTGATTCTGTCCTTATTGGTTCACTGGAGAGAGAATACTGAAAAGTGAATTATACAAAGATGCAACCCCGGCGGACAATATAAGCTGAAACACCCGACCCGGCATTTTTCTACGTTGGCGGTAGTACATCGATATATGGTTCCGTGTTTTCGGATAAATCTAAAAAAAAAACACTCGCCGGCAAATTTTCCGTCGATTCGTATTTATCCGAAAAACTCCGAATTTCGAGGTCACAACAACAAAATAAACACCAAAAAAAGACGAAGTTTTACAACTAAACTTTATAAGAGCACAAGATCAGTGGTCCTGATGAGGTTCTATTTTAGTTTCCTTTGAAATCTAAAACTACTGACAAGAGGGGTTTGCCTTTTAGCACGTCGAGGTTCCTTCGGGACAATGGGTGATGGTACCCGAACCTTATTTATTTCTGCTTCTTTTTTTTTTTAATTTTACGCAATAAAATAAACTTTGTATTTCAAAGAATTGGGTATTTAACAAAAATAAACTCCGATAAACCCCGAATCCCCAGCCAAAAACGAACTCCGAAAAACACCCTCCGAATTTCACGAGAAATAAACTCCGAAAACACAAAATCCTATACATCGGCTACGCAGTAAGAACGAAGAAAACAACAATTGTCTTTATGTTTGAACAATTGCGCCTTTCCAGCACTTTTCATTCCGGCGAAAAATGCTGACTCACTGGTCTGTGCACGGATGTGCGGGCGGCGTCTCATATTTCGTGCAAGAGAGCTACTGCGCACGCTCAAAACGTCTTTCACAGTCCAGTAGGCAAAGATGGCAGCGCTGAGCGCACAGAAGGCAATTATTGGAATGCTCTAGACTCTATATATTTATTTATTTCGACACCTACATCACTTCAAGAGGCATTACAGTAAAAAGAAAGGAGGGGGAGGGGGGGGGGGCGTATACACAAAATATACAATTCAAACAGTAAATCAAAACACTCTACGAATGAGTAATACATAAAAAGTAAGGGGAAAATACTAGAGAAAAAAGAAAGAAAAACATTACGCACACTTTTAGACTCGAAGTGGTTTCCGCAATGTCAGACGGCAGTTTACTCCATCACTCACTCCATGGGTCGTGGGAAAAAAATAACACTTGAAAACATCTGTCCGGCATTTAAATAGACGATTTTTTTTTAAATTATCTTTCCTCAGAGATACTTAGGCTGGCTCTAAAATGTGCATGGGCCTACAAACACCAGTATTACTGTGAACTATTCTATGTATATATACGAGCTTCATACGGAGACATTTTCGTCTTTGACTCGGAGGACGCCAACGCAGTAATGCTGGCTCTAAAATCAGTTATTGGCAACAAATCTAGCAGCATGATTCTGAATCCGTTCATTCAAGTTTTGTCTGAAAACGTTCCAAATTGAACTCGCATAATTTAGAACAGACCGCACACGAAAAAAATACGAGGCCTCTTTCAAAGAGGGAGGGCTATAGCCTAGAATTACGCCTAATGAAGCCCAACGAGCGGCTGGCTTTCGCTGAAATATAGTGAACATGTTTATTCCATCTTAAATCAGACGAAAAAAAAAAAAAAACTACCAAATATTTGACCTTAGTTAAAAGCTAGCTCGATCAAAGTACCTCCAATTGTGTATGGTGAAGAAATTTTCTGGAGAACCTCATATGAACTTTTGACACACGAATCATCAATCTCATCTAAATCACGTTGTAGAGCAAAACTATCGGTATCGCAGGTGACATCTCTGTACAAAATACAATCATCCGCATGTAATCGCATATTTGAAGTGATCCCCTCGACATAACCATGAATATATATATATATATATATATATATATAAAGAAGTGATCCAAGAACCAACCGACTCTTGCGGCACACCAGATGTTATCTGTACGTAAAAGGATTGCATGCCATTAATCATCACGGACTGTTTCCTTGAGTTCAAGTAATCACCAATCCAATCAAAAATTGCCGAATCTATGTTAAGCCTGCGACGTTTCTGCCAAAAAGAGGAATCGTGTCGGAAAAAAAAAAAAATACAGTCGACTTGTTTATTATCGTTAACCGACTGGGAAATGTCATGATAGGTCACCCTAGCAACTGCGTGGTGCGAGGGAAACCAGTGCGGAAATCGTGCTGAGACGAGCTATACTCTGTTTCACCTTATGATGTACCGCAGGAATGGTAACAAGCGCGAGCTCCTTGCTCTGGGGCACATCTCGGCGGCACAAGCTCTCGTGACTTCAGAGCAGCTGCCAACGCTATGAGCTCGCGCTTCTAGCCTTCGCTGCGGTACAACATAAGGTGAAACGAAGTATACACCGACACGCGGGCTTGACGTCACGGAGCTGCGGCGGCGCTGCGATCGCGCCGGAGCCGGGGGGTGTGGGCAAAAGCGCGCACGTTTCGCATGGGCGTCATAGCATTTCAGCATGCCGCGAAGCTGTGTGGCTGTTAATTGCACCGAAATGTACAAGAAAAGTAGCGGAGTGAGTTTCCACAAGTTCCCGGCAGACTCTGAAAGGCATAAAAGGTGGATAATATCCGTGGATCGAAAAGAATCGTCGCCTTGCGCGAACGACCGTTTGTGCGGCAAACACTTTCTTGAAGGAAAGTGCGGCTTCCATTTCAATCTCCGTCCCGAGGCTTGCTTATGTGCAGGGAAAGCGTTGCCTGATCAAGACCACCGGGATTCGACACAGTAACGGGCGGTACCCGTTACTGTGTCGAAAACGTAATGAGTAGGTTACTACGTTATTGAAAAAAGTAACGCGTTACCGGCAACGCCGTTACTTGTAACGTGTTACCGCCAAGACTGCAGAAAGGACAAAGCGTTACTGCTTGTCATGCCTTGTGGTCATGAGGGTAGGAAAAATATCATACCTTGACTTAAAGACGCTGTGTGTATTTAATCAATTAATGAATACACACACTTCCGCAGACCCACAGACTGCTGATCCCGCCGGCAGTGCGGAAACCGACTCGAAGTAATCGTAGGCCTCGAGAGACTTGTACGCCACCGTGTCGGCCGTGAACTGGCTTGGCGAAAAAACTAAATAAACTACGACATGAGCCGTCGACTTCGGTGGCAGCAACTTTACGTCGGAAGTCCAGCAGGCCTTGTTTACGGCGTACGGATCATCGAAGGCAACGCCGTCCACGCACAGTTTGTCTCGATACCGCTGCCGTTCAGGCTCGGGCAGCGAGCTCAAATAGTCGGGCATAGCATACGACATACGTTGTGAGGAAATACGACGCACAAATAAAGATACAAGCGTCCCTACACCATCAACAACGAGCGCACGCCATAGAACGCAATGGCGAAAACACAGAGCCGGGTTGCTCTTGCCCACATAGCTACCGCGCATGCGCGGCCTTCCGGCGTGTTGGTAAACAGAGTCGCTCCGCGTGTCGGTCTACATTCCATATCCCGGCGCCGGAATGGCGAGTACCTTAGCCCTGAGTTAGGAATGGGAAAAAGGGCACCACGGGCCCAAATGTTCTTTTAAAGTCCTGTGCTGATGTTATAACTTCTCACTTGGTGTTTTCACTTTTTTTAAAAATGGTACTTTCTTAGTGCGGAGCGCTCCGCTCGTGCCGAAATACGTCGGCCGCCCTTGCGTCAGCCTGAGATGCAATGGCGCAACACTACAGGACAGCCAGCGCAAGGGGCGCTCTGACATAGAGTCACTAAATAAAGCTACGCTTTATCCTATACTCTGACATGCCCTACTGTTTTCTAAAGACCAGATTGTTCTCTGTTCATGGGTGTCGCCATGTTTGTCTATGCTGGCGCCACCACGCGGTAGGGGGAACTGTGGTGACTGCGCGGCTGCAATGTTTTGAGAAGCTTTGTACAAAATGTGGTGCAAACACAGCAGAAATTTATTGTCATGGAAGGGAAAAAAAAAAACATCGTTGCTGGCAGTGCTGCAAACAGTTCACTTTTAAATGTCTCAATTTTTTTTATTTTACCACAAAATATGGGCGTCAGGCGAGGATTAGGAGGATGTTTGACAGGAGCTTATCTTGTTTGGTATCTTCCTTCCGTATGTGTTCAGTATACAATGCAGTGGAATGAATGTGCTGAGACACAGCCAGTCCGCTTTCATGAAGATGCAGGATTTAGCGCAAGATCATCATCATCAGGGGTGCGAAAAAAAAAAAAAAAACTATTTGCCATGGGAGCCATCACCCCTTATAAATTATACATACGCCACAGCCCGGGGTGCACTCAGTTTGGGGTTTAGGCGGGAACTTTCCAGTGTGCTGGCAGTTCCCGAGAAAACAGAACACTGTTTTTTCGGACCGGATAAATAAATAATCCGTCGCAGAAAGCTCAAACTTCATGAGAATGTGACGCTAGTGGTTGGAATAAGACGCGAAATTTTCAGAACGAAACTTTTCTGAGCCGACGTCCGCCTAAGCCTAATATCGTCAAAACAAGGACTGTCGGTCGCTTGTGAGATTGATATCACTAAAAAACACTGTCAGCAAGAAAGAGAATATTCTCTTGTTTCTTGCTGACAAGCTTTTTTTTTTTTCCCACTGAAATAGATGATACAGTCGCCCACAGCAATGCCACGTCGGCTCACATCGAGATTTTGTTTTTTCTCAATTGTCTTCTGATCCAGGTAACGTCACGTTTGCAAACTTTCGCATTCTATCCCAACCGCTAGCGTCACATCCTCACGGAGTTCGAGTTTTCTGCGATGTTTATTTACCCGGGCAAAAAAAACAAAAAAAAAACACGGTTTTCTTTTCACGGAAACTCCCTGTATAATCGCTGCCGTACATGTACAGCGCCGAGCCATGCCAGATTTTCTACTTGTTGTGTACTTTCCCTTGACCATATATATTTTGTCTAAGTAGCAAAAAAACAAACAAAGAAAACATACACACAAAAGAAACCGCTGCTTTTACTGCTTGGGAAGTGATTGCAACCTCGAAGCCAAAGGCCTCTCTGCCAAAGGCTAGATGCGTTCTCCCATCGCTCAGAAGTGGCGCGGCAAAGCACGCTTTCGTGAACGATATTCATTTTTGCGTGGCGGCCGATATGAACTAGAAAACTGTTCGGCTGTCGTAATTTGGTCCGCCGTGCCGGTTAGAGTCACAATACTCGTTTTCACTGCTAGAAAAAAAAAAAAAAAAAAAGGAAGCTTTGCGCATTGTTCATGCTCCCGCGCGGAGTAGTTCTCACAAGATTTGGTTGTTGGAGGAAGGAGAGATACTTTTGGGGTTTGAAACGTGTACACGCGTCTTGACAAGATAACGTTTATCGAATCGAAAATGCACGCACAAATGTCTTAATTCTCTACACAAAGGAGGAAATTAGTAGTGCTCCGCAAAAAAGCGGACTTTGTTTTTTTTTTTTTGTTTTTTTTACTACGGTTTTTAAGATAAAAACGAATATAGCGTGGGTGGATAATCTCCTGGAAGCGTTCTGTCCATCCTGACGACTTTACAGCGTAGAAGTGATGCTTCGAGTTCGAAGGAAGCGTCGGGTAGGTACAACCACCAGCAGTGTGACAGAATAGGTGTGACTGACGCATAGCGACAGGAACGAAATTGCCTGCGAACGCTAGAACAATAGGCGGCTGTAAGATATCCAGCTAAGTGCAGCCAGAGCTAAGCTTATGTGGGGAATTATATGCGTATGTGACTAGGCCAAAATTGATTAATTGTAAAAAAAAACAAAACAAAAAAACTGAAGGTACAGAGCAACTTTACGGGAATGATTGAGACCTATCCGGTACCACGCGTACCCAGCACGGGGTAGAGCATGTTATGTTACACGGCACAATCCCATCTCAGCGATGTTCTACGATGTTCCAGTCGTAGTGCATTAGCTAAATATATCATCTTCAGCGAGAATTCAGTGTCGCCATACAAAATATGGCAGACCGACCTCCAGCTTTTTAGATATCTATCGTCTAAATTGCTTTGCGTTGTAGGAGTTGACCCCGGCGCTAGATAAAACAAAACTCAAATTCTTTTTTTTCCCATGAACTTATACAAACGAGAATAAAACGCACAGCAAGATATAAAAAAGTGCAAAAAAAAAATAGCATCCACTGACCCGTTTTCAACCGGAACTGGCGGTGAATAAATTCGAACTTAGCAGCTACCGATAGAAATGTTATACAGCTTCACGAAACATACCTGCGTCACTTCCTCCAAGCGTAGTTCTTCCGCTGCTTCCACCCTGTTGGCGTAGCTTCCACGGGTGGATGATCGGCTACCACCTCGTGTTCTGCTGCGACCTGTTTTTGCGATCAAACCAAGTTATGGCAGGAAAAAAAAAAAAAGAAAAAAAGAGATATAAAACTCAGTGAAATGACAAAAAGCTAGCGAAGCGTCTGGACAATTTGACCTTACAGCTTCGCCTCTAGATGTGCCTTAATGTTGACATATTTCAGTAGTGCCGAAAGTTCGCAACCGTGAAAAGTTGACATTATTTATTTTTATTTTTTTTTTCTGGGTCGTTCATGCACGCCGCGTGTCGCGTGCACGTGTTTACGTACACACGGAATAAACGTGACTGAAGCTCATCCGTACGGGCTGATTCAGAAATGAGTCATCGATGTGGTAGAGATTCTTTCACGAGCACCCTAAATTTAATTCGAAAAAAAAAAAGTTTTTGGAAGGTTTTCTGTTTCATTCATCCACAAATCGTCTCAATTTAGATTTGCGCGCACCTCCAGCGATGCCGATTCGAAAACTCAGCGGTGTTCTATTAGTGTTCCATTCGCCATTGTTCCGCTCTTCTCTGCCTCCTGCCGACTTCGTCACCACATGAGGCGAAAATCATCCCGTAAACGTCACCTCTAGAGCAACAGGCATCTTCTTCGTCTTCAAGCTACAACCGCCTCATCCTGACCAGAGACTACGCATAGAATCGTTTGCGCGATCACTATTTTACTGTAATCAAATCACTGTCGATTGACGGAGTGGTCATAGACGACGACGGCAGAAAAAAAAAAAAAAAGGCTTAGCTTTCTCGAACGTGAGAGACATCGTCTGCTCATCTACCTTTCGAAAACGCACTCACCTTTGAGACAGCCGCGCGACGCTCTTTGATTTCTACTGGTGTCGGGTGACGTCTTCAACGTTATCTTGATGTTTCTTTTCAATCTCATCTTTGTTGTTCTGTTTTCCTCGGGCAGAGAAACAAACTTGGTGCTACTTGGGTGCACCTGTCTTCGACGCCTTCGCAGACGACACCGTCAAGGCCGTCTGCACAGCAGGCGGAGACGCTGAGTTTTAACGCGAGCTCGCGCGTCGCAAAAGAAAAAAGAAAAAAAGAAAAAAAAAAGGAAAATTAGCTCAGCCAATTAGGTGATGCGTCTCGCAAGGTCAGTCTTTTTGGTTGAGGGAATGCAGACGCCGAAAACGCTTTTTTAGGCACCTCGCATCGAACGCTTATGGAGATATAATTTTCTTTTCTCAAGCTACGAGGATTCACAGCGAGATCAGTGTCATAACGAATCGGAACGCTGGTGTGAATTGTGTTGAATGATCACAATATGGTGTTGCATCCTGATCCTAGAGTTGCTGGTAATATCAAAGCCCTTCTTATTTTTGTTTACTCAGCAAACGGATTTGATGATACGCGACTGCAAGCAGATCACATCTCTTGGTAAGCAATCAACGCCACCGAATATGATATCGTTTGGTTGTTCCTACTGCGATAATTAATGCTTACAACTTATTTGTTTAATTCTCAAACCCTGGCCACGTCCTTCTTTTTTTTATATTTTATATTTTGTCCATCTGCGTTGTAAAATTAAATTGTAATAAAATATTAGCGAGGCTTTGCTTCACCTTCTCAAAACATCTTACACGCGGTATTGTAATGGAAATGCCGAAGGTTTATGTGGCCGTGAATTTAAGTTAACAGCACTAATAAAAAGCCTCGAGTACCAGTCGAGATTTCCGCAACTTCTGGGGCGTACTCGTTGGAAGAAAGACGCCGTGTCTCATCATTTTCGCCCGCGTGAAAGCAACGACAGCAAAAAATGGAGAACTGTTATTTATTGGCATTTATTGAGATGCGGAGGAGAAGGAACGATGGCACTTGTGAGAACAGCAAAAGTTGCCGAGAGCGATTAGTTAGTTGGCTGTACTATATGCATGGGGGATCAGCAAAAAGCAATTTTGCCGGCACAAGTTAAATTTTTTTTTTTTTTTATTTTCCGGTGCATTTTTTTTTTTTCTTTTTTTTTTAGGTTAGGCAGTTTCCGGCGATGCAGCAGCACTACACACTGTGGTCCGGCCTTGATCCGGTTTCGGTGCTGCCGGCTATGGATGCTGTTACAGTGCAATGCTCGGACAATGCCACCGATGGCGCTAGCTACGTCCCAACTCTGTGCCCATTCCCTAGAGTTCCATTCCCCATCCACAGCTCTGTCCCCATTCCCATCTCATGGATTTGTTTGTTTGTATTTGTTCAGAGCCGTATGGCCGTATTTGTTGTGTGGCGGTTTGATTGATAATCTTGATATTGGTCCAGGACGGCCAGTACCACAGTGGCCAGTACCGCCATGGGCTGCTGACTTCTAGCAGGTCGGTCTCGAGCGCCTGGCTAGGGCTTTCTGCGTGCTCCCCAGCTTTGTTCAACACAGTTTGTTCAGCGGTTCAGCATCCCCGTGGTAGGGCCGTAGGGGTAGGGCTCCAGGGGCTGGCGCCGGTGTTGGCCGGGTGGCGGTCTTCGCGAAAGTGGGCCCTGAAGTCTTCCAGCTTGCGATCAAGATGTAAAATAATGCTGGAAATTTTTTTTTTTTTTTTTTTTTTTATCGAAGTTTGACTTCTTCACTGGGTTTGAGGCGATGTTCTCGCAGGCGAAAGCTGAAAAGTTGATCGTAAAGTTGACCGAACATCCGAACGGACATGCTGGCCCTTGTGAAGTGATCCAGTAACGTTGGCCATGGCTTCGCTGTGCTGCGGTGCTGCATCGAAGGTTGTCCAAACTCTTGGATTGCCACCTACGACCACGAACTAAAGCATAATCCGCCATAGTCTGCCGGAAGATCCCGAGCTCCGAAGTCAATGGTTGAATGACCTGGCACTGTTCCGCTGGTGTGGAAGGTCCTCAAGGTATGCTCCTGTCATTTTCGGCCACAAAACTTCCTGGAGAACGCCGAGGCGCCGAGGTTCGCTGTAGCCTGAACAAAGAACGTCGATAAGTTTTTAATTTCTCTTACGAATTTTTGTTTTGATGATCGAATGTTTGTAAGGAACACATTTTCTCTGACGATATAGTGTACTTGAAGTACTAGTTCAAGTAGATTTTAAAGAAACTTGTACTTGTAATTAATTTTTTTCTTTACTGGTACTTTTCGAGGAATTTACAACTCTCAAATTCAAGGTACATTCTCAAATTTGGTCTTGTTATATTTGTGTAAAACAATGATGCTTTGTCAACAATGTGCCTTATAAGTTGCGTTAAATTGTTTGTCGGCGAGAGTAAAGCAATTAACTACTCTGTACATATTACTTTACTTGAAGATAACTGTAATTTACTTTGTACTTTACTTCAGGTAATTTTTAGATGTACTTTACCCAACACTTTACGGTTTAAGAGTAATGCAGAGGTGGAGAGAATCCCCCTCTTATGAAACTGAAATGCTCCAATTCCTCTACCAAATTCGAGCAGCAAACTGGGGAATTTCGTCACACTGCCTCGACTCTAGCTCAAGCGTTCAGCAGTATGTCAACAACTACAGACTGTTCTTCAGGCATCAAGCTTGCGAGGTAAGAATTGTTCTCTCGGGTTTAATATGGCCCAAAATTTCTCTCTCACGCTTAAAGGACGAGATTTCCGAGGATCCAAAATGGGAGGGCCTGTTCGTGACCGTGTACGGCAAGTCAGCCGGACAGCTGTCAGTTAAGCTGTATTGAGAAACTGTTTTCTTTATATATATATATATATATATATATATATATATATATATATATATATATATATATATTTTTTTGGAGTCTTGATTTCTTTTCTGAGTTTAGGGTGGTTCAGCCCTCCGTTGATATATGAGGCCCAACCTTAAGACGGCTTACGAGTCACGACCAGAGAGGCTAGAAACCGGTATTAATCCTCTAGTGACTGCTGCACTAAAAAAAGAGCGACAAGCTTGTAACGCACATCTCAAACGTACGTGGCTGAATCAATTATTTCTAAATTTCTCGTCGTATACCTTGCACACCACTCTTTCCAAAGCACCCAAACCTACTCAAGGTCAGACTTCAACGCAGACGCAACCGAAGACACGAGACAACAGCATGGTCAGACGTGGACCACGAGGATAACCTCGGACTGTTGGGATTTTCGACAAGTAGCGTACAATCCAAGCACCCGCGTCGCACAACGGAACAAATGACTGAACATAAAAACAAAAAGGGGGGAACTAAGCAAAAAGGGAGGCACAGGGATGCCCACCCTTCTGGAAACTGGATTCACTGTGAAGTGTAGCACCTAGCAGCACCGATGTACGCAACTTAGCACTTGCGCTTGGAGACGCTGCAGGGTAATTTTATGCCAAAGGAGGTGCAACAATTTCTTCGTGTTTAGGATATGCATGAAAAAAAGTATAAAGATGCCTCAAAATTAAAAAAAAAAAAATTGTGTAAAAATATAAATTTTATTTTTGATGATATTATGTTCTAAATTTCTGAAATGTGCATAAAACATTATGTTTAGAAAAACTGGAGAAAAAAAAAAAAAAAAAACTTGCGTCCCGCGGAACTTTATATGGGTGCCTAATTAGTCAATAACTTGTTTTTAAAATGCCAACACTGAATGACATTCTTTTGAGTCCAAACAAAAGCTCCAAAACCAAAATTTTTTTTTTGCCCATTTTTGAGTTTGGTGGTAGCTGTGAGACTTTTTTTAAACTTTGTTCTCGTAATCTTACTACATCAATTGCTTGTATTAAAGTTTTAAGGCCTTGTTTTGTTGTGCTCTAATAAAATTAGAAATTTTCCAGTTTATGCAGACACTGCCATGTTGAGAGGCAAAAAAAGCGACATGGAATATGCTCATCATTTTGGACTGTCCCGGCCAAAACGGGACGTCTGGTCACCCTACTAAAGCAAAATCTTTAATTTTCGACCCCAAATTCGCCTTTTGCGGATCATACACCGGGTGCAGACTATAGTCCGGAAAATATGGTGCTTTGGGTGCATCCGCTAGAGTGCTTGCTTTAATAGAACAAGAGAGTAAGCACACTGTCATGGCCGTGTCGCTGAATTCTCTCGGAAATTATTCCAATTCAACATGTCTAAAGAAGGAACAAAAACGCTTAGTGCGGAAGTTTTTTTTCTTTTCCCAACACTTTCTAGAGCAGCATTAAAAGACAATTTTAATGCTTGAATGGCATTTTTTGACTGCTTGAAACCCGAGCTCATAGCTTTACTCGTGAAAGTTGCTCCTGCTGAGCAAGAGTTTGTGCAACCGACAATCCCACTACTATGCCTGTGCTTGTGGCATAGTAGTATGATGGTCATGCAGGTGAGTTCCATGAAGAAAAAAAATGCTGAGAAGCAGAAATTAAGACAAAACAAAACTCAATTCAAAAAGGAAACCAGAACAGAGAAAAATATGTGACTATGTTTCATGAACAGAGCTACGTTTTAAGAACTGAGCTATGTTTTGAGCGTAAATGAACCGTTGACATGAGAGCACTCTTTATGACGCTTAAAGCGCTCGAGACGCAGAAACGATTGTTCGCAGCAACTTGGCTCTCGAGGGCCACGTCCCAGCGAGTCGTGGGCCGCGTGTTTGAGGCCCCTGCTCTAGACGTCGCATATCAATACGAGCGTCTTATTTCGACAATTAACTCCGATTCGATTTGGAAGTAATTAAGAATGATGAGGAATTTTCTATTGCTACGTCACGGTAACTGTGGCTATCTAGCGGCTTCTCCACGGGGCTGATGCGCTCCGTGTTTGTCAAATGCCGGTAAAGCAGATTCTGAAGGCTGTGGCATAGCTGTGTGGTAACGTGCCTGCTTCACACGCAGCGGACCCAGGATCGAGTCCCAAGGACACCGTGGCGGCGGGCGACTTTTTTCAAGCATTTGACGACATCGACGACGGATGCCCTAGGCCCTACTACTAGAACTACAGCGACAACGGACGTCATTTCCGGTGGTGGGAAGACCCCATAACAGCTATCGCCGTAAAAGATTTCGGCTCTTTTTTCCGGCAGAGCAGGAACTTTTTCCTAGACAGTGTTTTCGTTATTGCATCTTAGTAAAAACTCGTTGCTATCCCAGAGGCGTTTTAGCATTTCCTGAATCTTGAGCTCCCAACTTGGTGGCCTGCCTGTGTTTCAAAAGTCGATCGTCTGTGCAATGCCCCATCTTCCCAATGTGTTTGAAGCCATAGGCTGGGAATGCAGTGCCTCGGAGCACGAGTTCTTAGACCAGGGGTCTCAAACACGCGGCCCGCGACTGACTGGGACGCGGCCCGCAGGCAACCGGCTACAAGCTCCGGTTGCCATGTCTCGAGCACTAGAAATGGCACGCCATAGCAATATCATCTCACCGATTCATTTTTGCTCGAAAAGTAGCAATGTTGTTTTAACGTATTCACAGAGTTTTTCATTGTTCGTATAGTTATTCACATGATTAACTATCTATGTTCGATTGATATCTTTGTTTCGCTTTATTTTTTGCTTCCCAGCTTTTTGTAACGTACAACAATTCCGCTACTAGGCTGCAAGCGCGAGCTCTTTGTTGCATGCATCTCGGCTGAGCGAAGTCTCAGTCAGCAGGACAAACTGCCAAAGCTCAAGTTATGAGCCTGGGATTCTCGCCATAAAAAATATATCACCATTAAAATACAAGTATTTGTTCAGGGTGTTTTAATAAAAATCTTCAGGAATGCACGCCCTGTCAAATTAATTGATTGTTTTTTAGATACATGTTAAACTTGGTTAATTCCTGAGTGACTTCTGCAACGGGAACGACAGCATACTTCCTGTTTTGTTCTATTAAAAATACCACCACGTTGGCGGGGCGGTGTCATTTGGATTCTTGTTATCACATCAGGCCAGGGTCCAAAGTAGTCCTATAAATAAATCAAAACTAAAGATGCCCCTGAAAAAACAGAGTTTACAAAAAGCATAGAGCACTAAGTCTCGGTGCAGCGTCTATAGGCTGTTTAAAGGGCAAATCGACATGCGTGACCGCATTCGTCGCTCCTCGTCCGTCGTCTTGACGGAGGGTCCTTTTTCACCGGAGTTTGTTCCCAGTCGTACAGCGTCGTCGAAGAAGGACCCCTAGACCGGTGGCCCTCAAATGAGGATCTGCAGACCCTTCAGGGTCCTTAAAGGCCTTCCTGGGGTTTCAGAAGCTTTGGACCGTCGGTCAGACCGAGCAGTAAATCTTTTCTTTTTAATTGATGCTGGCTGATCCACAATGCTAAATAGGCCCAACCATGTGCACCGATTGAGAAGGGTTGATGATTCTTCATTTCAGAGCCTCAAAATTGATTTCCATGCATTTAGTCTTTTTAGATGCGGAGCATCTCTTGCTCGGGTCTATGTCCCGCGGCGTCGGCGTCGTAGTCCGCACTCACACTACGCATGCGCAACTCTCCTCCTTCCCTCCCTCCAACAGCTGCGCGTTACTCTCTCCGCTCTCTCTCTGCCAGCTGCGTGCACTTCGCGTGCGTTCGCTTCTACTCACACCGCGCGCGCATATGCAACTCTCCTCCTCTAGTCTCCTCTCCTTCAAGTGTGAATATAAGCAGCGGTAGCGCGCTGCGCGCGTTCAGTTCAGCGCTGTTGACTCCACTTCACTCCGTTCTTCCGATGAAGTGTGATGGAAGCAACAGTCCCGTCAGTTAGTGGGTTGGCGCAAGCAAGCGTCAGCACCACCCCACAAACTAACAGCAACGCTACGTCCACTGAAGACAAAGCTGCGCAGCGAAGGGCACGCGACGCTGAGCGGGTGATGCGGAGCATCGCGGAGTTTCCAACAACGTTCACGCGATGTGTGGGAACCAACGCAAGTTAACAACGTAATAACACGCAAGTTAACAACGTTAATAACGATCCGCGATGCTCCGCATCACCCCATGGTTCCCCTCGGGAAGATGGTGTAATTTTTTTATGTACACTTTTGTTATCGTAATCGCCCATTACCCTCTCCTCCCTCCCGGCTAATGAGGTCCCCAGTCATTTCTGTTAATCCAGAAAGGTCCCCGAAACATTAGTGGTTGAGAAGCACTGCCTCAGATCAACTGTTCTCAAACTGAATTCCGAGCAACACGGGGGTTCTTGGAGTACCTTCGAGGATTCCCCAAGTTCCCGAATTTCCTGGACCGTTTTTGCCCCTTAGTAAATGTGGTTTTCCAATTATTCTAACAGTTCTAAGCCACCCATTGATGCATAACCAAGAGCCAGGCACTTCCTAGTATGCGTGTTAATGCTTCCAATCCCTGCAGGTTCATGAACTGCTTAATTGTATCAATGCCAAGACACACGGAGGGGTCAAAGTGAATTTGTTCATAGGTGACGTGACACCAAGTCATGTGACATCATTTTCCCCGCTAAATTTAGCGGGGAAACTGAATTGGTATTCAGGTCACTTGGCGTCAATTTTTCAGCTAAATTTAGTGGGTAAATTGTGGGAGGGGGGGAGAGGAGGAAGAGGGGCATACCCTCCTCTCCTCGAGAGCTGTGCTCTAATTCGCATTACAGAGATTTGTAAATGTCTCATTTTTTTTTGTTGTCTCATAAGTCGCCTTTGTCGCCACTAGAAGCTTAGTTCGTCCCTCGAAATTCTTACAAAAGCGGCTCTCCCGCTAGTTGCAGGGTCGTGAAGACCCTGCTTGCAACTAGCGAGATAACAGTCCGGTGCCCCTCTGAGACACGCCGATTAGCTCGCCAGGAACGTAGCCTTCAGTCTGTCAAGTTGCAACGATGGGGATACCCCCCTTTCTCCCTCAAGTTTGCCACCTAGAAAGCCCGTATCGAAGAGAGGGTCCATCTCGGACCACGGGGAGAGTTTGCAACTTAATGGCGAGCGCCTCCTGCAGAGATTGGTTGCAAGTGTGTATGTGCCACGCTTTCACGTGGCGAGGAGAAAAGAGGGCAGGACGGCGGAGACGTCTGCAAACGATCAACGTTTTTCGGACCTCCTCGCAGCTCGTATTGCAACTGCGGCCCATAAACCACACGACCCCGATCGAGAAGTTGGATGCTCCCTGTAATACAGGCTCTCTATTGCCACCTGTCGTACGAAGTGCAAAGGCTACATTTCAAAACTATTCTTCAGGGCAGGCACGTATCCAGGGGGTAGGCCCATGGGGCCCGGGCCCCCCCCGAAATCTTCCATTTTGCTGGGACCTCCTCTCCCCCCTCCCCCTCATACAGCATTTTGTCATGGGCGGGCCCCCCCCGAAACAAAATCCTGGCTACGTGCCTGCTTCAGGGGATGCTATGGTGGCGCCATCTAGACTCTACTTCAAAACCCGTCTATTCCATAGATTGCGCAGCAGTTACTGCAGCAGTGATCCCCAAAATATGCGAGCCGCACCTTGGGGAGAGCGAGCGGTGCTGCTCGTGGAAGCGGCATCTATGCACAGTTCCTGCGACGAGGTTAATCTAGTAACTTAGGTGTAAACCAAGGTGTCCACCAGCCTGGCAAATACGGAATTGTCGAGGATGTTCAAAGTGTCTCAGAAACTCGGGGGAAACCATACAAAAGTTTGCCAAGTTGGAGAAATACAAGGGTGCAGCGCACGGCGGCCATCACGTTGAGTAACAGTTGCTCGAGTTGTCGCTAGGTGGTGCAAGCCGCCACTCGATGAAATTAGGACAGCCGTTGCAACGCCATCTCAAATGGGACGCGCACATCCGTATATCGGCCATCGTTCGTCGATCTTTCGGCCAGTCACATGCACAAGGTGCACTTGCTCTTTGTGGTTATGTTTCTTCAGCTGCATTTTCTTCATTTTTGCCAATTAAAAATGGGACTAATTTGGTTGTCGCTACTTTCAATATCGGGTTAGCACTCGCAATAATCAAAGCTCAGCTACAGTTCAACCGGTTCATTGTCCATCGTCCTTGCTGGGCACCTTTCGGCATGTAGAGCAGTAGCCGGATTCATCGTTTTACCTTGTGCGGCATTACCGAGCTGTACAAAATAATTTGCTAGTGCCCAATAATTTACAACCCTTCCAGGCTAATGGGTAAGCAATGAATTTCAAGCACTTGACTCTCGGGCTTGCCACAAAGCAATTCAGAAATTGACAACCATACCAAACCAATGTTTCCCTCGGTCATGCAGCAAAGCACGACTCAGCTTTTGGCTTCAACAGATGTAGAGGAGCAAGACTTGTCTATAGATTCTGAAGAACTCAAGTGCACCACAAGTTAAGTTCTTCAGCAGACATCCTGAATGTCTATGTAATTATTCAGTGTCTATGTCTCTGTCAGGTCTTGCAGTTCCGAGAACCCTTAATTTGATACTGATACTTACACTGAATGTACCCCCCCTCATGTAATGCCCTTAATTGGGCCTTTGAGGTACTGTGAATAAATGAATAAATAAACTCTAGAACACATTCATGCTAGTCCTAAAAACATGAATCAGCCACAGGGCTTGAGGCACAGTGCACACTCTGAAGAAAGCAGAACCAGTCATTTAACGAGTTATTCTATCATTCCAATAATATGATATGTACACAAAGGCGTCAGCGGAGCATCATTATCACTGAACGATCTACCAGAGCTCCATTGACAATTCCTCATGGAACATTTGGACAAGGGACTACAGACACATCAAAAGTCGTTTTTATAAGAGGAAAGTGCACTTTATATATTGGCTACAAACATCAAATAAAATCGGTACTTGATTTCACGAGACTACCGTGCCTGGAGCCACTCCTGAAAGTCAGCCCAAGCTGTCCTGTCCCGAATGTCGGATACCTTCAGGTAGGAGCGAACCTTGAGCCAGTTGTCTAGACCAATACCGTCCAACTGGAGTCCAGCCTTTCCGTCGCAGACGACCGCCTCCCGAACAACGCCCGCGACAGCCATGAAGTTCACGTCGAGGTACCTTGCGGCGACTCCGATCTTGGCCACGGCGTCGCGCTCCGTTCCACGGTCGAGCTCTTGTACCTTGCCAACCAGAGACTCGTGGCAACGCATGCGTTCGAACGCCTCGGCGCAACGCTTGGTGTATCGTCCCACTGCAAAATCTGCAGCACGGTGCAACATTGTGACGTTCCTTCGTACAATGTCCTGGACTTGGTACATGTGTGGCTCAAACCACGAACCGTCCCAGAAGCTTGCACTGAGGAGCGTATAGTTGTTGGCGAGGAACCGCGGAAACTTCGAAACTACCGGCAGCGACGCCTTTTGTTGGTTCAAGTACAGGGTCAAGTCCCTCAGCACTGTGTTGTCTTGGAACATCCTCTCCCACGAATGGAGCTGAGATTTGTGGAAAGAAAACCTGGTGAGCAAAAGCACAGAGATGCTCCTGTTCCGAGAGAGGCCCTCCAAAAGGGTGCCCAAGATCCGCACTGAAGCATCGGCGCCAAGACGAAGTCCTCTCAAAGTGTTTGTCGAAGACAAGAAACTGGCGAAGGACTGTGCAGACTCGCCGTCAATCTCCTTGTACAAACTCATGTCAAGTTGGACAAGATGACGACAGAAGGTGAACTGCTGGAATGCTTTATGTAATAAACCTGTCGCAAAGGTCCAGTGAAGGTGAAATGTGATGTCAACCGAATTGGTGCAGCCCTTCAGGGCATCTCCAAAGAGCTCTGGTTTTTCTGCATCGGTGCGAAAGGTCACTCTGCCCATTGTGCCGGTCTCTCGTACAAGCCTGTAGGCATCCATGATCATGTTCGGCTGAATGTCAAAGGTGACTTGCTCGAGCGATTTGTTGCATGCTAAAGCTTCCAACAAAAGCTTAGCGTCGTCATACGAGGGTATGTAGAAATCTAGGTCGAGATTTCGCACTGTCCCATTCTGGCGAATGACAGTAGCCAATGCGGCTGCGCTGCAGCCATCACATTTCCACGCTTCATCTGTCGGAATCAAAAAGCGCAAAGTCTCCAGCGTGCTGTTCTTGGTCATGGATTCGACGAGCAAATCTCTTTCAATGTTCCAAGGATTCATCTCGCTGATCAACAACTCCGTCAGAGTTTCGTTTGTCTTGAGTGCAACGAAGAGTGCGGTTAAGTCGACTGTATTATCACTGTAGTAGACACCCCTCTTAATGGTCAGGCTCTTGAGCATAACATTATGTGCAAGATACTCGGCAAATACGTCGTCGATTCCTGGGCACAGATAATCTGAGTCAACATGCAGTGCCGTGATGGTCGTGTTCTTTACAGCCTGTAGAAGCAGTTTTCTGTAAGTGGGTGACATTTTGACATGGTAAAATACGAAAGACCTAAGGTTTTGCATCTTGACGAGGATTGTAGCCAAGAGATCCAGTGAATCGCGACACAGCCTCATCCTGGATAACTCGAGCTCTTGTAGTTGAGTCAAACTGCGGATGGCATCGACCATTTGCATTGGGAATTTCGCTGGCCATCGGCAGCAGGAAGCACTGAGCTGGAGGCTTGTTAGTCCGCGGTTCGCATGCATGATGTCACAGGCGAGTTGAGGTGTAGTTACGGCAACTGCTCCCTTGAAATGCAGGGTCGAGATGCAGCGATGCTCTTTCAGAAGCCAGCGTAGCAGGAGGGTTGGGTAAAGAATGTTGCAGGGATCCCGAGAGATGTCCGAGGACCAAGTCCCAAAGCCACCCGTACCTATAGACACGAAGCCAAGCCTACCTAAAGCCACTTCTCTCAGTCTTACACCGAGGAACACGAGGAACTTGTTCCAAGTTGTCAGATGGGACGACAGTTGGCAGGATTCTGTCTGGCTCACGGTGCACAGAGGGTATTTTGGGATTTGTTCGTAGCTCGGGTTCCTTCTCGTGAAGTAAAGGCCCTCATTGTACATTTCGGCTCCTGGCAGCGTCCACATGATGGTGTCTGGGCACAGCCGGTGGACGTCGGCTGCACAATCTTGATCTGGGCAGTCTGCAACTGCTCCGCTGCAAAGGGAGGAACGCCGGGTTTACGGGCATGCTGGTGAGCACTCTACTGTAGAAAGCAATCTCAAAAAAGATACAAGGATTATAGATCTCTTGTGACGGTGCTTAACTTACAAGCCCGACAGTATGATCAGTAGGAAGTTTCATACTGTTGAGCTTTCAAGCTAAGTATCTGGTTCGTCTGCAGTGTGAGTGTGCTCGTGGTCGTTTATGCCTATAGTTGGTGACAGGTTAAAGAGTAAAGTGGAAAGATGGCGGAGGGGGGGGCTTCCACCTTACTTTTCACCTGTCATCAACAATACCCATAAAGGAGGGCACTACAAAAGAAAGTGCCAAGGTGCGAGCACGTCAATTCCACAGGTCCGATTCAGAAAACGACACCAGGCTTTTTGGCCTACACGACTAAGCCCTGCATCACGAGAAGCTGAAACTCCGTGAGAATGCGGCACTAGAAGTGGTGGTAAAATGTAAAAGTTTGAGAACATGACGTTACCTGGACGAAAAGATATGTAGGAAATGCCACGTTTCTCTACGAACCGACGCCCACCCAATGGCAGTCAGTTTGTCGAACAACGTTTCATCGACAGTTTGTTTCATCTAAAGGTTTCTGCGCTTGTTTCAACGACACACTTTGCGACAACCACTGCCCCCATCGCCGGCATCCAGGCCTGGTGCAAGTTCACAGCGCGAGGGGCGTCCGCACGGTATGCGAACTGTTTGGAAGTTTCGAATGATGGCTCATGGATTCGTTTTCGCCCTATCGGAGTTGCCTAAGCGAGTCTGCTTTAATCCTGGTATGCACCCAGTGAACAAAAAAACTGAAGCCAGTATTGCAATGGGCACGTTCAGTAGCGCCTCCCTTGCCCCCGAACGGAGTGACTCGAGTCAGAGCTCTTTGGATTTTCTCCCCGGAAATCGTCACCAGTCAGGAAATGAGGTCATCTTTAGCTCCTTTGACTCTACGTGCACCGTTTCCGGACTCGGTGCTTCGGAGCTTGACTCCGAAGCCCCGGAGTTACGTGCACCGGAAGTGACTTTTGGCCGTCCAGTGGAAGGAGTCAGTGACTCCTTGACTCCGGGGCCGCTACTGAACGCGCCCAATCTAATCAACTTAGTAAACTATATGAACGATGCCATATGCATTAAGTTGTGCGGCTCCACCGGAAGTTGCTACATGCACGACGGCGCGTGAATCGCTAAGGAGCGTGTTAACCCACCCCCCCGCCTGCGTCCAAGCCGCATCGCGGCGACAGTCTGCGGCTGCTAATTACAAACCTATTAACCTACTTGGCCCCCCAGACACGCTGCTTTGCGGCGTCCAGCCGGCAACCCGCTGTCCCCCATCGCACCTCCGGAAAGGGAGTCCTATACCATTTAATTCAGCAAAGTTTCGTCGGCTTTTTACCGCAAAACTAAACTAGGCATCGCCGAACGCTCATTCTCCGCCCAAAGTTACTTAGTGCGGTATTAACCGACCGAGATACATATATTTTATCTAAACGTGCATGGGAAGACCCTTGAAAGTGTGTGAAACAGAGTGCACGATCAGTCGCTGAATCTATCAGGTCGCAGTCTTGAACCAGTGATTTTAGGGCCTCAGCGCTTGGATCTACGATGATTGGTGATGGAACTCTATCTTTCTCATTTATTACACAATTGAAGTCCCCAAGCAGAATCGCGTTAAATCTTGCGTTGGCGTGAATTCTAGCTTGACAGAAAAGGTTTTCCCACTGCGCTGCATTATTGTATGCATATACAACAATTATGCGCCAGGGCTGATCTTGCAAAATAATGTTAGCTACCATTAGACGACCACTGTCAGTCCCTTCGAGAATACTACACATTTTGTACTTTAGATCTTTCTTAAACAGAATTGCACACCCTGCAGAGCAGTCAACAGCAGGGCAGTGAAAGAGAACACAGGAATCCTTCCAAAAGCTGCATCCCAAAAATAAGGTGTTTTGTTCAGATGCTTTTGTTTCTTGCAGGGTCACAAAAACAAAAAAAAATGGTATTGTTTTTTTCTCGAATTTATCCCTCACACATTTATGGCGGAAATTGTGAAGGGACTTATCTGGGTGGTCGTAAGGGGGCCCCTATATATGCTTTGGGTCGAGTTCGGAAGCTGCCGGGGAGATTGTTTTTCGGTCTTTAAATTTAGGTTTCACCTGCTGCTCTTTGGGTTCCAGCCGTATTTGCAGGTCGGTAGAGTCTACTAGGATATTTATAACTTCCGGTTCTTCCATCAAGTTCTCGCTGATGTCAACCTCGGCTCTTTTGCAATGATGTTCTTCCTTCTTAGTCTCGGCCACATTTTTAGTTTGCACGGATTGCTTTCCCAGCCCTTTTCCTTTGCTTGCAGTAGCTTCTCCTGGTTTTGGGTGCAGTGCTGGGGAGGTGCTTTTGTTGCACCCTTGTTCCTCTGATGGGCTTTCGTTGAGGCTGCAAGGAGGGTCCTTGTTCTGGATTGCTGTGTCCATCCCCCGCTTTCGTCCGTTTGGCGTCCTCATTGAACATTTTCTCCAAATCCATGATATGTTCGCTATGATCAGCCTCCGGTGTTGCGTTCCCCTGGAGCCTTGAGGCGTACGTCACTACACATTCTTCATTTGTGTGACCAAATCTCCAGCACTGCTTGCAACATTACCGGCGAATCTGCCCGATTCCCTTGCACCTCAGGCAGAGCGGTGGTCTTCCAGGGATGACGACAAGCGTATTGGACCCGTACACGTTCGAGGTGTGGGATCTTGTCCACAGTCAGGTCGTGCTTCAGGATGAGGGTCACATCTCGGGTTGTTGTTTCGAGATCCTAGAGTCCTGAAAATTTCCACGTTTCTCTTCTCATGTCCCTGACTGTCCCGAACGGCTCTAGAACCTTCCTCACCTCAGAGTCTGGCATAGGAATGGGCAGTCATAAAAGCTTAATCTTGATCTCTTCTTTGCATGGATCGATTACTATGCACTTTTTTCATTTGATAACAAACTCTTCGTAAGCTTTGATGTTGAGCTTTGCAACAGCAATTCTGAAGGTCACCATCCATACGTGGCTCATTTGATACTGGCCTAAGCCCGGGACGACCTTCCGATCAACGATAGAAAATATTGTGTCCTTGAAATCGTTTTCCTTCCACGGCCTTCTGGTGATGTCAGCATGTAAGAATAGCGAGTTGGTGATGAGCATACCTTGTCTTGGAAGTATAACCTTGTAGTCGGAAGATTCCGATGTCTGGTAAACCCGGCCATCAAATGCTATCGTACTGCTCCCGCTGGAGCTGCACCACGTAGTGCATGTAGCATTATTAAATATATATATATGTTGTGGACGAAACATCGTAGGAACATGTGTCCACGGAACGAGTTTCCATAAAACGTCGCAGTGTCGACAGTGTCAATAAATAGTTGTCCACAAAACGTGTTTTGATGGAAGCATAGGAACCCACCCACCGGTGCCTAATATTGATCAAACCAATAAATGCCATTGTGGACCAGTGTTGCCAACCATAGGGTAATTACCCTACTTGTAGGGTATTTTAGGCCTTTTTGATAAATTGTAGGGTTGTAGGGCCGTCCAGCCATTTACCCGCCAAAAGTAGGGAATTTTCATCATGCAAAACATCATGCAAAACAAAAGTATCCAAGTTGCAAGACGTGCTAACACAGATCACCACACACCAAGTTGGAGAGTATTGGAGAGCTGGAGCAAGTGGGAAAGGTGGGAGGAGTGGGAGTTGGGCAAAAGGAGTTTTGAGCCAGAAGAGGTATCGTCCCAGTGGACATGTTCCCACCAATTTTTTTCTGATGACTCTGGTCCATCCGGCGGTCCTTGTTACACCTGCGAAACACGTGGCACCGCGGGCGAACTTTTTCGAACTTTTAGTGGAAAGTTCGACGAACCTTGTATTGAGTTTCGACTCGTGTGCGCATGCGCGGCAGGCTGGCCAGTTGGCTTCGGATTGGATGGTAATGGCTAATGAATGAATCAAGGGCAGCGCTGATTGGTTATTTCAGTTAATACAGTACAAAACATTAAGTTATTAACTTGTTCAGTGATTAGAATTGGTTTCTCTTAATTGCAGCTGTTCATAAAATAAAATAACCCTTTGCATAAAAAAAATTATCCAAACCTAGACATGCTTGTATCAAGGTCTGGCCACACTGTCCACAAAGTCGAACCGGTCGAATCTGGTGAAAAGTCCGGTTCGACAATCTGGTGAAAAGTCCTAAAAATCCGGTTCGACAAAAGTTCGCGACACCCCTAACCAGAACCGTCAGCCACCTGTTCAACTGGGCTTTTCTACGCGCTGACGTGAGGTGCGCATGCTGCAAATAACCATAGCTGGAACTACCACTCTTCCTGGGCGGTCTTTTGTCATGGTGCGTTGGAATTAACTCTTTCCTTACCACGCCCATAGAGCGTAGGTCACCGACGATCGACGAGTACGGAGTCCGATTTCAAAGCTCCCGCGGAGCTTTGAAATCGAATACGGAATACGGAAAAGCCGCCAGTTTCCTATCCTCCCCTGGTGTAATAGCCTATAGTCCGTTGCAACTCAAGAACGAAGGGCGAGGGTAAGACGGGCCGGGGAGGAGGAAGCAGACAGAACGCTAAAGAGAGAAGGAGGTTTCCCCCTCTCTACTTCGAAACTTAGTTTGACAAATCCCTAGGCGGTACACCCAAAGAAGCTAATATACCGCTCGGATTAGCTTCCTTTTTGTAATGAGTCGCCTGTCTGTCGCCACGACTGCTGGTTCCACGTAGCCCAGTTTTTAATTTGACGACAAGTCGCCTAAGCATGTTAGTTGGTGATGTCTGTGCGCTCGCTACATCACTGTTGTGCTGATGTTACACGGCGCACATGCAAGCATGGTGTTCTAGAATAACGCAGGTATGCGCGTGCATGCGTGCCCTGTCGCTTTGTACTGTATTAATATTACCCTGCATCATCATAATCCATTCAAGAGTATTATTTGAACACAGATTTGCCTCGTAGGGTAAAATGTAGGGTAATAAGAAACATTCGTAGGGTAATGTAGGGTTTTCTGGACGCTAGCGCGGGGTATTTTCGAAAAATAGGTTGGCAACACTGTTGTGGACACTTGCAGTATTTATCTAAATAAATAAAAAAAAACGAGAAAGACAGTTTTTTTATTTTTGTTCGCTGACAAGTTGTGTTAATTGTAGGGGTGTGCGAATATTCAATATTTCGAATACGAATCGAATATTTTTCTTATTCGAAACGTAATCGATTCGAAATTTACATATTCGGAAGTTCTCGAATATTCGGCCAAAGCCGGATATTCGGGAAAAACGGCGAATATTCGCACAAACTGCAAATATTCGAGCAAGTAACGAATAATCTGCCTTCCAGACATTACCCTATAAATATGTTTATTCATTGAGAAAGGCGTATGATGCGTGCGTTATTGGTCTGCTCCGTTTCTATCTGTCCGATGGTAGCAAGACAGAATCGGCTTTGGTTTCTTTTTCACCAATCCCTTTGTTGTGTGGCACTTGTATAGCAATATGTACAACAGTGGAAATTTCTGACCACCAACCTTAATACCTCCTCTAATCTGTTCATATCTATCCTATTTCTTTTTATCTTCTCATTAATTTAATTTTATATTTTTCCTTTCGCGCGTGGGACAATGTCGGCCTAGTGGCAAGACTAACTCCAGCCGGATTTCCGATTGTTTTAATAAAACGATTCATCTCTCTCTCTCTCTCTGATGTAACTACGCGTTCCATAAATAGATACAATAAAATGAACCTCGAGAGTGAAATATAAATATAAAATAAATCTCGAGAGTGTTATCTAATATAAATGTTTGAAGATTTAAAAAAAAGAAAAAGAAAAAGCTAGGGACGAGCAGAGCATTGCATCGCCATTGACAACAACTCCTGCCACACCCGCACAGTCAAAACTAGGGATGTCGCGAACCTGTCCAGGTTAGAGTTCGACCAAGTTAGAATTTTACGAACTTTCATCGAACGTGATGTTCGACAAAGGTTCGAGTGAAGTTCAACTTTCGTGCGCATGCGCCAAAATTTAAAGAAAAAGAAACTAGTTGACTTCACCTGGTGGAGGAAAAGTTCAATATCTGTTGGGTTTAATGGCACCACTGGTTCACATTAATAACTAATGAAAGTGTTAAAAGCACATATTTTCGCTTTTATATGGTGTAAATTTGGTAACCATTTAAAGGGAAGCTGAAACACTTCTTGAAAAAAAAACGAGTTAGAGGTGAACTCTGGCGTATTTTTATCCCGTGAATCTGAATATTGTCACGGGTGGTGACCAAAAGAACAATAAATAAACAGGAAGAAAGAAACGTTTAATGTGGCGAACTTGTGCCAAAAATAAAAGGGGTACAGAAAATAATAACAAAGCGTCGCGGGCGTCGAAGTCGGCGTAGAGCAGAGTCGAACGCTGGGGCGAGACTGACTCCAGCTTGCCACGCGGAGCCGCTTTTGTACACGCGTGGGCTTCTGGAGCATTCGGCGTAGAAGGTCCGGTGCCTAGAACATTCTAACCTCGAATCAGCAAGACGGTTCTCGAATTTACCAGAACGACAGATTACAGTGCCAACAAAAATGTGTAGCCGCGGCCAGGAATCGAACCCTGGCTTTTCGCGTGGAAGACAAGCGCGATAACCGTTCGGCCACGCGCGCGCTGCCTACTTGGCAAGTTGCGCGCGCGGCAATATCACATTCATTTTCCCCGAACATGTACCTAAACGCGAGGAAATATGAAAAACCTCCAACCAGTCGTGACGTCATACTAGGATCTTTGGGCCGCCAAGCGCGTGCCGCACGTGTGGGCAGCGCGTGCAATTGCAAGCTTGACAGGTATATTTTTCCGCACTGACCCCAGCCGTGACGTCTCGTTCGGACCTTTTTGAAAATAGCAAGAGTGCGCGTGCATAGCTTTGACAGGCGCTGAAGACGCACGAGAGCAGAGATTCCGAAAACTCCTAGTGTGACGTCACGCCCCAGAAAGGAGGGGCTTCGGCGGTACTTTAAAAATAATTTCTGAAGCCTCCGTGCACCGAGTTGAAAAATAATCTCGATATTCGTGATCCTGGAGGCCGAATGAAGGCCATTGAAGTGTTTTTTCTTAAATACAGAACCGCTTCCGTTTCCCTTTAATGAAATATAAAATAAACTACTTTCTAAATTATTTGTTTCCCAAAATTTGAAATATTCGTGTAGCAGCCGGGCGATACTGTCTATATGTGGAACTTCTTCGAACTTTAGTAAAATTTCGCAGGTTTCGCGAGTGAAAGGGTCTTTTTACTGGCGGAAATGTTGTCATGGCGCGTAGGGAGCGCTTACTTTCTGAACACGTTGAGCAGTTAATATTCCTACATGATGATTTGTAATGAGTGCATTACTAGAAGTATCTTTATCCTGTTGCAGCCCAGTAAAATGCAGTTCATTCGATTTATTTTAAAAAGGCAATAAAACCTGCTGTTACCTCTTGTTTTGCATTTTTTTATTAGTAGACACATATTCGATATTCGATTCGATATTCGAACCCCGTTTTTTGCCTTATTCGTATTCGATTCGTATTCGAAAATTTCAATATTCGCACACCCCTAGTTAATTGAAATAAATGCAACAAACGGCCATTCTTTTTTTTTTGTTCTATTATTATATTATCGTTAGTGTCCCATTCTCACGAAGTTTCGGCTCGCTGTGATACGCTGTTTATTCATGCGGGTCGAAAAACCGAGCTTACGGTCGGGCCCAGTGGATAGCTAAGAAAGAAGTCGAACAAAGGAAGCAAGATGACAGGGACAGTAGATTAATCTGAAAGCGAACGCGCGTAAATTATTGCCAGGAGTATCTCAACTCACCTGCTAGCACTTATCGCTGAAGCCACTTGAACCTTAAAATTCAGTTTCTAAGTTGTCAGTCATGTAATTTGACCCCTAATTCTCAAGCATCAATAATGGTTTTGATTTCTAACCGCGTCCCCTTCAAGAATCAAGCCGACTGCGGTTTGGATTGGCTTGAGCTTGAAACAGTGGGGGACTCGCCGATTCGCTGTGCCAAGAAGCAAAAAAGCAAAAAAAAAAAAAAACAACAACAACGTCGCAGTGTGTACATACACTTGAATTACTAGTTATGAACGTAATATTAATGAATAATTTGTTTATAATTTTATTAAGCAATTTAGAATATTTTTTTATCGTCCGTTCTATTTTGGTGAATTCGTCGTATCGTTAAATGACAACACTGTGCAACGCGTGCAGGCGCCTGCAACCACAGCCTGCAACTGCAACCCTGCAACAACAGTGTGCCGTGTGCCGTGTGCCTGCAACAAGCAGGCTAGGGCAGTGCAGGCAACTCTCAACTCGTGCTCTAAGCACATGAACGACCTCAAAGATTCGCAAAACGGGCAGAAAGGTCACGTACGTCGTCTCTTTAGACTGCTTTAACCCCGATACACAATGCCTTACGATTTCCAAAAGGAAGAGGATGTCCAAGAGTACATAAAAAATTTGGGTATTGAATATCGCTTCGAGTGCTTCAAGGAAAAGAGACCAGACGGTACGACCAGAGAACGCCGACACAAAATACACATCCGTATACTTCTTATTTTATATATATTTAGGTTGCCACCGTTTGGCCGATTACTTGGAGGCGATCAAAAAGGAGTTCGACAAAGCTCTGGACGTCTACAGGACAAACTGCGACGACAACAAGTACGGCAAGAGCTGTTTCAAGTACGGTAACTACAAGCTCATCGGAAAAGGTCAGTGTTTTCGATCACATTGGAGTAGAGTGTTTAACTGGGCGTGTTGGTGATAGTTTAACACGATAGAAATAACAGCTACGCAAAACGAGGGCCACGATTCACGAAAAGAACACTCGCGACTAGAGAACAACTGTCGACTTGAAAACGGCGGCACCAAGTCACGGCTTGATGTTTTGGTCAAGTTAGGGATGAACATGGGGAGACAAAGTATTCTTAGACATTTGTGTACCGCAATAACCCGAGAGAAAGCCCACTTAAAATCGATTGCAAATCGGATAAAAATAAACCTTTCAATGTGGCACAAAAAAAAAAAAAAAAAAAGAAGCCCGTTTTAGATATTGTAACACTCGAAAATCGTGATCGCAGGAAGGGGCGATGAAGCAAAGACGACTGTCCTTTCCAGTCAGCAATGTTCGCTTATATCCCACAGTAACACCATTTTGCCGAGGTCACCATTGGCCAGGGCCCTGCAGTTACTGGAACTGGGCTATCTTTCGATGTTCCCGAAAAAATAGCAAATCATGCCAAAAATTACCGAAATATTCAGCTCGTGTTTCTGGCGTTATGCCGTGCAATGGGCAGCGCAACTGCCCTTTCGGACGCCAAAAGTAGTTTGAGCTTTCGCCGCTGTGTCTCTACGCGAAGAGAGTAATGGGTCCGCAGAGTGTTACAGCGCACATGCAAATGCTTCGCCCTTCGGAACATCACCTTTCACATGCCCAGTGCCCATAACTGCTGGCCTGTTTAAAAAAGATCTAATTTTTATTTTTTGTACAGTTTTACCTATTTTGTGCACTCCCAGGCTGCACGGAGGACAAGCCAGAGGCCTTCAAGTACTACCGGAAAGGCTGTGATGCCGGCTGCGCCCAGTCCTGTTTCGCAGTGGGGCTCATGCTGACCTCCACGGATGCCATACCGGGGGTCGCCAAGGACAACCGACTCGGCATGGAGTTCCTTGACAAGGCCTGCACCATGGGCAACGCCGAAGGCTGCTACTTTGCCAGCGGACAGCTCATCGCCGGCGACCGGCCGGGCGTACCCAGGGACATGCGCAAGGCGTTCGGCTACACCGAGCGTGCCTGCGAACTGGGCAACATGTATGCGTGCTCCAACCTGAGCCTGATGTATGGCAAGGGCGAAGGCGTGACGAAGGACGAGGAGAAGGCACGGGCTTACCGCCAGAAGGTGCTAGACTTCAAGGACAGCATACAGAAGCGGCAGAGGACAATCGAAATGGAGCAGGGTATAACTACGTGAAAAGAAACCAGATAGTTTTAGTGGTTGCAAACCGTGCGTCGGTTGTTCTGTGCGACGTATAACTGCGGCGGGGATATCGGAGTAGTAGTGGATGCCTGGAAGGGCACGGGCTGGCTAGCGGGTATTCAACCCAACTGTGTTGCAGAGGCCGAGGCCTAAAATACGATGAACCACAACGAAAACGGAAGTTGTCCCTTTTGTTTTTTTTTGCCTCATCGTGGGTGTTGAGCCACATATTGGAGATGATAGGTTTTGACATTGCAGTCGTGTTTCTAAAAACTGGCAGGTTTGTGTTCTTCAAGCACGAAAATTGTTTTTCTACTATACTCCGTTTCACTTTGCGACGGATGGCACAGGATTCTACGAGCCATCGAAGCCAATCGTGTCACATGACTTTTGCGAGGAGTACACCAATGCACTGGGCGCGTAGTTAGATTGGAGGATGGCTCATCGTAGCGTCCAATCCGGTCCATCATGAGGTGAAATGGAGTACAGCACCACTGAAGCTAGGATATCTGGAAAATCTCTTTTCTGTGTACCCAGCATGTTGTAAGGAAACAGATGCCACTCGAGAATTAGAATTAGTTATATTGTGCCACTGGACAATGGAGCTTGTCCAACAAGCTCACTCCAGCACCGTCTGCTGGCTGTCACCGGACGACTCGACCACTTCGGTGTAGTAGTGCACAAGCATGTCGACCATAAACAGACGTAGGCGGCCGCCCGCGATCGCGTCCACCGTTACCGCCGGCTGCGGTGCCATCACGGAGAACGTGCCATTGAGGCACGCCAGGAAATGGCCAAAGTCCTCCTGCAGCTCCCGCCTGCGCAGGTAGACGTGCCTAAGCTGTACCCTCTGCGTCCGGAAAAGGTGCAGCGTGCAGGTCACCGCCGTCTTGGCGAGCAGAGCCACGGCTTTGTCTGCAACCGGATCCAGGCTATCCGTGTGCTGGGCCTGAAGCAGACTAAGCTTACGGTGCCACAGTTGCAGGGTGTTGAACAGCCGGTAGAGGCAGTCGTCCTTGAGGCGTGGGACAAGCGCAAGGAAGTCGACACAGTATCTGCGCCTCTTGTCCTCGCGACCCAATTCCCCGACGACCGCCTCCGAGAAGGCCTCGCCGACTCTGGACAGGAGGAGAGTAACCAGCTGCCAGGTTGCCACGGCGCTGCCTAATCGACACTGCTGGAGAGTCCGGACCCTCAGGTGTTTTGAGCTGCCGCTCTGATGGACCAGCATAGCTGTCCGCGTCATCACGGCATCGAAGAGCGCGTCGACTAGGCGCGTGCTGGGGTCCAGGTACATCTCCTGCACGCTCTCGGTCATCTGTTGGCGAACCGTGGCGACGAGCACCTCGTTAGCCAGGTCCTGGGCCGCTTGGCCCTCAACGTTGATGAAGACGAGGTACTGCAGGATGCTGCGCGTCACCAGGGACATGCGGTACAGCAGGCAGACCGCAATGTTGCGAGAAGCGTGGAGCTCTTGACGCTCTGGTGCCAGGACGCGGGTGTACACGTTACCGCTGTCGTGGTTGCCCACAGCCTGGTACAGTTGTGGCATCGGCCTGGGGAGTCTCGGGGTCCGCCAGGGCCAATCCACTACGGTCAAGTCCATAGCTTTGACTGCCAGTTCTTGCTTGCTGTCAGGTGCTTCTAGAGCTCACCCTTGCCAAGTCTGGCCTCTCAGTCGGGGCTCCTGGACTTGTCTCTCAAGGCCGTCATCTTGCTTAGAAAATTCGTCGCGTCTTGGAAGTATATCTTGAGATTCGAGAGCACAGGGAACATCACGAGGTCATGAGGGTCTTGGAATGTGCTCAGTGCATGGGCCAGTAGGCCGTCGACCTGGTAGGAGCGTACGGTAGGCGGTGGGAAACTGACACCTGAGAGCCCCAGAAGGCGGAAGCAACCCGGTGGTCGTTTTGGCATCTTGTACTGCAGCCAGAGCTGCCGGGCAAGCTTGCAGTAGGGCTCAGTGGTCCGACGGGACCGTACACTGAGGAACGGCTGTTGCAGGTCATAACGTGAGGAAACGGCGTCGCTGGTGACGTCGGTCACGCTGTAGTAGAGACGTAGCACGGGCCGTAGGATGGTCTCCCTTGCCCTTTTTCGGTGAATGAAGTAGCCTTTATTGCAAGCCGACTCCCACAACCATTTGTTTCGCATGGTTCGGAACTTGGTTGAGTAGATCAGTGCAGAGATCTGGTGTAAGTCAATGAAGTCATCATACATTTCTTGTATGGTCCCGATGTCTAACAGATGTTGAGGTTCTTGTGGCTTGTTAATGGGCGAGGGGCTAACACTATCTTTGGCATGCTTGGCGAGCTTATGAACATCTTTGGTAGTGTCCTTCGCGTTACTAGAACGTGATCGAATTAGCTTTTGCATGGCGCTCGAAAAATTCTGCTAGTGGTTCCTTCAGCTTCTTCTTCTTTCTGAACCTGTCTGTATATCTAGATCTATACCAGCTTACCAGCTGTAAAGGTTTTTTAACACTTTTGTTAAAAATAGTGTTTCTTACAACCAGTAGCGTGCCATATGCTTACGATCACAATACTTAGCTTGACGTGATCGAAGCAGCTAACGGCACAGATAAATTTCGAAGGTTGTCATAAAAATTAAGAACTAGTAGTCTGAAAGAAGCTCCTCATTCGGGAAACCATATTGTAAACGTCAGAAAAGTCATTATATTAGAGAGTTTTAGTATAGATCGTTCCGATACCTCCGATACCCCCGATAACGATACTATATATGTAAGCGCAAAGGCGGAGGCAGAGTATCGGGTATCGTTATCGGAGTCATCGGAACGATCTACTTAAACTCTCTACTAACCCTGAGCAAAATACGGTACGCTAAAATGTGTCCAATGCGGGGTATCTACTGCTACCCTGCTGCCGACCCCGTTTTCAGCGAGCCAGTTTCGCTTTGGGTAACCGACGCACAGGTGGCGCCATTCTAAGGCGCGGCGGTGAAACCACGACTTAGGGAAGGTGTCCATTTCGTCAAGCCCAGTGTCAACAGGTGGACTCCAGGCAAATTTGTGGATATGGCCAGTCCGAATTGCACCTTGCGTACCGTCATTATCATGTCGCGACACTGATATTCCGCGGTTTGTGGCTGATACCCGTCCGGAACGTCGCCAGCAGGACATGTCGCCGGACGCGGACGAGACGAGTAGAACGCGCCGTGACGGGCAAAACACCTGTCCGAGCTTAGGCTTACTGTGAACAGCGATCAACAACCGTCATCATCGTTTACGTGTGCTTAGTGCCCAGTTGCCGATCGGCGCAGCTAGCCTTGTTACTAAATTATTTTCCAAGTTCTCCTGCCGATCCGCGTTCTCCGCGGACACCCAGCGACATCGGGACCCATGAATCGAGCGCTCGTCATGCCTGCCAAAGTTTCGCGAAAGGTTGCAACCATGATCATTCCGAAGTCGGAAGTCCATCATGAAGGATGGCTTCATCGTAAGTACAACTTGTTTTTCTTGTTTTCTTCTACTCTAGCCTTTTTATCGATTCTTCCAGATGGCCCCAGAGCCAGATCGAAAGATGTTGTTTTTGTATATTGAAAATGTACTGGAGGTGCTGCGCGAATAGGTGCTAAGACAGACAGCCGTACGTGTTCGTGCTAAAACGCTGCGCTGAGGTTTTCCGCATCAGCGAAATGCGTAGTGCTCCAAAAATGACGATTGTCCTTGCGATTGTAGACTTGAAAGGTCCATGACGTCGCTCGCGTGTGCCGAAGCGGGCTGTTGTACTACGCGTTGTTAACAACAAAAAAACTACTTTTTTTTTTTTCTTATCTATGTGCAGACTTCGGGCTTCGGAGAGCCAAGCGTCTACCACTGCCGTGGTTGTGATCTTCCTAGAGTTCTTTGCCTGGGGTCTCCTGACGACACCCATGATCACAGTAAGTCAAAGTTTGGCCCAGTCCTGCCGCTTCGTCTGCTGCTTTCCTACATTTATTGCTTCGTTTGTTATCCCCAGGTTCTCAACGAAACCTTCCCAAATCACACTTTCCTCATGAACGGGCTCATCATGGGAATCAAGGTAAGGTCCCTCTCTGCCTGTGAAAACACTTTTGTGTTTCGTGCCGATGCTGGAGGGAGTGTGTAGTTGCCTGTTTATCTTGCTAGCATGCTTCAGTTTCTGCATGGTCCAGTTCAGCATGTGCCATAAAGAGTCGGCTCGAGCTTGAAACAAAGAACAGCCTGGATAACAGTTTTATGTCGTATTGTGGCTTCACCCTGAGTGCCTCGTTGGTTTGGCTTTGGCAGACGTAACGGAACAAAGTTAACGTTTGGCACTCGTGCAGCTAAAGTCGACCCGCTCTTTCGTGGTTCCTCCTGTTGCTCACAGAAGTTGCCAGTTTCACAGATGGTAGCTGATGCCAGCTTTTTGGCAGATGAAATCATTCTTTTCCGTCTCTATTCCTTTTCTCGTTTTTTATTACTTTAATCGGCTTCATCCCAGCTGGTCTTTTTCCCACTGCAGCTGTCTGCCAGACAAAATGTCGCAAGGACGGGATATCACGGGATCCGTTGAGGCCTTTTGTTTCGCCACGTGCTTTCCGAAAGCAGCTGCTTGTCTGAACGGTGATCAGAGAAGCGAGATAAAAAAGATAAACTGCAAATCCGCAGCCGCCCCCCTCGGGCCGCTGGAGCGGATTCAATAGCAGCGTAAACCCCACCAAAAATTTGCGCTGCTAAAAGATCATCTTTTTTTTTTTGTTGATTTCTGTGGGACGTTTGAACGGCAGCTTGGTGGAGAAGTGGGTAGGAGAATTACGAGCCTCATGAGCTCTCTTTACGGAAACGAGAACTGCTTTTCATTTCGTGCTTTATGACCGCAAAATGTTTCTTTTCTGCAGTAGTTATCCACAGTGAACAAATAATTTCATGGTCTCTTTGAAGCAACCCTGCATTAGATTTTTTATGTTCCGTCATATGTGTTGTGGTATGTGTCTCTTTCGGTGTGCGTCGCTCCGCCTCGGAAGAAAGCGAGTGCAGAACTTTTTTCATTGAGCACCCAACCTGCTGTCGTATAAAAGCGCGGCTTAATGATGGGCGCACGGAACTGCATCAAAACCAAAAAAGACGCTTCTACGAATGGACGCAACTACCAAGAAAAAAAAAAGCAGGAAACGAAAGTACAACGAAACTGGAACCTTCAGTGTTCATGTCCTCGGCGGGAGTTCCCACTGTCCATTGTTTCTGCCGGATGTCTGTTCCTTCTCTCCTTTAAATTTAGTTGGATTTGGGGTGAAATTCTTTTTCTTACGTCTCCGATTGCGCTCACAAGTTTTCTGTACATCACGCAACACCAGCCCAAGAACAAGTCTCGTTGATCTCTGGAAGCATGTTCTGGAGATTGGCGAAACTTGTTCTTGGGCTAGTGTTGCGTCATGCTAGGGGAAATTTGTAAGCACAGTCGGAGACGGACTTGAAGAACGGGACACGGACAGTCGAAAGAGGCGCTTGTCTCTGTCCCCTTCTTCGTGTCCATCTCTGTTTACACTTACAAATTTTCTCTACTCTTGCAGGTTAAGAAAAGCGTGACAAGCTCCCCTCCGCAAAATCCCCCACTCTTTGCACTTTAGCAGAGCAAACGCTGCAGAGGAGGCGAGTGGACTTGCCTCCTCTCACACCTTCTGCAGCATTTGCTCTTCTAAACTTGAAAGAGTGGAGGGCTTTGCGGGGGGTGGGGAGCTTGTCCTGCTTTTCTTAACTTGAAAAAGAGTGCGCAAGCAGACCCTTTTCAAAAGTGCCTGCCATCTAGTAGCTGTTGCGCCTTTTATCCAAGTGTGCCATTGTTTTTGCACTTACACTCTGAGCATGCATTGGACAAGGGTTGCGTCGGCGTTAACTTGTATCCAATCGCACACTTCGTGCTCAATGGATGGACGGATGGATGGGTGGATATTAAAGGGCGGTATCTTGGGCCACCTGACCTCAAAACCGGGAAAACGGCGAACACCAGCATAGCTCGACAGGGTTTCAAAAGGGGTCTGTTTGGAGAACCGACTGCGGGGCTCGCGGCCGCCCGCGGCAACAAGGACGTCACGTGACGTGCGCGGATACCCTTGACCCCTTTTAGGGCTTCCTGTCCTTCCTGAGCGCGCCGCTGGTGGGGGCGCTGTCGGACGTCTGGGGCCGCAAGTTCTTCCTCCTCGTCACCGTCTTCTTCACATGCGCCCCGATCCCACTCATGCTCATCAACACCTGGTGGTACTTCGCCATGATCTCCATGTCGGGCGTGTTTGCCGTCACCTTCTCCGTCGTGTTCGCCTACGTCGCCGACGTGACGGACGAGCAGGACCGCAGCGCCGCGTACGGCCTGGTGTCGGCCACGTTTGCCGCCAGCCTGGTGACCAGCCCAGCCCTGGGGGCCTACTTGGGCCACATGTACTCGGACGGGCTCGTGGTGGCTCTGGCTTCGGCCTATCGCGCTCCTGGACGTGCTGTTCATCCTCGTGGCGGTGCCAGAGTCGCTGCCGGAGAAGCTCCGGCCCGTCGGGTCCTGGAGCTCACCGATCTCGTGGGAGCAGGCCGACCCTTTCTCGGTGAGGACGGTCTCTTGCTCATGGGGCGCGATGGTCTCAATTGAAGGTGTACCGTGGATCCGAATGTAGAAACAGTTTGTTCCATGTTGGGTGTGGCCGGCTGTGACATTTACTTGTTTCATTTTTCGTTTATACGGGATGTGTCTGATAGATAGAACGCACTTTAAATTATGAGGGAGAATCGGTTTCATTGGTTATGATGCTGTAATTTGCGAGGTAGGAGGTGCATTTGATTTGTGAAAATTTTGAAGAAAAACCTTGCCTCAGTCAAAAGTAGAAAAAGAAAAGAGATACCTTTATGAAGACCATCATATAAATAAAAGAGCCTTTGGTATGCTTGAATTCACGTAGACAGTTGAGGGAAGGAAGTCATCAGCTTGCTCCCATTCTCTAGTTTGTCTAATAAAATGTCTCCTTAACCCACAGCATAATTTTTTTTTTTTTGGCATGAAATAGGACATGTTGCTTCATAAGGAAAGTACACATTTTCTTTGTAACTTTTGACTAAGTCAAGTTTCACTCTACTTATTTCCTCATATGAAATGTACCATTTGGCCACAGCTATACATTAAATTACAGTGTTATATCATATGAAGCAGATTTTTGCGACTTATTCAAGGCGTGTCTGATCAATTTGGCTCACCCTGTCGGTACTGTCAGCCCATTCAGGGCTATTGCAAAGGCTGTAGCACCTAGGGCGATTCCATATCTGGGAAGATTGCAGGCAAAAGATGAGAACAGCAGGGAGGTCCTTCACTCATCCTTCCTCCAGCATGAGCCCCCTGGCTTCGATAACGCTTTGGCATCTTGTCAGCCTCGAGCATGAATGCGCAGGCAAAGGACGGCGGAAGGCAATGAGCGCTTGCTGGGGGTCGGGCCTCCTAAAGAGACGCCCTGCCGCCTTTGTTCTGTCCGCAACTAGACTGTAAAATACCGAGCAGGCGCCCACTCAAAGCTGGGAACTAGTCGTGGGAAAACTGCGGTATTGGCGCTTGCCAAGTCTGAGAGCGAAAATGCAGAGGGAGAGAATGGTCGGGTGGGCCCCTGCCTAGTCCAACCACTGAACTCAAAATGGCCATCATTTGCCAAGACAGCCAAGTGCTCGTGAAAACAGAACCTCAGCATTCTTTGCGCTGATGAAGAAGGACCCTACAACGTTCGACCCAGTTCTTGCGTGAGCGCCACTCTGCACAAAAACTGACACGACCGTTCCTTGGCAGCTGTAGGCCTAACCGATTTCGCGACTTCACCGTCCGGAAACGGACCACGGCCAACGGTATGTTCATTGACGTCAATATATCCCACGGTGTAAACGTGGTGTAGGTGTAAAAGAGCGTGACAACAAAGACAAAGGAAAGGAACACACATTACAGGTCGATTGCTGTCCGACGGATGGACGAAACATATCTGAAGGCTTGGCAATTCAACAACCCCAATTTCGTTGGCCGTGCGCGCTGCGCTGTTATGCTGTTTATCTCTCCCGCAACTCCCCACTTGCAGCCATAACTCGCGCGCGTGTGCTGCCATGCTGGGTTTGGAATGGCTTGGCCTGGCCGCTTGGTGGCTTAACTGACCTAATGGCTGCGTGGGAAAAGGAAAAAAAAAAATCAATAGTGACAAATATTGGGGGGGGGTACATTCATTATGCGAGTAAATACGGTTTATTGAGAAATAATTGAAAAGTGATTGACTCTGCACCATCTAGTTTTTGTCACTAAAGCCGCTTCACCTGTGCTATGCATTGGCTACGCCTGTGCTGTCCGCAGGTCGCGGAGATAATGGCCGCCCACGGCGACTGGGTGATTGATGTGTCATTCAGGTATTTTTTACCTTGTTTGAAATGGGGGTATGGGCGCCTAATGCATCCTTTGATGATTCTTTAAATGTCTCAAAAAGTAAGGTGGTGGGCGCCTACTGTGACTTGGGCTTTGACGGTATAGTTGGTCGAGAGCCCTGCCTCACTCTCCACTTCCGACGATCCCAGGCCCTGCGGAAAGTGGGCAAGGACCCGATGATCCTGATGCTGTGCGTGACGGTCTTCCTGTCCTACCTGCCCGAGGCCGGCCAGTACTCCTGCTTCTTTGTCTACCTGCGCCTGGTGAGCTCTCATTCCCTGTCTGGCTCCAAGTGTTAGCGATTTTCCTTCTTGAAGGCAAAAAATAAGTTCACGCTGGTGGAGAAAAACCTTCTGTTTAATAGTGATACATAGAAATGATTCAATTTGCAGTTCTAATAAACAAAATCTATAAAATACACACCCAAGGGTAGTATCACGCCCCCCTGCCTACGCACACGCTCCGAGTGTTGCATACCGATTGGCACTTGCTTGGCTTGGCCCTTGTTTTCTGCGCTGCTCGGCTGCTGTCCGATGCCGTAGACGGCCCGGTGCCTGTCAGCCATGCCTCCACGGGGCCATGAGAAATGGGGAGTCGGTTACTGGAATTTTCTGGGCACTGGGGCTGCATAAACACCAGCCCCGAGAATCACAAACTTCGTACCCAGCGAGCTCTCTCATACATTTGGGAGCGCGCGTGACGAAAGAAAAACGGAATGACCAGAACGTATGGCACCTGCTTACACTAGGCTCATGCCCGTGCCGCCGGACATTCCCGGAGCACTGAGACATCGCCCCTCGACGACTCGAACATTCAGTTGGCTTCGGAATAACACCCCTGTGTGCACTGTGGTTCGATCCACATAGCTGTACGCAGTTGAGAGCCTCTCAATATGGATTCCTTCTAGAAGTCTAAAAAGACAAGTTCAAATCTTGGTTTCTTGCCAAGTCCTGTAAAGAAACTTCAGTAAAGAAACTTCAGTAACAACCGAGACACTGCACTCTCTGCTGCACGAAGGCTACACACGATCACACCGCACACAAACTAACCATAGCTTAATGGGGCGTCATGGCATCGCACGCCATGGCATCGCAGTGTCAAGTCATAGTGTCACGTGATGCCACGGTGGCACGTGACATCATGTTGTAACACAACACTGTGGCTGTTAACAGAGAAGATTTCCCACCAAAAGAAGCAGAGCAAATTTTCCCACTGAATTTCGCGGAGAATTTTTCCAGCTATGACAACCCCACAAGAAACGCACTTGGGCTTGTCATAGCTGAAAAAACTTTCGAAATGCTGAAAAACCCTTTCCGCTGAAAAACCTTTCCAATAACGGCTGATGAAAGAAAGCCTACATGAAATGAGCATGTCTGACTTTAAGCAAAGGGAATGGTATTTTATTGTTAACACTATAATTTTATTATTTACTCTTTTTCTTTTTTTTCCCATGTATCTTGCAAGTGCTGGTCGTTGGCTGACCCTCCTTCACTGTCATATGCAGGGATTTTTCCGTCTTGTGCACACCTTTCGTGCATCGTAGGCACAAAATGTTTCGGGTCGACATTAGCTGGAGTCTGTTGTGTGGTGTGGCCGACTCTGATTTGGTTTCTTTGTGTCATTTCAGCTGATGGGGTTCTCGGCCGAGGAAGTCGCTCTCTTCATCGCTGTTGTGGGACTTCTGTCTGTCATTGCACAGGTGAGTACTGCCATTGCCAGAGTGGGCGCAGTAAAGGCCCATTCACGCTATTGTATTTGACTTTGTCGTTATGTGTTGTGACCACCAGTCGTCGAGACATCCATGCTTTGTATGTCGAGTGCAGAGCTACTTCTTGAATTGGTTGCCGTGTGGCATATGAGACACAAACGTACCGGTGGCTTGCAGTCGTAACTTAACGTAAGTCTTCGCAACATAGTAATACGCAGTCAAATGCGCCCGTGCAAATAAAAGGGGCACTAAGCCACCTTCCGCGACAGTCTATTTATGTTGTTAAGTTAATCTTTGGGTTCTGATGGTTTATTCACACGGTGCATCTTATTGGCCAGTCTAGGGTCGCTAATTTAGGTTTCGAGAAACGGATGCCTCGCTTGAACGCGACCGAAAAAGGTGTGCACCTCGGAATAAGGTTGTACGCTCTCCTCGCTTCTGGAGCGAGATTTTTTCAAAACTTTGTTGAGGCCCGTTAATCGCCTGAGGAAGAAACGCGGACGCTGCCAATGGCTCGACATCGCTACGATGTCTGACTTTCAAGGTGTAGCGAGCTTTTGATGGAGCCCAATTTTTGGCCGATCCCGTAGCCAAGCCGAAAAGAGAAAACAAACATTGCGGCGAGCGACAGGTCTTGACAGGCAGAGAAGCGGTGTGTGCAGGCGATACGGGTAGGTGGCGCGGTTCAAATACCTCGACATTTTCAACGAGCGCAGGCACTGCATATGAACGTGATAACTGGGTATAACTGGTCTTTTAGCGTTGCAAAGATGTGAAACACTTTGCGATCGTTTGCCTGTTCTTTGATGTTTTCGGCCTTTCCCTGGTTTGGCTGGCATAGTAGACCGAGCGATCCAAATTTGACGAAGTTTATCGAGTGGTATTAGTAAAGCAGGCCGTCTCTTCACACCCTGCATACTTCATGTCATTTTCATGCGACACGCTCGATATTCCCGGCGCAGTTGACAAGGTTTGGCGACATTCTCGTGGGTCAACACGTCCTAGATTTCGCGCGTTAAACTCTATGTGGGATCTGGCCGATCTCGCGAAACCTTGGTTTCGCTAAACCGTTGTGCGTTGAAAAGATGTGTCGTGCAAATAGACGTTAAAGGGAAGCTGGAGCGGTTTTGTATTTGCGAAAAAACACTTCAATGGCCTTCACTCGGCCTCCAGGATGCCGAATACCGGGATTATTTTTTATTTTGGTGCTCGGAGGCTACAGAAATTAATTTTTAAAGTACCGCTGAAGCCCCTCCTTCCCGGGGCGTGAAATCACACTAGGAGTTTTCAGAATCTCTGCTCTCGCGCATCTTCAGCGCCTGTCTAAGCTATGCACGCGCACTCTTGCTATTTTTTAAAAATGACATTAAAAGAGACGTCACGACTGGTGTCAGTGCAGAAAAATAAACCTGGCAAGCTTGCAATTGCATACGCTGCCCACACGAGCGACACACGCTTGGCGACCCAAAGATCCTAGTATGACGTCACGACTGGTTGGAGGTTTTTCGCGTTTTCTCGCGTTTAGTTAAATCTTTGGGGAAAATGAATGTGATATTCAGATTCATGGGTAAAAATACCCCAAAATTCACCTCTACCTTTTTTTTTTTTTTTTTTCAAGAAGTGTTTCAGTTTCTTTTTAAGCATCCTAAAAAAAAAAAAACAATGTTACGTTCGTGTGTTTGATTTCTCTATTAATATCGGTATCAAAGATCTTGAGTGAATGTTTTTAGTATAGCATGCCTATAGTATAGCATTCAGCAAAGTGTCTCTCCTTCACTATGGCGAAGTTCCTCTGTGGCAAATCATACCCGAAGCGATGCTAGTGGTCCGCTGCAAAGCCATTCTTGTTGACCTTGCATGGTAGAAAGTCTGAAGTATATCATGTTGCGTGAACAAAATGTAAGGGCGCAAACGAGCTGGTGTACATTGCACATGGTTGAAAAAACCCAGAGACTGCGGGTAAACGACACAACACTAAACGTTTCTAACACAGCTGAAATTTTTATTCAAAAAAGGGGAGAGGGTGAGAACCCCAAAGAATGCCTCTTTCCACCAACGTATCCTCTGACTAAACAACAAGGACAACGGACTCTGCGTCATGCACTTCTCTTATCTTTGACCCCTCTCTTCCCGACCACCTAACACACTGGTACCTAAGCCCAGTAACACACACAAAAAAAAGAAAGAACGACCCATCGTCGATTCTACCCGGAAGCCTACAGACATAAACCTTGAAGGTTAGAACTTTTCACAGCCTAAGAAAAGAAAGTTAGAACTTTTCACAGCCTAAGAAAGTTCTAACCTTGAAGGTTAGAACTTTTCACAGCCTTTTCACAGCCGTTCACGTGACCTAATATTGTTAATGACTCTTTTATCAACCGCTTATGGTCATCTTTTTCCCGCAACTCTACTGAATTTAAATGCCACAATGGTACACAGTTCCTACATTCGATCAGATGTTTCGACACTTCGGAGTACGAGTCTTTTTTCTTTATACAACGTTTGTGTTCCGTCAACCGCTCATTTATACACCGTTTAGTTTGTCCTATATAACAAAGGCCACAATCAAAGGGTATCTTGTAAATGACACCCGACGAACATTCCACATCCTTTTCTCCGTGTTTTATTACACAACCTGAAACAGTCGAGGCAAAAGGGGTCAAACGGCTCAATTTATAATCTGTAGAAAAGGCAGTGCCAACATTAAACCTGCTGGCTAACGCTTTGATGTTGTGAAAGATTCTATGAAAATATGGAAGGACTACTCGCTTTGAAGGTCTAGGATTTTTCTGAATTGACTTCTTTGGAGATATCATACACATCAACTGCCTTAAAATATGTTCCTGAGGATATCCAGCAACCTCGAAACTTTCTGTCAGATGACGAAGAGAAGAGCTAATAAAATGTGAGCGAGACTTCTGTACTGTTGAATTGACGAGATTCCGAATTATCCCCAGTTTGACATGCTTAGAATGGCAGCTATTGAAAGGAAGAAGAGGCTTTGCTACGAACTTTCCATACTCCCAACAAAGGCCTGAACTAGTCCTGAGTTGAAGATCGAGATATTGTAAGCGGTCGTCATTCGGTCTCTCTAGCGAAAACTTTAATTCGGGTGCTGCTTCGAGCACTACTTTCTCCAAGGAATCCGCTAAGGAGCCATCTGTAGAACAAACCAAAATATTGTCAACGTACCTTCTCACCAGAATTTCCTTAGGGGACCTATGTCTGAAAGACTCTAGAAGACGCAGATCTAGGTCTCTTAGATAAATATCAGAAAGAGCTGGGGCTACCGCCGAACCAATACACACACCCTGTTGCTGGATGTATCTTTGATTGTTATGTTGCACCACATAAGAACCTAGGTACACCTCTTAGATCCTAAGAACATCCTGAACTGATATCCTCGACTGCGACTGGAAACTGACCAAATGTTCTTTCGAAAAGCTGCCGAACCAATACACACACCCTGTTGCTGGATGTATCTTTGATTGTTAGAACCTAGGTACACCTCTTAGATCCTAAGAACATCCTGAACTGATATCCTCGACTGCGACTGGAAACTGACCAAATGTTCTTTCGAAAAGCTGCTTACCCTAGTCAATAAAGTTGCGTGTTTCTCATCATGGTGTATTGTTAACATAATACAAGTATTGGGCAGTTCATCTCAAGTTAGTACAGACATGCAAACAATTTTTAGTTTTCTTAATTGATCTTACATCTATTGGTTCTTTGTTTGCTCATTCATAGATACATACATTTATGCTTTTCCTTGGTGGGGTACGTACGCCATTTGTAAAGCCTCGTCGAACACTATTATTTTCAGTTCTGGGAAGTACTGTACATTGTACTTAAAGTACTATTTCAAGGAGGTTTAGAATACTTGCGCTTTACTTGAAGTGCATTTCCCGATTATGTACTTGTGCTTTACTTGAGGTACATTTTCCTGGTACTTTCCAAGGAAAGTACAACTTCAAAGTACTTTCCTCAAATTTGATGGGATTAAATTTAAATCACGAAACGATGCTTTGTCTACTTTGAACCCACTTGACTTTATCCAGTATTCGCTCTCATTTCCAATAATAACTGATGCACCCCTGATTACCCCTGGAATAATGCATACCAGTTTAAAAAAAAAACGGAACACTATTGGCAACGAGAAGTTTTGGTGGCGTAACCTCGCGAGCAATCTCCTGTGACAGAACGTTTAGGCTGCGAGCAGACAACGCGCTATGCAATAGCACAAAGCAGCTATATTAGTTTGCATCTATGCCGATTAAAAACAGTTTAATGTATTTATTAAAGATACGCGTATGACGATTTGTGAGTGATATTTCTAATAAAACAGTGCCTCAAAGTTGATTTTTATATGAAAAATTGACCGCATCTCCACGTGGTGAATGATGTTGCTTTGGGCGAAGCTCTGGTGGTGCTTGTCTGCGTAGACGCCGAGCCGCAGCATGCCGAGCCTTTTCATTCATGTCAGTAGGAGAATGTGTGGTTTTCTTCTTTTTCTTTTTTTAAGAAGACAGATGGGATGGCATCTCAGAACCCCCTACTCTTTTTTACTTTTTCTTTTTTCATAATTTTTTTTCATCTTTTTTTTTTTACTTTTTTTTACTTTTTTTTTTTCGCTACACGAGCACGTGAACTCACGAGAAGGAGCACGAGCACCCGACGGACATACGGACATGGCTAGCCTAAGGAGCTTCGCCCCTAATAAGGTAGTGCTGTGAAAAAGTAATTTTTTTCTTCTTTTTCTTTTTTCATAATTTTTTTCATCTTTTTTTTTCCAATTTTTTTTTTGCCCTACACAAGCACGTGAGCATGTGCTCACGTGCTCGTGAGCACGTGATCTCACGAGCAGAAGCACGAGCACCCAACGCCGGCCCGGCGGACGGACATACGGACATGGCTAGCCCCTAAGGAGCTTCGCCCCTAAAAAAAAACAACTTTAAAATGTTCAAAAAGAAGCCTGGAGCTTAACATTACAGCTTCCGCGGCGTGCACAGATTGTCTAGCGACCGGGAAAACCGGGAATTGTCAGGGAAATTGTCAAAAAGCGAGCCCAGTCAGGGAAAATGAGCTGGAAACGCCATCGAGTTCCCTGAGCAAAGACTTGAGGACTTGGTGGAAGAAATATAGGAAATAAATACTGCTTAGAGTGAGGCGCGGGCTCTGCTCCCCCGATGTAGAGTGTGCTACCCGATGCAAAGAGAATCGACAAATCCAGTTGAAGCCATGGATTGGATTGGATTGAGAGCGCGACACTAAACCAGATCCAGTTAGAGCTACTAGATTTAGTAACAAATGGGAAAGCTGCAGACTCCAATCCAATTTAAGCCTTAAGCCGAAAGTATCCGAAAGTGCATCTGGCGACCATGTTGCCATTTGGTTATTGACGTGTGTGGTTGAGCGTCGTTTTTTCATTGTGTTTCCTGAAGTGGCCTCTTCACAGACGATGTCAGCGGCAAGAAAGTGCTCGTTTAATCCGGACTGGACAAACCCAAATATTTCGGAATATGCAAGTTAGATTAGGCCCTTGCGAAATAATCCTCATTGTGCTCAATGCTCAATGCCTTGTGCAGGGGTGGAACGGCTGCGCCATTTGCGCCATTTTGCGCCAGACGCATTTGTCTGCGCCATCCTGCGCCATTTTCCGGAAACTGCGCCACAGCCAAGACTTCGCGCCATTGTGCTCCAAATCGCACAACGTGCGCCAAAATATTTTTTTTTTGTCTTGGTTTCGGTTTTTATCGACTCGATTGGCAACAATGAGCGCGTTTAGCTTGGTCGGCTTTGCAATTTTTTGTTCCGTTTATTTTTCCTGTGTATCCCGAGTCGGAAGCACGCGAAAAAATTCGGGGGTCGGGTTGCGCTAGATCACCTGCGAATGCATTGTTATTGTTCAACCATAAGTGGTTAAGCAAGTCGGCCGAGGTGAGGTCAGCCTGAGGGTCTGCGGCCCGGGTTCCGGACGTCAGCCAGTTGAAAGCACATTAGCGAAATATTCCTTTTAGTGCTTCATCGTTAGAAGTTAGAACCTCATTCCTGCAAGATAAATCGTGATTTGATTGAACTGAAACGCTGTGCGATCCGAATCCTTGCCGGCCAGCAGCTCTCACGCGAGGGGTAGATCTGCTCGGCGTACTTTAATCTTGCTCTGGCTCATCGCTTCGAATATGATAACTCCGTTAATCGCAGTCTGATGCTTCGATATTGAGTTGTACAAAAGGATAAACTCAAAATTTGTGGCCCTGTTCCTCCGCGGAACTGCACGTCCATTGCTTACGGACGTCACGTCGTTCGCACATATAATTACTATGTCGAGCATGTGTGCGTCGTGCTATAAACAGTGCCGCGTTTGCATTTTGAGCAGCTGAAAGACACTCAGGAAATATCAAGGACACTATCTTCAGAAACATATGGTACTTGCTTTTTGGTTCTCACTAAGGCCAAGTTTTTGCACCTGTTACACTGTTATCCCATCTACATAGGTTCCTAACCACTCATGCTCATCTGTGCTGCTAAGCACAATTGAAATTGCTGCCGTGCTCGTCTAAGACAGAAGCTGAAGTGCACTGAAAACTGATTTGAGCTGCCCCTAGCCTGCTCCAGAATGTAGTTTTAGCTGCTCCCAGCCTGCTCCAAAACAGCAGTTTCAGCTGCTCCCGTGGCTGCTCTCAAGTACATTTCATGAGTTCCACCCCTGCTTGTGTTGTAATGGTCTTATATATTTAACTGCCTCTAGAGTGGTCAGGGAATTTCACCTGAAATTGTCAGGGAAAACCTGGAAAAGTCAGGGAATTTCAAAAGAATAATTTGCTAGACCATCAGGGCTATTCACAGTTTCCCATATTCTTGTTTTTTCGGATCTGTGGAGGCTGTAGAAAGAGGTTTTGCATTTACCCGAGTAAATGACATGCTGTCATCGTAGGTGTGCTCACACGAACAGTTGTGTTGCAAACCACCGCACACTTGTTTTAGCTACATTGAGCTTGCCAATACCAGTGCTTCTATCCAAGTGCGACTCGACGGTAGCTGACAAGCAAGCAAATAAATGCTTGTCAGCACCTGACGCTTAGCTCCTCCTGCATCGAATACACGGCAAAGTTTGTCACATCGCGACTTCTGCTCAAAAAGAAAGCAGAAATTTTCATAACTTCTTAAATTGGTGCTTATGGCCCGGCCAATTCAGGTGATTGATTAATTTGTTCTGTCCAATTTTTATTAAGAATTGTTTGCAAATTTCGAATCGCTCGCTGAGGAGCGCATCACTCATTGTGTGCAATTCTTTGGGTCCGCAAAATTAAACATAAAACAATAGTTATTCATAGCAGGTGTATATTTGGAATGTTTGAGTGTCACCGACTTACTAGAGTTAACAGACTTCGATCGCAGGGTTCCTCACACATTCCGCGTCGACGGGGTGAAGCAGGGGTTTAGTTCAAACAACTCTGGAAGCCAGCCACCGCTTCTTCCTGCCAGTTATTTTGAGGAAACGTTTGTTTACTACAACGTGTGACACAGGCTTTGCCACGCGTCACCCAAACAGCGCATGAAGCGAGCTGACGAGCTGAGGGATCCAAGATCTGCATGGTCTGTCCTACCCGCGACGTCACAAACCATGATGAGAGCTAGAGAAGTGTCCCAAGTAGATAGCACACGCCGCCAATAGGGGAATGAAACGGTATCATGAAAGATTGTGTTAAAAAGGACTTGTACTTTACTTTGGAAGTACATAGCATTTATAGTACTTCAAGTACAGTGTGCCTGGTGTACTTACTACTTTACTTGAAGTTCATAACCTCTCATTTACTTTGTACTTCGCTTCAAGTACTTTTTAATTGTAATTTACCCAACACTGATTATTTAGCTGTTGTTTTAAACATTGCCCAATGCTGTCAGACTGTCGAGGTAGAGATACATCTTGCGGTGTCAGTAATGCTAACCTTGTCGGTGGTTGTTCTGCAGACGATGGTGCTGACGCTGCTGATGAAGACTGTGGGCAGTAAGCACACCATCATGGTTGGTCTGCTGTTCGAGATGCTCCAGCTTATGTGGTATGGCTTTGGCTCTCAGCGCTGGTGAGTTGATCAGTTGTCAACACTCTGCTGCTGTGTTCGGTACAGGTTTTCCACCGTACCACCCTTAATGACCGAGAATGCCCATGTGGGTCAGCTCAGCTCGACTCGATTTGTCTCCGTAAGCAGCAAACAAAACATCTCACATGTTTTCCGTTGCTTTTTTCTTGCCCATTGTGGTGAAAAGAGTGAAAGATTTGCGCTTAAATAAGGTGAAGCCTTGGGACGCAGTACAGTCAGACTCTATTACACCAAACTTGGGCTCAGTGAATTAACCCTTACGTCGAACGTGCGAAAATGTTTTATTAGTATGCATGCAAAATATATCTCACGTAGCGAACTACACAATGGATATATAGAATCTCCAACGCCTACGAACACCAGCAAACACGCGAGCTCTGGCACTTCCGGCGTTTGGCTTCCTTGCAATGAAGACGGAGGTTCCTCCCCGCCCGACATGAAGTCTCCTCTTAGTTGCGCTTAGTCACGCCCTATCACTGTAGCGCCCCATCAGCTTTCAGATTTTGTCACAACCGCTGCGCTTTTCAGCCAATCAACTCCGTTGTTACCGGTGGTTTTAAAACAAACAGAATTTGGGCGCGTACGAAGTCGACACATTGCAGTTCGAGCCTCAGCATCGTAAACTTAGCTTTCCTAGGCCTCCTGTAACTTGCCATTTTGTTCTGCAATCTGGTGCAGTTTACGGTTCGAGGTGACGACGAAGTAGCTCCACACTTTTCAGCTCTCGGACAGAGTGGTCGTCATTACTAGATAAGATGGCGTAACAACAGTGACAAAACGAAGCAAGATTTATATAGAGGATGCGGCGGAGCTTTCAACCGATTGTTTTGTTTAGGAAAATGTACAAATGTAGAAATAAAAACCAACATGTGCTGGCGGAACACTGTAAGGTAACATCTAAACACACTCCCGAGGAAACCAGCTTCACTGGTTCCGCTTATGGTGAAACTCTTTGTCGGACAATAACATTCCCCACATCGAACTTGGGGGGAAAAAAATCGGACGTTGCCTGCCAGCCTCCAACTTATTTAGGAGTATGTTGAGCACCCTCTGTGTATAACGAAAAAATTGTACAAATTTGTTATTATAGGGTTTTGCTATAACGAATTATGATGTGTATAGAACAGATCTGGGCGTTTTATGCAGTTTGTTAAAAACGGGTTTGACTGTAATGTAAATGTGTGTATTGTATGCATACAGTATATACAATATTGTATGTATACAGTACACACACAATGCAGTGCTGACGCTATCGCTCATGCGTGCTACCTTTGTGCTACAGTGATGCCTCATTAGTATGGACAGCCTCTAACTAGACAAAAGTGCACTTATTTACTCAATTCATCCCCAAAAACTTTGCCTATATAGTGAAGCATTTATATTCACGGGCCCCTATTAATGAGATACGTATTAAGGAGTCAAGAGTGCATCTCACTGCTGCACTGTATGTCAACCAGCCTCCAGGGGCATTGTCTCTGAGTGAAGGAAGGTGGTTGTTCATATTTGTCCTCCGTGTTTCATTGTTCTCTCCAATTTAAGTATTCACAGATGGGTGAATCTTTGGACTGCGTTCAAGTGTGCTTGATTGGCTTGGCTAGCGAAAGCGCTAGCCTAGCCAGTAATATACAGGAGTCGATCGAAAAAATGAAACACAATTTTTCGGCCTACAAAAGTAGACCACGCATCGCAGAAAAAATCTGAGCTCCGTGAGAATGTAAAGCTAGCGGTGGTGACAAAATTCAAAAGTTTGAGAACAATACGCTGCCTGAATCAAAAGATACGATACAAAAACAAAATATCTCAATGAGCTGAGCTCCACCTAAGTCGTCAAACCAAGAAATGACATTGTGGGCGGCTGTAGAGGTGAAGAAAAAGCTTGTCAGAAAGAAAGAAAAGATTATCATATTTCTTGCCGACAAGATTTTTCTGCTGCAATTAGTGCAGTGTTGTTTTTCATCTTATATCATTTTTGGCTCTATGAATATTAAGGTGGACGTCTACTCATAGAGAAGTTTTTGATTTTTCTCTCGTATCCTTTGATCCAGGTAGCGTAATGTCCTCAAACTTTCGCATTTTGTCACCACCGCTAGCATCACATTCTCACGGAGTTTCGACTTTCTGCGATGCATGGTTTATTTTTGCGGGTCGAAAAATTGCGTTTAATTTTCTCTTTCGTGCCCTGTAGGATCCCTCTTTTTTTTAAGTGCCACCTCTTCTTCAAGCTCGTTGAATACGTGCATAAAATATTATTCTGCAGCCTGAGTCTCAGCTGCCCTCGCTTGTCTCCCTCCCCCGACAGGATGATGTGGTCGGCTGGCGGCCTGGCAGCCGTAGCCAGCATTTCGTACCCAGCCATCAGCTCCTTCGTGTCGACGCACGCCGAAGCGGACAAACAGGGTGAGTGGACCTGCCGAGCTTTCTCGAGTTGAAATGCTCGTAAAGGAGGTGTACAACCTTTGGGTGCAACATTGGGCTCGTTCGATTGTACAGTCTCTAGCAATGCGAAAGACCCACCCGCCGGCGCAGTTTGATATACTTTGGCCTGGCCCACGGCCGCGTTACTTAGGGTGAGGAAATAAGTGAGCCTTTGTTCCGCTTGCGCTCTAGAAATAATGTGTGTGTAGTGCCAATCTGCGCTCAGTTTGCCGCATGAACTGCCTTAGCGAGTGGGTCTCTCATATCGTGGGAGACTGCCTGCGCCAGCCTACACCGGTTCAGAAAAGGGCAGGGCACTGAAAATAGAAAACTCTCCCTCAATTCCTCTCTTTCATTCGAGAAAGAGGGAGACCCTCCTCATTTCTGCGGGGAGTTGCTCAGAGACCCACTCCTGCGAGGAGAGGAGGAGGGAAGAATACGAGGGGGTGTGGAGAGAAGGAAACTGGGAACTGGTGTTCCTCCCGTAAATCACATATGGCAGCGTGCACCTGGTACAGGAGGTGCGAGTAAATCGTACGAGCCTATTGTTTGCATGCCGACGAGATAGTCACTTCGGTTGCACACTGGACGTGAATGATCAGAAGGGAGAGGCTGGAGGCCCCTCTGCTAAGAGGTAGAGTTTGGTGTGGATTCGTGCTGTGTTGGCACCCCAACGCCAAAAATAATTTATTTCTGTTTGTGAGGAGAGATGTATGCTTCGGGACAAAAGGTGCGCGTCGTGGGGTTTGGTTGGTTGCTTCACAGCGTTGGCTACATCACAGCAGAAGAACGTCAGTTAGGGTATATTGTTAGTAGTTCCACTTGATTAAATTACATTTTGTGGGGAGGAGGCTGGCAAAAGTAGCAATGTTCAATAAAAACAAGCAACGAAAGCATGAAAAAAAAACAAAAAACAATAGGGCTGGTGTTCTTGCGACTAAACCTGAAAGAAAAAAAAACCACTGAAGTGCAGTGCAAAAGAAGAACAAGCGCCAATAAGCAAACTAAATGTCAAACATATAAAAAAGAAAAGCAAATAACAAGAAGAGAAGGAGTAACAGGTGCAAACCCGTAACTTCAACATCAGAAAGGACTTGAAAGTAAACTCTACTTGTACCTGACTAAATGCAGAATAATTGAATTTCTAATAACCTTCTGGGTCAGTAATTGACACAGGAAGATTGCTCCAGTCCACAATAGTCACTGGTAATATTTTTTTTTTGATTAAGGGGTGACCTACTAAATCCTTGGTAGCAGAAAGTAGCTAAAAAATTAATTTTTTAATTGGCGATTTTGAAATCTGTGCTATTTTGCCAAGTTCATAATTTTGTGGATCAATATTTGTGCAATAATATTAATTTATAATATCTATGCAGGCTGAATTTGCATCAAAATTTATGCAAAGACTGGGTTTTCTCAAAGCACAAATTTTAGGCTCCTTGTAGATTCGTAGGACGGATATTTCAGCATTTAAGACAAATAAAAATATTTTAGTTATCTCGAGGACTAATCTACTGATTGTAAAACGGTCCAGATATTTGCAATAAATAGAAAAGCTCAAAGACCCGTGATTCTTTTTATAAGCATTACTGGAACCAGACTTGCTTAATGCATTAAGGGGAAATGGGACCGGTTGCAGTACGCCAGTACTTCTGGCACGTGCTAAAGTTAACACATGACCACCATCACTGGTCTACCGGAGGTTAATATTGTCTGCCACTCGCCGTTAAAAGCTAGACCGGTGCCCCGGCGCCCTGAGGCAGGCTGTGACGACGGCAGAAACGGTGTGATGGCTCAACGGTTGCCTCCCTCCGACGACAGGGCTGGTGCAAGGCATGATCACGGGCATGCGCGGCCTCTGCAATGGGCTGGGCCCGGCCGTGTTTGGCTTCATCTTCTACCTCTTCCACGTGGACCTCAACGAAGCCCCTCCGCCCAGCGGAACGGGGGCACAGGCCAACGGATCCCTCGTTCCAAACGAGATCCGGGTGAGTGGAGCCGCTCCTTTCGTCCCACGGGGATGTGGGTCTCAAGCCTTTCTGTCTGGAGAGACGCCCGCCACAAAACGCCGAGCAGGTGCCCAGCCAAAATTGGGAGGTAGTCTTGAAAATTTTGGAGGTGGGTCGTCCGAGAGCAAAGACGTCAATTTCGTTGTGTGTGCTGGCTCGTGGAAAGATTGTGCGCCATTTATTATAGGCACTGAAATGTTAGGTTCAGCATCCCATTAAAAAGAAGCTGAAACACTTCTTTTAAAAAAAAAAAATGATAGAGGTTTATTCTAGCGTAGTTTTATCCCATGAATCTGGACATCACGATTGTGTTCCCCTAAAATGCAACTAAGCGCGAGAAAAACACAAGAAACCTCCGACCAGTCGTTGCATCATAAGAGGACCTTTCGGCCACCAAGCGCGTGTCGCTCGAGGGCCGCGCGTGCAATTGCAAGGTTACCAGGTATATTCCCCTGCGAGAGTGCGTGTGCATAGCTTTGATAGGCGCTGAAGATGCGCAGGAGCGGAGATTCCAAAAACTCCTTTTGTGACGTCGCGCTCCGGGAAGGAGGGCCTTTATCGGTACTTTGAAAATGACTTTCTGCAACCTCCTTGCACCAAATTAAAAAATAATTTCGATGTTCAAGATCTTGGAGGTCAAATGAAGACAATTGAAGTGTGTTTCCTCAAATACAAAACCGCTTCTGCTTCAATTTAGGAAACGGCTGATGAGGAGCTGTACCCTGCTACAGGTTAAGGAAAGCAAGGCAAGCTCCTCCCGCAAGGCCCTCTACTCTTTCCACTTCAGCAGGATAAACTCTGGAGAGGGTGCGAGTCCTTCCTCTCGCTTGAAAGGAAACTAGCATTGCAAGAAACACATCTAAGAAAGAAAAAAAAAGTATTGGGGTTTGTTTTAGGCAGGGTAAGACTGTCAGCTAGACAGATTTCTCCAGCTCTTTGTAAACAAACTGATTCTAAGGATATATGTACAGCAGAATGTCAGTCTGTCCCGAGTTGCGACGTCTTATCAGTGTGCAGAAGCAACCTGGTCAGCATAGTCCGTCTGCTAGAGTTGTTAACTTTCTCACTGCCTGGAAGGCACAAGCTATACTTTGTTTTACCATAACATGGCAAAGACCGAGCGGTCCGGCACCCTCGAGCCAGTCAGAGCGACGGAGGTAAAGCACGTGACAGCCCTTACCAAGGGTACAGGGGCTAAAGCGTAACCCAAGTTGTGGGAGAGGCATCCCCGGTGACAGTTTTGTCCCTCTTAAAGGGGCGGTGCAACGATTTTATGGTTAAAAGAATTTGCATCTTGTCATTTTTAGGTTGTTTATCGTGTCCCGGAGGATAGAGAAAACACCTCCTTCATTAAAAATGTCGCGATTCTGCTGCACAATCGCAAAGCAAAAGTCCAGCTTTTTCGCCCACCTGCAGCCCCAAGTGGCAGCCGAAGGAACTACGGCGAAAAGATTACGTGACCTCGCTCGGCTCTAAGCTGCAGCATAACGCCCGCTAATGTCAGCAGAGAGAGGGAGAGGAAGCGTCCTCCGATATAGCACACGGGAACCTACATGGCACTCCGAATGACGTCACTGGGAGTGCGACAGGGTGTGACCCTGAAGACTGGGAGCGAGTTGAGGGGTGCCCGAAATGCCAATATTTATCTTTTTTTTACGCAACAACTAGGACACGCAGGCGAAATTGTTTTTCTGTTCTTTACTTCAGAAGTGTCAGAGGGCAACTTTCACAAATCTTTGACCGAAGTCCGGAAATTGTTGCACCCCCCCCTTTAAAGGGAAGCTGAAGAGCTTTTCGAAAAAAATGAGTTAATGGTTGATTCTGACGTGTCTGTGCCTGCTGAGTCCAAATATCACAACCGTTTGACCCAAAATAATCCCTAAACGCGAAAAAAAGCGAAGAAACCAGAAGCGATCGCCGCAGCGGCACGCCATTGGCTAGTGACGCGTGACGCGCCACTACGTCATAAAAGGACCATCCCGATTCTCGTTTGCTCCGTCGCTTGCGGAAGTAGCCGGGCGCCGGGTCTTCTGCTCTTGTAAATCGGGTTCGGCTTCTGATTTTTCGAAATCTTTCGGTGGATCCGAAAGAGGAATGTTTCCAGACGACCCTCGACGTGACGTGAAAGTAGGAAAATGACCCCCCGCAGTAATAAACGCCGATACGAGGAAATGCTTGAGCGGACGCGACATGGCCGGCTTCATACCTTCAGGAACGTACTGACTGCTATTTATTGTAACGTAAAACGTTGACAATAAACGGAGTGTTATTGACGGGACGGCTTAAGCCGGATTAGCGTGACCCTCCCCAAAACGGTCGTCAGAGGACAAGAATTCTGCAAACATCGTCCTTCGTGCTTGCCAGCTGAAGTGGTTTGAAGGGATAGTATAATCGGCTTCGGGCGACGGGAGAGCTTCCCTGAGATGAGACGGGTGATAAGACAGGGTCGCCGTTCTGCCACCGCCATGTCCTTGCGCACTATGCGAATAACTGCGCAGAAGGTCCATCGTTGTGATAGCGGTACCCTCTGCTGCGTTTAGTTTGTTTGCCACAAACTATTACGCCATTATAGTTTTAGAAAAAGCGGAGATGTCTGCCTGGCAGCCCTTAATTTGATACCGAAATCGTGAAAGCTTCCTGGGCCTCTACATTCGCATACTTTTAACAAGATTTGTTCACTGCATCACACCACCAAGCATAATCATCGTCCGATCGCATTTCTGCAGCACAAAGAATTGTTGCATGACACAAACGCTATACGGAAAACACTGCGTAACTTGAAAAAAAAGAACTCAATTCAGAACAGAAGGTCACATGCTTTGTATTTCCAAAAACCTCTCCTGAAGAGAATATGAACCTTTGGAAGGAAAATTTAACAAAATTTATGTTTACGTTTAAAAAATATGTGACCTCAAATAATGCCAGCAACTGTAAAAAAAAAAAAAAAAGTGTATGCTAAAACAAGTTGCACCGTGAAAGTCGCATTATGAATTGCATGACCATTTATTAGAGCAAGCCCTTCTCCCCCAAATGGCTGGGTAGCCGAGTAGATTAAAAGCAAAAGAAAATGATCTTGCGCTACCCAAGATTGTTTTCTTTTGTTTCCTAGATTTCCCGGACCGGAGTCGGTCCGGAAAATATGGTCACTTCAACAATATAAGAAACCAACACTAAAACACTAATATAAGCGATTAACGCAAGAGAGCCAGTGAAAACCCGCTATTCGGCTAAATGATCGCGGCTTTTCTAGCACACTGCACAATTCTAATAACGTAATAGCTTTTTTCTAGAACAGTCGACCTACAATTCCTACCTTGTTACGTTTCCTCTTTGTTTCTGATTTTTAAAGCACTGAATTGCCTTCTTACCTTCAAAGATGGTCGGCAGTGTCGGGTTCAGGCGAGCCTTCTTCAGACCCAAACCCATACGTACACAGTTTTCATATGCGCCGTCCGAAACACGTTTCGAACAAAAAAGGTTTACTTGCTCAAACCCACCCACCCCTTTAAAATCTCGGTGACCAAGTGAAAAAGGCGGTAAGCGGGAAGAACAACTGCGACGAGCGCTGTTCGTAAAAGCTGGCGGCTACACATGAGTACGGCATCGCGCAACAGCACGAGTCAGTTGGTTCGGTACCACGAGAATTCTGCAAACCCGTGAACAAACAAGAGAACAATCAACACGTCAGGCGATTGAGTCCATAGCATGACAAGTCAACGGATAAAAGCAAGCGCTATGCAGCGGCAGAACGACGATGGCTCGAAAAGACACTAGAGCAGCTTACGAGGAAAGCGCGGCGGGGTCCCCCAGCCGGTCCTTTTGTGACGCCGGCTGACGGGCTTCCTCCTCTCTCCCCTTTCCCTCTGCTTCGGAGAGGCGTGGCTTCGGCGCCACTTTGAAGGCGCTTTTCCGGTTAATCCGCGCAGAAAATGACCAAACGAATACGATATTCGTGATGGCTGAGATCTGATTAACAAGGCTCAGGAGGTTTTTCTCATATTTAAAACCGCTTCAGCTTCCCTTTAAAGATTAATTAGTCATTCCAAATTCATACAAAAGCGACCTTCCTCTCAGAGGCTTCCCCTGCCAGAGGCTTCCCCAGCACTCCAAGTAAAACTAGTGAAATAGAGTCAAGACATATGTCTCGTCCTCCAATCTGCTGGTTACCGATTACCTCACTGGGACCGTAGCCCTCTCCATTTCCCAAGTTTGCGGTGAGGTGGAGTAGAGTGTGTAATCGGAACACCAAACGACCGCTTGGCAGGTGCTATCGAGGCTTCTTTTCCGGCTCTACACATTCCCCTGGATTACTCGGTCGAGCAAAGGGGGAGTGCGGGGACCCGAGGCTTAGTTAAGCATCTCATGCGCGCACGGATGCCACCTCGAAGATTTGCTTACGGTCCCATCGAAACTCGGGCGTTTTCGCGCGTGACATGCGATTATTGTCAAGGGGCAGACGCGTTTAGTGCGCACGCGGTGTCCTTTTTGCATTCGAAAACTGTCGTTTACCACCAATATCGCCGGCCGTCGGGTCGCCGCCGTCCTGGGTGGTGGCGGCAAGCCGCATCAATGCCATGTTTGCGCCTTTTACCACTTTTCGTGACGAGAGTTTACCGCCTGCTTTATTGCCACGGGCCGTTTTACCTCGAACGAGTGCGAAAGGTCACGGTCGTCTGCCGCTTCCGAAAGAAACCGGGACGTTCAAAAAGGTCAATCGCGGCCCCGGATTTGATCCACGGTTTTGCTACGCGAAGAAATCTCAATACGTGCCCCAGCGCTCAAAAAGTGTGCTTCCTCTTGCAGTTCGTGCCTGGACCGCCCTTCGTCTTCGGGGCCCTGCTGGTCATGCTGGCCCTGCTGGTGGCAGCCTTCATCCCGGACGAGCCTTCCCCCTCTTCCACCTCCTCCTCAAGCGGATCGTCAAGCTCGCGCAGCGGCTCCGGCGCGACACGTCCGCACGCGTCAATGCGAACGGGCGGACTGGAGCTGTTCCACCACGACGTGGTGCACAAGCGTGGTGGCGACTGCGGCACCTTGCCCCTGATGCACGACACGGACCCATTATAGCGTGCGGCGACGTGCGATTCCATGGCTGCCATAGTGTTCCCGCCCGTCGCATCGTAACGTGTGCTCCTACAGACGTCCGGCCGGCCGTAGCCGCGACGCCGGATGCGCAGTTCGACCGCAGCTACGCGACCAAACGTCGTCTGGTTGCGGACTCGGCATCGCAATCGTTATGGGCATCTCGGAGCAGTCACTTCGTCGAAGTACGGCACGCCCGCAATCGCCGCCGAAACGTGGTGCAACGGCAGTTGCGGCTACCAGGGGCAGCCGTAGCCGTCATTGCAATGCCCTTCCACGTTGCGGCGCGGCGCACGTGCCACAGTCCTCCGAGCACTGTTTGACTGGGAGCACGGCGAGCGGGCTGTCACAATTGCACACGTCTCGCTGCCGTTGCTTCGTTGCTACACCCTCGGCACACCGTGCCTGTGATCGTCGAAGAATTGACTACACTTTGTGTCGACTATATTGTGCTACGTTCTCAGGGCTTGCGCAGCATCCAGAGCGCTTCTGCTGCGAGAGCGTGCGGCGTTGTCTCTCATCTCCTTCGTGCTGACCCCCGTGCGAAGGGGGCGCATTGCGGCGTTGCAGAAGCTACGCTAGCCTTGATAGCATACCTCAAAAGGGTTGACGCCGAGCGAAGAGGTAACGGCTCCCACGGCTGCAAAACTTACAGCCACCAACTACACCATTCGATCCGGCAAAGCTGCCACAACGAGGCGAGCACCGTATCCTCACTTTATGCTGGTTGTGGCATCCTGCACATAGCTTAATTTGTGGCGCTTCCGTAACTGACACGGCGGCTGATTATTAACGTTTATGAAAGTCCACGCTCGTATCGTGAACCGACGGTCGCCGCGTGCGCGTATGTCTGCCGACTTGTTTTCTAGTGGCGTTTTCTCACTTTTTGTTTTTCTGAAGGGGTCTGTGTGTCGGTGCATTAGTTTCTGACCGTCTGGTTTGGGATGCTGCTTGCGTGGGATTCGCAGGTTTGTGGCGGCACTCCCAAGGTCGTCGCATGTCGGTTGTGCTTGTTTCTTGCGGTGTAAAAAAAAACGCACAATGTTGTCCGTCGGTGTCGCTCGTCGTCGTCCGAACGCTCGTCGCAGGACCAGGATCGAAACCAAGTGGCCAGTCGGCTAGCTAGACGGCTCGTTTCCTCGACGCTGGGACCACTAATCGCCTTCTCGGTCAAGCACGAACAGTTCATATCTCGGTTTTCTCCTAGTCAGGGGTCACCCAGGGGCCAGCGGATCAATCTCCGGCATGAAAGTCCGGCTGTCCCAGCGAGCTCCATTTGCCCCAACCTTTTTCTCACTCTTCCACCTCCGTAAAGTGCCGCCCTCCCTTTATCAGAGGTGGAAGCTTTCTGGTTCCGTTCTCTCGCATCACCCCCCGCGTGTTTACGATCATTTTTGCCGAATCTTTTACGTTTGTCTCGTGGAAAGAATGTTTGCGTGTGTTTCTGCGTTTCCAAAACGCTCCCGTGTCAGGTCTGGTCACTCCGCGGTCGTCCGGATTTCCCGACGACCGACCACTTCCTCAGGGGAGACACTAGCTCCCTCCAACATTTGCGCAGTCTTTTGTTCGGAGCCCACCGCTCTGGGGCTTCCCTCCTCGACGCGCGTTATTCGACGCTGCATTTCTATTTTTTCTCCTCCGCGGTACCGCCAGGACGCGGAATGTGCACAGAGTTCTGAAACGGGGAGGCAGGACGATTTTTCCCACTCCAGGGTAGATGCAGATACTGCCATTTCAGAAGCGAGATGCCAAACGCGGTGGCCCGACTCGCGGACCGGGCGAAATGCATATCACCAGCCAACGCGCGTTGCCTAGGATCTTTAGCGGTGCTCGCCTTCTTTTAGAAACGCGTCTCTTTCGTGTCGTCTTTTTTTCTTCTACTCCTTTTGGCACTGGCATTTCTGCTTTGGTATTAGGTGAGCAATGACTTTACCCTATTTTTGTCGATGCGAACCAAAGACTTTAGAACCTGGCTTCGTGTACAAAGTGCCGGCGTGCGTTGTCGGAGCGCTTGTGCGCGTTTATTATTTTTCTCGTCTGGAATGGGAAGTTCACCGTAGCCATTAAAAGAAAATCGATAACCCGGACGATTTAGTCGAGCTCATTTGTGTCGTCTGTCTTGCAATTGGGTACAAGCACTTTGTTGGTGAATGTTTGTGGGTTACAAAACCAAACTGGCTAATGAGTGCTGCATCATATACACCAACTCATGTTTACGAACAAACCGGAGGGCCCCCGGCGGACTGCCACCGGCGCCGCGCATGCGCGATGGTGTGTGGGCAAGAAGCTCGCTGTCGCCCATAAACAAAACAATGAAATGCGATGTTGCCGGCGTCGGTGTGAGTCCCCCTGTCCTTTTTCGCGTTCAAACTGTTGATTCTACGTCTTCCTGGCAATGTCCGACTACTTTAGCGGCCTCAACGGAATTACCGAGGCTCGTTACACTGCAAAACTTTGCGTGAATAATGTAACATGCGGCGATTCATTTCGCATGGACGCCGCTAGTATGTACGCTAAAGCCCGATTCGCATGATGAAATTTCGCTCGCAATTTTCAGTCGCGACGTCGCTCGGGCTGCAAAACCGTGAGCCGTAGCTGAGACGGTCGACGTCGATACTGAAAATCGCAAGCAGAATTGGACCAAGTGAATTAGGCAGAACAAGTCGGTGATGGTCACTGATAACAATGATCAACATCTCCTTGTATTTACTGTTCACATCGAGCCTGCTTACCAACGTTCAACCTTAGGTCTTTTGAGGCCTGCACTTACTTCTTATCGTAAGTACCGGGCCAACATTTGGTCTACGGGCCGGTGTCGCCTAGAAGAGCAGACGACAGACAGAAATGTTTGAAAGAGCAGACGACAGTTCGAACGATCAGGTGGTCGTTTGAAGTTGAAGATGCCCTGAACGTAGTCCGCAAGTTTGAAAGAGCAGACGACAGTTCGAACGATCAGGTGGTCGTTTGAAGTTGAAGATGCCCTGAACGTAGTCCGCAAGCGATCCGCACAACTTGACGGTTTTCCGGCGTTCATGTTGGAACAAAACAAATAAATCTGATAACCACAGGTATCCGTGAATTCAACCCAAAGTGCTTCCCGCCCAAGCAATCGTGGTCCGACGGCGTATGGTTTTCCCTTTTTACGGCACATATCCACGTTCTTGGACGAACCGAGCACGTGAAAACTGACCTTCAAACCTTTCTCGATTCTTTTGGTATAGCCCCAGTCGCGGCGTTTTGACGAGACTGCAGGTTTTTGTCTGGTTCCTTTCAAAACAACGCAGGAATACACGTCTCGCACGGGGACTTCTGCCCACAGCCCCAGACCGGAAGTGCGCCCGACGCGCCACCACCGCGCCGTGACGTAACGGAGATGAGTTTGTGTATACAGTCACTGACGACCCCAGAAACGCAGGGCAGGTCAAGCCTTTAGCATCTTAATATCGCTCCGCAGCAAACGAGTTTGCAGGGTCGGCCAATGGGGACACAGAAGGATTAATCGCAAAGCACGGACATAATACGTCGCATCCTGCGATTCTCCGGCCGTTGATGTCTAGGATTCTTTTGCTATATTTCTTTTGCCAGCCGCCAACAAATTCTCGCCAAGAATGTTTATCGGAAATAGAACCGCAGAACACTGGCGTCAAGACTTGCTGCAAAGTGGTGCGTGAAGTTTGGTAACCGCGTTCGTGCACATTTCACTTTAAATATTTGAGAGTTAGACCGCCGATCAAGAAAATATACTTCATGGAAGTGTGTGTAGGATGGCACAATAATTTCCGACAATCATGCCATCAGAGGGGACGACGACAGCAGAAAAACCATGCCAGAATGCTTGTTTTGGTAACAAGTGAATTGTTCTTTTTGTTTCTTTTAATTGTGCTTCAGTTTGGATTGTTACTACAGGAGTTTGCGATGTGGCAAGTCTTCTAATTCGATAAAACGGGACGAAACAAAGACCACAACAGCTGCCCGGCAACGAGAGTATTTAAGAATGCTGTGGAGGGGAAGGGGGGGGGACAAAACATGCTTTTTTTTCTTTTTTTGCAGATTTCATTTTGAGCATGAGCATAGAGAAACGTTGCAGAACACCTTTGCACACACACGCGCACCAGATCCCGGCTTGTCAATCAACACACAAATGCAACTTTTTTTTTCTTTTTTCTTTTCCGTAACTGTTGCACACAATGCTAGCTATGCGTTCAAGGGGAGTCTTTGGTTTCACCAGGGTGGGTGGAGAAATTTGAAGAAGCTCGTATTTTCAGAAGAAAAAACACATTGCCATCATAAAGACAGGAGAGAGCAAAAAACTAATACAGGAATAACAAAAACTTTCCGTGTATATAGGGACACTTTTTCTTTTTATTCACAACAAGAAATAGACTCTCTTCTTCATGCGAGAAACGCAAAAATCGTCAACAATGGGGTCTCCCTCTCTCCCTCCTTTTTTTATCACATTGGTTTTCACAACAAAACTCCCTCTCAACACATCTTCACAAAAACTTCCTGATGCCCTCTTTGCAACGAACAAACAAAAGGAGGAGGCAGGGGAGTTGGCTATACTTAGTTTCACCGTAACTTTGCAAAGAGCGAACACTACATTCCCTTTGAGCCAATCAGCTCGTCGGAGAGACGCGACTCTACACGCTCGCTAGTTTGGGCAGTGCTGTCGAAGCTGCGGGAGGGAGAGGGAAGAGAGCGACGAGCTCGAAATTTCTACGAAAGAGAGGCGATGTCCAGTACGCACGAAAGAGGGGTTCGGGTAAAAGGGGAGTTCCTCCTTCCCCTCTTCTCCAACTGCTTGGGTCACCCTCCCACCCCCGTACCCTGAATAAAAGCTGTCACGTGCTTCGCCTCCAATGCTTCGATTGGCTCAGAGGGGCCGCAGCGTTCGCTCCATGGCAAGTTGCGGCGAGAACGTAGTACAGAAAACTCGACTCGAGGAAACGCGCGCGCAACAGACAACCACCCCTACCTGTAAGTACACTACACGCCTCGAAAACTCCCGACAAATAAATTACGTTTCGCTCGTCGCAGCAACGCCAAGAGTCTTTCCGCGAGCGGACGACTGCGGTAGCAAACCACCATAGAACAGAAATAACAACAACAACGAAACGGGCTGGGCGATGAGGCGGGAAGCCACACGTGCACGGAAGAAAACTCTTTTCGTTTCAAACTTTCTGTTGCCGTTGTTCTTTTTTAAAGAGCCGACCGACGAATTACTTTGTCTAAAGCTTCCTTGGTCCGACTTGCGGCACATCTAGAAACTCCCCGCGCCGGTGTCATTGGAGCATGGTCGTGGGTGCGGCAGCGTCGGAAAGCGACGTGGCGCTCGTGACGGTCGTCGCAGCGGAGTTGCGCTGCGTCTCGACGACAGCAACAATGTTTCGGCAGACGGTGGCCACCGCTTCATGCGTGGCGGGGGAGTCCAGCAGGCTTTGGAGGACGTCCATGCCTTTTTCTTCCACCAGCATCGTGCAGTAGCGCTTGGCTGTGGGCGTGAAACGAGACGTTCAGGTTAGTGCCACTTCGGTGTCGGTGCCTAAAATCTTGGTTGCCACTATTCCGAAGCTTTCTTTGAAATTGTAGGACGACGTAGGCTGACGCCATGTCTAAAACTCGGAAGTCCTATTTCTGAACCGCAATATTGCCAATGGCCCTTTCTGGAAAGTAGTATGTGCCCTCAAGGGGCGCGCGTGAGGCATAATGGGAACAGTGAAGGTCGCTACTCCGTCGTCTGCTGCCTTCTGCCGTACCACCTGCGAGAACCACGTTGCCTACGTTTGTGTTGGGTCCCTGTGTATGGCAGACAGCAATCATTGCAGTGCCCTGCGCTGCGTTGCCCAGATTAAGAAACCCTCAATCGAGGACAAATCTGCACTGCCCTTTTTAGGGGCGAAGCTCCTTAGGGGCTAGCCATGTCCGTCCGCAGTAGGCCCGGCGTCGGGTGCTCGTGCTTCTGCTCGTGAGATCACGAGCACGTGAGCACGTGCTCCTGTAGGGCAAATAAAAATTGGAAAAAAAAAGATGAAAAAAGAAAAAGAAGAAAAAAAAGAGGGGGTTCCGAGATGCCATCCCATCTGTCTGCTTAAAAAAAGAAAAAGAAGAAAACCACACATTCTCCTACTGACCTGAATGAAAAGGCTCAAAGAAAAAGAAGAAAAAAGTGAAAGCCGTTTACAACTCCCTGTAACGCCGAATTGGAGCGCAGCTCTTGAGGAGGAGGAAGGAAGGGTAATCAGGGGAGCGTATAGCCCTCCTCCCCCGAGGTCACGTGACCTGGGGGAGGGGGGTCACGTGATCTGGGGGGGCCACGTGACCCCCCTCCTCCCCCAGGTCACGTGACCCCCCTCCCCCGAGGTCACGTGACCTTGGGGTGACCTTGGGGGGTCACATGACCTTGGGATGACCTTGGTTACGCCGACGGCGACGCCGCTCAAGCCGGAAACGGGCGCCTAAGAGCTGCGCTCTAAAACAAGAGTAGGGGGTTCTGAGATGCCATCCCATCTGTATGCTTAAAAAAATTACACCATCTTCCCGAGGGGAACCATGGGGTGATGCGGAGCATCGGGGTGGTGCTGACGCTTGCTTGCGCCAACCCACTAACTGACGGGACTGTTGCTTCCATCACACTTCATCGGAAGAACGGAGTGAAGTGGAGTCAACAGCGGTGAACTGATGTAGCACGAGTAACTTTGAAAGTCTAATCAGACCGCACGGTAAGGCGGCGCAAAATGCCCTAACAGCGCTTGCAGGTTTCCTCGTCAAGACCGGGCTGGCCGGCGAGATCTAGGCTGCAACGGACGCGAGCGGTTGGGAAATGCTAGCAGACGACAGTCGCGGAGTTGCGGGGAAAGCTCACCCCACAGAAAGGCCTGGCCTGGCGCTGCGACCCGCGCGCCGAAAACTTTCCTCCTTTCCCTCCTCCGGGGAAACACGGTTTCGCCTCAGACCCCGCCCCGGTCACGTGATGGGGAACGCGCGCAGCGCGCTACCGCTCACACTTGAAGGAGAGGAGAGTTGCGCATGCGTAGTGTGAGTGCGGACTACGACGCCGACGCCGCGGGACATAGACCCGAGCAAGAGATGCTCCGCATCTAAAAAAGAAAAAGAAGAAAACCACACATTCTCCTACTGACATGAATGAAAAGGCTCGGCATGCTGCGGCTCGGCGTCTACGCAGACAAGCACCACCAGAGCTTCGCCCCAAGCAACATCATTCACCACGTGGAGATGCGGTCAATTTTTGGATGGGCCATCGTTTTTTTTGTTTTTTTTTCAATGGGCCTATGGGCATGGGCCACGCATCAAAAGTGCAAGGTATCGCTCGTGCGTCCAACAGTGTTTATTTTATATTTTGCTACGGGAATCAGTGGAGCTAGTTGGTACATTTTATTTTCCTTCCCCACTAAAAGAAGCAAAACAGCGTAGCTCGAGCTAGTCCCAACGTTTGAAGAGCGTCGGCTTGCCTAGATGCATGAATGGATTAAGAATGGTGCTGCAGTTCGAGCGATAGCTTGGCTTAGGGGCACTACACCCTCACAGTTACCATAATGCCCTAAAGCGCTCACTGGTGGCACCGGCGGCATTTCCAGAAAGGTCCATTTCGCTTGTTCCGCTCTGCACTGAAATGGCGTCGCCCACAAAACAATCGGAGGGGGAAATCGCCAGTCCAAGCCCCAAAATAGTAGTTTCGTTTACAAAAGGACTATTGGTCTCTCGTTTCAGGACGAAATGCAACATTTACAAATCGAATCCTTATCGGGCACGATTGGGGCCGTGTGCCGTTTATTGAAATGCCTCCACGGCCCCAAAAGGCAGTTTGGATAATGCAGTGCCTGGTTAAACGTGCCGCAACTAAACGGCATTCGTGATTCAGTCTTAGCTAAAAAGGTCTGGTAGCGAACAAAGTCAACTTTGCAGGTGTCAAATGGGCGGAGCATAGAGTTATTATAATGTACGCTAGAGGTTCAACTGGCGCTAGTGTCTATGCGACGTCCGTGACGCAAATTGAAGCAGACAGACCAGTCTACTTTTGCGGTGTTCCTGTGCATTCTTATGGGAAAACGCGCATGCATTTTTCTCTTCGCCGGGAAATAACACGACACGTTTTGGTTATACCGAATTGTATGTACCTTGATTAACATTGTAAAAGTGTAATTGCTTTAGTTAGCACATTTTTCTTCATCAGTGAACGATGTTCAACTTCGCTACATTTCAGTCTCAAACATGTGTTCCGCAGCAAGTGCGTAAAAAAAGGGACCGCATCTCCACGTGGTGAATGATGTTGATTGGGGTGAAGCTCTGGTGGTGCTGATGATACTGATTTTATTGTTCATGGGTAGTGCTGATGGTGCTGATTTTTTTTATTGCTCTAGGTAGTGCTGAGTTGCGGGTTGCGTTTCGACTTCATTATTACTGCTTTATGGTTGGTGAAATGCAGAGCCATGCATGCAAAGTTTAATGCGATTATATACGCATTTGACCGCAGCGCCCTCTCCTGTATAGACGTTGAGCGGCTACATGCAACATTTCATCCATGACATCCCCAGCTCTTGAGTCACTACCACATCTCAGAGCCCCCTACTCGTCCCGCAGTCATGGCCGAGTGGTTAAGGCTATGGACTAGAAATCCATTGGGGTATCCCCACACAGGTTCGAATCCTGTCGACTGCGCAAACATTTTTTCTTTCTTTCTGAGCACGGATGCCGGACGGACGGACGGACAAGGCTAGACCCTAAGGAGCTTTGCCCCTAAAACAAGCGACGATTAAAAATTACAATCGAAAGGAATATATTGTGTTTCAAGGCTCGCCAGCATTCCGGCGACGCTTATATATTGATAATATGCCAATCCTGTCACTATATGAAAATGACCCCATCGTGCATGAGCGGATAAAAACATTCAAACAAGGAATAAAGTATGTGGGCTATGAAAGGTGTCTCTTCGTATTGTTTTTTCTGCCGGGCAGCTTTCATCGGGCACTTGTTCTCAAAGATTTCGAGCGTTCGGGTGATGTTTTCAACGCAAAACAAACATCTTCGCACATCTTCATGAGCAGAAAGAATAACGCGGTACTTACTTATTTAAATAGGAATATATTATGTGGCCTTCAATTTATTTTGATCGTACATGCATGGGTAGTTACTGATCCAGTGTTACTCCATAGTTCTTGCCGTCTCCCTTAATTTTCAGATGTCCTTCGTTCGTTTGGAGGATATGTCCCTCATGCTGAAAAGCGCCGACGTCGTGTTCGCGCTAACAGTGTCCGACGGTGCACATAAATACACAATACAAAGCCGTTAAAGCACCGTTTTTGATGCGATGCATTTGAAAGATAAACGCCGTAACTGACCAATTCTTTCATCGGCCTGACTGAGAAATGTTCCAAGCTACCGTACGAATTATTCGGGATATTTGCTCTTACGATCGAGCGCAGGGAGAAAATGCACTCACTCTTTCCCATAGAAATGCATTACAGGAAGTCAATTTTGGACTGGTTGCGGTCTGCTTCAATTTGCGTCAGCACACTAGCGCCACTTGAACCTCTAGCATGGTTCAACCATGCTCTAGAATTCTTTCGACAAAGCTTTCAGAGTGGACATAGTTTTTAACAGACTGCTTGAGGCCGTTTACAATGAGAGAACACACTAGCACCGTCTACTGGATAACCTCGGAACACCACCAATCTGTGTCTACTAACTAGATAGGTTTTGCAGTATTTGCGAGATAAAATCTAAGCACTATCTACGAGAAACGGTCGCTTGTAATACTGTCGGAATTATTTCGAGCCCATGGTCAATCGCAGTCAAACACAAATGTGTGAACCAGTCTTTAGCATGATACTGCACGTGGGAATTGCTTCTTATGTCCTGCACGAATACGTACGGTTTTTGGAGCAGACGTGGTGCATGGCCCAGACCGCCCACAGCTGGACTTCGTGTGCGGTGTAGCAGTGCAGAAGCGGGAAGAAAGGGTTGAAGGACCTGAAGCAAATCAACAGTAGCCTCACTTAGTGGACCATCCTCCCTTTGCACTAACTCAAACGAAAAACTGCCCGTCTCCTTGGGGTATCCCAAGGCACTCTAAATGCGTCACATTCATAGCTCCGCATTAATAGCACCTTACAACGTCGTGGGGCAACGTGGCATCACGTCGTAGTGCCACCCGACATGGGTAAAGTGAACGAATACCATGACATCACAGTGTCCGCAATGTCATTACGGTTTTTACGCGATGACGTCACCAGCGAGGCTACACGCCACGGACACCAAAGCACTAAGAGCTGGCCCTACAAGTGCCACGCATTTATAAGCTCTTTAGTCATTCAGGTGCTTGCAACAGGGGCCCATAATGATGGAAGTAGTGAACTGCTAATCGTGAGAATAACAGTATCATGAAAGGGCGAGCACGGCACGTCCGGCTCTCCTCCAAGGTGTCTCGGCTAAAGGCCAGTACCAGGTGACCCAATCTTGACACGGAAGGCGTTCTACATAGACAGTGGAGGGCACAGGCAAGCTGGCAAACAATGCAAAAACCCTAGCTTAAAAAATCGTAAAAAAAAAACAAAAAGCACACACACACATTCGATTGTGGTCTGGATATGTGTGTTTAAACCTGTTCACACATACAGTGCAGCGATAACTCAATGCCATAAACATGGTGCTGACTTTGTGCACGTTTGAACCAACTTTTACTGAATGCCGTCGATGTCTCCAATGTATACTTTTCAATGAAATCCATTATAGAGATGTGCTACTTGCCTGTAGGCCACCATCTCGGTGTCGGGACTCTTCCAACCCTGCACGACTTCTCCCTGAAATGCGGGGAAGCGGAGAAGTTGAGCGATTTCAAGAGTGAGAAACGCCCAAACTCCGACGCCTGAAGGAAAGACTGCCGAGTATGCAACACTAGCACGCACTTAGTATTTTTTAACTGAAACATGGTCTGCTGCTTCACACGCTTCGACCTAAAGAGCCTGTAGGGTTATGCCTGTCGGTGTATACAACTCCAACGCTCGCCGAACGTAGAACTCCTTTCGGTCTTCTCGTATCGCATCCCTTCATTTTGGTTGCGGGAACGAATTAACCGAATGGGGCCATAAATTACTTTGTGCCACTGCTGCATGGCTCTTCTCGGCACACCGAGTTCTTCGCCGCATCGTACTGATTGGCACGCTTTGCGGCTTGGTGGGTCAACGGACGCCGGACGAGACTCACCAGTTCGCGGAGCATCTCCTTCAACGAAACGCAGGTGGCAGTCCACCGTTCCTGCCCGTCGCTCGCGAGATGCGCCACGATGCCCGCCGCAAAGTAGCTCACGTCGATCTGGCTCGAATGCAGCAGGTTCCTGCGGAAACGAGTGGCGAAGCGGGTCGCTGGATGGCACTCTCTTTTGGCCGGCGATTTGGCAGTGGCACAGACGCCATTCCGCGCCGAGAACAAGACGACTGCGCTGCCGCCTCACCTCAGGATTCCCAGGAAGTTGTCCTTCATGAGGTCGCTGCGTAGATGGGGCACTTCGGCTATGTTGTTCTGTGGAGGAAAGGACGCACCATTGTGAATAATCCGTAATTATATACAGGGTGATACAAGGAGACGCCAGGCTTTTTAGATCGACCGGAAAATTCGGTTTTTTAACCTATCGCGCTACGACTTTGTGCAGCGTTGCCCACAGATGGTGCATTTTTTTTGTAAAATTTGCAAAGAGTGAACTTACCTGAGGAAAAAGTAAAGAAAGAAAAAGGCTTAGCTCCTATGGAAACGCAGCGACGCCACCGGTCTTCAAACAACACGGCGCCGTTTCGCACGGGAGACAAGAGATGGCGCAAACGGTCGCGACGCCAACTGCCGCCAACGAACGAGCATACGACGCCGCGAGCCGGCGTCTTTTCTTTAGCAGACGATCTTTTCGAAACAAAAGCGGCGCAAGCTTTTTTCATATCAGTTGTTGTTTTTGTTTCTGCGACTGTCGCCCCCTGCGGAACGCGCGCCGCTTTTGAGTCGAAAAGATTGTCTGCTAAAGAAAAGACGCCAGCTCTCGGCGCCGTATGCTCGTTCGTTGGCGGCATTCGTTGCGCCATCTCTTGTCTCCCATGCGAAACGGCGCCGTGTTGTTTGAAGACCGGTGGCATCGCTGCGTTTCCATAGGAGCTAAGCCTTTTTCTTTCTTTACTTTTTCCTCAGGTAAGTTCGCTCTTTGCAAATTTTACAAAAAAAAATGCACCATCTGTGGGCAACGCTGCACAAAGTCGTAGCGCGATAGGTTAAGAAACCGAATTTTCCGGTCGATTTAAAGAGCCTGGCGTCTCCTTGTATCACCCTGTAGAGTAGTTACAAAAACTACTTACAGATAAACCCTAATTAGTAATTTAATCCGTAATTATATTTTCTGGAGTGCCACATCATTCATGTATCTTTCTGTTCTTTTCCAGTGCCATTGGAGGCACTAAAGAAAGTTCCCGATAGGGTTGTGTGTACTTCCACTTATAGTTAAGAGGGCATAGTACCTCCAAGCGCCATAGAGAATACATGTAGATTTTTGACGTTTTCAAAAAATTCCTACATGAGAACCGCTCTTTGTATTTGCTTGAAACTTTTACGATAAATAGATTAATACTCAATTGGTGCATTAGTGCAGTCATGTCTCTGAGTGTTTAGTACATATATATATTTTTAATCTTGAAATCGACTGAAAACGGCTGTTATGACACTTTTGGGTTCAACAACGTTTTACATATTCCACTAATTTTTAAAAAACACTTGTGTTCGCACTAGTGCCTCTAAAAGTTATTACGGAATCGATTGGTATAAAAATAATTAGTGTAGGTTAATCCGTTTCGGAACTACAGCGATATTTCCGAAAGCAAGTTTTCGGTCTCAAGTTTCAACTATTTTTATGTGTTTTGCATTTTTTCCTCCTCCCGCTAGATGGCGGTCTCTGTCCGCAAGGACGAGAGATCAAGTAGTTTCTCCATGTGGCTTGGTGCACGCATTTGTCTTGTATTCATACGCGATCTTCTTTCGCGCGGGCGAGAGCGAGAGCGGGTGACGGGCAGTTCAACGCAGCTGCGCTTCGCGTTTGGTGCGTTCGAATTTGTGTCGCTCGGAAGTGTTGCGTTCGCCTCTGGTTTCATGGGTCGAAAGCAAGCTCCCTATGGCAAGCGAAAGCTTCTGAAGTCCCACAGTGAGAATACTCGTAAGCGACCGTTTGTGGAAGCTTCGCACGTCGAGGTTTCTGGTGAAATAGAGCCATCGTGTTCCAACCCGGATGGTTTTGTTTGCGAGATTACCGAAGGTGGTCCTCAAGCCGCGACCGCGACACAGTTGGCCTGTGACGACCGGGCTTGTGGCGAGTTCTCCTAGACCCCTTTGCTGCACTCATCGAGTGAGCCGTATAGAAAAAACTAGTACCCAAGAAGAAAAAAAAAAGAAGAAAGCAGGATGCGGCGACACTTCCGAGAAAAAGGATTCAGGACTCCGCTCCCGCAATCTTCGAATCTGTTTTTTCTTTTTCTTTTTTTTTTTTAATTTGTTATATTTGTTGTAGCGCTTGGAACCCTCCTTTTTCAGTAAGCTTCTGCGCATGCTCGATCACCATATTTGAGGGGCTGTAATCCGCACTCTGTTTGTTTGTTTGTTGCCCTATCCCGGGGCTGGCTATTTTTAGCCTTTCGGCAGCATGAGGGATGCTAACGCTAGCTAGGCCAGGGAGAAGGCGACGTCTTTGACGAGGACATCCAGTGCTTTCGTAGAATACCGTGATCGAAATATAGGTCACGTGACACCTACCAGAAAAAAAAGGTAATATCCCGATCACGGCTTTCCACGAAGCAGCTAAAAGCTCAACCACCAAAGAAAATAAAAAAATATCATGCAAAGCGAACGAAAAATATCTAAAAAACATTACAATTGTGTGTCAATAGTTTTTTTTTTTTTTTTACGTGGCTCGGCAATGTTTTGTTTCCTTGATTTGTTGTTATGACGGTCCGCGTGAGTGTCATTGGTTATACTTATTGGAAAAATTCCAATGTCGCTAGGTTCACTGACCTGGCTATCAGAGGCTGAGGTTTTCTCAGATGTTAGCAATATTCTCGTGTTTAAAAGGACATAGATTTGTGAATATTTGCAAACAAAAACAACAAATAAAGATAATTTCTCTTATTTCATGTTTGTTTGTTTTCGTACGTTTGAACGCCACTAACGCTGCTATCCTGTTTTAGCTAACTCTTCGCTCGCTTTGTATGATGGATTTGTTTTTTTTGGTCGCATGTTTAGTGCTTTTATAGAATGCCGCTATCGGAATATTAGACCATATTTTTATTGTGGGTGCCACATGACCTGGGGGACACTCTAGCCAAAGCGATTCGAAATGTCCTTCGAGTCAAAATGTCCATTATTGGACGTTCTAACTCATTGGAAATTACGTTTTGTTTGTTCGTTGAATATTTTGATCTGGAATCCTGGCCTGATTCAACAACTCATACATAAATCGTTTAAATAAAGCTTTTTTTTTTTGTTAAAACACTAGGTTTGTGTCGCAAGATATTTTGTTTCAGCTCCCGAGAGAGTATGCAAGCTCCGTCTCTCACGCCCGACAGTGGATGGAACCGCCAAAGGCACATTGTTGCCAGAGGGTGCTGCTAATCTGGTCTAGAAAAGCTAAGAGGATCATGCTGTTTTATTTCCTTCTTGATTTCCACTTTAAAATACCCTGCAGCTCAAAACAACGAGTACACACTTATGAAAATAGCACTTCCTAAAAGTTTAACCGCTAAGGAAGGGGTCTAGGACTTTTCGGTGTAGGACGTTTCGGTGCGGACGTTTCGGTGCGGACGTTTCGGTGCACGGACATTTCGGTGCACGGACGTTTCGGTGCACGGACTTTTCGGTGTGGGACTTTTCGGTGCACGGACTTTTCGGTGCACGGACATTTCGGTGCAAGGGAAATCAAAATCACGAGTTTTTTTTTTTAGTTTTTTCTAAACGTAATAAGCACTATTTTAGCTAAAAATTAATTTTTTCGCACTTTACAGTTTTTTAGACTTGGTCATTTATTTACGGCCACTTACTGATATACCACCTAAGTTACTTTTTTAGGCGCAGTACCATCCTGCGTGAGGATTGGAGGCGTTGGACGTTATGCTTCGTTTGTCGGTGTCTCTTTTCCAACGTACGCACTAGTCGCAACACATGTCTCGAGTAATTTTCAACAATCTCAAGCTTCTTGCTGTTGAAGCCTTTCCTACACACATTACCAATAATATAACCCACACCTTTACAGAAGGCGCCGAGAACGCCTGTATCGACCCAACGCGTAATATGTGATGCGTCTAGTTACGTTGGGAAAGAGACACCAGTGAAATAAACATAACGTCCAACGTATCCAGTCCTCCCGCAGGATGGTGCTGTGCCTAACAAAGTCACTTATATCGTATATGAGTAAGTGACCGTAAATAGATGACCAAGCCAACAAGTTTATAAAATGTGGAAAAAATCACTTCTCCCTAAAATAATGCTTATTACCTTAAAAAAAAAAAAAAAAAACAATTTCGAGATTTTGAATGATTGTGCACTGAAATGTCCGTGCACCAAAAAGACCGCACCGAAACGTCCTACACCGAAACGTCCCGATCCCCTAAGAACGTAACACCTCAGAAAATACCCATACCACCTTTTCGTTTCGTGTATGTTTTGAACTGATCTTGCTCACTATGCGAGCAAAAATCGATGCAAGTACTGAAAGCAATTATGCAATATCGACGTTTTTGTAATTCGGTAATTTAAATTACTATATTTTTCTTTTTTTGAAGAACGTAAAGACATCATAACCAAAGAGGAACTTCCGTGCTAAAAGGTGCAGTGCGAAGTGAAGACAAACACTTTTTTTTAATGTCCACAAAAAAAAAATGCTATGCAGCATCAATCGCACCGTTTCCTTTCGCACATTGGGGAGTTTCAGTAGACCGTTTCCGCCGCCCGCTAAGCACCCGCATAGAGCTCCGTAATCCGTCACAAGACCATGAACTATGCAGACAAGGCTGGCGGCGCGCATGCGCAGCTACGGCGTTTTCTTTACGAGTTCTTTTAAACCCCCTTGGAATGACTTCACCATTTCGAGAAAACACCGGTTGTTGTTTTTTTCATCTATTTTGCTTGCAGGGCATTGTAAAAATCACAAACTCGCGAGCAAAAAATCTTGAGTACTCGGTACTTAGACCTTCGCAGCTCTAAAGATTCACGATAAATGTCGTCCAACTTGGGAAGAAACTAAACCTTTTTGTTGGAAGTATGACTAGCGTATGCTGGCAGCTCGTTTCCTGTTGTTTTTTCTGTACTCCGTTTGACCGTAATTGGCCAGCTTCAAAGGTCAGAGCTGCTGTGAGGGAATCAGTCGCGGAGCAAAGCACGTGATAGCTATTTTTAGTAACAGTACGCAACACCGTACGTTATCACGTGCCTCGCTCCAACACTCTCATTGGCTCACGGAAGCTTTAGTTTTCTTCAATTGCCAAGTTATGGGGAAATGACGTCTCATTTCCTTACATTCATACGCACTACACGCAGCCGAAACGCTTGAAAGAACATCGGATTGGGACACGTGTTATTGCTTACATGCCCACGAGAGTGGACCCGGTTTTTGACTTAGTTGGGTTTTGCTGTGTGACGATTGCTAGGATAGAAAACCATTCCAACGACACGTATACTCAAAAATAAAAAAGAATGAATTTAGGTCCAAAAAAAAAAGGAAGATGAAAAAGGGGGGGGGGGGGGGGGGGCGTTTGGCCTGTCTGCCATGCAAGTATTTCAGGGCCGTCCCTGTGCGGGACCTTGAAACAGTTTATGCCAAGTCTAAACATTCTCTGATCGCCTGCCCTCGCCGAAGTGACCAGTTCAGGGAGAGGTGAGATCTGTAGATAGGGGCACCTGCGCGAGGGCCCCCTTTTGTTGTGCGGGTGCAGATTGTGAACTTCACAAGTAAAAAGATTTTTCCTAACGAGGGCGTCCCCAATGGGCGTTGTCATCAACGACTAACACGAGAGTCTGCATGCCCCCTCTAATGGGGAACTCATATGACGACTGCGGCTGTTTAGGCAAGCGATGTGTTAGAGCGCGCATTGTAAAACATCTGCAACTTGCGACTTTCGGCGAAGCAATAGTGTATTCCTACAAAAGGGATTTCTCCGCAAAAATGAGAGAACGGAGTCCAAGTTGTCGTCTGATTTTCTTATACTCATTCTTCTCGCGCATTTTTTTTTTTTTAATTTTTATGCTGGAAGAAGTTGTTCTATGAACCCACACGCACCCAGAAAAGGAAAAAAAAGTGAGAAAGAAACGAAAATAGCTTTTAGCCCTTTTTCTTAAGCTGAGAAAACAAAACAAAAAAGAAGAGAACGCGCCCCACGCCCAAGTGTGTGCCTTTGTTGGGGGCACCCCCAGTCTGCGCTGGACCGAGGAACGTAAGAATGCCTTTCTCCGCATCAAGGAGCTTTTAGCGAGCGATCCTGTGCTGGCTTCACCAGACTACACGCGCACCTTCATAGTGCAGTGCGACGCCAGCAACCGTGGTTTAGGCGTTGTCCTCAGTCAAGTAAACGAGAAGGGCGAGGAACATCGTGTTCGGTACGCCAGCAGAAAACTAACAACACGCGAACAGGCATACAGCACAGTAGAAAAAGAGTGTGCTTGTATGGTTTGGGCTATCGAAAAACTGTCGTGCTATCTGAAAGGATCTTCATTTATTTTCGAGACCGACCACTGCCCTCTCGTGTGGCTTAATCAGATGTCAAACAAAAACAGTCGTTTAATGAGGTGGAGCCTGGCACTCCAACAATTTACATTCACGGTGCGGCACAAGAAGGGCAAAAATCACGCCAATGCCGATTGCCTGAGCCGCATTCCTTAGTGTTCCTCTAGTTCTGCGAGAAAGTCCCCACAGAATTTTTTTTTTGTGTGAATTTTACTTCGCGATTTTGCGATGTTGAGGCTTATGACTGCACTTAAACTTTGTCGAGAAAGTGCGTTGCATTATTCTGCTCCTGATGATTTCAAGGGGTCTGGCCTTGCTGAGTTGTGGCGCCGGGTTGCTTCCGATGTCGTTTCTGCCGCTCGTCTCCCAAGTCATTTCAGCACATCGCCTTGCTGCGATCGTACCCGAGCTGCAGACTGCCTAATCGTCCGGGACCTTTCCGGCTGCCTTCTTCGTTCCACTCCCCGGTCCTGCCACTCCGAAGCTTCGGAAGCACAGCGGCGTCTTGCGCTTCAGCACCCTTGCCCGAGAGCACAGCGGCGTCTTGCGCTTCAGCACCCTTGCCCGAGAACAGAGCGGCGTTCACGCTTGAGCACCCTGGCCCGAGCTACCCCTCCAAGACCTGGCGACTGTGGCCTTCTAGCCTGGTCACTTGCCCACGACTCGCAAGCGTACTTCTACGGAGTCGTCGTCTAGCAAGGCCTTCAGCGTGCTACGTGCCTGTCTCCTACTTCTCCAGGAAGCACGGACTACGTCGAGGTCAAACGGCCGCAACTCGGCTCTCGCCATTTGGATGCTTCATCAGCTCCTACGTCTCCAGTTACTCAAGAGGCGTCAGCCTGTTGATCAACTTCCGAACTGGGTAGCAGTGGCCGAGCTGTAACAATTGCGGTGCTATGCTACGTTTCGCTTCCTGATAAGATTAGTTGGTGCGGCGCGATATTGCATTTCTTTCTTTTTGTCCGGTCCTGATTGGATACAGGATCCTTAAAAGCGAGCTTGCTCTTATAATAAAGACAGATCGTTCTTCCAGCAGCAGAAAGAGAGTCTGTCTGTTTTCTTCGGCAGCCGTTCCGTCGTCGTAACCGCCGGAAACGTAACAGGGCCCCTCTCCGTGTCGAAGGCTTGGTACTTGGGAGAAACGGAGGGGAACTGCCGCGGGACAAACGTGCTACAATCGCATACCCTTCCAAGGTCATCGCTTGGGTGACCGCGGTCGTCCAAAAAGCTTTTTTTTTTTCCTTTTTTTTTTAGGGCGGGGAAAAAAAAAGGGGGGGGGGGGTGTTTAGGCCCCGATTGTCTTCCTCCTTTGCGGCTTTTCGATGGATGCACTCTGTCTATGTATGCGTACTAATTTCTTTTTTTCCTTTTAGTAGTTGGTTGTTCTTGCCTTGACTCGGGTCCCAATGGGTGCGTTGTCGTTGTATGCATACTATTTTTGTTTTTTGTTTATGTTAGTGCTTGCGTTGATGCGGTATCAAGGTGGACGAAAAAAAAAAGAATAAAAAAAGTGCGCTTCGACAAAAAAAGAAGAAAAAAAGGTTTGTTGTTTTTGCGGTCAGGAGCATTTTCAAAGCCCGTGGAACCTCGCCTTCGTTCCCGTGACATGTCGCTCGCTTTCACGTAGCACCCCTCGATTCTGAAGGCCACCGTGTTTTTCCGTGAAGAAGGCGATTTCGGGTGCGCGCAGTGTTACCAAAGGTGCAGGATTGAGAGCGTAACCCAACACTTGAAGAGAAGGGGAAGGGGAGCTCTCTTCTTTTCGGAACTCTCTTTTATGGGTCTCCACGTCTCGATTGTCCTAAAAAAGCAACTTTCATTTATTTCTCGCTCGTGGCTTCCAAGTACTGCGCGCAGCTAGTGAGATAGGGTATAGTTATAGCTGACTAACACGATGCATATTTCTAACGCACAATAGTTTTGCGAAATCAAGGTTTCACTCAAACGGATAACTCACACGTACAGTTCGACGCGCAATACTTTTGACGTATTGACTCGCGAGAGATGGCCCCAACACGGCTGAGTCTGGCGGTTTTCCAGACCCAACATCTAAATTTTGCTACCTTACCTGCTACCATTTCGCGCACATTTTGCGCCATATCGAAATGAAAGCACATGGCGAAAGTGACGCTCGTTTTCCGCTCGATGAAATTTAACGCCAGCTCGATGTCTTAGCTGGTACCTTGAGCGTTTCACAATGATGCAGAACGTTCAACAAGAAAAAATAAAACGTACGATGGCATCTTTTGTACACTCATTACTTCTATAACACCGAGCCGCCTCGTATCCTTTTGTTTTTCTTTCATTGTACTAATTTCTTTCTGCGCATTACGGCTGTTACGACGCCAAGTCCGTCTGCACTCTCGAATTTAAACTTAGGCTCAGACCAGGGACGAACCAGTTTAAATCAGGAAAATATAATTAACACTGTAGCAAAGTAAATCTATCATATCGATCGGAAATACGATTTGACACAGTCCATCTGAACACGTACTGTGCACAGAGAATGGAATAGCGAGTCAGCGTGCAAAACACCGCCACACAACGCTACAATAACATCTCAGCGATTTTTGCATAGCACCGAGTACGGAAAAGAGAAAACAGTTATTAATTCACACAAACGAAGCAAATTTATCTGAAGCCCGCACACTCCGTAGGTGCAGTCTACCTAAGGTTATCAATAGACTCGACCATGTCATTTGTCGAAACAGATAAGACATTGGCAAAAATGGTTAGACTGAATAGGTGAATCTAACGCACGCAATTACCAACCGACGGTCGCACGCCTTCAATATCATTTCCTTTTGTCACTGCGCACCTTGGACACAATTTGGGGAGCAACACATGTTTACGTCGCCGCCCAAGGTCTTCATTCAACGTGTAGTGCTGACCAAAATAAAATGCTAACATGACTCTCAATCGCTCACCGCAAAGTATACGATTTCGAAAAGGCGGTACTGTACGTCACTTGAAATAAAAACCCAAGCTATAGAAACGAGTGTCGTAAAAAAGGGGACCGACATTTTTATTCCCACCTCCGAACAGAAACGAGCGCCACGCACTGCATCACACAGCGCAGAGGCCGGACTCGGCCACACTGAGCTGACAAGAGACAAACCAAGCGAGCGCGAGGGAGGGAGAAACTTCCTCCGCCGGAGAACAGCGTCACACGACACTTTTCGGGGATCTAATTCACGCAGCGGCTAACGCGGGCCTTTTCACACTTCGATACTGGCGCCATCTAGAATTCGCGCGTTCAACCACGTCGCGAGCCGCGCGCCATCTGGTGTCTGAAACGGACGAATAAATAGAGGTACCGCGCCCTCTTAAGAGCTGCACTTCAACAGTAGCAATGTTCCCATTTTTGGGTGCTGTATCAAAATTTAGCAAAGTTGCAGAACAGGGACAGCCTTTCCGTAGGAACGTGGTATTGAACATACATTCGCATTCTGCCGGATAAGACGTCGAGGCAACGTAATTTAAAAAAAAAAAAAAAGCTCAGGAAGAGGTGTTTTGAGAATGGCGTTGACAACGGTTGTTAGTATAACATATATTGTACTGGTATCCATGATACCGGTCTTTGTTCGGCGCCGGTACTAGTCTCTGTAGTGCCACGCAGAGGTACACGCATACAACCATGGACAGCTTAACCACTGGCTAGAGATTTAACTTCTGAACTACTCAAGCGATCGGAATTAAATTTGCAGGGGAGATTTAATGTCAGATGTTGGTGAACACATTGAATAAACTTTCAGCTCTCTAACCCAATTTTACATACTCGCATAAGATGTGTCACTCTTTGTTAAGAAATCTATAATATGCAAATGAAGCTATTCAGCACCATTTTGAGTGCTTGAATAAAAAGTAGGGGGTGCGGGACTTCGGGCTATCTAGTTTTTATAACTCAAATGTAAATATTTCAGGAAGAGCTATTCCCTCAAAATATATTTTACTCAATCAGGACTTCAACTTAAAACAAAATATAAGTACATAGCCTGATTCCCCAGTAAATTTCAGTTCAGAAACATCTTGATTGTGGTATCATAATACTTATACCTTCGAACAAAAGATTCCTTCGCATGAAATTTGTAGCAAAGAGTGTAACTGAGAAAAATGCATTCAAACATTGATCTTCTTTACTTTTTTACCTACTCACAATGAGTTGAAAATATTTTATATCAACATAACTATTTGGCAAATGGTTATCAAATTAAGTGTAAGGGTGTGTAATTAGTTTCTAAAACAAAAAACCTCAAAACTTAAAAATTAACTAAAAAAAAAATTTGAAATTTACGTTTATGTTTGCATGGCTTATTATGTTCACACATTTTATGCTGCTCGTTTAATTCTTCGGAATTCTAATTGCCTAGCGCCTTAATTTCACTGCCTTCAGAGCGATGATAAGATGCCCAGGACAGGTCACGTCCTGCGTGACTTCAGTCACACTGTCGGCGATTATGGTAATCGTAGCGTAAACGACAAGGACAGAAAAGGTTATGCTTACAACAAGCCCGAGGACTTTGGTTTCCACCGCACTCTCGCCAAGGAAGAGCTGGACAAGGGAGAGAAATGTGTCACTCCATCTCATGCGCACATAAAACATGCCTGTCCAGTCTCGTAATCGTGCGCAAGACGTGCGACGGCCAAACCTCGAGAACATTGAGGAAGAGATCCATGCCGCCCATGGAAAGGAAGACCGAGCACGTCTTGGGTGATTCGTCTGAAAGACAGAAAAAAATCATGAGCCATTCCACTCTCTGAAGGTGGATGAAAAGCGAAGCTGTTTAGCACATACACAGACTTGACACAGAATTTTGAACAAAGGTACGAACACATTTATTGTCTTGATCGGTGGTCATCGTGACGAAAGGTATGCACACACATTTATCGTTGTCTTTATCGGTGGTCATTATTTCGCATGGATGACTATCGCCACCCCGAGGAGCCGGAGGAAACTAGACACGCGCGACGGAACCGCCACCCCGAGAGAGCGGAAGGAAAGGAAACTAGGCACGCAAGCAGCTTGGAACAACGACAAAGAGAGGGCGGTGCGAGCATAGACATGGCCGACGAGGGTCGCACAGCGGCAAATCTTTGAGAAACCTTTATTATTTACGTGAGAGTCTAATGATCTTGAAAATGGTGCCTGCTGATAACTAATCTACTAAATAGACCTATTGCTAAATTACCCAAGCATCAAGGAGAATGCAGAGAATGGTGTCCCACGCGCCGCACGTGCCGGCGTCTGCAGCAGTAACTGTTCTAAAGCAAAAGCCTAAAACAAAAGGCATCTTGCACGCGCGTTCGTCAACGCTTTATTTGGGTTATTTACTTCAAATCTTTTATACGGGGAAGGCGCGCGCGTGCGGCAGTGCGAGCGTCGAGTTTTTGTTGACGCACATGAAAAATCCACGGAACCCTAGCCATAAACAGCTTCGCTGTAAAAGGAGAAGTCGGGCCGTCGGAAACCGAGGCCTCCGAACAATCGTGAATGTACTAGGCCACAGTGGACCTTTTCCACGTAAAGAATACACTGAGCAGCGGAAGCTCGAAGTGCAACTGGTGTCCTGAGAGGGGGGGGTTTCGCTACTTCTCCTGCCTCCTCCGTGACTGATGAGATGCAGAAGAGACAGAAGAGGTAGTGCAACTTCGCTTCCAAATGCCAGCCGTAGTTCGAGCTCTTGCCGCTGCGCGAGGGGGGCCCGTGCATGCACGGGACTCCACTCGAAAAGGAAGCATTTGTAGCGGGATTTATCGAGCGATGCTGCGGCAAACTACAGAAGCCTCGAGTGAAAACTGCTACGCTTCTGTTCTTATAAATAATGCGTGCAAAGTTCACGTCAACTGTTTTCATAAGAAATGGGCAAGGCAGGCAGTCCACACAGCATAACCTTAAAGGGAAAAAGCTGTTATCGGTCTACGGTAAAAGAACCCTTTTGTATTAATGCTCGTGGATTTCTTCGCAACTGTTTTGGTGCAGAGGCAGTGATCACCCTTTCTCAGCTATGCAGTTTCAGAACTTTCTTCACTTGCCCCAAATATCGTTTCAGGGCGTCATACACCCAAGTTCTCGACAGATACACGGCGTTCCAAATCCTCGCCCATGCGTCGGCTCGCAAATTGTCTGTGCCAAGCACGAGAACATAACTCCTGAAAAATTCTTCTTTTGCCTGCACAACCGGCGGCGCAATTAGAACGCGCTCTCAAACCGTACATCCGTGTCTAAGACTTCCACAACGCCGCACAGAACTGCCGATGTTTGCATTCTGCCGCAGCACCGCCTCGAAATGACAATTCTCACGACCGAACCGAAAAAACTTCCTCTCCGAGAACCCGTCGTTGCAGCGTGGTCCATACCAGTCAGGTTCCAGAGGGCGCTGAGCGTGAACTTCATCATGATGTCCACCTCGCCGGCAAACAACTTGCTCTTGACGATCCTCAGCAGGCGTTCCATGTACAGTGGCTTGGCTCCCAGGGACGACGTCTCCGAGGTCGAGATCTGCCGTCGACAATCGACCGCTTGAGAAAGTGAACGGCACATTGTGCCGAGTCTAGCAAATCTAAGACTACTAAGGCACAATGTTGTTTAGCCATGCAGCAGCCTATGACTAGTGTTCCGTCTGTTCGGTGTAATGTCAATAAACCTAGAGAAGTTGCACCTGAGACGAGATTTGATCAAAATCGGACAAGACTGAAAAGCCCCGAACCGGAGCCATCCTAAAATGAGAAATATCCGAGCTCCACGTGAAGAAACCTTTGTCTATGGCTTATTCTGTGTTCACCCAGAATACAGTCCCCTGCAAACTGTACGCGAGGTTGCTTCTTGCTTCAAAAACCAGACCTGTTTTAAAGCAATAGCTTTATGGGCGACACTTTGCAGAGATTTAGCCCTCATCCGTTGTCGTCGCCGCGTGCACGAAGAAGAGAAAAAGTTATCTCTCTGCTCTTGGCGCGAGGCCAGGGAAGCTGGGTTTTCCCGTTGGCCGTGCAGCACGGAGAGAGAAGAGAGCCCCAGCATCCTGCCAGTAACGAAGGGAGAGTCTTCCTGTCGTCTGCTCGAAAGACTTTTTTTTAAACATTAAGGCCCGTTCACACCCCTGGAACCGAGTACGACCGGGAGAGACCGAGACTTGTTAAACCCTCTTAAAATTTCTTAGGACGAGAGAACACACTGGCACGCTGGCGCCATCTATGCGGTGACCCTGGAACTGCGTTTCACAAGAGCAAAGTTTTTGCGGGATTTCTGAGGTCAAATGTGCGTAATACCTATAAGAAAGGCTCGTTTATAACGTTGGCAAAAGTTTTTCGAGCCAAGAAAGAAAGGATAATGCGCGAGAGAAATAGAAATTATGCCGGACCGCCAAGTTTACACTGCTACCCATTAGATGGCACCAGTGTGTCCTCTCGTTTAAGAGGTTTTAAGGAGTCCAGTTTTAAGAGGTCGCAAGAGTGTGAACGAGCCTTTACTTGCATTATGCAACACAAGACTGTGTGTCTTGAAGTATTTCTTCCGGACATAAAATGTGGCATAAAAGCATTTAATACGTTCCTTCGGGCCTCTTGCTATTTTTTGTTATTTAAAGAAATGAAAGCTATTGCTTTCATTTCTTTGCACATTCTGGGTGAAAAAGACAAATTTTTTTTTGTTTTTCTTTATTTTACCGGTACCTGGACATTTTCCAACTATTTAGGTCAAGGCATGTTCCCCTGAGGTTGGGCAATTTCATGCCCGTGCACCGTTTTCTTCCACATAAGCCCCGAAAAACGTTATTTTTTTGTCAGACACCAAAAACTGACATTGAAAAACACAGATTCTAAACCCCCCCCCCCATGAGTAAAGTTCTATGTTTTCAAGGTTTTTTTCTTTTTCTTTGGGGGTGGGCCCAAAGAAAAAGAAAAAAACCTTGAAAACATAGAACTTTACTCATGCCCACATGCCCGTCGGTCATTAGACTAACAAGTATCGGTCGATGCACGTGTGCGTCACTTCTGAATATGACTGCAGTGCTAAGTTCTCGCTATGCAGAGGAATAGCTAGATGCTGAAGTACAGTCATTTGTAATGCTGCCCATGCCCTAGGGCATGGGCAGCATTACAACATCTGTCCCAGGTTTCTGTTTCTCTCACAGCTATAATCGGAGATAGATCCCTAAACAAACGACATACTTGTTTTCCACAGAAAATAACAAGAGGCCCGAAGGAACCTATTAAATGCTTTGATGCCACATTTTATGTCCGGAAGAAATACTTCAAGACGAGACTGAGTCACTCTCAAATGACACTGAGCTAGAAGAGAAGGGTGAGAATGATGTGGTGTCTCTTTCCTACGCCTGGCCTCGATTGCGTGCTCAATGCCCTTCGTCATACTCAGGCTGCGCTTGCATGCTAAATGCTCACGAGACGTTAAGCGTTATCAGAGGTAGGAAGCTCGCGCTGGAGGCCGGACAAATGAAGGTCTTCCCTGCCATTGTAACTCCTGCCATTGGCAATAGTTGGTGCAACCTTAGCTCCTCTTTGTTTGCTTCATTGGGTATCAGTATTTGAAGGGTGCACTCACCTTGGCAGCGAGTATAGAGCAGATGGCAACCGACATCCGGTTCATGGAGGGGTCATCGAAAGCCACCAGCGAGTCCATCACCAGCCGAGCGCAGTGGTACCGGTCAAACGTCTGCCATGGCGGGGACGCAAGGGCGTTAGGTGGTCACGTGACTCGAGACCCATCTTGACGACAACTCACCACGTCCTGGAGAATCCGGTCACTGCACAGCGTGAGCAGAGTGTTCTTTTGAAGCTGGGGAGAGTAAAAGAACCAACGGGAAAGTCGGTTAGTCCACGCTTCTTTCGGCCCGCTATAGTTCTGGTTTAGAGCACTACACGAAACAATTGGGTAATTGAAGAAACGAGTTGCAGATTATTGTTAAGGCTCGTTCACACACTTGTAACCGAGTACGACCGAGAGAGACAAGACCGGTTTTTAAGCCTCTTGCGGCGTCTTTGGACCAGATGCGATGCTGTGGAGTTGGATCCTAAGACGTCGTAAGAGGCTTAAAAACCGGTCCTGTCTTTCTCGGTCGTACTCGGTTGCATGTGTGTGAACGGGCATTTAAGCTTGAAGCTTGCAGAGAAGAATCACCAAAATTTTGCAACAAGCTGTAAAACATGCACAGCAAACAGCATAGCATTGCACGTGAAATGTGCGGTGTCTACACTCTTGACGCTCTCCATCTGCTAGTTTAGAGACTGGCTTAATGCATGGCATGTGCATTCAATAGCAATTCCTGGAATGGAGATACGGGCGTTAACCTGGGTTTTAAAAATGTGCGACAGGGTGTCACTTTGCTGTCTGCCGAATGCAGAGCAGATTCCCCACAGGGCTTTCCCGCCAAATAGCACCTCAACTCGCGGCGATGGCGGTGTCCAAAATAAGGAGTGTGGCGTCATCACCTGGCTCAGCCAATCAGCATTGAGTTAATCGGCAGCTTTACTTTTTGGCTTCACAAATTTCTAGACACCCTCTTACGAGACAAAGCACGTTTCACGAGAAAAAAATGTAAACAACCCGCTTGCAGTTCTGAATTCACACTTGAATTGCATATCAGCATGGTTGGGTTCTAACTTTTACCCCCTCCCTTTGCTCATCCACTTTTGCACCTCCAATTGTTCTGCACATTACCGTAAAATCCCGAAAGGACGCCCACCCAAAATTAAGAGATAAATTGGGAAAAACAGGGGTGGGCTATCTTTGGAGATGCGACAGCAAAAATGTATAAAAAAAAAGCTGATAAGATACTGGGCTATCCGCTACAAACCACATAAAACGGGAACTGATACCGTAGATTGCGGACACGGCACATTTGCGTTTTATGATGCGATAAACACGCGGAAATTTGCTACGACAACCTGTGTCATAGTAAAAGGGGTTGCGGACGCAGCAGATTCGCTTTACAGTGTTTGCACAATTCTAACACGCCCCCGATTCTAACGCGCAGGCAGATTTAGCTTTCAGATATCCAAAAAGTAAATTGTGGACGATTCTACAGCACAGGTATAATAATGAAGACTGAACACATACCTCATAAACGGATTTTATGAAAAGAACGCCAACACAAAAATAAATGCCGTGCACTAGTCGACGCTGTCAAAGTCCGATGATGGTTCTTCGCTGTCCAGAGAGGTGATCCCTGCTTTCGTCTAAAACGTTTTAAGTGCCGTGCTTCTTGCGCATGTACGAGTGTGCGACCGTTGCCTTTCAAAGGGTCGTCTTTCAAACAACACTTTGCGAAGCTCGACGAGTCGCTGGGATTGCGAGGCCATGCAGTGCTGCTCCGTTGTTATATTTCCCACCAGCGTGACGGCCTCTCATTTAAATAAAGCCTCCCAGTCGATTTTTCTTTTTTTCCCCCCATCTTAAAACGGCGGATACGAGTCTGTAGACACGAGAGAATGTGCGTGATACGAACACCAAAATGGCGAATGTAAACAAACGGTTATGATGGCGATGAGGCTAGCCACCTTATACCGAGCATTGCGTTTTTCTCGAGTTTCAGTTTTTAGTTTCAATTGTAGCACGCATGCAGCAGTTTCGGGCACCGATTTTGGCGAAAAGAAGTGCACGTTAGAATCGTGCAAACACAATACATGGTGCGAAGGTCCACGCGGAAACCTGCCACAAACTCGCATGTTATGGGAACCGATGCCGCAAATAGTGTATGCAGCAAATTCGCATTTCCCGGTGCAACAAACATTCGGGACAACTCGTATGTCATGGGAACCGATATTGTGTGCGCAGGTTGCGGACAAAAAACGCGGGAATCCACTACAAGTGCGCACGCCACGGGAATGAATACCGTGGATCGCGGACGCAGCAGACTCGCCTTTTATGATGCAATAAACACGCGGGATCAACTTGCAAGTCACATGAACCAATATCGCATGCGCAGATCACGGACAAAAACTCGGTAACCCGCTAGAAACTCCCTTGTCGGACGTACTGGTACCGCAGATCGCGCAGTCCGTCGGACATCGCGTCATGTCCGACGGGAATAGGGGGTGGGCGATAGATCGGAATTTTTATGTTTTAGATATTTAGCCAGAAATACGGGATGGGCGATCTCACGGGGGAGGGCACCCTTACGGGATTTTACGGTAAGATTTTTATTATTATTAATGCTGGTACTTTAGCAAACAATGATGCCTTGTTCGAACTTGGATGCACAAATGCCTTTCTGGAATAAGCTCAAATATTAACTTTTTTTTTTTTTTTACTTTATTACGAGCAGTTTGGGGACAGCTTTTTGCCTTCTGCTTCATCTCACATAGTTTGTTTTCTGCTGTCGCTATACAGAAACAGTTCATTATTCATTCGTCGAGATTGTGATTGCGTTCGAGCACAAATATCAAACGAATTCAAATGAAAGCTTGCTGCTTTCATGGTTCTTCGGTAGTGAAAGTGTCAATACTCTGCTTCACTGTTTGCTGCGGTCCATCCCAGTCAAACCAACAATGTGAAAATATCACGTGACCACATTCCCCACACGTTACTGCTCCGCTACCACATTCCCCACACGAAACATCGTAGCATCCTCTGCAATTCATCGTAAGGCGGTACAAGATATAGACAATGCGGCACCGCCCTGAGATGTCTCGCCGAGACTCACCTGCTGATGTCGGGGAAAGTTCTCCATGGCGGTGAGGGTGAGCATCACGATTTGGCGCAGCCAGCGGGGGTGAATCTTCTGGCCCATGGTACTCTTGGAGAGGTTGTAGAGGCAGGCCGTGGCTGCCATCTGGATCCCAAGCACGGTCGGATGCTCCAGCATCCCCGGCAAAATCAGCTGGAAAAACGAGGGACCAAAGTTGCCTGCTTGCCGTACTAGCGTGGCAAGGGCAGTGGTACAACACAGAGTATGATGTGTTAGTGTGGAGAAGGGGTGAACAGATGTGGAGGCTAAACGGTACGAAGTGGCCCTGTGCCGTGCAAGGTAAGCGCGACGTTAAAGGCCTCAGCCTAGCAGTTGTACTGCACTGGCTAAGTTGCTCATCTACAGATGAGAGACAAGTTGCCAGTTTAGGCAGACTAACTTCAGGCTGTATAAACATACACACAGAACGAGGTAAGTGCGTGAGCACTGTGTTGCAGTGTAACTGCGACTTTCTTGGAGTTGCAGTTACGGAGCAATTGGAATGCAGCAGCGCCGAGCAGAGCCCTGGCTCCAGTTCGCAGCAGAGTGAACCCAACACTTGGAACTACCTGAACCTGTTGCGGCATGGTACATGCGCTGACTTTGGACTGGTTGGAGAACACGTATTCAAAGTTTGCAACGTCACCATCAAATGGCGCCACAGCTCCATGTAACACCTAGCAACCGAATATAGACGTCCCCCTTCACCAATTTCGGTCCCCGGCCCCTCCCCGTTCATACTGCTTCGTGGCGACAGTGTGCAGATGGCTCATTACAAAATATTAACCCAGCTTGGGCCGCCCATACACTCCGCCTCACGGCACCCCGCCGGCAGCCCAAGTACACCCTGCCCAGCTGTCCCCCACTGCACCTTGGTTGCTAGGCGTTGCATCACACGGCTGGCGTGTGGGTGCCCGCTTTCGAGGTCCTCGGAAGCTCCTGCCGCCGTCTTTGGAGACCTGTGTATGCGCACAGGCTGCGGTTCCGTTCTTCGGCCTGCCACACCGTTTTTGACGCCCAGTTGTCTTACCATGTCACCGGCCGTAAGCGCACGGTGTCATCGTCCCTCTATGCAAAACATGTATGCCCAACGAAAAAATGGCTCTGTCGTTTTCCGCGCATCGCGCGCAGGTCCTTCATGCACACGCGTGACCTGATCTACTTGCACCGGGGAGAAGAGGGACTTGAAGAATGTTCACCCTGCGGAAAAGTGCCGAGAGGCTGCATTCACCATGCTTTTTTTTTTATACGTAACCGCTTTCGAGAAGCAGTGTAGCAGCAGCAGCGATTTCAATCCATTTTTTCTCTGCTTTCTTGTCGCTCTCTCTTGCGCTCTTTCTTCGAGGAAACCTGGAGCGCGCTCGTTTCACGGAGCAGAGTGCCACTGTATGTCTGAACATGTGATGTTTTCCCCCGCCGGGAGTAACACAGAGGCACTCGAGGAAGAGGTTCGGCTGACACTGGTGTCTAAACAGTGAGGAGACAAACGGCTGGCGGTCGGCCTGTCAACTACCGTCGCTGGCACCTAACTAGATGTGGTTAGGTGCCAGCCATATAACACATTCTTTGTCAAAAACGAGTTTAGAGCTGCAGACAGTGCAGCGCGTCAAAAGCACACTTCGAAAACTCTTCTGAAAGCACTCCACCAATGTTTGGGGGCTAAGTTCTTACAATGTCTACAAATGTTCCAAACTAATCTGGATGCTGTAAACAATTTTAGAAAAACCAAGAGCTTCAGTTTCCTTAGATTTCTGAAAGCACAGTTTTATAAAAAGAAGCCAATAGTAAATTTGAAGGACTATATAACTCCTCATGCCTCACTGCTTTTGCAACACAGAATAATAAAGTAGTGGTCCCTAGAAAATGGAAGAAAAATGTGCATGAACTAATACTTTGTGAAAAAAAAAAAAAACTGCCAAACTGGAAAGTGCATTTATGTAGTAGGTTTATCATGCTAAAGTATAATTAGTCCCTTCTGCCGACAACAAAACTGTCTAAAACGAAAATTCTGCCGACAACAAAACTGCCTAAAACTAAAATCTATCGGCTTTTTCAGACATCAATGATAGATGGATGAGTGTCAATGATGTATGTTTCCATGGATGGATTGTACCCTTTATAACGGGCGGTAGCTTGCGCCACCTAGCTTGCAATTTGACAATGCTGCCCCCCAATCAACTAGAGTGAGGTTTCTTGTGAGGTCGCTGTACTGTTTTAAATATACGAACTTTCGTTTATGAATGAAGTCCGAGTTTCGACAGACTTGAGTGAACGCAATTCTGGTGACGTGCTGGCTAGTGTAATTTCTCGCTTCGACAAACGGTGTTGTATGAAACAGCTGGACTCACCTGTATGATGTCTACGCGGGGCTCCGTGTAGGTCTGGGTGTACTGGTAGAGGTAGTACAGGGACTTCTGGACGTAGTACGGCCTGTCGGGGTACCTCTTCAGCGCCTCCATTATCTGTCGCTCGTCGGCACAGCCCGTGATCTGTGGGAACAAGAAAGTTTACAACCAGACACCCTAAATAAGTTGGTTGATTGATTAATTTGGGTTTAATGATGCACAGGCTTCTAAGGCAGTAATGTACCACATATTTTCTAAATAACTTGATTGGGGATTAATGATAAAAAGGCTTCTTACAACACACAAAGTATGTCTTGGAAAAGTAGACTGGTTGACTGATTAACAGGGATTCAATTATGAAAAAGCTTCTAAGGCTAAAATGTGCCAAGTATGTCATAGATGAATTGATTGATTGATTGATTGACTGGTGTTTAATGATGCAAAAGTTTCTAAGGCTTCTGTGCCAAGTATGTCCTAAATCAGTTGATTTATTGATTGATTAACTGAAATTTAATGATGCAAAAGCTTCTAGGGCTATAACATGCCAAGTACATCCTACATAAGTTGATTGATTGCCTGAGGTTCAATGGCACAAAAGCTTCTAAGGCTAGTGTGCACAAAATACTTTGACATACACCCCTATATGTCTACAAATATTGGTTTTTTAGCCTAAGAACAACACTGGTAAAGCTTCATAGGCCCACTGCTATGAGACAGTTCCGTACTAAGCAGGGTGGAGAATAAAAATCAAGATGATTTAAATCATGGTTTAAATTATGATTTTTTCTGATTTATGATTTATTCAAAAAACCTAAAATGTTCACTCCCTAACTTAAAGGAAACCGCATACTTAACATGTGTTAGGTCGACTTTAGAAGATGCCTGTGCTGCCTGGGACCCGGAACAAAAAACCTCAATAGACAAACTTGAAAAAATACAAAAGCTGCTAGGTTTGTTCTGGGATGGTACGGGCGGAGAGACAGCTGTACTCAAATGAAGACTGAACTTCTCTCAGCCTGCCGCGAAATATTGTGTTTAAAGTTTCTGTTTTTGATATCTAAAAGTAAAACTGGAATTAACAGTGAAACTTATTTAAATGAACCATATCACAGTATATTTCTAAACGGAACAATCATGCCTTTAAAATTAGAGTACCATGCCAGGACGAACATGTATGCCAACTCTTTTTTTGTTAAAACGATACAACAGTGGAATGGGCTGTCAGAGCTGCAAGTGTCCAGTGAAAATGAAGATTGTTTTTTGATCACTGTAACCCCCTGCTGTGATGCCCTCGAGCACTGCAAGGTAATCTCTGAATAAAGAAAAAAAAAAAATAGTTTTACTATGATTTAAACTAAACCTTCTCCACAAAAAAAATTTCTAAAATTCCTTTTTTATTTACCCTTTGTCTTTATTTGGTGCTTTCTATACCGAATATGCCTGAAAGGAATATCTGGTATAGAAAGCATCAAATAAAGATCCATCTAGATCTATCATCAGCAATCCATACTCCGTGTCACTAGTTGCGTGCAGTACAGGCGAAGGCAACGCCAGGCGAGGGGAGAAAGGGCAAGTACTATACTCTGTTTCACCTTATGATGTACCGCAGGAAAGGCTACAAGCGCGAGCTCCTTGCTCTAGGGCACATCTTGGTGGCACAAGCTCTCGTGCGTTAAGAGTAGCTCCCAACGCTATGAGCTCGCGCTTCTAGCCTTGTCTGCGGTACAACATAAGGTGAAACGGAGTATAGAAATACTGGGGAGGAGGAGAGAAACCTCCTCTCTTCTCTAACGCTCCTAGTGCTCTTTCTTTCTCACCTCGCCCTCCATTGCCCTGCTCTCCCATCCTGCCTCCCTAGTGCTCACCCTTTCCCTCTTTGCCTGACGTTGCATTCGCCTGCACTGCACACAGCTGGTGGCACGAAGAATATATGCATTTGTTTCGTAATTAACTAAAAGAATCACCTAGAAAAAAAGAATGTTTATTGCAGGCTGAACACGAAAGAAAAGTGGTGCTCCTATGAGCAAATCAGAGCATTGAGCTTTCTTTCTACCTTCCATTTAGTTTGTCAGTTACTCATTGTCCTATTGCAATCAAATCAGAACACGAAAGAAAAGCAAATAAAACTTCTTCACTAACTAAAAAAAAAAAAATAAAGCTGATTTTGTTCTAGTATGGCGGTTTATACCAATTAAAAATGATAATTAAGCTGTACATTACAATAAGGTTTAAATTTACAGCAATTCTTTCTTCCACATCGTTTTCAGTGATCAGACGGACTGATCAAACTGCCATGTTTAAAAGTATATCTGGTGATAATCACTTTTTTTTGCTCGCCGATTTAAATCAAATTAATCTGATGTACATAATTTTCTTTTTTTAAATATCATATTTGTTTTGTTTTGGTACTAAGCTCATCTAGCACAACATTTATCGTGCAACTTTAGAAGGGCCTCATTGGTGCCTTTGTTTCTGCCTCCAACCATTTCGACCGGCTTAGCAACACTGCTTCGCTCAACCTGACGTTATGGGGAGTTTGTGCTGCTCCACGGTTTCGAGACTTTCGAGTGCCCTCTTACCCAGCGTACGTGGCAAGAGAAGAAAGAAACCGATGGTGTGGGAAATGGGCACAGGGGATGCCCGGGAAAACTCTTACCACGAGGTCAGAGCTTCTCGGTAGTTCCCGCGTGAAGTAGTCGTCGAAGCAGGCGTCCGTCTGGACGAGGCCCAAGAAGCTCATCTTGGGGTGGGCCTCCAGAAAGCTCCTGTTCGGACACGGCAATCGACGGTGACCAACGACGGCCAATGGTGCGACGGCAATTCGTTCCGCGAAAACACCTCTTTGACTCTAGCTAAGTAATGCCCACAAGAATGAGCCAGTCTCAATGCCCGGACGTCATGTGACAAGTTCTTATTTTCCCTTTATGTGTTTAGAACAAGGTTTAGGGTTTAAAAGTTTAAAAGAAACGTTTCTCTGCACATACTCTGCACCTCAGCCTTATCACGCAGATTGAGATCTATGTCAGTGGCTCTCAACCATTGATGTTTGGCGGACCTCTTATGGGTCGGCGGAGATGATGAAGGACCCCGTTTGTGGTGAGGGGAAGGGAAAGGTATAGGTTAATTATGATGGTTATTTAATAAATAGATATAACTAAGGGCTATGGTGAAGTACACTTCTCTCATTCACATGCACACAAGAAAACTCGCCCCAAAAATTTGAACGTTCCTTCTCAATCCGAAAAAATACAATTATTGCCGAGCTTGACTGATGAGGCAGGGCTTCGCAGACCCTAAGAATGCCTTTGCGGATCCCCATTTGAGAACCACTAATCTATGTGATAGACTGAGGTGCAGAGAATGTGCAGAGAAATTTCTTTTACGCTTGCTACTCAAGTTTTGTTTATTATTTCTGTTCAGTTTTTCTTTTCTTTTGAATCTAGCAGACGTTCAAGGCGTAAGTCTACCACGTAATTTACCCCACTAAGTATAGCAAGAAATCCTAAATAGGTCCCCAATTATCAGTGGCGCAGCCAGGAATTATTTTCAGGGGGGCTTGGGATTTTCATGACCGGGGGAGGGGGGGGGGAAGGGGAGGAGGGAGTGTTTGTCCCACCTTCGTGTGTAGTAGTGAAAGGACTGTACAGTTCACGGGTACGGACACGGCTGTCCCCAAGCCCTCGGCTGGCTGGAACAATTCGGTAGTCATTTATTAATCGTCTTCCTTTACTAAAAAAAAAAAAAAAAGGTTATGATTTTGTGGAGGTTAGGATTTGACCCCCCAAACCACCCCCTGCCTACGCCACTGCTAATTATATATACGAGGGGCGTTCATAAAGTTTGTATTATCGACACCAAAAATTGAAAAAAAAACCAAACAAAACTGGCATCAACATGAGCGCGCGTCCCTCTAGTTTCCGCACAGTTAAACATTGCATAGCTATAGTAGCGCTTAACGCCGCTACGGTGTCGAAACAAAAATGGCACCGCCCGTCGGTGCCAAGCACATGCAGTGATCGGTTTTTTTCCATTTGAAGGGAAGCAATGCCAAGGATATTCATTCCAATTCGTGGGCGTTGTTCGGGGATAACGCACCAGTTTATGAAACTTTGGTTAAGTGGCGCAGACGTTTCCAGTGTGGCCAAATAATAGGAAAGCATTTCAATGACGACAACCAAGTGATTGCTGAAGTGGAGCGATTTCTGAACACTCAAAACGAGGAGTTCTATAACAATGGCCTCCGGCATGTGGTTCATCGCTGGAAAAAGTGGGCATACCTTTTGGTGGCGAACATGTAGAGAAAGTCTTAACTCCTACTCGAGTTTGATTGCTGAATCTCTATTCCTTCAAGACAATGATACAAACTTTATGAACGCCCCTCGTAATTACATGCCAATTCAATTTCTCTGGTTTAAAGGGGTACTCCAGCAATTTTTTCAGCTACCCCAACTAACTATATTTTCGGAATCCCTGGCGTTTACCCTTTCTGCCCTTTCTGGTATGATATTTAGTATCGCAAAATTAGCAATAGTTATTTTGAAATCGGCAAATGAAAATGTTGCAAAAACCAACATTCAAATCTACTTGCACTTTTCACTGCCCTGACATCAGTGGAAGGCAGGCTTGCCAGTCGAGCAAGCAGCGTAAAAAGTTGACTATGCCAGGCATCTGTTTCGTGCTGGTGCACGGGCATCGGAGCGAGCTTCCAAAGCACTCATTTGACACCATGGAACTGCTTGTAATCAGATGGGAACAAAATCTACAGTCCAATGAGTAAAGTCATGCCTTCGACTGGCGTCACTTTTCCACCGTTGCCAGTAGAAACTTTCAGTTTGAAAAACACGGTGAGGACCAAAATTGGAAATTCAATAATTTTACACAAGACTAATATTTTGACCTAATATTTGTGATACTATTTCAACGATGTTCGTTGGTGTGTTCAGCAAATTTTCAGGCAAATAGGGGACCATGAAGAAAATGCCTGAGTACCCCTTTAAGGGGGAACATTATCTGCTACACATTTTTTCGGAACATTCTCTTGAAATCCTGGCCCATACATTTTGTGCAAAATCAATGGCATAAGTGTGACATATAATTTCCCTTTTAGATTTAGCGGGAAAACCCGTATTGCTGTAATTATGCACCAATTAAATTTCCGTGCTAACTATAGTGGAGAAATTATGAGTTACCCTTTTACGTTACATTTTAATTATTTAGTTTTCTAGCCCTGAAGACATTCCTTGTAAAACAAAAAACGTTGTTGATGCCCTTTTTTTTCTATTCCACCTACGGCCGTCATGCGTAGGACATCGTGCTGGCACACAAAGCTTTCAACATTTTAAAAAGTGCCAGGGACGGCTGGCAGCCGTCGAGCAAGCCGCATTTGTATCCAACCTGAGCGCGCAGACGGTGACGCCGTCCTTTCCCGAGAGGTCGAGCGAGACGAGGTGGGGGAAGCGGTCTGGATCCTTG